>OZ014463.1:8699779-9944883 GCA_963966035.1 Acleris laterana | reverse complement strand
CTTTTTGGCAAGTATCATAATAAAGTATTATACGCGTAGCCATGGTAATATCAATGCTATAATAATTTAAAAACAACTGTTATTACCATAGCAACGCTCATAATAGAACTGTTTTCACGCTTCTATACTGTTAAAGAAGAAAAAATATTTTATAGTGTGACGTCGCAGTTTTTTTTTTAGCTAAAGTAAATCACCCCGTTACCACTCGTTTTCGACGGCGCAGAAATAACCGAATAACGTCAGATAATAGTGGGCTTTTTATATTACCTCTCAAGTTAGTGGGGCTAAAAGATTTCCTCTTTTGAGGGACCGCTAAAATAGATTAACGTTAGTACAGTGCGGATTCCGCGGTGGGGAGAAGTAGGGTGTCTGTGTTGGAGAAGTTAAATTTGAAACAGTCTCGAAAATCTTTATTAATATTCATTTTACAAACACCAAAAAAAATGACAACCCTAGTAAGCTGTCATCTTGATAGAAGTTGTTTAAGTTACTTATGTAAATATATACATAATTGGTTCTACCAAATACAATTAAACAAAGAACCTTTTATTTTTGAGTAATAGATATTTTGATGTTATAGCAAGCAAGTCGTATAACTATGCCAAATTTTAAGTTCACACAGTTATACGACTGCTGTAACATACAGACAGACAGACACCGAAGTATTACCATAAGGGTTTCCACACACACATTCACACATAAACTCACGGCTTTATTCCCAGAGTGGGGTAGGCAGAGCTACAGAATTTCCAACAACTCTAAAAACTTTTTGATAATTCTGTAACCACATTTTGCACACTTAGGCGAAGATGTTTACCAGTGTATTAGTGACAGGTTGCAAGCCCATCGCCCAACAGCACTACGTACACGCCTTTATTACCTTATTCGGCTTTTACGACATCTACGGGAAGACTTGGAGTGGCACTATTCTAATCCGGCAACCACACCCCACCTTCCCTTTTTACCATTTTGGTACGGAACCCTAAAAATACAGTATGTATCTACTCAACGAGTCCTAAACGACGATACCCCAGTTGATGGAGTAGGTCAACTTTTTTTTTCGCTTCGTTACGCCTTTTGTATGGCTTCGGTCAACAAGATAATCATACTGCGAAAATTTAAACCGTTTTGCTGTAAAACCTGTGAGACAGACAACGGGCGGACGGATATACCAGTAAGTGACAGCAATAGGGTTCCGTACCCGAAGGGTCCATACGGAAAATATTGGTTTCTCTTTTTACTGTATATTTTAGCCTGTTGTACAATAAGTGGTTATAGGATTAACAACAAGTTGTTAGAGTTGTTGGTAATTCTGTAACTCTGCCTACCCCACTCTGGGATGAAGGCGTACCGATATGTATGTATGTATGTATCAACGACTTTATCAAAAATGCAGTCTAGTTTTAAAGCTCGCTTTTTATTATATCATAAGTATCGCGATCGCGTGGCCACCCTAGCGAGGCGAGCTAAGCCCTATTTGCCGAGTTATTAACACTCAAGCGAAGTTAAAGTGATGTTTTTTCTACGCTTATGCCAACGCCACGCCTCTAATGCAGACTTATTTTAGATGAAGTTTTCTTTGGTATTTTTTTTAGCGTAGATTATACTTAACCAGCTTGAGTGTGTTGCGATAAATTTTATAGTATTTAAGTAAAAGTTACTGGAAATTTAATAGTAATCACACTTTGTCTTCAATATAAAACAAAGTCGCTTCCCGCTGTCTGTCTATCTGTCCCTATGTAAGCTTAGATCTTTAAAAATACGCAACGGATTTTGATGCGATTTTTTTAATAGATAGAGTGATTCAAGAGGAAGGTTTATATGTATAATAAACTCTGTTTTATGTACGGGTGTTACAGAAAACTCACATAAACCGAAGCAAAGCGAGGGCGGGTCGCTAGTAAATAATATACATGTGAAAGCTTGGATGTTTGTTATTCAATCACGTTTCAACCACTGAACGGATCGGGATGACATAGGTTTCTTTTGATCCTAGAAAATTTAAAAGGTCCCGAGGGAATAACGATAATCGAAATCTACACGGATGAATTCGCGGGCAGAAGCTACATACATACATACATAAACTCACGCCTTTATTCCCAGAGTTGGGTAGGCAGAGCTACAGAATTACCAACAACTATAAAAACTTTTTGATAATTCTGTAACCACATTTTGCACACTTAGGCGAGGATGTTAACAGTGTATTAGTGACAGGTTGCAAGCCCATCGCCTAACAAGCAAAAGCTAATTTATTATAAATGCCAAAGTATGTAAGTTTGTAAATCTAGTTTAACCAAACTATAGCTTTATACAACAGACATACGACGTAGAGTTGTGTAACTATTTAACAAGTCTAGGTAATGTTTTGTTTTCTAATGTGGTTACGTTTTTTGGGTTCCGTACTTTTAAGGAAACTAGCCAAAAGTATTTTAAAGGTCGCCCAAGTACAAACAAACAACAAGCTAAAAACACGCAAGCAAAAAGCTAAGTGCCAAGTAGTGAGAGCGGTCCTACTACGAGTAGGTCTATATTGTTGACGACTCGCTGGCTTAGTTGGTAATGACCCTGCCTACGAAGCCGCTAGCTTCGTAGGCAGTCCTGGGTTCAAATCCCGGTAAGGGCAGATATTTGTGTGATGAGCTCGAATATTTGTTCCAGAATCTTGGATAATTTTTAAGTATTTAAGTATATATTTCTCTATAAAAATATTTACATCGTTATACCCATAGTACAAGCCTATAGCTTAGTTTGGGACTATGTCAATTGATATGAGACATGGTCCCCTGATATTTATTTATTTATTCTAGTCGGTAAAGTCATTTTGCTTTCGAAAAGTTATGTTACTTGATTGTAATGGCGGCTAAGTTAATAACAATACGATTACACGTCGTCACTCCCCGTTTGCGTCGAGCCGCCGCCGCGCTGTGTGTCGAGCTTGGGTATTTCTGTCAAATTACTACCCGGCACTGACCACGTCATCTCAAACTAACATTAGCGCAGCGGTGTCAGACGTCACATCGCGTCCGTTAGACGTTAGACGTAATTCCGTAAACCGCAAGCGTCGTGCTTGGGGCGGGAGGACGCGGGCTGTTCGGGTGTTTGCGAAGGAATTAGGTGTTTTGGATAGGGAGTACAACACTATAGAAAGTATGAGTGCGTATTACGGCTAGCCAATGCTAAGTTGGGACCGTTTCGCAACAATTTCTCTGTGTACATACGTACATACATTAAATCACGCCTTTTTCCCAGAGGGGTAGGCAGAGACCACTTCTTTCCATTTGCTACGATCTCGACAAATTTCTTTGCTTCTTCCACATTCATACATCGAGTCATGCACGCACGTCGGTTTCGGGTATTCTTTTCCAGTATTTCTCCGAATTTACTCGAAAAAGTACGTCTAGGGCGGCCCCTTCCGACCCGTCCACTCACTTTCGATCTGTATATCTCTTTCGTCAATCTTCTTTCATCCATCCTTTCCATTTGACCGTACCATCGAAGCATGCCCTTTTCAATCTCTCTCTCTCTGTGTCTTGTTAATTTTGTATCTAAGTAATGTAATTTTGTACATACATAAACTCACGCCTTCGTTTCCAGAGTGGGGTTCCAGAATTGGTAATTCTGTGGTTCTATGCCTACTCCACTCTGGAAACGAAGGCGTAAGTTTATTTATGTATCCTGTATGTAATCTACACTTAAAGCTAGTTAGTTAACAAATCGCGTTTATTGCCAGCACAAGTATTTGGGCCATTCTACTTTTCGTTGTACATAATTTTTAGCCACGTTCTCACTAAACTATTATTATTTATTACAATAAACGGTAAAGTGCTGCCATAAGCTTATATTTAGAATGAACTTTATTCATAAAAAGTTATTTGTAATAACTATAAAGTGAGTAACGCAGTGGACGTTTATGTCCCCGCCTTTTCTATGGAAAAAGTGCAATTTACCACTGAGATACCAAGATTCTTCAAAAACAATTGAGTAATTTAACAGTTGATTTTTGAAAACCGTTAAACTTAAACATTTTTAGTTCATGTTATTTATTTATTTGGTATTCATTTTATCGGACGATAGCAAAAGTGTAGGTACATTGACGATTGCGATTCTTGTCCAGTCATAACTAAAATAAGCTCTATTAAATATCTTGGTGTTGTGATCGACTCTAATCTTAATTTTAGTCATCACATAAATACAATCGCTGACAGGGTCCGCAAACTCATGTTTATTTTTAAAAAGCTCCGTTATGTCGCCAACAAAAAAATCATCAATCAGGTTTACGTAGCTCTATGTCAATCTGTACTTACTTACTGCATTTCTGCTTGGGGTGGCGCAGCAAAGACTACACTACTTACCTTAGAAAGAGCTCAGAGAGCTGTTTTAAAGGTTTCAACCTTCAGGCCCTTTCTTTTTCAACAATGGAGCTGTACCAATCATGCAAAGTCCTAACTGTCCGGCAACTTTTCATCTTGTCAGTAACTCTAAAACAACATACAGCTGCACCGTACAATCCTGAAATTAATAACAAAAGACGCAAAGACATAGTTTTTGTCCCATACAGCACCTCCCACGCCTTCGCACACAAATTCTTCCCGTTTCTTGGCCCTTATTTATATAACAAAATTAATAGAATTCTAAACACCTATAACCTAAATTAAAAAATGTGCAAAGCCAAAGTTCTGACATGGCTTCTAGGTCTATCGTATGTTGACACGGAAAATCTGCTGACGATTGCAAGGTGACAAGTGATTGTATTATAATGTTTTGTAGATTAATTGTTTTTTTTATTTTCTGCTAATTATTAATGTTTTGATGTAATTAATTAATTACTAATATAGGTAAGCGTTTATAAGCGTTTATTACTGTTTAAAGGTATATTGTAATTAGATTTAGATTTTAGGCTCAATTAATGTCTAAAACACAGGTTGCAATTTTTTTTTTGTCACCTAGCTTAGACATCATGTAATTTTTATTTCCTAGACCTAAGATCATTGACTGTTTTGCTTTTTATACTATATATTGTTGTTCTTTTAATTTGAAATAAATGATTATTATTATTATTATTATTATTGAAAAGTAAAATGGCCCATCTCTACTCGCAAGTATCTCTCTCCGGCACTACGCTATAATTTGGTTCTATCTCGGTCCCGCGACCGCGGTCTCACTGCGGCGGCTTGATCCGCGATTTGCCGCGAGTTGGGATGATACTTAGATTACTTAGCCTCAGAGCCGATGCGGGTTCGAGACCCGGGCATAAACGAGTTTTCACTTCGCTAAGCGGGCTTTGATTTTGTTGACACGGTTGTTACATTAAACAATGTTTCATTGGGAGTTCGCGCAACGGTAAAAGCGCAACTCTTAACTTAGCGCAGTGATCCCCGAAGTGGTCTATATCGACCCCCAGGGACGACGACCTGCAAGGGGACCATGTGAGCAAAAAATAATAATGGGAGACCACGTCGTGACTTTAAGAGTGAGTGAGTACCTACTTACCAAGGGAATGTTCATAGTAAAAATCAAACGTCAAGAGGGATTGACCATTATGTTTTATCGACTATTCCAGTTATCGATTTTACTATATAGGACTCCGGACTATGACAAAATTCGCAATTATGCCTATTTTATAGCAAAAAATATGCTCATGTGTATAAATTAAATGGTTCTACAAGGAAACAGGGCCATTCTAAACGATAACATAGTATAGAAAATAATGACGATCCTTTATTACTACAGACAAGATGAAGAAAATATATTTAGTACATATATAGATTTTGATGCTGTTATTAGGACTTAAGGTTAGTCTACTGTCAGTTATGCTGTGTAACATTTCCGTTTTGGTTTTTTATTTAAATTGTAACAATTTAATCTAGTTACGCACAGGACATTTTTTTTTGGTACGCTATAGTGTCCTACCCAATTGCATTGCCTAAAACATGTCGTGCTAAGTGACAATTAATCATCGATAGTCGATAAAACACAATGGTCAATCCCTTTGGGTGTTTGATTTTTTCTATGAAAATTCCGCGCCTTGCTTCTTACTTACGTAATACTTTCTTATAAATATAGTATACATATAAGTATAAACAAATATTGTCTATATAAATAATGTTTCAATTTTGTCTGTGTCCAGCAAAATCCGCGCTAAATTTTCATTGTATCCAGTATCAGTTATAAGCCAGCTAGACCTCCAAAGTTATCCGTGCAAAAAAAACCGAAATGTTTGCTTAGATTGTACGTGATAATGAGAAAAAAAAGTTAACGGACTTAGCGCGACGATAAAATGTAAAAATTAAGTTAAATATTCCTACCTGACTAAAAAGCAAAGAGAACAAAAATCCTTTTAAACATTCAAACGGTTGACCTCTTTACCGCTTTAAAAGCCAAGCGACCAAAAAAGAAGCAAAACGAAAGTTGAAACGCTGAAAGAGTTATAAAGGTGGCGGGCCACTCAATTACAGGCATTGTGGGAGTTTTAGAATTGCACAATTAAAGGACTTAGCTGCCGCGAGGAACAAGCTACTTTTAAATGGAGTAAGTATTTAAAATAAAAACCCAAATGTAATTAGCTAACTAAAAATGTCCATTCAAAATGCTATAACGTTTCTCTCCCCTTAAAACTAGTCCGATTTTTAGGATTATTGAATATGTTGAAGATATTATGAAAAACTAGGTCTGTACGTTTTCCTTTACAAGTAATTATTCCTTAAATATGAAACGACAACAATCAAAACTAGGTTTTAATAACAACTGCAACATATTCAAAAATCGAGGAAATTACACTTGCTTTAGCTAAATTGTACGGTTTTTTTTTACATCCACGCTATAAGCGTCGGTTCACAAATCACAACCCCTGCAATTTAGCATAAGGATTATTAATATAGATTCACCTTATCTTATCTTATCCGTAGATACTCACGAGATTAAAATTGGTACCCACCTTAGGTCCAAAGTCAATCTGACATTCTACAACAATATAAGGTTGAGTTTAGTAAAAGTTACAAATGACTTGACATCTCTAAATGACATTGACGACTACAAGCCTATTTTTCTAGAAACCGGTCTCAAATTAACGCTCGTGACCGTACGTAGAGAAAAGCTAAACTTTCGTAAGTGCAAAGTGTATCAAGTGTATATTTCGCATTGCGTGCAACTCAACCTAACCTAAATCTATATATAAAAAAAAATTGTTTGTCTGTATGTCCTTTATAGAATCGTAAACTACGCATTTGATCATGTGATGATCTACAACAAAGTGTTGTGCATGAGTCTACATAGGTTTCTGAGTCATTTTAGTTAGTGGCGTAGCCACGCGCGTAAGGTACAGTTACTCATCAATAAATTGAAATTTCTCGCAACCTTGACCGTACAGTCAACCAACAAAACCTGAAATACCTAATCCCGTGGCAAAAGAAGAGAACAAAACGCGAACATGTAGCGATAGGAAATTGCGAAATCGATCGACGGACGTATCGACAATGCGCGTTCGTTATGATGAATTGGATGCTGTGTGGAAGAAGCCGTTCGACGAGGGCGAACGGGCGAACGTTCGCCGGCGAACCGGGGCGAATCCTGGCCATTGTTCAAAGGCTATTAAAAAAAATATTGTATCAATAAATCTAAATATATAAAAGGAGAAACTGACTGACTGACTGACTGACATATCAACGCACAGCCTAAACGGCTAAACGTAGGCACTTGAAATTTGGAAGGGACGTAGCTTAGGTACCGTAGAGGTGCACTAAGAAAGGAATTCCCGAAATTCCCACGGGAACGGGAATTAGTGGGAAAATCCTTTTGTATGAAAAATCTAAACCGAAGCGAAGCGAGGGCGGGTCGCTAGTGTATTATATTTAAAAAAAACAAATATGTCATAGAGAAGACAAATGAGCACACAGGCTAACTGGTGGTAAGTGGAAATTGTGTAGTGACCCATAGACCTTCGCATTCACAAGACTGCAAATGCGTTGCCAACTCTAAGGACTAAGATAGAATGCCTCTATCCTAGTCATTTCACCGGCTGTCTTATCCCCAAACCGGAACACAACAATGCGAACACTGCTGTTTGGCGGTAGGTTAATGGATAAGATGGTGGTAGCGATCCGGTCGGACCCTGCACAAGGTCCTACCACCCGCTTTATTTAGCAATAAAGTGTCAATCCTCAAAACCATAAAGCGCAACAGCATCCATATATGGACTGTACTGTATTGGACTTATCGAATAAAAGAGACAGTTGAAATATTTGACTAATAATAGCCAAGTGAAGTGTTACAAACAAACACTTTCGTTTTAAAATGTCAGGTAAACGATAACATTTCAATAGCAATATGGTTTTACCCAGTGGAATAGAGACCTGGCTTGCGCCGATGTTAGAGAATGCGCTCTGTGTCGGTATTCCAGAAACGAAACGAGATAAATGGCTTGAATAAAGCTACAAATTAGAGTTTGGTGCTGTGGTCTGCGGACGGCGTCTGTTTGGACGCGGGCCGGGGTCTTGCTTAGGA
This sequence comes from Acleris laterana, assembly GCA_963966035.1. Classification (NCBI taxonomy): domain Eukaryota; kingdom Metazoa; phylum Arthropoda; class Insecta; order Lepidoptera; family Tortricidae; genus Acleris; species Acleris laterana. Next base: position 9,936,384 of record OZ014463.1, on the reverse strand, counting down.
TGACAGCGGAGCGAGAAGCGGATAATGCGGACCTTTTTTTTTATATGGTTAATTTAAGCTCAACGACGGATAATATTTTTACTTTGATTACCTACGTATGTCTGTCTGTCAGGCTTGGAACGGTTTTTGAACTCACAAATCGAAATTTCACCATTTTCAATCCGGACATTTTTCAATTTGGAACAATCTCGACAGTGAATCTAGTACTCCGAGCCAAAAGCAAAAACTTGAAATCATCACAAAAACAGCATCGATTCATAATTTTGAAACGGCTCGGGCTCATCAATCATTTAACGCGAAAACATAAGTTCGGAACAATCTCGCGATTGCGAAGTTCAACCTTATAAATTCATTAACCGCTTGGGCAATCGCCAAAATCTCCGTGAACCCGTGACTCACGCCCGGGACTCAATTGGGTGACGTTCGGTCTTGATTAAAAATAAAGAAGTTGCAGTTAAGTGGCTTGAGCACGTTTTGAAATAATAAACTAGGGAATATCATCACGCTATTTATTTCGAATCCCGGATTTCCGGGATCTACAATTCTCTTTCCTAAGGGGAAATTTAACACTATATACAATTTTAAACAGGCAGCTCTATCTAATTTTATACGGGGGAAATGTCAATAATATAGTTCTACCGCCTTACTTATAAACGTGGGGCAGCTAAACCATGCTTTGTCCTTATCTATCATTGTGACATTTGAATTTGACAGATAAGGACAAACAACAACAACCCGCGAATATTCCACGTATATACTCGTAAGTAAGGCGGCTAAACTTTACGTTATCTGTTACGTTGTATTATATTAGTTAATTGTGGCAACGTCAATGGTCAATGTGTTATGTAAGTTTTTCTGTTTTATTTTTTCTTTATTTATATAATATGTTATGTTTATGTAATAAATAGCTATCAGCAAAATACAACGGTCATATGATATGGTCATATGACGAGGCTAGCGGTTCTGGGTTCAAATCCTATTAGATATATTAGTGTGATGAGCGCGAATATTTGTTCCTGAGTCATGGATGTTTTCTATATATTTAAGTAAATATTTCTCTATATAAGTATTTATATCGTTGTCTAGTACCCATATTTTTTTTTTTTTTTTTTTTTTTATAATAGAGGGAGGCAGACGAGCAGGCGGCTCACCTGATGGTAAGTGATCACCGTCGCCCATGGACACCTGAAACACCCGGGGGGTTAAAGGTGCGCTGCCGGCCTTTTAAGAATGTGTAGGCTCGTTTCTTGAAGGTTTCCATGTTGTACCGGACCGGAAATACCATTGCAGGTAATTGATTCCACAGTGTAGTTGTACGTGGCAAGAAGTTTCTTTTGAAGCGTACGGTGGTACTCCGCCAGTCATCCAGGTGCTGTGGATGGAATTTTAATTTGTGGCGAGTAGTTCGGTGGTGAAATTTTGCAGCAGGTATTAGCTCAAACAATTCGTCAGAGCACTCCCCATGATATATGCGGTAGAAGACACACAGAGATGCAATATCTCGCCGCAGAGCAAGGTGGTCAAGCCGACCGGTGAGAACATCGTCGTCGACGATCCGAGTCGCACGGCGTTGTACACGGTCAAGAGGAAGAAGCTGATACTGAGGTGCCCCGGCCCAAAGGTGGCAACAGTATTCCATATGAGGCCTAACTTGTGCCTTATAAAGTTGGAGGCGATGTGCCGGTGTGAAATACCGTCTTGCTCTACCAAGGACACCCAGTTTTTTAGAGGCCAACTTGGCCTTATCTTCCAGATGACCGCGAAATTGGACGGTACTCGAAATGTCAGCGCCGAGAATTCCGAGAGTCTGCTTCGCAACAAGGGATGTGCTCTGAAATATAGGGGAAACAACAAAGGGGTCTTTCTTCGCAGTAAACGCGCAGACTTGAGTCTTTTTGGGGTTGAATTGCACCAAGTTATGGAAACCCCAATTCGAGACTTGGTCCAGTGTAGCCTCGATTTCAGACCCAAGTTTAAACCGACACTCATTGACGTATGTCTGAGAAATATTCGCACAGCCCCGGTATGACGCATCTACTGTACTGTCGTCTGCATAACAATGAATGTTACTAGAATGTAACATAATTATCATTGATATGCAGAAGAAACAGTGTAGGCGATAACACACAGCCTTGTGGGACGCCAGCATTCACAGGCTTGGAGTCTGAGCACGAGCCGTCGACAACGACCCTGATGCTACGCTCCGTGAGGAAGCTGGCAATCCAGATGCATAGTTTTTCGGACAGCCCATAGGAAGGAAGCTTCGAGAGAAGTGCCTTATGCCAAACCCGATCAAAGGCTTTCGCCATGTCCAAACTGACCGCTACGGCCTCCCCCTTACTTTCAACCGCTTCAGCCCATCTATGAGTCAAGTAGACCAAAAGGTCGCCAGCAGACCGTCCCTTACGGAACCCGTACTGGCGATCATTGATGAGCTGTTGCTCCTCAAGATAACTTAGGAGCTGGCGATTAATAATGGATTCCATTATTTTGGAGAGTAAAGAGGTGATAGCAATGGGCCTGTAGTTATTTGGATCAGAGCGATCGCCCTTCTTAAGGATCGGGTGCACGACGGCCGTCTTCCATGAGATCGGGACTACGCCTGTGGTATAAGAGTGTCGGAAGAGGCGCGTTAGAACCGGTGCCAACTCAGGAGCACACATTTTCAGCACTACAGGGGGAATACCGTCGGGCCCACTAGATTTACCATGGCCATAAAACAAGCCTTGAGCTTAGTTTGGGACTAGGTCAATTGGTGTGACATTGTCCCCTGATATTTATTTATTTTATTTATTTAATAGTTGTACACGTTAACAAAAGTTATGAAAGAGCACGCGTCCAGCGAGTCCTGCGCAACGGCGAGGGGAGCGGGGGTCGAGGGACGCCGCGCTCGCGCCGGGCGGGGGCCGGACCCTTAGGCAGTCTTCCGCGGCCCTTGAGAGGATAGCACGTGTACTCTGCTCTGCCAACGAAGTGCCTACTCGCGAGTTTTAACGTTAATACAATCTACCTATTAAATAAACATTTTATAACATATTCTAGAGTCTCCTTTCAGCTCAGAAGTGCGATAGTAACTTGCGCCTATTGTTTACATTACGCGATAAGTGAATACCTATAGCGCGATATAGACGCACTAGCTAGTGTGATTTGATTGTTTTCGTTTAGTTTAGTACCTAATAATATTAATTACGTCGTGGTGTTCTTACACGAGTGTTTTCTTTAATTATGTGATATTATGTGATTCGCGTCAACATTAGGTATACGAAAATGAGTGGTAATGTGGCGTTTGAAGACGAAATTAAACGCATACGCAGCGAACTCCTGAACAATCTAGAAAATAAATTAAAGAAACGCGTGCGTAAACTTAAGAAGGAGGTGTACGGCGCGCCGGGTGCGCGCGACACCAATGAAGAAGGCTCGTTGACGCCGCCGCTGCCGAGGCCCACGACGACTGCGCATTCGACTCAATGGAGTGTCGGTATCAGCGCCGATGCTGTTCCAGCGTCACAGCAGCGGGGTTGCTGTCACCAGGCGGTGCATGAGGGCGTACCCTACGCTGCTGAGGCTACCGCGACGCGTCACCACGGCTACTTCACGAGCGCGTGGACCGGTCACGGTAATCAGGCGGCCTCACAAGCCACAGGGTCGGTCGCGCCATCGCCGGTGGGGCCGGTGCTGGATGCGCCAGCTCATCAGCGGGTTGCAGGTATCCCTGTGTCGCAGTCAGTGGCGCCGGGCGCCCCGCTTGTCGGCGTCTTCACCGCGGCGGAGTGCGGCTTGGCGGCCACGTACGCGAGCGCGGGCGCGGGCCTCCACACGCTACCACCGCCGCCTAGCGTCACGACTGTACCTACCGACGTCGGGTATGTCGCACCACAATCATTACTACGGTATGTAGGGCGAAGCGATCCCATACCAGAATATGACCCACAAAAATCATTAATTACGATGGAACTTTGGATTAGAAAAATAGAAGGCATTTCCAACATGTATGGCTGGGACGAAAAAACCACCATTTTTAATACTTCGTCCAAATTGAAGGGTTACGCGCGTCAGTGGTTCGACAATTTAATAGACGTAAATATGACCTGGTCTGAGTTTAAAACCAAATTAATGGTGGCTTTTCCGTCTCAAAAGAGCAAATTAAATATGTTGCGTGACCTAGTAAATGTAACAAGGAAGCCTGATGATGACTATATGCAGTTCTTTCACGATAAATTAGCTTTGGGCAATGCTTGCGGGCTGCCGCCGCCCTTAATAACGGAAATTATAATAGGTACAATCGGGAGCGAGATCGTAGAAGTCGGGGCGGTGTCAGCGGCTTGCAATGATCCCAATAAATTGCTTAAATACCTATCCTCACTACGCACTACCGAAATGATTAGCCCGATTGTGCAACGCTCAAATGCAGCCTTTAAAAAAATGAGATGCAACCTTTGTAAAAAGCGCGGTCATATTTCATCTAATTGCAATTACAAAGTGCGTGATAAGGCAACCTTTTGCACTTTTTGCCGTAAATCGGGCCACACTGAAGAAAAATGCTTCCGAAAGGCTAAAAAGTGTACGTATTGTAGTAGATCGGGTCATATTAAAGAAGAGTGTCTAAAACTTAAAGCTCGAAGGTCTCACAACAACAATAATAATAATTCGAACGCGAGCGCGTCACAATCGCAGTCGGTGCATGCTATAAATGATCAATGTTCTAGCTCTAAGTATTATCTCAATGCAAAGGTCAATGACCGTCCAGTGGAAGCTTTTGTCGATTTCGGTAGCTCATGTATTACGATTACTTACTCTACGTCACGAAAATTAAACCTCGAGGTGCAACCCTGTCGATCGAACAGTGTTATCAGTGGTTTTGGTGGTTCGAAAATAACACCGATTGGTGAGGCATATGTAAAGGTTTGCGCCGACGAGGCCTCATGCGAGGCGCGCGCTTATATTGTACCGGATTCTGCGCAAGACATCGGTGTTATTATCGGCCAACCATTTACGGACTATCCGAACGTGTACGTCATCAAGACACCTACTTCTTTAAAAATGTATAACGCTAATAATTTAAGCGAGTTACCTGCCGTTTACGAGGATGTCGAGCGTGTAAAGTTGATCTCGGATAGTCCAGTCACCCTGTCGCCGGGGGTTAATAAAATAATAGTGTCGTGTGACCAATTACTGTGTGGACAGGCGTTCGTACGCCACACCGAACATAAGGCCCCGAAGACCGAGTGTGTCGTTCCACAGGGTAATATTGAGTTTTTCGATGGAAAAGCAGTCATGAATGTAATAAATACAAGTAATAATACATTTGACTTGCCTATTAACGTATGTGTAGCACGAGCCGCGATGAACGACAAAGCAAATACCTATAAGGTAGGCGATAATCTTGATTCAGACGTATTAAGGAAACTTGAGACGATCTTACAAGAGTATTCGGAATGTTTCTCGGGGTTAGACGACAGCAGAGTAGGCAAATGTTCTGTTAAGATGCATATAGAGTTGACAGATAAGGAAAAGGTCGTATATTATCGACCATATCGCATGTCAGCAAGTGATCGCGATAAAGTGCGCAATATAGTTAGTGACTTAAAGAGTAAAGGTATCGTGGAGGAGTCTACTTCACCATACGCGAGCCCCGTCATTCTCGTGACCAAGAAAACGGGAGAACCGCGTATGGTGGTGGATTATCGTGCGCTTAACAAAATCACCAAAAAGGAGCGCTACCCTTTACCCTTAATACAAGACCAACTAGACCGCCTATCAAAAGCGCGCGTTTTCTCCTGCCTGGATATTTTATCAGCTTATCATTGCATCCAAATTGACGACAAAAGTAAACACTATACTGCGTTTATAACACCTGATGGCCTCTATCAGTACACTCGCATGAGCTTTGGCTTGGTCAACGCGCCGGCAGTGTTTCAACGCGCTATAGACGAGATCCTAGGACCGTTAAAGTTCAAATTTAGCACGGCTTACTTAGATGACATCTTGATTTATTCAAACTCGGACACGGACGCACTTGAACACCTTAGGGCGGTTTTACAACGAATTCGTGACGCCAATGTGACATTGAGACTCGACAAGTGCTCATTTTTAGTGTCTCATGTCGAGTATTTGGGACATGAAATATGTAACGGCGAAGTTAAACCTGCTCAACACAAATTAAATGCAGTGCGTGATTTTAAACAACCCGAGAACGTACACCAGGTTAGGCAATTCATGGGTCTGGCAAATTATTTCCGAAAATACGTACGCGATTTTGCCTCACTTGCACGACCTATCACGCTACTAACGAAAAAAGACCAACCGTGGCATTGGGGTAGCCACCAACAGCAGGCATTCGATCTTATTAAGAAAACATTAGTAAGCCGTCCGGTACTATTATTATTTCATCCAGAGTATGAAACACAAGTTCACACCGATGCCTCCAAAATTGGACTTGGTGGTATTTTGCTTCAAAAGCCACCAAATGGTGTATGGCAACCAGTCGCTTACGCTAGCCGCCAGACGACTACCGCAGAGCAACACTATCATAGCTTTGAATTAGAAACATTAGCCGTTGTTATGTCGTTACACAAATTCAGAGTCTATTTAACTGGTTTAAAATTTACGATCGTGACTGATTGCAATGCTCTGCGGTGGACGTGGTCGAAGCGGGACTTGAACCCGCGAATCGCCAGGTGGTGGCTTGACGTTCAGGGACTTGACTTCGACGTGGAATATCGTGCGGGTAAATCTATGGCTCACGTGGACGCATTGAGTCGCAATCCTGTTGAGTCCGTTATGCGTTGCACAAATAAAGATTTAATAGAGAGCATGCAACAGGATGACGATTCAATCCGAGCTACGATTGAACAACTAAAGGACGAGACGTCTGTAGGTAAAATCAACGGTTTATCACGGGACTACGCCTTTGAAAATAACGTATTATTTAGAATAATAAACGGACAAAATAAAGTAGTAGTACCACGCCAGTCCCGCTGGTCATTAGTACAAACTTTCCATGATAATAATGGTCACGCCAATTATAACAAAACCTATGACGCCATGAGGGAAAAATATTGGTTCAGCGGTATGAGACGATTTGTACAAAAATATGTCGGCGGTTGTATTTCATGCCAGTACGCAAAGAAACCAACGGGCCGTAAAATAGGACTATTGCACCCTATAGAAAAAATATCTATACCATTCCACACTGTGCACGTGGATCACCTCGGTCCCTTTTGTAAAAGTCCATCTGGCAAAATGTATATTCTAGCCATAATAGACGCGTTTACACGTTTTATCTGGATCGAGGCGGTACGCGATACTAGTTGCGATAAAGTCTTAAAAACATTTGATCAGTTCATCAAAACGTTCGGATTGCCAAGTCGCATAATAAGCGATCGTGGCAAAGCATTCGACTGCCACGAATTCAAACGATACTGTCGTGAAAGGCAGATCAAACATGTGCTAACCGCAGTTGCGAGCCCGAGGGCTAACGGGCAGATAGAACGGTTCAACCGCACAATTTTAGACGCCCTAGTCGCCTATGTTGGTGAGGAGGAGCAGGGCCGTTGGGAGGAACATCTTCCCAAGGTGCAACTAGGCATAAATTCAAATTATAATAATAGTACAGGGAAATCCCCGCTAGAGTTGTTATATGGTTTCCGACCACGCCTGTCGGGAGACATCTTAGTACCTACGAGATCTGATATAGGTGCGCTACGGTCGGGCGCTATCACTCGCTCACGGGAGGCTGCTCGAAAATCGAAAATTAAATTCGATAAGAAAAGACGTGAAGGCGCTTCATTTAAGGAAGGCGATCTCGTCCTGGCCGAGCGCAAGATATTTAAGAGGGGGTTGCGCAGTGGCAAATTAATGCCACGTTTCGACGGCCCGTACATCGTGAAAAAGGTGTTACCACACGATCGATATCTAATTAAAAATAACAGTAGTTCTCGTGGTCGTTCATACGAAAATGTCCTTGCCAGGGACAAACTTAAGCCTTTACAATATCCTAGCGAGATTACCTCTGATTCTGATTGATAACAGGACGATGGTAAAAAAAAAAAAAAAAAAAAAAAAAATAAAAAAAAAAATAAAAAAAAAAAATAAGTTGGCTTTATACGCATGTGTGTACAAGTAGATGATGGTGCTGTACTTAAAACATTAATAGTACTATTTGTTATGTATGTGTATAAATAACTTAAGAGATAATGTATATTATGTTCCATAGAATTACAGTTTAGTTATTACTGTTGTGAGCCATTCGCCTATGGCCGTTGCAACTGTCCTTTTAATATGTGTAAGCGTACCTACTCACTATAATGTTGAAATTGTCTGTGTTGTGAGCCACTAACCTGTGGCCGCTGCAACAGTTTAATTAATATATATTAATAGTAATACTAATACTGCTGAATGTTGTTTATTTATCTTGAGCTACAAATCTGTGGCCGAACAACCTATAATCTATCTACTGGGGTACCCTACTGAATAAAAGAACTAACTCAAACATGCATGATAAGACAGATACCACATAGGTGTCGTTATTTAAAAGGAAGGCTTCCGTAGACTAGTGGTAGATACAGGGTGTTATTTCTGTCAATGATCACATTAATAAGTGTCAGCCATTTACAATAGACATCCAGTGTCGCCACTGTCGATAGACACATTAGTAAAGTGTCATCCACAGATGATAGACAACAGGGTCGGCACCTTCAGTGTCATCATCTGACAGACACATTAATAAGTCGTCTTATATAATCGCGATAGATGCCTAGCGCGTCGTCGACAGAAATACATATTCATACGTGTCTTCATCATCTTATAGTGCCGGACACATTGGGAAGTGTCATACCTGTGACTTATGGTCTAATTTCTAGCAAGTGTTGGCTACCCGGGACGTGCAGCATCGTCAGGAATGGCCGACTGAAAGAGCACGCGTCCAGCGAGTCCTGCGCAACGGCGAGGGGAGCGGGGGTCGAGGGACGCCGCGCTCGCGCCGGGCGGGGGCCGGACCCTTAGGCAGTCTTCCGCGGCCCTTGAGAGGATAGCACGTGTACTCTGCTCTGCCAACGAAGTGCCTACTCGCGAGTTTTAACGTTAATACAATCTACCTATTAAATAAACATTTTATAACATATTCTAGAGTCTCCTTTCAGTTACTATATTATTGTTAAACTAAACTAGAGCAGGGGATTCGCACGCTCCCGCGTGTCGAACAACTACACATAGGAATCATTCATGCGCAGTTTGGTTAATCCCACGGGATCCCGGGATTAGGGCCACAAATATCAAGCTGGATCCCGGTATTCCCGGACCGCTACATCCTGTATGCATTGCTCGGGCGTTTGCAAATAATTTATGAAACAATTGCATTTATAGTCAGTTTAATTTTTGAACGGTAAACTCTGTAAAAAAGACACTAGGGTACAGTCAACTGCATAAATAAGTTATCATTTCTATACCTTGTCGCTTTCAATCGTTTCACAATTTGGTATAACATTTCAAACTCGACGTTAAAGTGACAGGGTACATAAATGATCACTTATTTATGCTGTTGACTGTACAGATGTAGTGAATAACCCTTTCACATCGATTTTTGGCGGATATGTTCGTATTTATCTAGCTTTCTCAATTAGCTTTAGTACCCATCAATAAGCCAGCTGAAAAAGCATGATAAATACGAAGTTATCCGACCAAAAACGATGGGAACGGATTGTTCACTACATCTGTACAGAATCTGCTTTTATATTAACACTCGTATTTATAGTCAAGTAAAGTAATTACTTGAGTAAAAGTAATGACTAAAGTAACGATTTTTATATGACTTTTGACACTACTAATACTCAAGTAATTACTTTTCTTGACTATAAAATACGGGTGTAAGACCTCTAGAGTAGCTTTACACAGTACCTACGTATGTCTTTGAAGATTAAAATATTATATTACTAGCGATACGCCCTCGCTTCGCCTCGGTTTATGGAAGTTTTCTGTTACACCCGTACATAGACTAGAATTTATTAGATATAAAAACGAATGATCCAACTACTGGTGAAATCGCATCAAAATCCGTTGCGTGGTTTAGGAGGAGTTAGCGGATATACAGACAGACGCTGTGGTCTTTGTACAAAATCACATAATAATAATATAGCTGCTTTTAGAATGAATATTAAGACACAGGGTTGATAAACTATTAGGGCCACTTGCACGCAGAATTTAACCCTGGGTTAAGGCACTAACTCGAGTTAGTAGACGTCAGATTCATACGAAAACTGTCATTTTAACTCGAGTTAGTGTCTTAACCCAGGGTAAAACTTTTCGTGCAAGTGGCCCTTAGATAGATGAACCCCCGACATAATGGCGATACCTTCTTTCAGAGCTGACATCTCTTAAGCGCATCCAAATCGGTTTATCCGTTTAGGAGCTACAATGCCACAGACAGATACACACGTCAAACTTATTATACCCCTCTTTTTGCGCAGAGGTTAAAAATTCAAAGTAACATAACAAAACCCGTTAGTAGTTAAACTTTATAAAGTAAATGTATGCCACCATCATCCAAAATGTATGAGCGTTGCTCTTGTCGGTGGAGTAATTTCCAACTCATTCTTCTTCGTTTTATTTAACTTCTCGAAACGAAGAAGCGTGCGTTCGCGTGACATTTTAAACAGTTAAATTAATATTATATAAATAACTGTTTTTTTAGGTATCTCTTTGGAACGCATTTTTTACTTACGCATTTGTTTTTTTTTTTCAAAATTATTTTTCGTCTTTTAGGCTGACATTGCAGAATTTAATAAACGTCTTTTTTATAGATTAGGTTAGGTTAGTTTTTTATAATAATTAAAACAAAACCGATTTATATCAAACGATTTTATGCGTACAAAATTGTGCGATCCAACAGTGAACCGTTTTTTATTTTGTCCTTTGTAACAAAAACCATGATTTAAATTTTCAGGAATCAAAGCCCGCAAAAACCACTCCTAGGCCATAAAACGGTCAAACATATATGACTCCTATAGCTCCATCCCTCTCACTGACTGGAACTTGGCAGGTTTAAGACTGCACCGAGCAAACGCGGAGCGTCCAGTAGCGCCCTCATTACTATTATTGAGTTATCTAATTAACTAAATAATTCCCTTGCAATCAGACGATACGTTTTTATAGCGCAAGTAAAAACACAATTTATGGGATACGTAACAAACTTTAATAACAATTACCCTTTGAGTAGTCAGCTTAACGGGAAAAGGTGGCCACTTTTTTCCGTGAAGTTGATAACTCGAAGGTGAATTGTTATTAAACTATGTGATATACCCTATAAGTTGTGTTTTCATTTGTAGTACAAAAACCTACCGACCAATTTCAAGAAAATACTTTAGTTTATTAGAAAGCACAATAAAAGTAATGAGGGCGCCACTGTACATCCGGCGTACGCTCGGCGTAGTCTTAAACAGCTGATACTACATCCGAATTTAATATTCGCTATTCGCTATCGGCGTCGAATAGAAACGCAACCGGACAGAATAAGGTGAGAAAGATATTCCGGAGCGCTCCCCGGCGGCTAGCGAAGGCGGCTACAAGTTTTGAGCGCAAAATACAACGAAAACCGGAACTTTCTACAAATTGGATCTTTAACAATGTCAAGTCAAGATATACTGTGAGGAATAAAACGTAGAGGACTTATTTATAAAGTACTTAGGCCCTAGATAAGGTGCTTTCGGTGTTTGTTAGCGTTGTCAAAAATGTAAAGGATTGACGTATGCTGTCGAGGCCTACGTCAATTCCATACATTTCATCAGTTTTCGATAATCGTCATAGTTAGCGTTGAGCAACTCGTCTATTCTCACTGGATAGAGAAGTCTCGGTAGGGCTTCAGAAAAAAAGATAGTTTCAAACCTTAAGTTCAAAAGCTACAGTTAGCATCAGGGGCTGTATTTTACTATGCAAAGCCATGTCGTCTTCATTCTCAACCTCGTATCTGATCGAATAGTTAAATAGGAAAAGCACTCGTATTCCCTAAAGATTATAATACTACTTTACCATTTAACTATTCGATAAGATACGAGGTTGAGAAAGTAAAGGGACGATATTGCTTTTGACATGGGATCGTTTTGTCAACGTTATGACAGCTCTAATCAGCTTAACAATAATGACAGCCAAAGCGATATCGCTTTAGCAATTAGAATAGAGCCCTGACACGGACTGATAATGCGTCTCACCCGGAACTCGGTAAATTCCAATCACGTGCTCGCATACTTACCTAAAACAAACAAACACAAGGTTAAACTCACTTTAGTAATTATAATTTATCAAGGAAATAATATAACTCATAAAACATATAAACATATACCTACACTCAAACTATACCTACATATAAACATAAAAATAATATTATAAATGCGAAAGTTTGTGTGAGTGTGTGTGTTAAAAGTTCCAGGAGGAATAACGATAATAGAAATAGACGCGGACGAAGTCGTGGGCAGAAGCTAATGAACATAGTAACTCACAAACTTAACATACGTTGGAGTGAGATGGAAATACATCGTGCACTCTAACATATAGTTGCGTCCTACAGTGTTTGGCAAACACCGCAAGCGTGTGGAGCCGGCACAATACACAAGTTTGAACCGGATATATAAAAACCCCTATAAAGGTGATCCCTTCTTTCAGAGTTGACATAGATTTTAATGAAACCGCATCCAAATCGGTTCTCCCGTTTAAGGCACTTGTCCCACCAAGAGCGAGTAAGCGATCAGCTATCGGCGATTTTCTCGCCCAAGAAACGAACAAAAGATAAGGATCCTGTGTTAGTAAAAGAGACACGTATACTAATCGTTCATCGCTGGCTGTTCACACTGCCGGCGAGAACTCTTTCCACTAGTTTGAAGGAACAAAAAATATTGATCCCGTGTCAATAAGTGAGACAAAAATATTACTAGTTGATCGCTGGCGGTACTCGCTTCCCGCTCATCGTCGGCGGTGGGACAAGTGCCTAAAAGCTACGGTGCACAGACAAACACACACGCACACACAAAGATGGCGGTCTAACTTATATGGATAAAAACGTCTCTGAGAGCGGCGGTAAGTGTTAGATTCACTGCTACATTAAAACAACTCGTCTCCCAAGTAACCTATACTACCCTCCTAATCCAATAAGCAGTATCTTAAATTCAATCACCAGAGCAGATTCAATTCTATTAAGTTAGTAATAAAATTGATATTACTACAAAAGCTTTGTCTTAGATACTGCGTTTTGGCTTAGGACGGCAGTATAGTTGGCTACATCTTACATGTATCACGGAATTCACGGATACTAAACCGAGATAAATCAGTCCGGTTCCGACCGGTTGCCGTCAAAGCCGGACCGGCCAGACGGAACGCGGTCCGGGTTTTATGCTCCGTTGATCACAACCGTCTGGTTTCCCATTATACTATTCTAGACCACGAGTAACAGGGCCGGAAATGTGAGTAGGAATAGGACGGCATGATTTGCAAGTAACAAATGTATTGTGATTTTGCGTTAAAAATGGCTTTTCTCAAACATGCTCGGAAAGAACCGTTTTCAGATAAACACAAGGACGGAAAGTGCCTCATAGTAAAAAAAACATATGAAAACATTTTCCATATTTTTTTTAAAAATGCTGTCAATTGCATATAAAATGAAAAGGACCAAGACAAAAATTCCAAACAGCCAAGGTCGCTTTTTTAGCACAGTGCGTGTGTTTATTTTTGAATTTGCATTCCAATGTCTATGGTTAGTATTTAAAAACAATTGACAGTCGGTAACATTCGTTCATTGTGCATAATATGTGAAACCAAATGTGAAACTATTGTTGTGACCCCGGATTAGTAGATGGTAAGCTTTTTCTCGCGAAAATCACTGACGGATATTTTCAACAAAATCTATAATTTCACAGCCATACAAGTATACAAGTATGCCTTAGCTTCGTCGATTTTTTGTATAACTAGCGACACGCCCTCGCTTCGCTTCGGTTTATCTGAGTTTTCTGTAACACCCTTAGATAATCCAGAGTTTATTATACATAAAAACCTCTCTCTTGAATCACTTTATCTATTGATAAAAATACATACAGAAGGACAGAGACGGTGGGAAGCGACTTGGTTTTATACTATATAGATATTCTGAATTTTATTTGACATATAACTACATGATCAGCTTAGTTAGATAGGGCTATCTCACACAAACGCCTGTGAATCACACATTTTTTTGTACCACATTGTCAATAAAAATCACCCCACTTCGTTTGAGCTGTAGAATTCAAAGTTCAGACGGAAAAAGAACAGATCAATTCCCCGGAGTTAAAACTGTTAACACTTTCCCAACAAGACACGTTAACCCGTGCGATGCTCGCCCGGCTTCTTTCTTCACTCGTAAAGTTAGTTGTCGCCGAGATCCGTTCGAGAGTTAAGGAAGGGTTAAAAGTTGAGTAAAATCGTTGAAAGTGTTGTTATTTTGTTACGTTTCAAGTTATGAATCATTTCGATCACAAAAATAAAACCATACTGTTTTACCTACTGGTGATTACGTAACATTAAATAGTTAATCTTTTGATCCTTTGTTTAACTTTCCATGTATGGTTGACTTCAAGATCAAACAGAAGTAAGGACGGACGGACGGACAGCGCAGGCATACTAATAAGGTCCCGTTCGTCTCCATTCGCATACGGAACCCTAAAAAGTGGACGGTGTAATCATCATAGATGTGACATTCAGTTAACCAATCGGTTTTCAAGAATATGTTATCGAGTACGCGGCGATGTCGAGCCTCCTTTCCATTATTTCCTGACAATGACAGGCGACAGGTGACATTTCTGTGTACGTGTCGCAGCTTATAAGAAAACCCACTGATCTCTCAGTGTGTTAGCTTTGCAATGTGTACCGAATTATCACTTGCCACGTGTCATTGTAGTATAGCTGTGTTTATCTCGTGATAAAGTTTAGATAAGGCATCTGTCACCTTCTGACGCGTATATAAGTACGAGAGTGACGGATGCTTTATCCACATTTGACACGCGATATAGACTTGCCGCGCCTACTAGGCCCGCAGGATGGTGAAATGGGGGTTGATGGTAAGTATGATCTGAGACCCATAGACATTTGCCTCAAGATTACAAATCAAATCAAATCAAATCAATCTTTATTGGCGTAGAAAAAGGGTTATAACAGGAGGTAGTTACAAAATATTGTTACGATTGAGCCGCCTTCTTCAGCTGTCGATGCACAGCATGCAAATTTATAGTGCTAACAGCTAGCAATGCTTAGGGACTAGGTAGGAACACATGCACACAGCGCACCGCCCTAGTAACTTATAATTAGGGGTTTTTTGTATTTATAAAGTTCCGGTGGGATAGGCATCGTTAGCATTGGGCTGTTACCTATCTAGGAGAAGGAAAACTCCGAATTCAAACCCGGCGGGATAGGCGTCGTTAGCATTGGACTGCTACCTATCTAGGAGAAGGAAAACTCCAATTTCAAACCCTACCCTGCATATGGACCATGCGAGCACCATTTAAAAGGTTTATACCCCAGGAGGGTACTGGCAATGCCAGAGAATCCCTCTCCAGGCCTAGCCTGGGCAGCCCTTCGTACTCTGGGGGGGGCAAAATAGTGCGAGCATGTTCAGATCCCTCCGGGGATCGGAACGGTGGCGATGCCGTTTGCCACGCGTCACGCTGTGTTCGTAGGGGGGTTGGCAAAAAGCGGGCCGCGGAAAGCCGCCTTGCTACGATGAATGTGTGTGGAGGGATGGAACATAAATTAGATGAGGTGTGTATGATGATGAAAGAGAGAAAGCTGGATGTTCTATGTGTGACTGAGACGAAGAAAAAAGGGGTGAGTACGTCCACACACGGAACCTTGACGGCATTATGGTCCGGGGTCCCGGTATCCGAGTACGGTCGTCAGGGAGTTGGTATCGTACTCACAGAGCGAATGGCTGAATGTATGCAAGAGCATGAATGTGTGAGCCCAAGACTTCTCTGGGTGAGACTCAAGGTAGGTCTCACCCGTTTATTCGTAATTGGGGCTTATGCCCCAGATATGAGTAAATTGAAAAAAGAAAGGGAGGAGTTTTGGGAAAGTTTGCATGAGGTTTCAACAAAATGCAAGGAGAATGAAAGGATTATTTTGCTAGGCGATTTTAATGGTTGGACAGGCGTGCAAAGGGATGGTTATGAATCAGTACTGGGTAAGTATGGTGATGAGCGAGTGAACGAGAATGGCAAATGCCTTCTCAATGTATGTTTGGCTAAGAATCTCTGCGTGACCAACACTTTGTTTGATCACAAAGAGATTCATAAGTATACGTGGAGACGTCAGAATGAGAAGTCAATGATAGACTTGATGATTGTAGATGAACGGTTGCGTAGCAAAGTTGTAGATACCAGAGCATTTCGAGGGGTTAGCGTAGGTTCAGATCACTACTTAGTGGTAACACGAGTAAGTTGTCTGTTCACACGTTGGCGCCATCGTGTTCCCGTACCGACCACTGCGTTAGAGAGGATAAAAGTAGAGAAACTGGATGATGAAGTTATAAAAGATGAGTACGTAAGAAAGCTGAAAGATTGTTTTGAATATGTTAATAAGATGGATGATAGTGAAGTTGAGAATGATGTAAATAATGTATGGGAGATTATGAAGAATGGCATGGTCACATCGGCCACCGAAGTATGCGGTGTAGTAAAAAGAAGGAAAAGCAAGAATGAACGTCCGGAATGGTGGGATAGAGAGGTAGATGATGTAGTGAAAGAGAAGAAAAAGTGTTGGTTGGATTTTGTAGCTGTAGAGCCAGGACAAGATCTAAGCAACATAAAGAAAAAAGAGTATAATAGATCAAAGAAAAGAGTGAAAGAAGTTGTAGCTAGAAAGAAAGATTTACTGAATGAAAAGTATGATAGGAGTTTCTCTGACAACTTCCGGTCGAATATTAAACTCTTTTGGAGCTTGATTAAATCGGCTCGGGGGAAATCAGAGAAAACTAAATTAAGCGCGGTGAGAGATGAGTCTGGAGATTTAATATGTGAGGAAGAAAGAATGCTTGATAGATGGAAAACTTATTTTGAAAGCTTGTTTGAATGCGAAGATGTTTGTCTTGAGCCAGAAAGCACGAGTAAAGATGCAAGTAGCGAAGATGAAAGTGTGATTAGTATGAATGAAATTATGAAAGCTTTAAAAAGTATGAAAGCGAGAAAATCACCAGGTTGTGATAGAGTGTCGATAGAAATGCTGAGGAGAGGAGATGGCGTGGTGGGTAGTCTGTTGTACCGTCTTTTCAATGCATGTTGGAGTAGCGGCCGAGTCCCGGAAGATTGGGTCAAAGCCGTTATCGTCCCTCTGTATAAAGGAAAGGGGTCACAGCAAGACTGCAAAAACTACCGCGGTATCAGCCTCCTTAGTGTTGTCGGCAAAGTATATGCGAAGATTTTAATTGAAAGGGTATTGAATGTTACGAATGACAAAATCTGGGATGTACAAGCGGGATTTCGAAAGGGAATGGGATGTACGGATCAGGTCTTTTCACTACGGTCCATCACAGAAAAGTTCTTGGCTGTCAACCAAAAAGTTTTCTGTGCTTTTGTGGACCTGGAAAAGGCCTATGATAGGGTAGATAGAAAGGAGTTGTGGACGGTGCTGTCTATGTATGGAGTGAGCAGCAACCTGGTGCAGGCTTTGAGGTCCCTTTATGAGGGCTCCAGAGCCTGTGTCAGGATCAATGGGGCATACTCGGCCTGGTTTAATATCTCTAAAGGTGTTAGACAGGGCTGTGTTGCCTCACCGTGGCTGTTCAATTTATTCATGGACAGTTGTATGCGAGATCTGAAAGAGTATGATAAGGGTTTGCGTATGCAAGAGTTGCTAATCAAATGCCTCTTATATGCCGATGATCAAGTTATACTTGCCTCATCGGTACGTGAGTTGCAGGAGATGGTGACAGTGATGAATGAGGGATTTAAGCGAAAGGGGATGAGAGTAAATGTTGCCAAGACCAAGGTCATGGTGAGAGAGAAGGACGAGGAGATGACTGAGTGCGTGATTAATATAAATGGTGAATTAGTAGAACAAGTGAGCGAATTTGTGTACCTGGGAAGTGTGTTTACAAGAGATGGTAAGTGTGAGAAGGATATCGAGAGGAGGGTGAATGCGGGGAATCAAATCAATGGGGCCCTGTACTCCTTTGTGAGCAGACAGGGCATTTCACAAAAAGCCCGACTGGCTGTTCACAATGGAGTGCTGGCCCCTACCCTGATGTATGGTAGTGAATGTTGGGTGTGGCAGGACAAGCATAAAAGTCGTGTAAATGCCGTTGAAATGCGCTCTTTGCGTAGTATGTGTGGTGTGAAACTGATTGATAGAGTAAGGAATGAAAAAGTCAGAGAGAAATGTGGAATAAAAGAAGATGTATTGACTAAGATTGAAAAGGGCATGCTTCGATGGTTCGGTCATTTGGAAAGGATGGATGAAAGAAGATTGACGAAAGAGATATACACATCGATAGTGAGTGGACGGGTCGGAAGGGGCCGCCCTAGGCGTACTTTTTCGAGTCAAATCGGTGAAATACTGGAAAAGGGCCGAATCTTAAGTACCCGAAACCGACGTGCGTGCATGACTCGATGTATGAATGTGGAAGAAGCGAAAGAAATTTGTCAAGATCGTAGCAAGTGGAAAGAAGTGGTCTCTGCCTACCCCTCTGGGAAACAGGCGTGATTTAATGTATGTATGTATGTATGTATTTATAAAAATAATTCGGTAATTGAATAAAATCTACAGGGTGAAATCTAATACGTGATACCAATGATCACCTCTGTGTTCTACCCACGAGTATGAACAACTTTCACTATGGGACCAACCCTGAAATATTGAAAAAAAAATCAGCTGTTTCATAGAAAAGTTCAATACGCACTCGACCAAAATGTATGAAGCAGCTGTTTTTTTTTTCGATATTTCAGGGTTGGTCCCATAGTGAAAGTTGTTCATACTCGTGGGTAGAACACAGAGGTGATCATTGGTATCACGTATTAGATTTCACCCTGTATTATTTAGTAACCATTTAAATAATGTTACGTTAAACTTATTACCAGGCAATTCTTTCTATCTTACAATCTTACAATCTTAAGACTATAAATCCGTTGCCACTAAGACTAAGATAGAATGTCTCTATGCTAGTCATTTCATTTAACACACTCAAATCCATACAAATCTCTAACCTAAGGCACACCGCATAGTGATTAATCAAAGTTACCACAATGGTTGCCTTAGGGCCGCCACACAACAGAATTTATGCATCCTCCTGTCGGACAAACGGATAGACGGACAGCTTTATGCATAGTAGTCGGCTGATTTACCCCGTAATGCATCCGTTCGGGCATAGTCCATGCTAATTAATACCTTACCTAATTAACAGGATTATCTTGTTAACTTCACTGATTGGATTCATGAATCTAAGGTTCATTATAGTAGTTTATGTAACTGATGAGAGGTCTTAAGCTAGCGGTTCCAGGTTCGATTTCCGGTAAGCGCAAGTAATTCTGAGTTTTTGAGAGAAAATGTTGGCTATTAAAACACGTCAAAGTATATGTCAAGTCATTGAAAAGAAAACTGTCAATTCTCTCAAAATAACTTTATTTACTTCGCACCGAATGTTGAATGTTGTTGTTGTTCTCTTTTTTTTTGGTAGCATATGATGAAAAGGTTATGAGAATCCTAAGCTTTTCCATACAAAAAGCCCCCCGGTTCATTATTAAACGCATGAAAAACCTAGAAATTTTCCATGTTTTTCAGTTTTGGTCCCATTTTATCCTAAATTTAGTTTACTTTAAGGTGTAATTGTAATTCTTCCCGTAACACAAGTCGATTGTGGTAAAAAAATCCAAAACATCCGATCCTCCAATTCGGTGGCCTTTTTAATTGGAAAAACTTTGCATTATCATAGTCAATTAATCAGACAACATAAAAAATACACAACACCTTCATTCAGTGCAAAACAACACCCCTTTTAATGCACGACTTCATAGGTTAATAGCCCTACAAAAGTTTCGCAAAAAAATATTCCCAAAACATTAATTTATTTCCATTCACCTCATCAATATTCAGACTTCATCAAACATCAAAATACATTTTTTTTTCACTTGCCGTATCAAACCTGTCGCGCTCGACTCCGCTCGAGCAAACGAAACGTCAACGTCAAGAGGCCCTTGCAATAGGCACCTCAATCCACGATCAAAGAGTGCCGGAAAGAACCGAGGAGGGCCGAGAGGGGCCGAGGGGTACCGAAGTGCCAGAATGTCCTCAATACTTGAGAGGCATTAAGATCAGGAATGGCGGTTTAATTTCGTAAGGATTTTACCACTTACTTATAGGACCTATGTTTTTATATATCAACGCACAGTGCTTTGATTTTTGAATTATATATGAAAAGCTGTTTCTTTTACTCTACGTATAAAATGAGTACATTATAATACAACATTATTCCCAATTTTCATAATTCCGAACGCAATATTTTAATTGGAGATTTAACTTTTTGATATCTACACTAATATTATAAAGAGGAAAGACTTGTACTTTTGTGTGTGTGTGTATGTTTGTAATGAATTAACTCAAAAACTACTGTGCCGATTTCAAAAATTCTTTCACCGTTGGAAAGCTACATTCAACCTGAGTGACATAGGCTATATTTATTTTTTCTGCGTGGACGGAGTCGCGCGTATCAGCTAGTCGTTCATAAATCATACCTAACATACAAAACACGACGCGCTGGCCTAGTGGGTAGTGACCCTGCCTACGAAGCTAGCGGTCCTGGGTTCGAATCCCGGTAAGGGCAGATATTTGTGTGATGAGCGCGAATATTTGTTCCTGAGTCATGGATGTTTTCTAATTTATTTAAGTATGTATTTCTCTATATAAGTATTTATATCCTTGTCTAGTACCCATAGTACAAGCCTAGAGCTTAGTTTGGGACTAGGTCAATTGGTGTGAGATTGTCCCCTTATATTATTATTATTATTATTATTATTATTATTATTATACAGTGCCGGATTAAGCAAGCGCCGGGCCCGCAGCAAATTGTATGAATTGGTCCTAGTTTGGTTTAGGTTATTCCTAAGTTTAGCATGCTAAATAAAATAAAAAACCGGGTAGAAATAGGTATATAGTTATCAGGGAGACGTAGGTACGCGGGGCCTCCCAATGCGCGGGGCCCGTAGTATTAGCATTTTAGCTTTCGCCTTTGTACATTCCAATTCTGTAAATATTGTATTTGATTTTCTGGTTTTTGTACGATCAAGTATTTAAGTACATACATCCATACATATACAGGGTGTCCCAGAAACCAACGTCAACCCGCCTAGGGCTGATAGAGCAGCTCATAAGCTATCGATTTAACTCCCATGTATGTTCAGCAATTGTTATTAGTTATTATTACCCCTAAATTCATGTCTTTATACTTTTTTCCAGTGTTTTCTTGCATGATAAGAATCACTGTGAAATAAGGAAGTTTTTAAAGCTACATGCCACATTTTTTTCATTACAACTTTTTGAGTAATCGCACAGAGTTACTTTCTCCATACTAAGGGAACCCCGCGTTTGTTTTTCACCAAGTATGGAAAAACAAACTTTGTGTGTAACAAACTAATAACAATTGCTAAACATACATGGGGGTTAAATCGATAGCTTATGAGCTGCTCTATCAGCCCTAGGCGGGTTGACGTCGGTTTCTGGGACACCCTGTATACATGTGCTACTCTTGCTACGTGGCTAATCCGCCAAAGCTAACATAACCTACGTATAACCTATGTATAAACTACGTATAACCTACGTAAATAAGCATTTAAAGCATAAAACGTTCAGCAACCACCATAATTTCCAAACGATAAACTCTAAAATCAAACACGCAATTCGGGGCAGTTAAATTTTTCACTTAATAAGCAACTATAATAAAACCTCAGGCTAATTACGCACAAAATGAGCTACGCCTCCCACCCTCGCTATTGTCTCGACCCCTAAATTAACGTCAAACAGGGCAAAACAACGACGTCACATAATTTATAACAAAGGTATTCGACGAAATACGGGGGAAACCATGAAAGGGAAATGGCAAATGAACGAAAAAAATGGGGCATTACGTCATTAAAATTAAATAAGAAAACTGGTGGTTCTTTTCTTTTTATGATTGTCGTCACGCTTTTGCAAACAAAACACCCTAGTATGGGTTGGACACGATTAACATATTTTATAACTGCGAAGGTTTTTTAAGTGAAAAATATAAAGGCTAAAAAATTACCTTTTGTAGTAAAAATTACCAACTTAAGTATACAGGGTTATTGGTAATTCGACGTATTCCCGTTACGAGGTGATAGGGGTGACTATTTGCGGTAATTTTAACCCCCATATGCATTATGCAAAAGTGAACCATTTTTGAGTTATCATGTTTTTTAGCTTTTTTCAAAATAAGTCAAAAATGCAGCATCAAAAATTAATTTAAAAAAAAGTATCAATTTAAATCTATTTTTTTCTTCTTATTTATAAAAACAATAAAACTCTGGTTATTTATCAATATTAAAACAACAATTATCGGTCCAAATTTAAAAATGCGAGACTAAAAACGATATTATTTCTAGATTTTTTAGATATCTTTTTCCACTAAAATGCCTTAAAAACAAAAAAATTGTTATGAAACTTGGCTTGCAGATTAATTTAAAAACATAACCGTTTTCTTAGCTCTCCAAAAATGCATAACAACTAGGAACTTATTTCAAAGAAACTGAAAAAAAAATGATCACAAAAGAAGCAGGCGGAAATTTGGATTCGAACTAAACACAAGGTAGTTCTTTAAAAAATCCCATAAAATTAATTAAAAACAATACCCAATGTCAATAAAACAAAAAAACTATTTTAAAACAAAATTTAAAACCAGTAACAGTTTAATAGTAAAAACAATTAACAATTAATAATAGTAACAATTAACACATTTTTTAATTTAAAGTTCTTGCTCGAAGTGACTTCCCCTATTGCGTACGCAAAGTCGCATTCTTTTTCTTAGTTGTGACTTAACTACCGAAGTAGGTAGTCAAATTATTACGCATTGCATTTGCTGCATTTATAATTCTCGTCTTGAGTTCTTCCGCGGATGACACAGGCGAGAGGTCGTAAACTATGGATTTCATGTGACCCCAGACATAGAAAGCAACCGGCGTTAAATCCGGACTTCTCGTGGGCCACGGAATGGGTCCTCCTCGCCCTATCCAACGATTAGGAAAATGGCTATCGAGCCATCGCCTAACATTGACACCAAAATGTGCAGGACATCCGTCTTGCTGGTATATCATGTTTTGCCTTGTAGCCAAAGGCTTTTGCAACGGTAACAGTGAAGCTGCTCGTCATGATTATTCGCGTCGGTTTCCCAATCGCCGGTTACCCCATGTATCCGTTTTTAATGGAGTGTATAGGCGAATCCGAGAAACTGGTTGTGTTCAGAGAAGACAAATTAATGCCGGAAGACCCCCAGTCCATGTTGTTAATTGCGAAGAGGATATTCTGCAAGAATTTATCGATGAACCAACAATTTCGACAAACACCGTCGCCACACGACTCTCTGTAACACAATGGAAAGCGTGGTCTACAGTGCATAATGCAGGATTGGATAGGGCGAGGAGGACCCATTCCGTGGCCCGCGAGAAGTCCGGATTTAACGCCGGTTGATTTCTATGTCTGGGGTCACATGAAATCCATAGTTTACGACCTCTCGCCTGTGTCATCCGCGGAAGAACTCAAGATGAGAATTATAAATGCAGCAAATGCAATGCGTAATAATTAGACTACCTACTTCGGTAGTTAAGTCACAACTAAGAAAAAGAATGCGACTTTGCGTACGCAATAGGGGAAGTCACTTCGAGCAAGAACTTTAAATTAAAAAATGTGTTAATTGTTACTATTATTAATTGTTAATTGTTATTACTATTAAACTGTTACTGGTTTTAAATTTTGTTTTAAAATAGTTTTTTTGTTTTATTGACATTGGGTATTGTTTTTAATTAATTTTATGGGATTTTTTAAAGAACTACCTTGTGTTTAGTTCGAATCCAAATTTCCGCCTGCTTCTTTTGTGATCATTTTTTTTTCAGTTTCTTTGAAATAAGTTCCTAGTTGTTATGCATTTTTGGAGAGCTAAGAAAACGGTTATGTTTTTAAATTAATCTGCAAACCAAGTTTCATAACAATTTTTTTGTTTTTAAGGCATTTTAGTGGAAAAAGATATCTAAAAAATCTAGAAATAATATCGTTTTTAGTCTCGCATTTTTAAATTTGGACCGATAATTGTTGTTTTAATATTGATAAATAACCAGAGTTTTATTGTTTTTATAAATAAGAAGAAAAAAATAGATTTAAATGGATACTTTTTTTTTAATTAATTTTTGATGCTGCATTTTTGACTTA
Organism: Acleris laterana; assembly: GCA_963966035.1. Taxonomy (NCBI): domain Eukaryota; kingdom Metazoa; phylum Arthropoda; class Insecta; order Lepidoptera; family Tortricidae; genus Acleris; species Acleris laterana. The sequence goes on along the minus strand of OZ014463.1, from coordinate 9,911,955 downwards.
TTTTGAAAAAAGCTAAAAAACATGATAACTCAAAAATGGTTCACTTTTGCATAATGCATATGGGGGTTAAAATTACCGCAAATAGTCACCCCTATCACCTCCTAACGGGAATACGTCGAATTACCAATAACCCTGTATATCAGTCAGTGACTTGTAAAAGAAAAAATGAGATGAGTTTAGAACAGCAGTGTTAATTCAAAAAGGTTTTTAACAACAACTGAAAGTTTAGAGCTTCAGATGAAAGGTCATCTGCCCATGTAAGCCACTTAATACCTATATTTTTTTTCTAACAATATATACCAAAGAACAATCAAGGTTGCCGTTTTACCACACCTTAATAATTTCCTTTCTAAATGTAACCAACCATATAACACAGTTAAATCTCCAGAACTCACTTTACTCCACTAATGCGTTATTAGACGAATAATTTAACCTGAGCGATCGCTTTAGTAATTCTTCATTTAGAATTCCCTTTAGGTCCTTAGCGCGTGGAAAAGAAACCCCCCCAGCGCCACCCCCACTCTGCACAAAACGTCTCCCCCACTTCCTTGCATTAAAACTCTTACAATGGCATCATTTTCATGCAAATGACCAAAAGTTGCTTTTAAAATTTCTAGCGTTGAAAACGTTCTTTGCCTTTTAGACGAGTGAGACGTCTAGTCGCGGAAGCTACGGTTTCAGCGTTTGCGACGTTTAAAACGTCGTTTAAATTCTAGATTTTTACTATCAAGACTGCGCCGAGCGTACGCCGGATGTACAGTGGCGCCCTCATTACTATTATTCTGTTTTCTAATAAGCTAAAGTATTTTCTTGAAATTTTTCGGTAGCTTTTTGTACTACAAATGAAAACACAACTTATAGGGTATATCACATAGTTTAATAACAATTCACCTTCGAGTTATCTTATCAACTTAACGGAAAAAAGGGGCCACCTTTTCCCGTTAAGCTGACTACTCAAAGGGTAATTGTTATTAAAGTTTGTTACGTATCCCATAAATTGTGTTTTTACTTGCGCTACAAAAACGTATCGACTGATTGCAAGGAAATTCTTTAGTTAATTAGAAAACACAATAACAGTAATGAGGGCGCCACTGGCCGCTCGACGTTTGCTCGGTGCAGTCATAAACTTAGCGTAGCATCAGGACCTCCATATTGTCTTTGAGCTGTTATCGTATTGTCAGGGTTTTGATAGCCCTTTACTTGACAGTAATGGTGGTCGAGTTAAAAACAGTAACATAACACGTCAAAGACAATGTGGTTTTTACTGCTCTAGAACAAAGGCCGTGGAATGTTTCAAGCGGCAATGGCCCAGTGGCTTGTGGTTTCGCATCTTGATCGTAAAGAGCCAAGTTCGAACCATAGCGATTACAATGTTACTATGAAATTAGGGTGATGGAACCAGTAATGGACAAGGCACCAATAATGGACACTTGATTCTTATTTTACAGAAGATAAGGGTTATTCATTTGTTTTGCAACAATCAATTTAGGACTGTATGAAATTTGGATTAAGAGTGAAGTGTCCATTACTGGTGCCTGTCAGCTAAAAGTGTCCATCATTGGTGCCGTCACCGTATGTAATTTAATTACCCAATATCCTTACGATTAAAAAAAACCTTTCATTAAAAACATTAAACAAATGACTCAATAAATGCTTCCGTTTATTCAGAAACAGCCCCTTCCAATTAGGGAATGCAATTAACCGGTTATAACCGGTTTTATATTTTCATACAAAAACGTCTAATAACTGGTTAAATTGCATTCCTTACTTCCAATTAGCTTAGACGAATTTGCAATTGACGCTGAAACGATAAGTTTGGTATCATTTGACTTGGAATTTGAGTTGATAACTTATAACACTAGAATACCCTCTGCTCTAAACAAATGAAAAGAAACGAAGAGATCCCCATTCTAGATTATAGACATTTCATATCTATTGCTTTAACAAATGCACACTGCGTATAAGTCGTTAGTTCATTTGATTATAAGTAAGCAACCGTTAAAAAGTATTATGGTTTTGTGGAACTGCAATAAAAGAAAATTAATTAATTAAACAACTGTATAATTGACATCATAAAATGTTTGGCATGCATGAACGCTCGTGACGCACTCTCATAAAAATATAACAAAACCGGAAAATATTAATTACTAATTCGAAGATAAGGAAAAACGCATCGAGAAGGTACACATAATAAAGATAATGCTTTGTACACACATCACTAACAGCTCGCTCGTAAAACCAAGGATCTACTTAAACTCAAAAGTTTTTAGTACACTGATGCAGCACTATCCACAACTAAAATAGACGAGTTGAGATTAGGAAACGTGTCACTGGCTGCAATCACTATCATTTTAGCGATCTCGTCGGGCTCTATGATTTTGTTACTGGGTGTAAGTGCTGCTAAAAGGTCCAGCGTAGAATCCACATCCACGGCAAGATTGGCGACCATATTCGTCCTAGTGTAGCCACATCGCACAGAGTTTATCCTGACCCCTGTGTGAGCCAGTTCCATTGCGCTAGACTTGGTAAATCTGCATAAGGCATCGGATATCATGGTGCAAGGAACGAACCCTGGACGTGGTCGTATGTTGGCGCTGTGCACGTGAACAACACTCCCTTTCGTCTTCACTAAATAAGGGAGACACAACTGAGTCAGTTGGTAGGGGACGCGTAGTTTCAGCAGAAACAGATTGTCGAAACTGTGCATAGTCGAATCGAATAACGATATCAGTTCTAAGGTGCCTGCGTTGTTCACTAATGCGTCGATTCTTCCGTACGTTTCGGCTGTTCTTCTAACGATTTCTTCGCAACTGTTGGTAGTTCTTAAGTCGTACAGTAGACAGAGCGGTTTGTGTCCTTTAGCGACTTCGCATACTTTGGCCACTTGGTGAAGTCTTTCCTCGTTTCTTCCCACAATACTGAGCAAGGCTCCTTGCGATGCAAACAAGCAGCACGCAGCAGCGCCGATCCCTGAACTGGCTCCCGTCACTATCACCACTTTATCGGTGAAATCCATAGTTTTTTTTTATTACATTCACGACCACTCGAGGCCTCGTTCTAGTTAACACTGCGGTATCAGTATTTTCTTATCAATTTAAGTTTATCTCTTCTACTGGTTGTTTATTACACAACAAAACATATTATCAAAAACGGTTTCAATGATGACTGTCCTTTTAAAGTAAGATATCACAATTCACACCCAGAATATGATAATGATTATCAGTATACTCTTTTCGTGATATCTACTAACATACGAGGGGCGGCTGAAAAGTTCTAAGCCTAAGGTATTTTGAGGTTGCATATGCGTTAGCGAATTTAGCGATACTGGCCACTAAAAAGACCATTTAAAAAGTTAATAAATAAAAGAAAAAAATGTCGTCTTTTGTTTATTACATCTCGAGATATCCGACGCTAAAGGTCGTATGAATTATCAACGCATATCACGAAAATTGAGCACCGTGCAGTCATTAAGTTCCTCACGAAAAGTGACAAATCGCCGAAAAGAATTTTTGAAGAAATGTCTAGTATTTACGGTGAATCTGGCCCTTCTCATGCCACTGTTAAAAAATGGAGTCGACTTTTTAAACTTGGACGGGAGTCGATCGAAGACGATCCTCGCTCAGGAAGGCCAATATCGGTTGTGACTGAAGAAAATACTGAAAAAGTCAAAAAGTTAGTATTAGAGGATCGGAGAATTAAGGTTTGGCAAATAGCTGAAGCCTTAGGTATTAGTAAGGAAAGAGTTGGAGAGATTTTGCATCAACATTTGCATATGACAAAAGTAAGTGCTCGTTGGGTGCCGAAAATGCTCACAGCTTTCGATAGAGAACGTCGTGTTCAAACTTCTCAGGCATTTTTAGAATTATGTGAAGAAGGTTTAGATGAAGTTTGTTCCCGCATAGTAACTGTTGATGAAACATGGATCAGACAGTATGATCCAGAGTCGAAGTCTGAATCTAGGCAGTGGATCGAAAATCGTGTTCTGGGATTGCGATGGCATTCTTTTAATAGACTATTTGGCGAAAGGCTCTACCATAAATGCAGTTTATTATGCTGAGCTATTAAGAAAAGTGCGACAAGCCATAGTCGAGAAACGAAGGGGCCAACTGAGCAAAGGCATTTTGTTTTTGCAAGACAACGCCCCCGTTCACACCGCTCGTGTTGCCAAGCTTGCTCTGAAGAAAACTGGCTTCGAGGAAATTGATCATCCACCTTACAGTCCAGATCTGGCCCCTAGTGATTATTTTCTATTCAGCAATTTGAAGAAAGATTTAAGGGGAAAGCGATTTGGCAGTGATGAAGAGATGAAGGCGGCTGTACAGGAACATTTCGACAGCCAAAATAAAACTTATTTTTTTAACGGTCTAAAAGCATTATTTAAAAAATGTAATAAATGCATTGAATTAGAGGGAGATTATATTGAAAAATAAAAATAGTAAAAAAAATCTGAACATTTTTTTTCTACCTTAGGCTTAGAACTTTTCAGCCGCCCCTCGTAATATGAAACGAAGAAAAAACTAGAGTCAGTCGTGTGAAATATTTTTCAATACCAAGTCTTTCCTTTCTACTAATAATGAAGAATTTGGTCTATCATAGTGACGTAATCAATCAAAACGTAAGAGATTTCTCATAATTTTATCGTACCATGTGTCACTTTGACATAGTCCAAAATGGTCTAGGAATCAATTTCCTCTACTGTACGCCAAATCGCATGAGAATTCATTAAATATAAACACAAATAAATTTCTTTTTTTTTTAAAGATAACAATTTGTGTCAAGATCTAAGTACTTGCAGACATTCTTCATTGGCCCAATAGAAAAAATCTATAGCTGTGTTAGTAATAATTTTCAAAACAACAGCCTTATAAAATTATCAAGACATTGAAATAAATCTTGCATTTTAAAACAATGCAGCTAAGCGCAAACTCCTCAAGCAAACGCTATGCAATTCCGATGCAAGCAAACAAAAGCCGTTTCGTTTTTCATCACCACATTCTCATTCTTTTGTCCGTTTTAGTTTAGTTCTTTTCAATTTTACTGAAATGTATTCTCCGAAACCGTATATTGTTCTACGATATGCGATATTGTTCAGTGTATATATGTTCTACACTACCGGAGCAAATTGCTAAGTGATCGCCAACGCTCATTTCATAGAATATTTTACCTCACCGAATATTCATTATTTCTGCTAAAAATTTATCTTTTTTAGGTTATCTTAAGCATAACTCCTGCTCGTGTAAAATGCCTGTCGAAGTAAAACATTCGATGAAATAAGTGTCGTCGATTAAAAAGTAAATAATAAGAATACAAGATATTTATCACTTCGTAGTTCCGGCTCATCATAATTTTAAAGATAATTAATAAATTACAACCAAGAGCTGATTTCGCTAAAACGGCTCAACGGATTTTTATCATACACACACACAAACACACACAAACTCACGCCTTTATTCCCAGAGTGGGGTAGGCAGAGCTACAGAATTTCCAACAACTATAAAAACTTTTTGATAATTCTGTAACCACATTTTGCACACTTAGGCGAAGATGTTTACCAGTGTATTAGTGACAGGTTGCAAGCCCATCGCCTAACAGTACACGCCTTTATTACCTTAGTCGGCTTTTACGACATCCACGGGAAGACTTGGAGTGGCACTATTCTAATCCGGCAACCACACGGATTTTTATCAAACCTGGCTAAGAACCACCCCAGTAAACCTAGCTTTTTATTTTTAAAAACACAATCGGTACACAGATACAACCGTTATTTTATAATTACAACCTCTTTCTCTTCGCGTCGAAGGTTATCTATCTAATATTATATTAAACTAGCTGCCCGCCGTTCCCGTTGCATTTTTCATTTTTTTTCTTACATGTAAACCTTATCTTGACAATTAAGAACGCAACAAAAAAGAAATCAGCCAAATCGGTTCAGTCGTTCTCGAGTTTTGCGCTTAGCAACACATTTAGTGATTCATTTTGTAAGTGTCGATGCCACTTTTAACCTTTTAAAAGATAATGAAGTTAATCACAAATATGATATTAGTATCAGAATAAACAATACCAAGGTTGTCTGTGTAACTCACACGAGGAAATAACACTGTAGTCACGCGTCACACAACGTTTATTTAATAAAATTATCTCTCATCAGAACAATCAAACAAATAGAAACTACAGATAACGTGATAACATTCAACTGATTAAGAAAACAACACTTTTAAAATTGCGGAGACCAACTTGTAAAAATTAAAAAATAAATACATATATGATTCTAGACACAAGGGTAAAGAGAACAATACATCTTTTGACGGTTAATTTAAATGAGAATAAACAAAACACTGAAAAAAAGAAAAAAGTAGAAACACACAATCTGCCAAAATCTGTATAGTATATAGTATGATTTGTACAGCGTTCCGTGAGTCACCAAAACGGTACTGGCTGAAAATCAGCGCTGTAGGTGTCTGACGCCTCAGCATGATGCTGAGCCAGTGTCCGGTTCGCTGCCGCGAGGACACACTCCGTGCTGTTTCTGTCACATTGTTTGTTATCTTTCATTTGTCTATTTGTGTGTCCCCTGTGTAGTGAATAAATGTGTTTCTTCTTCTTCCTCTTCTTCAAAAGACAAGTCACACAATAACAACTAAGTAAAGTAAATAAACGCACTTCAAATAGCCGATTAGATCAAATCCACAGTAACGCATTTCCATTGCTCGATAGCCTCGTCTTAACATTATTGAGCCAGGAGCTATTGCAGCGATGCAACGTACCACTAGAAGTATACGGGCTATCAACCATGAAATTGAGGCTAAGCACTAAACAAAACCGACTTCCCGCCATCCACCTCCATCAACTACTAAACAAGCAGCGTTCAAATTAGGAAACATATCACTAGCAGCAAGCAAAACCATGTGAGCAATCTCTTCAGGATCAACATTGCTTTTATTAGGTGTCGATTGTGAAAAGCCTGCTTCTCCACCACCAACATTCTCCAAATTTAAAGTTCTCGAAAGACCTGGTCGCACCCCGTTCATCTTAACACCTTCTGAAGCTAGCTCCACCGCACTAGACTTCGTGAATCTGTCCAGGGAATCTGAGATCATCCTTAAAACTAAAAATCCTGGCAAAGCCCTTATTGGAGCACAAAAAACATTTACTATATGACCTTTCGTCTTCACTAGATGCGGTAAGCACTTCTGCGTCAATTCATAAGGAACGCGGAGATTGATAGCGCATAATTGATCGAAACTGTCCATAGACGTATCAAACAGGGATGTTACTCCTATTTTGCCGGCACAATTCACTAAAATGTCTATTCTTCCAAAGGTTTCAACAGTTTTTGACGCCACTATTTCGCAGCTATGTTTCGCTGTCAAGTCGACGATCAGCCATAGAGGTTTCTTGCCTCGGGCTTCTTCGCAGATTTTAGCTACTTCCAGGAGTCTCGATTCGTTTCTTCCTACTAGCGTTAATGTGGCACCGCAAGCAGCAAATGACTTGGCAGTGACTGCTCCAACGCCTGCACTGGCGCCTGTCAAAACGACGACCTTACCGGAGAAATCCATCAAATATTATATAGCTTATCATTAAGAACACACGCCCGCCACTAACAGAGAACCGGCAAATACTGATATTAATGTGTGTATATATTTATCAGCGGCTTATCTTTTACACTTGTATTACTATATAAGTATAACACGTTAAACTTTATAAATTCGAGATGTCCGCATGAACGAATACTTGAACCGATTAACGTATGATATCTTTACAAATCAATTTTAGTTCCGTGTTTTATAGTTTAAAAACCATTTAAAGTATAAAAAATACAAGGTTCCTAATGTTGCCTTGTAACATTAAAATAGCGCAATTACGTTACAATGCAGATTTCAATACTCTAATTATAAAGTGATTTGAAAGCAATAACATAATAAATCCCGTCACACTAAACAAGTTTCATATTGAACACAAATCATTTAATTCCATTATATCATCATTAAAAATAGCATCGAGTTATCACACTACAATTGTTGAATCACACCGTAGCATAAAGATATTACAACACATTTGTTTACGACAATCAAAAATAATTTTAAAACTGTGACGCGGAGCCGTCCACAATTAGATTAGACGAATTTAAATTAGGTAATGTATCACTGGCAGCAAAAACGATCATTCTTGCAATCTCTTCCGGTTCAATGATAGTCCTACTAGGCAAAACACTGGCTATAAGGTCATACGTGTCATCCATTATTTCTTCGTCCACGTTTAAATTGGATAGGTAATTGGTTCTTGTGTACCCTGGTCTGACCGCGTTGACTCTCACTCCTTCCGACGCCAACTCGAGAGCACAAGATTTCGTGAATCTCTCCAAAGCATCTCTGATCATACCGCAAGGGAGAAAGCCAGGCCTTATCCTTATGGGTGCACTAAACACATTCACAACATTACCCTTACTCTTCACCAAGTGTCTCAAACATTGCTGCGTCAGATTATAAGGAACTCTGAGGTTTAAAGCCACTAGTTCATCGAAAATTTCCATTGAGTTATCGAATAAAGATGTGCAGCATAGTTTGCCAGCGCAATTGACAAGGACATCTATTCTGCCGTAGGTTTCTACTGTCTTTCTTGCGATTTCTCCGCAGCTATCTGGTGCTGTTAAGTCCAATAGGAGACATAGAGGTTTGTTGCCTTTAGTTTCTTCGCAAGCTGTGGCAGTGGCTAGTAATCTTGCTTCGTTTCTTCCTATTATGGTCAATAAGGCTCCGTGTGCAGCAAAGAGTTTTGCCGTAGCTGCTCCGATGCCGGAACTAGCACCGGTGATCACAACGACTTTGCTAGTGAAATCCATGGCGACAGGCCGAGTTCGCACCTCGCGTCCGACTGTCGGCTTGTGTACTAAGTCAAGGTTATTTAGCAGCGTTTTCCTCCCAACCTCGCCGACCGGTTTAGCAATTACATATAAATACGAGACTACACGATGTGTGCGTTCGCTCATACTTACTCGTTCGATCGACTACTAGTTACTCTTTATTTATTTTAGTTACAGCAAACAACGCTTGCGTATATCAATAGCGGCAGTCCTAATTACCGAATGTACTTATACAAAGTTCAGAAAATGGCCTCAGATATGATAAAACGTTTTAAAAAAAAATGTTACTTTCGAACGACTTTCTTTTCTTCTTTTTCGGGTTTTTTTATTATTATTGTATCTTTTCTGTATGTTTATCGTCTATAACATCTAGTAAACTACGAAATTTTAAATAAAGTCAGCATTCAGTTCAAAACTACTATCATTAATTTGTACTAGAACAAGTAAATGGAAACTTACTTGTTATTTTTTCTATTACATGGTTCGATTTATGTATGTTCAGGTGGGCAATGTTCACGCTTTAATTTCCATAATAAACAGCAAAATTATCAGATTAAATTCTGTGTTCGCAAATATCTATTACTTTTCCTCGATTATCGATAAAAAAACAACCATGACACTTAATATTCCGGCATCTCCGATTCCTCCGAATCATCCTCCGGGACGTAATTTAATGAAACATAATAGGTGCCCGAAAAGGAGGAAATCTGTCAATAAATTGTGGAAAGCTGTCATCGGACAATTCTGTTTGGTATAAATCCTGATTTATTGCACCAGGAACGCTGCGAATGGGAGATACGATGCTTTGACACAAATATCGACTGGAAATATAAGATTTGTGAAGAAAAATTGCCGTTGCTGAATACGAGATTGCATTCTGACATTCACTTGCATTCGCAACGAAAAAAATTTAAATAATATTATGTTAATGGTTTGTGACCTTGGTTTTTTTTCACTTTGACGATCATGGTTTACTTTTACTTTTCCGGATTATCTGTGAATATATATTATAACATAAATCATTTAATATCTACGTATTTCCAAAATCGTAGCAGAATTTTAATATTCTCAGCCACTGCAATGGAAATAAAAAAACCAAATTGAATGAATACTTTTTGCCAAGGAAAAGGTTATCAATGGAAAAGTTTAATAAAACATCACATGTTATATGACCAAAGTTTTCCTTTATCTGATAAACGGTATCTACGCGGAAGAAGTCGCGAGCAAACGCTTTGTAAAAAAATATTAATCCAAATAAACCCACGACTTAAATCGCATTATGCTATGCCGTGTTGGTTTATGCCGTTACGCTGCTTTGCATGCAGTGTTTCTGTTTGAACGCTGCATACCAAACCACTAATTCAACAGATAACACGAAATTTAAAGGCATCGCCACACAGACAACCGTCCGCAAACCGCTCTATTTGTCACGCTGCTAGGGAAGCAATAATTCTGCCGCGTCACCCACCGTTTTGATTTACGATCGTTTGTCGCGGTGTGTTAATATACCTTTAGGTTTATTAAATGCAAGTCATTTACGTGCACATTTAGTTACAAAGTATGAAGAAACACATTTTAAACAATGGGTATTCATCGTCACCATGGATAAGATATTACTAAAGAGTGGTCGCGGAAGAATTTCGTACATTAACTCACCATTACTTGTCACTCGCGCACAGAAATATTGACCGCCGGCATCTTGAATTGTGCACCTTTTCCCTATAGTAATACGGCGTCCAATAGTAAAGGTCAATGTACGAAATTCTTCGTTGTCGGCGTTCGCGCTTTAGTTTATTACACCCTCGGAAAATACTAAGAGTGTTTTGTTCTAATGTGTACAAAACAATGCAATAAAAAACACTTTATTGTACATCAAACAAAAACATTACAGAGAAACAGCACAATTAAAAATAATACAACAGGCGGCGCGGCGGTCTTAGGCGGTGTACCTTGTTTCTCGAGAGGTTCTTAAAAGCAAGGTCGCATATTTATTTATTTATTTAAACTTCTTTGCACAAAATACAATAAAGTACAAATGGCGGACTTAATGCCCAATGGCAATCTCTACCAGTCAAACAGTAGACAAAACAGAAAAAAATAACTAAGGTCATATCTCATCTCTTGATGATTTTAATCTCATCCCTGCGTCAGAAGGGATCGAGGGAGAGATAATCGTAACAGTTGCCATATCAACGGCAATTACAAATCTAATTAGGCAGCAACATGACACCGGCCTTACTTCAGTAAGAGGAGGCTGTTCAGAGATGGTTTAACATGACGTCACATCCGCACGTAGATGTAATTATGTTCTTAGTCTGACATAGTACGGGAAGACCTAGTAGTAGAAGCATTAGTTTTAATAATAATTAATATATGTATAAAATTTAAATTGGGTTATAAGAAGTTACCTTCAACCTATTTTAGGCACTCCAAGACTCATCTCAAGACGTATCCTAATTGCCTGCCTGAGACAGCCGGCGGTCTTAATATGTCATAATATGCGACCATCGTTATGTTTCACTGACGGTCATTAAGATAACAGTGGAATTAGAAATGTGTTTAATATCAGATTGATGAGGGCAGCATTAAAATTATTAATCAAATTAGCAATCCATTGAAGAGTTGTGTTGACATTAATGAACCGGGAGCTATTGCAGCGATGCAACGTACAGTCACCAGCAATAATACTAGCGTCTTTATTACTAGAGATATAAGAGCGTGTCAAATATTTTTGCGGACAACGTCGAATAATATATTATTGCATGTTGCAGTAGCACTAAAGCATGCGGGATATCGAGTAATGACACTGAGCCTTAAGTTTTATTATCACAATGTACAATTAGGCAGCCTTATACGTTCCATCTTATCGACATAAGCCATGCTGCCAATTTGAAAATGCATGCGCTTAAATGTGTTTTGTTCGCTTTGACGGGACTACTTAAACTCGCCGCTGCCATTTCGCTCAATCGTCCGACCGTCCTGTGTTTTTGAGAGAATAACACCCATGCAGTGTTTTAACCGGTGCCATTGTCGTCGTCCTCTGAATCAAATGGAAACCTCCTCGGGTATTTCTTCTATAAATATCAAAAGTTTGTCAAAATATTGAACAACTAGCGAGCGACCCGCCCTCGCTTCGGTTCGGTTTATATAAGTTTTCTGTAACACCCGTCCATAAACCGAATTTATTATACATACAAACCTCCTCAAATTACTATATCTGTTTTTAATCCGTTACGTAGTTTAACAGATTTAAGCAAACAGACAGTCGGGAACGATTTTGTATTATATTAGGTCCTTACCTATGAAATTGGCGTTTTATATGGAGAGGATACAGGAAAACGGTGGTTTTCATGCATTTAATTTTGCGGATTATTTAGTAACGTCAAATGCAAACCAAACTAAATTCTGTCAGGAATATTGGACACTTCTAAGCTATACATATCTTAATTACTTAAAAAATGTTAGCTTCATAAAACTCTGCGTAATTGAAACACTTGATCTCGCAGCACATGAAAGAGTTGAGTTCTCAGTAATAAAAAAAAAATAACCATATTAGTTGTATCAAAAACCTTTGTAACAAACTGTGTTAATGAAATTTAAAAATAATTTGGAAGTTGAAATTGAAATGAATAATTTCCGCACGAAATAAAACACGTAAAAAAACACCAATTTCATAGGTAAAGACCTAATACTATGCAGCTAAAGATGACGGCGGTTGAAACGCTCAAAAACTAACGCAAAAGATGCGTAGTATTCCTATTAATTCGCTTGTTCCAAACGCAGCGTTGTAACCAAGCAATTAACTCCGGGATTCAACCCACCCGACTCACAGCAGCCAGAATAACAAATAAGAACGCCGTCCGCCACGTCACCATATATTCTTTGGCTATTGCTAATTTCGCCAGTCATCCGGCGATGATTTGTCGCAATCATTATACTAATTCTGTACGGTATGCAGACGCTGTACGGATCGTCTGCAAGACAGATGAAATGGTGCGCTTTGTATGTGTCATGTCGACACGAGTGAGAGTTAAAGTGCTGCGTGAATAGACGTAGGTATGACTAGGGTAGCCAGGTCGAAAATTTTAAGAGCCTGAAAAAAAACAGCCAAATGTCTGTGTTTGTGTTTTTCTGTGGATGTCCAATCGCCCACACTGTTAACTGTCCATCATCGGTAGACCTTATGCCTTTCAGAATAAGGTTAACTGATGTACAGTTAAGAGTGTCGCTGCTTGTCCATTCTCTTTACAACGATCGCCACGACACTAGGTCACTCCTGTTACCTTCAACGAAATATGTTCATTTAGGCCCTGTTGTTTGATCAGTAGTTAAACTAAGTAATTGTTAAAATTCGACAAAGAAATTGAAAATTTTACATTTCCTTGAAATTCCTTTTTCAAATTTTAACAATTACTGATCAAACAACAGGGCCTAAGTGTTTCAGCGTCTGTTTTTCTACCTACTGTTCGAATTTTAATGTAGCAGTTAACCATTAATTACACTGTGGAAAACTTTAGTTGCCTCTAACAAGGTTGTGATTGATGTAAATAATCGTTTCTATTCCGGACGAGCCTATAAAAACACTAAACACACAAAACCTTATGTAATAAATCATTACAAATGAATTAGCTGTTAAATGTTAGCTTTCGTTTATGGGTGAATTGCAAAAATATTTTACATAGTTCAGGGCTCAATTAGAAAATCCTTAACAATCCTTAACTTTTCCCTTTGTGTAACGAAGATTAGTCATATAATCATATGGATGACTTTCGTTACACAAAGGGAAAACAATGGAAGAAAGTTAACGTTGTGTCAATTAAGTCCATAACTATGTACAAACACTTACACTAGCTTCTACCTGCGATTTGGTCCACGTCGAGTTAGTTATTCGGCCGTCACATGTTATGGGTTTTCGATTATCATCCTCGGGAACGTTTAAGTTTTCTGGTATATAAGCTATTTTCATTACAAATTTCCAAATTACCTAGGTATATAGTCATAGTCATAGTCATTTATTTATTGCATTATATACACTAAGATAAACAGTTTAATATTCGAGTATGGACACTAGCAACTATTTCTCAAGTAATATTTAATCATTAATTCCTGAACGCATCCAAGGCGGGTCCTCCGTATTATATAATGAAATCATATAACTCAAATTAATCCCCACCCAATCTAACACACATGTGCCCGCTTCTATTGTCTCCTTTTGCATAGTATTTTAAGAGCAAAGCGGTGCCAAGACGGCAGTCAGTTACTGCTGTTATAAATAACGGCTTCACGCATGCATTTGTTTGAGACGAGTTAATCCATCGTCGTTAGTAAGAATCCTTAACAAAGAGGAAGTCTTTGGTGATGAGAGTCCGACTGTATATTGCAGAGAAAACACAAGAAATAACCACAGTTATTTCTACAATACGAAACACCGGATTGAGGTAAATAAATACATAGGGCTTGTGAATTTATTTCGTTACTAGCTGTTGCCCGCGACTCCCGTGCACGGAGAAAAAAAAAATACAAAAAAACATAAACATACATATATAATGTAGGATACTAATGGTGAAAGAATTGATCAAATCAGTCCAGTGGTTTCGGAGCCTATTAATTTCAAACATACAATCAAATCTTTCCTCTTTATAATACCTATCACTGTAGTTAGTGTACAGTCACGAGATTTAATTTGGTACCCACCTTGGGTCCAAAGTCAATCTGACATTCTACAGCAATAAGGTAGAATTTCCTAAAAGTTACAAACGACTTGACATCTCTAACATTGACGACTTCAAGCATATTTTTCTTGAAATGGGTCCCGAATTAACGCTCGTGACCGTACATGGCACAAAATTTGAATCGGTTTCAAAAGGTGGACTTAATGCTTTATTTAAGCTTCCTCTTCAAAAGAAACAGAAATCAAAAAGAAAATACAACTGAACGGATTTTCATATAGTTTTCACCATAAGTTAGAGAATCGCGGTACTTGTTCACTACATCCAATCTATTGATTTTAGTTCAGTGTCAGAAGAAATCTTGTTTTCTTGACTAAACACTCGTCTAGTCACGCGCGTGTATTATCATATAATTAAAAAGGAACATCATTGTTTCATTAAATTACGACAGGGACCTTCATTTGAAATCTGATTAAACCATTAAAATATAATTATAAAAGGTACTTTAAATTTAACACGAGACGACCGATTTTCATGTCAAACAACAATATCATTAAAACCGTTCCCATGAAAATCATAATAAATACGAATAAAGGCATTAACCAATCCATTCCGCATTCGACGGGGAATCGAAATCCATCAGAATATGTATAGAGCAACGTCCAATATTGGAATGGAATCAATATGAACGCAGCGATTTAATCAGATTTATTCTGGACATACGTAAATATTGGACAGTTTAATGTGTCAAATTTGATTACAAGATATTGCGACAATTAGTTAAAAGCAATACAGAGGCTCTATTCTCCGTGAAACCCTCAGTGCTATGTCAACGTTTTGAAAGCTTTTATACAAATAAATATCAGCGGACAATGTCACACCCATTGGCCTATGAGTTTTGGATGTTTTCCATGTATTTTAGTTCGTATTATCTCTGTACATATAAGTATGTTTATCGTTGTCTGGTACCCATATTACAAACCTAGTGCTTAGTTTGGGACTCATTTTTTTTTTTTTTATGGCATAGAGAAGACGGACGAGCACACAGGCCACCTGATGGTAAGTAGAAACTGTGACCCATAGACATTCGCATTCACAAGACTGCAATGCAATCCTAAGACTGCAAATGCGTTGCCAACCCTGACGAACTAAGATGGAATACCTCTATGCTAGTCATTTCACCGGCTGTTGTATCCCCAAACCGGAACACAACAGTGCGAACACTGCTGTTTGGCGGTAGATTAATGGATAAGATGGTGGTAGCGATCCGGACGGACCACAAGGTCCTACCACCCGCAAAAATTTGTGCGCTATTGTCCACTGACATTTATTTATACCAAAATACGTCAAAAGCAATATTGTTTGACGCAGTAGAATATGTCCAGGTGGCCTGTGTGCTGTTTTAACTTGTCGATAAGATAAAAATACAACGTTTAATTATCGATAGGTTTGCTACTTGAGCGGCGTAAGAAACTAAACGTCAACAGGCGAGTAGTAGCAAAAACTTTAAATTTCCGCCGCGCGCGGCGGCCGACGTGCAGGAAATTGAATCAATTTTATATTAAAACGCGACAGTGATACGTATCGCATCTTTACTAGGTCATATTGAGCGCTCACGGCTATCGCTAGGAAGCTGATCTTTTTTTAAATATAAAAAATAAGAAGCTCTACAGAATATTGACTATGATGTGCAGCTATGACAACGCAGTTAGCCTCAAACAATCTAGGTTTACAAACGGGGCCTGTATCTCCACGAAAAGCCCTTGTGCTTTACAAATCAAAATAATAGTCTTACAAGAAATAGTATGGGTCATCGGTTTACCAAGTTACAGCTTAATCTGAAGTCAGTAAGGTAAAGGCGCAAGTAAAGGTCCTCTTGCACGTAGTTGCAACACATATAGATCGATCATAATAGACCGTTCGAAGTTTTAGGACGTTCAGTTTTTTACCTATATGTATTGTTAATTGGTACAGAAGCGCGGTAAGTAGAAATAAGTCGTGGTGAAGGAATTAAAGGAACATCTGCGTGTGGACCAGAATCACCATCTCACATCACACATTTGCCACTAGGCCATCCTCCCGGGAAATCCCGGTTCTGTAATTCCCGGGAAACTTATGATTACATCCCGGTTCTCCCGGTTCTTTCCATGAACATCGAAAAAATATCGTGGCGAGTATCACAAATATCAAAATTCACACCTGAGCGACGCCGCCGGCCCGGCACAAGCAAGCTCCAACATCGCATCAACATCCATCATATTTTGTGGCATATTTGCAATAATTGATATCTAGATTTGTAAAAAAAAATAACAAAGAAAGCATGCATGATTTTATTGCATATACAGTGTGTAAATGGTATACGGGCGTTCCTTTTAACTGTGGTTAGTATAACCCCTACTGAGCACATTTAGGCAGCTTTTGTTAAAATTAAATTAAAAAAAAAACCTTACAAAATATTTTAACACGCAATGTATAACGAAAAATGCAATTAATTAAACATTACGTACTTACCTGACAGATGGACTTCGATGTACATTGCGGGTCGATAGTATGTTCAAAAATTAATAACGGTGTATAGGTACGTTAGCGTAATCAAAATAATTATTTCTGTTAATGATTAGTAGAGTCTTAATCTATGTCCAGTTTTAATAAACGCCCGTATACCATTTACACACTGTATATAAAAATTCAAGATTCATTAAGTTTTTAATCGTTTTATTTCTCAAATGTTAATAAGCGGTAGCGATTTGAAGTAAAAAAAAAAGAACCGGGCCCGGTACTGCATGCCCTATTTGCCACGCGTTTTTCTAAGTATTTTACTACGTATGTGTATTTATTGCAAAATGGGAAAACTATTTAGAACGATACCCACATCCATTAATATCTAACCGGTAACGACCAGCCTAAACCGCTCGACCTAGTAACTTAAAATGTGAAGGAAATATTCCCTATACCCTACCTTAATGGAGCATTTGTTTTTTTTTTGCATATGCTCTGCTCTTTTACCAATTTCCCTACGTTATTGCGCCGTAACGCGTATATAAATAAGGGCTTTAACGCGCCAGAACGTTTAAAAACCGCAAATGTTACTGTACCAGTCACATTCCTCTGCGATCTCAAACACGGATTACTTGCGGTAATAACACGTGTTTATAAATGTAGCGATTGACATGTGCTATTTGGAACGGCTGGGGACAATCCGACGATTGCAGCTGGTACGCTTCACGTCTATATAGGAGTACTAACGACATAAAGAACCATATCTTATTATATCCGTTTAACTCTATCGCCCATAAAATGAGTATTTTAATGTAATTTGCAGTATGGAATCGAACTTTGACGAAATAGAACGCTAAAGCGAAATGGTACTCTCGAATCAACTTTTCGACTACCTAACTATAAAAAAGGGTAAAAGTCCATTTTCAAAAAATATTGAACACGTATTTTTTCCTCTGCGAATTAATCAAAATTGACAAATAAAACGCGCTTCTCTGGCAGTTGTTAGCGTGAAAAGCCAAAAAAAGCAAAAGGCATTACCATCCAATATAATAATTCCAATTAAAAATAAACTAGCCACATTCCTTTCCGTAAGTATATTCAGAGACAAATCAAATGAAGAGTCATCACGGAATCAATATCATAACTCTCTCAATAAACAAAGATCAAAGTTGCCAAGCCCAATCGCTCCCGACCCATAGAAACATTAACGATACAAGACGCAAATGAAACATAAGTTGACATTAAATTTGAATAATATTAGAAAATCGAGCACTAAATTCAATCTGCATACCAACCAGAAAACCAAGACCCGCTACAAACCTCGAGACGAAACAAAATGTCAGAAACATCACAGGTCATCTTACGCTGGCCTATACGCGCTGGCTGTATTCCAATAGTGACCGGCTTGCCGGTTGTTGGGCGTTTCATTGAATACAGGGACATAGTGTGTTCGTAATAAAGTTGTAAATCAATCGTCGCGTGTCACACTGGGAGAGTTATTGGGTTTTGATAGCTCCACGGCGGAGATACTGAGGAGCGAGCGAGTTGCGATAAAAGGGATGTTGACGTACGAGATGTCAGACTTAAAGATGTAGTTGCCGCGAGTTTGGTTATTGTTAATATTGTAATTGGTGCTCGACTGAACAAAACAAAACAAAAAACAGGTGTGTAATAGAAGGTACACGAAATAAGAAGTCTGATTGTATTACTAGTGTTTTATATATAAATAAGGCCACCTTGCGCTTTGCTGTACCTGTAGTGATTAACAGTAATAATATATAACATGTACCTATCAGTCCAGTAACTTTCAAAAATATGCAGGTCCATATCTCGTTCGTCCTTATACAGCCTAAAAATATGTAAATATTTAGTCCAAGTGAAAAATATCTCTCAGTTCGCATCCTGGCCCATTTGAATAACAATGGCTCTCGATATTATTTATTGGAATCGAAAAGGACAAGCAACAGCTGAGGAGGAAATAAATATTAAACGAACGTTTTATTTACAGTCACGTTTTCAGGATATAATGTTAAATAAACGTTGTAAGCGTAGGCCCTTGTTTTCACATTCAGTGATATTCAGAGATCGGAATATAGGCGTTACATACTCTCAATAATGTGGACATGCCTCCAAATATTTTAATTAAACAAATTAAAATACATAAATTGATAACTTACCCTAAAAATATTTTTGATCCTTTGCAAAGCAGTAATAAATAAATAATACAAAGACTTGTTATTTATTAAAGCAAATAAACGGTTATTTTTTATAATATTTCCTTGGTTACTTTATTTCTTTTTACGGTTAAAATAAACTTATGCGGTGAAAAGCTCCTTCCGCAACCCACGGATGTTAATGGAGCAAACTTAAGTAGATTAATATTAATAGCCACTCTTCACATCTTTGTATTATTTATCTATTACTGTCCTGCAAAGGAACAAGATTAAGGTTCAGATAAGAAATCAATTAATGTAATTTAATTCGTTTGATTAAAATCTTTGGAGTCATGTCCACATTATTGCGAGTAATGACGCCTATTTGTCCGATATCTGAATATCACTGAATGTGAAAACAACATACAATTTTAACTCTCAATAATAAGTAACTAAGTGAAGACACATCCACTAATACAACGCATAACAAATTCTCTTGAACATCAAATCTTCAAAGTGGCAGCGTGCATCATATACGCTATCGATTCAAATCTATTTCTGCACCGCGTCTAGCAATGCAATTGTTACCATGCACGCCACTATTATCTGCGAGTGTGGGAGCGCATAATTGCATTGCAGTTGCTGGCTTTGGCAGGTATTCGGAGATAGGACATTTTTAATACGGTTCCTTGTAATGTCTTGCTAATATTATGAACGCGAAAGTTTGGTTGTTTGTTACTCATTCACGCCATGAAATTTGGTTAAGAGATAGATTGCAAGAGCACAGAGGTTACTAATTATCTCGGAAAATTGGAGGGAAATGAATAGAGATAAACGACTTTTACGTGAACAGCGCCGCGGGCAAATGCTAGTATAACATCCAGCGTGTAACAAAAATACCAAAGAATAAAAATTAATAACATAATATCAACCCGAGGAAGCTGTAAATCTCAGTCATATAACTTGTATGACTGAGACGACAGCTTATTAGGGATAACCTTTTTTTTGGTTATTTTGTTACACGTAATATAATACGGCATAGAGAAGGTAAACGAGCACAAAACTAGGGCCTAATCACTACATAGTATAAAACAAAGTCGGTTCCCGCTGTCTGTCCCTATGTATGCTTAGATCTTAAAAACTACGCAACGGATTTTGATGCGGTTTTTTTTAATAGATAGAGGGATTCATGAGGAAGGTTTCTAAGTATAATTTTTTTTAATTTTATGTACTGGTGTTACAGAAAACTCATATAAACCGAAGCGAAGCGAGGGCGGGTCGCTAGTTGCATAATAAAGTACAAGCCCATACTATTAGTGAAAATCGATACAAAATCACTAATAATATTAGCTTGTACTTTATTATGCAATCTTTATTAAATGTAAGTGCGATTTGAGACCCAAAGACATTTGAATTCTCAAGATTACAATCTCAAGACTACAAATGCTTTGTACTTCCGGAGGACTAAGGTGGAATGCCTATATGCTTGTTATTTCATCGGTTTCATTACATGGCATCTTGCGACAGAAAAAATATTTCGGTATCGCAGTACCAGTTCTAAAAACGTATAAATATAAACTGTTGAATTCACAACTATACTCGTAATGTTGAGATGGACTGTACCATACATCATTGATTCCAAAAGTATGTAAAATCCTGCCATGTCAAACCTTATTCCCATAACAAGTACTAAATATGATAATCGATTGACGAAAGAGATATACAGAGCGAAAGTGGAAGAATCGGAAGGGGCCGCACTCCGCAATGTTCGAATAAAATCGGAGAAATACTGGAAAAGGGCCGAATCTTAAGTACCCGAAACCGACGTGCGTGCATGACTCAATGCATGAGGAAGAAGCGAAAGAGATTTGTCAGGATCGTAGCAGGTGGAAAGAAGTGGTCTCTGCCTACTAGACATTTTTTTTAATCATTATATAATGATCTTAATATTAAGCATTCGCAAAGTTATTATACTCGTAATAAACGATCAATTCTCCGATACTGGCTACAATAGAGTTCAAATAAGTTCCGAGCAAGCAAATAATGTGTTAAACCAGCTAGTACATTATTTGTTTAAAACAAGTCATTAGCAAGAAGTGTTTGTTGAACACCAGTAAAGGCAATAAACGACAGTTTTAACCTCGTACTGAAATAGTTGATAGTTTATGATCGTGACATAGAAAACAACGCCCGCGCTTTTGTCTGAATGGGTATAATTAAAATAAATAAATATACGGGAACAATGTAACACTTGACCTAGTCCCAAACTAAGCTCTAGGCTTGTAGTATGGGTACTAGACAACGATAAACTTATTTATATAGATAAATAAATATTTAAATGCATTGAAAACATCCAATACTCAAGAACAAATAATTGCGCTCATCACACAAATACACGTACCGGGTTTTGAACCCAGGACCGCTAGCTTCATAGCCAGGGTCACTCCCAATCAAGCTAACGTGGCGTCGCTAATGAAACTAATTTAAGATATTATTTGTAAGTATGCCGTGTAAGTGTACCGTTTGTAAGAAGGTTCTTGAGTGGCGTCCGCGGATCGGGAGACGAGCTGTAGGTAGGCCTCCAACAAGATGGAGTGACGACCTTGTGAAGATCGCGGGAACGCAGTGGATGCGAAAAGCACAAGACCGGTCTGAGTGGAGAGCCTTGGGGGAGGCCTATGTCCAGCAGTGGACGTCTTTCGGCTGACATGATGATGATGATGCCGTGTGGGTGCCCGTATAGAATAGTGACACTCCATGTCTTCCCGTGGAAGTCGTAAGAGGCGACCAAGGCAATGAAAGCTTGTAGTATTGTTAGGCGATGGGCTTGCAACCTGTCACTAATATACACAGATAAATACATCTTAGCCTGAATATGTAAAATGTGTTTACAGAATTAATAACACATTTTTAGACTTGTTACCAACTGTATATGTTTATATGTATTGTGAAATACGATCAAATTTGCCATTCCATTTCGGTAAACGTGAATGCAGGCCGCGGTCGGACCTCCAATATGGCGATAATTCGAGGCTTGATCGACAGACCGACGGACATTGGCGTTTGGACGGATTGCTAATTAAGGCCAGTGCAGGTTTTACTTTGAAATATGTTCTGGGTAATCTGGGATACAAAATAATACAAAAATATAAGCGGATAAATGCTTATATTTTGTTTTAAAAAACAATCGTTCAACGTTCTAATTCCGATAAGGGCAGATATTTGTGTGATGAGTTAACCCCGTTATTTTGTCGTTGTTGAATATTTATAATTTATCGACTTAATTCGACTATATAAAGAGTATTCAATCAGCTATTTGATTCGAGTTACAGGCTACAGCCGGTAGTATTGCTCTAGCTAGAACTAAATATAAGTAAGATCATCGTGGTCTAGTACCCATAGTAGGTACAAGCCTAGAGCTTAATTCGGAACTAACTAGGTCAATTTGTCTACGGTGCCACAGACCGACACAGACACACACACACACACACACACACACACACACACACACACACACACACACACACACACACACACACACACACACACACACACACACACACACACACGTAAGCTCACGAACACGCGCACAACCCGCACGCACACAAAATAAAAACAAAGCTCTTCTAAACAACCAAAGCAAATGCGTGCAAATAAATAAACACGCCGTGAACACGAGCTCTTAGACGGCACCAGCCTCTATTTGAAAATGACGACACTGACGCGTACACCCGCGGCCGTGGAAAGTGGCGCGCACATAAATATCGCTCAGGGAGTGCTTTGTCTCTATTCCGCGTACACAAATCAGGGAATAAGCGTGAATTTACGAGGGTAACTTATGGTGTTATTGTAACAAAATAAGGTGTTACACATATGGATAATGTGGGCGATACTAGCTTCGATTATGATAAAATATATTAATATAAAAACATTTAAATATCGCTGATACATTGTAAAGTTCGTCATAATTTAGTGTTAATTATATCAAAAAATATCTTAAATTTGTAAGTAGATAGGTACATAATTGACCTGCAGTTTTTTTAAGACTGACTATGGTAAAATTTAAGGATTCGTTTACTTTACAAGAAAACCTGATCAACAGGCATGTTTGTGATTATGAATAAGCTAGTGATTCCTCAAGTTCCCAAAAAAGCGTTAGATACAAACTGAGATGTCAGATAACTCTCAAATTAACTTCTATTATCATAACTTACTTTATTTAAGTCACGTCAACTAAAAAAAACCTGTTTCGAGTGTATTTTCAATAATTAAATTAAAACTTTAATATTGGCCAGCAGTGTACACAACAACAAAGCTATAATGGCGTTCACTGGGAAGCTTATCTGCTCCCCTCCATTAGGTCGATTGGTACACTTTTGTTTGCAACACAGTGCACCGGTTGAATTGTAGCAGTGCATTGTTTCCTATGGCAGATATAAGGAAGAAATAGCGGTCTTAAAAGAAACTTGTATTTTAGAGCTAGGTCCGAGGTAGCAAAGACTAAATTGCTTTGCGGCGTTAATAAAGTTAAATGTAATGGCTTGGGTATTATGTTGGAATTATGTGCTAGGATAGCTAACGCCAGAAGGCGGTCTGGGAGAGCTCTGGCTTTATAGAATGAACTATCATTGCCGACATAAGCTTCAATCTATTCTACTACTCGTATTTCTAAAGTTTATAATGCCACATGTTCTTATGTTTTGTAAAAATACTGGTAGAGTGACGGCACCAATGATGGACACTAAGCTGACAGGCACTAGTAATGGACACTTCAGTCTTTATTAAAAGGGGTTTGGGTAAGTGTTGTTATTTGTAAAAGTCACGCATTTTCAAGGTGAGCGGCCATTAGTAAAAGTGGTAAATTATGATAGAATTATTCAAAATAAACATGTTTTGTTATGTAATGTAATACTCTTAAGTGCATCGGAGCCGAGATATTTAATATTCTTACCTAGGCTTACTTTTAGTACCAAAAACTGAACATTTCAATCTTAAATATCTCGGCTCCGATATTATTAAACGCCATAAATTATATATATCTATGTGTATTTTTAGGTCCTCTAAATCCAACACCAATGAATAACTCTTGTCTTCTGTAAAATAAGAATCAAGTGTCCATCATAGGTCCTTGTCCGTTACTGGTTCCGTCCGTCGCCCTATTGTATGACTAAAAGTGAAAATTTTACAAGTTGTTGTTTGACAAAAAACCAAAGTAATATCGTTTCAATTTCGCTTGAGCTCGGGCGGACGAACTTTTTTTATTTAAAACGACGAAAGCGCAAAAAATCCAATTAAATATATGAAGAATCCAGACAAAGGGAATTAAGCAAACATATTTGATGGTACTCAAAGATCTTGAAGAAATCTCCGCATATAATTAAGTAATGCTACTTATAAAACATATAGATGGTAACATTTATTACGAATACGGTGGGTGAAATCACTTTAAAAGATTTCTTTGTGAAATATTTAATGGCATGTTTGAAGATTTTGTAAAAAAAAACGTTAAAAAACAAAGGATTGTGGGACAATTAAGTTAAGAAATTGAATAATCTTTCTCAAGGGACAGAGTTAAGAAATGTAAAGTTCTTTTAGATATTTTCAAAGTAAATTGGCTAAGTGAAAAAACGAACCGTTTTTGATATGAAAAAGCATTTTTAAATTGGTAAGTAGAAAAAAAACCCATTTCCACAAACAACTTTAGAAAAAAGCGTTTGTTTTAGAGATCGTTGCTCTCTTTTTGCAGCACTCTATAAATCAACGATACTAATGGGTCTATTCCATTAGGCGCAAAACATTTTGGTCTCATGTATTATTTTCCAAATTTCCATTTCCCAAAAAGTTGTTTCCCGCCGCCGTTATATAGGGTGTCCCAGAAACCGACCCGTTAAGGGCTGATAGGTCTACTAATTACCAACCAGAATATCATATTTTAGGTTACGTAAAAATACCTTAGTTTCCGAGATATTGATCATTTTAATAGGAAATTTTGTAATTTTTACTTATGTCCGTGATACAAATAACCCCTAAATTCATGCATTAATTTACAAAAAACAGTGTTCTCTTGCATGATTAGAATCAGTATGTAATAAGGAAGTTTTTAAAGCTATTTGGCATTTTTCTTTGTTGAACTTTGTTACAACTTTTCTCAAAGTTGTAATGAAAAAAAAATGGCATGTAGCTTTAAAAACTTCCTTATTTCACAGTGATTCTAGGTAATCATGCAAGAAAACAAAGAAACGGTAATAGTTAAAAATATATCTGGTAAAGTTATCTGGAGATAAATCAATCAGACCTAAAACCCGATTTACATAGGTCAAGGACAGTGGAGTGAAAAAATGGAAAGCGATTCTATTTGACTCCCTAATGTCCGATCGGTTTACACTACTGTACTGTCTACTGTCACTGGACCCTGTGCACTGTCCACTGTCCTTGACCGATGTAAATCGGGCTTATTAGAAAAGAGCTGAACCGTGTTCCTTAAGTACCTAACTCACTCAATTCAACTAGTGAATTATTTAACCGGCGAGTTAAGTTGTCCCGTCAAAGCACATAAACAACTTTTTGAGCTTTTTTACTTAGGAAGCTTGTTTGTTGAACGAGGTCAAAGAGGTATATTCCTCTATTCTCTTTCTTCCGATGCTAGTAGTCTAGACAGTAATCCAATAAGTACTTATAGCTTTAAGATTGCTATTTTTGAAATTAGCGAATTTTAATCATAACACCATATGGTATTTTTTTCGTTATACTAAATGTTATTTTTAAACTGTTAAAGAACAACTATCTCAAGAAAAATATTTAACCTTTTCCACCAAGATTTACAAATATATACACACAGAAGCAAATAAAGTAATTAAAATAACATATAAATATAGTCAACAAAGCGGTTCCAATACCTGACCTTTCAGGCGATTTTTTTGGCTCAGGGATGTTAAGCAACGTTGAAATCTGCGTCTCGAACTTACCTGTAATAAAAAAGAAACATATTTAATATAAATTGCTCCCATTATATTCCTTTCTTGCAGACTAGCGACCCTCCCTCGCTTCGCTTCGGTTTATGTGAGTTTTCAAACACCCGTACATAAACCAGAATTTATAATAATGTACTTCAAAACCTTCCGTGAAAAAATATCTATCTGATGGTGAAGCCACACGAAAATCCGTTTAGTAATTTTGGAGATCATCGCGAAACATATTAATATGATAAAAACAAGTGATATTCAAAAACTTGTCGACTAAGTACCAATTTCACCAAACGATGTCAAATTTAATCAATGTTAATCGACTAGTTCATAAATTTTAATAGATGTTAACTCTCTAATCGTCTGTTAAGTGGTTAACATTGTTTGGTGAATTTGGTACTTAATATGTTAAAGAATTAGTTAAGTTTGTTCCATCAACATTGATCATTCACCCGATAGTGTCGTTTCTCAGACAGATTTTACAGTCACGAGATTTTCGGTACCCACCTTAGGTCCAAAGTCAATCTGACATTCTACAACATCAGGGTTGAATTTCCTAAAAGTTACAAATGATTTGACATCTCTAATGACATTGACGACTTCAAGCATATTTTTCTGGAAATGGGTCCCAAATAAACGCTTGTGACCGTACCTACTTAAGGACTATGATTAATAAACGTTAACTTATCCGTTGCGTTACAAAAATCACATTTATATAATGCCCTCAATGCCAATTGGCAGTATCTCACATTCAATAAATGAAGCAGATTCAATCCTCACACGTTAGTAATATGCTTGCACTTGCTACAGGAGTTTTTCCTGAGACACTACCATTTGTCTTATAGCAGTATAGCTAATTTTC
Source organism: Acleris laterana (assembly GCA_963966035.1). NCBI lineage: Eukaryota > Metazoa > Arthropoda > Insecta > Lepidoptera > Tortricidae > Acleris > Acleris laterana. The sequence continues at coordinate 9,884,947 of OZ014463.1, read as the reverse complement.
GTAACGCAACGGAATTTTTTTTTCTTAATTTTAGTCCTTAACTAGATACAAACTTTCCGAGATACGCCACAATGTACAATTTAGAACTTTAATTCCATAGACAGAAATATACTACGTCAAATTTTGCCCACTACAAAAATCGTTGGACTATCGATGGACGGAACAGCGAGCAACCGCTAGTTGATAAAACAGAGAAGCAACAATTTTGATTGATTCATAAATTCGATTCAAACGTCAAAATAACTACAAGATCAATTGAAGAGATCCAAGAAAGATGTTTATCGAGGCGGAACAATATAATGAGAAAATGCAAGGCTAATAAAATCAAGATGGAAAACTCAGCGGACCGATTTAAAAGGAGCCTTTCTGCATTAACTTGTGTTTTGCTCCATCTTATAATAATGATCTTACAAATATCATCACTATAGTGTACACTTCTAGGTATTTAAAAAAATGTAAACAATCTAAACCACGTGGCATTGTTAAACAGCCAATCAAAACTGTTTTATTGCAATTTGACGTATCAGTGTTCTGCTTCTATATAGGCTGACAAACTAAATCACGTGGTAGTTTTGTTTACATTTTTTGAAATACCTTTAAGTATAGACTATAGGTACAGTCAACAAATTTGAATCCTAGGCCACTATGGAACTATGTAATAGTGACATAATGATTCAAGTCGTAAGAGACTTCTTCAGAATTGACCTAACACATCACTTTGACATAGTTCCATAATGGCCTATTAATCAAATTGGTTGAGTGTACATCTTTACATAGTCTAAAACCAAGTCGCTTCCGCTGTCTGTTCGCTTAGATCTTTTAAACGACGCACCGGATTTTAATGCAGTTTTCAGCATAGATAGAGTGATTCAAGAGGAAGGTTTTTATTTTATGTTTAATAAATTCTGGATTATTAACGGGTGTTACGGAAAACTGACATAAACCGAAGCGAAGTCAGGGCGAGCCACTAGTATGTCTGTACGTTCGCGTTAATATCAAAAACTACTGAACGGATTGTGATGAGGTTTTCACCGTTAGTTAGATAATTTTTCCTGGAAGGTTTTTATCTGTAACAAATTCTGGTTTATGTACACGGGTGTTACATAAAATTTAAGTACATAAACCGAAGCAAAGCGAAGGCGGGCCGGTAGTTTTGTATGAAGCTAAAACTAAATGATATTGGTTTTTGGGAGACAACACCAAGTACTAAATCCCGCTTTCATATGTAAACAAGGGATCTTATTCGGCAATAAGATCAGTTTCTTTGTTCAAGTAAATGCATTATAATAGAATATCGTCGGTGAAATTGCAAAACCGCATAAGTAACATTTTTAATGAGGAGCATAATGCACCTTGTTTCTAAGAAAATAAGATTAAATTTTGCTTTATAATAAATTTGTTGGTTACGCGGTTTTGCAGTATCAAAACGACGATATAATTAAAATACTAACTTTGAAAATAATTTAACACTTCATCATTAAATCTCAGCCATAGCGAATCAAACTAGAGTATCAACCAGCTAAACTAAGATAATCGACAAGGTAGATAAGCTCGTCCGTCGGGTAATTATAAGGCATAGTGACAAAGCAGAAACCTAAAACGCGTCCAGAGTAACCCAATCTATTGGCAGAGTGCAAAGCGGGTGGAGGGGGTCGCCTAAACGATCACAGCGCACGCAACGGCTAAAATTGTCATTTTTGTCGCTGACTTGAGCTGTCAAATCCATATTGCAGTAAACATTTTCTAATCGTTTTTGAGATAAAAATATGGTCCTGGTAAGATGTGTTGTTGTTATTGTGTAATATAGTAAAATAACACAAGATTTCATTAATATTTTTCACAATATTTACTTACTTCTTGTTTGACAGCGGTGACAATATTGTCCATAATGGCCGCCTGTCACGTGGCGCTGTCGTCGCGTCCCAATACTAATATTATAAAGCTGAAGAGCTTGTTTGTTTGTTTGCTTGAACGCGCTTATCTCAGGAACTACTAGTCCGATTGGAAAATTTCTTTCAGTGTTAGATAGCCCATTTATCGAGGAAAGTAATAGGCTATATATCATACTCACATAAACCGAAGCGAGGCGAGGGCGGGTCGGTAGTTCATAAATAAAAGCAAATCCAGAACATTGTAAGTCAAAACCCAAATTTCCATAACCCCTCAAAATCGTCCCATAACCGCCTTAAGGCACTAAAACTGTTATTAACGAGCCTTTATTTTTCGCCCCGCGCCGGGCTGATAAGGCGGGCTATTAACTGCGCAAACAGACATACAACAATTAATTCTGAGCACGGAGCCTTGCAGTCATGAATCAAGCTTATTACGCTAAGTTGGAAAACTTGAAGATAATTTTCAAGTTTAAGATTGTACTGTATCCCAAGATTCCCAAGCCTTTTACATATTTAGTGCCGTACTCAGAGACGTCAATTAAAAGGGGTTTGGGTAAAAGTGTTGACATTAGTAAAAGTCCATACATTTTCAAGGTAAGCGGCTATTCGTAAAAGTGGTAAATTATGACAGAATTATTCAAAATAATTAGTGTCCGACCGAAATTTCGGTTTCGGTTTCGGTTTCGGCCAGTTTCGGCTAAAAAATCAAGTTTCGGCCCGAGTTTCGGTTTCGGCCAAAAACGGCCGAACCTTTCGGCCGCGCCGAAACTTACAACATCGTACCTTTCGGGTCGCGCTCGGCTAACGTCCGGCGCGCTCGGCACGGCTGGCAATATGGCGTCGCTCGCCTGACTCCGCCGGCAACTACCTAAATCAGTGCGCTTTGCTCGTGTAGACGTGTCTATACTAGGGAATGCATCCCGGTAAATTTTTGTATGGGATTTACCGCGGTAACGGTAAATTACCGGTAATTTCCATACTAAGAATTACCGGTTTGCATTCCCTAGTCAATACGTGTTGTGTTTGTTCCGCGTTTAATGGTAATGTAATTATAGGTCGGCGAGATATTAATTTTAGAAAAAAACGGGCTTACTAACATTTTTTCGACTTTTCAAGGACTTTATTTTTATATAAAAGGTTCGGTTTCGGTTTCGGTTTCGGCCGAAACTACAATGAAACCGAACCTTCGGTTTCGGTTTCGGTTTCGGTTTCGGCAAAATAACATGTTTCGGTCGGTCACTAAAAATAATCATATTTTGCTATGTAATGCAATACTCTAAAGTGCATCGGAATCGAGATATATAAATATTCGTACCTGGGCGTACCTTAGCACCAAAAACTGAATACTTAAATATTTAATATCTCCGCTCCGATATTATTTAACGCCATAAATTATACATATCTATGTGTATAAGAGGTAAATAACTATGTAAAAATCATCCGCGGCCGCTAAAAAAAAAAGTATTTTTTTATGCCTTTTAATGGTTGATTAAAGTTGCAACGGTCACATTCTATGCTATAGCAAAAGAATATGGTCACGTCACTAAACAAGCACTAAATTTAATTGACATCTCCAAATGTTACGCATTGTCAACTAATTAAAGTTGTAATTATCTGTCTATCGTTGTATGAAAATTTAAATTACAATAACTAATAATTTTCCATCAATTGATCTCGTGCTAAGAACAAAGTACCCAAGCCCGTTTTCAAACCCAAGCCAAATAAAAAATACTTCACATATCGATTACACCAATAGGTACGCAAGAATCTCATGGGCCTGCTTTTCCCATCCAGAAAAACCCATCAAGCGGGCAAACAAGCAATAGGAAACCCCGGCCATGCCGTAAAGTAAACAAGGAATCCCATTTCGGACGACGACACGCGTGAAACGGTATATAGTTAGGTTGTTTTGTTATTTTAGGGCCGTCGCGAAAAAGTGGTTTTGTTCTTGGACCTTTTTTATGTGTGAAAGCCGAAGAAAAGTTGATTTTAGGAGTATAATTAATTATACTAGCAGTAGCTATTTAATACATTTGACTGAGACTCTAATCTTAAGATACTCAGAAGTTTAAACCTAGCTACCAAACATCTCAAGCTTCCTATTTAAATAGACTGCGTTTATCGGGTGATAAAGTTTAGACATCCGTCACTTTCTGACACGTATATAACTGACACGTACGAGAGTGACGGATGCTTTATCCACATTTGACAAGCGATATAGATGAAGCCATACGCATACTGGGCCCGCTGACGCCGTTTATGCGGATATAGGTTCCGCCAGAAATAGTTAACCCTTAAAAACGTTATCGTCTGGTATGCCCACAACAAAGACGCCGCTAATCAATGTAAATGTTACAAATATGTTATCTATAATTTTATCAATCAGTAATTACCACTAACACGGTAAGGTCCAAAAAATTGGACACGCTAAATCACTCGTTCACTCGCACTTCCTTTTTTCAAAAGAAAGGTACTTTACGAGGATGTTTGAGAAAACGCAATGCCTACTTCGAAGTGAATCATAATAATATTAACTAACCAACTATAGACGCTATGTTCTGGCTAGCATCAGTCTCGAATTAGCGCACACCGAGACAATGATATAATACTAGTGCGCTTGACTAATTACCTACAGCAGGCCCATTTAAAACACATGGCCGCATCTACATCCTCGATGGGCGGCTAAGAGTAATCCATATGTTACAGTGCATCTAATCCAGTGCAGCACTTATGCATTCGAGACGTGTCCAATTTTGTTTTCTACTTATACACTAATATTATAAAGAGGAAAGATTTGATTGTTTGTTTGTTTGAATTGAATAGACTCCGAAACTACTGGAGCGATTTGAAAAGTTCTTTCACCATTAGAATCCTACATTATCCCTGATGAACGAACATAGGCTGTTTAATTTTTCTGCGCGCACAGAGTTGCTAAATAAACTGATAAGAAGGAATCAGCAATGCGCCTTTATGCTGTTATTCTCTTTCACTCGCTCTCATACACTCTTATGCGAGTCTTACTTAAAATACCCAAAAACAAAACACTTTTCAACTAGGTATTCTGCTTGTCGCATTCCAGCTCGCAAATTCATGAACTGATTTTGATTTAGTTTTTTGATTACGAAAGCTAGTTAAACTAAGCTGATTCTTAGCCAGAGGGCTTATTGCCTAACGCACTCGCAATTGCAAACGTTTTCATTTTGTCAGTTCGGAGGAGAGTCTGGATACAAAATGAAAACAATTGTTCCACTTTGAAGCCGATTGCGATTGTGTTTGACAAAAGCGACGCAGGTTTAATAAAAAAGTTTTTGTTTTTTTTTAGGGTTTTGATTCTGATAATAACCTGCGAGTAAATTTAGAAGTATTACATAGGTAACATACATAGATATCAAAAGATGCAGGTGCGTTTTTAAGCATAAATGTATGGAAACACTTTATCGTACAAAACAAAAATAAAATACCGAAGCTTAAAAAAAGAATGGTCATTTCCGAAATACCAGTATTTTAAAATACCAGATTTACAATACATCGGAGTTCCAGAACTAAACATTCAAATTAGGGTTAATGTTCATTATCTTGACCCAATATTCCGAATCTGGCTTTTCGAGAATCTGGTAAAAAAACTAATTTTGTATTTTGAAATGCTGGTATTTTGAAAGATAAAGAAAAGTGTCTGGATTAGTACGGTTACGTCCGGACTTTCAGACTCTAGTCCGGACTTTGTCTAGCTCTTTTATATGCCCGGATTTTCTTAATTCGATGCCTACCATACCACTGTAACTAAGTGAGTAATCTTTCCATTTTGTGCCCAAATAGTCCGGAATTTTATCGAAATGTCAGGCTTTTTATCAGTTTAAACTCCTAAATGGTAACCCTATGTGCGAGTGCACTGTATTTGTGCCACAGGCCGCGGTCGGCTGGTAATCGAACGGCTTAATTCAGGGACCGAGTGCCGGCTGGGTGATTGATTCACTTGCCCTTAAACTAGTTTACTCGTGCATGTGCACCGGTACATTTGGACTGCACAGACGTCAGAGTGCCGCTTTCATCCATCGGTTTCCTGCAATCAAGGACTGGTAAAGTGGCCAGCCTTGAGAGAGGCCTGTGTCCTGTCATGGGTGCAAATATTCGATAGATTGAGCTATTCGAATATTCCACTTTTAATTTACTCATACATACATACGTACATTAAATCACGCCCGTTTCCCAGAGCACAGAGGGTAGGCAGAGACCACTTCTTTCCATTTGCTACGATCTTGAAAAATTTCTTTCGCATCTTCCACATTCATACATCGAGTCATGCACGCACTTCGGTTTCGGGTACTTAAGATTCGGCCCTTTTCCAGTATTTCTCCGATTTGACCCGAAAGAGTACGCCCAGGGCGGCCCCTTCCGACCCTTCCACTCACTTTCGATTTGTAGGTAAATTTTCTTTCACCCATCCTTTCCAAATGACCGAACCATCGAAGCATGCCCTTTTCAATCTTAGTCACTACATCTTCTTTTATTCCACATTTATCTCTGACTTAAATACATGGTGTTAAAAACGGGGGGGAGGGGGGAATAGTGGGAATAACACAGACACTCCCCGATAGTTTCCAAATAGTACATAAATGACGATTATTTCAAATAGAGCTATAAATTTGGAGTACTTAAACATATTCTTGCGTTATCCTTGGTATAAAAAAACGTGGTTGGAGCTGTTTTGCTTCGTCATGCTATAAAAAAAAGCAATCATATTTAAAGTACCTGTACATTCCTGTTGTTATTTATTATACTCGTACTTCATAAAAACTCGAAACGTTTCAGTTATTAATTACTACAGAAATTCCAATATAGTGTCGTTAGTTCTAAAATGTGAACGAATAAATTCTCGATTAAATTCTCGTAATATTCCTATTAATCTGGAAGATTTATTAAAACAGAAATTAATTCTTAGATAACAACGACCAACGTACGCGTAGAAAATCTTTCCGCGTTTCCTTTACACAGTGAAAAAACAAAGGGTAAAGCGATACTATTACGATTCAATTTCACTAGACTGCAATCGCGTGACTATCGAATCAGAAGTTGATGAGGCGTCCGCTTTATTGTTATAGTGCTAGGGTTGGATTTGGATTGGGAAGGCAATAAAGATTGGCAAATGGATTTATAATGAAACTGCACGAGCGACACGTGGGAAGAGTGAAAGTTTTGCGGAAAACCAGTGACTTTAGGGCGGGGGACGAGTCACAGGCGGATGGATATACCAATAATTCAACGGAAAATGTAAAAGAGTAAATTGTGATTTATACAAAGAACAAAGAAACCAATTCACAATCAAGCAACCATCGTCAGGACAGCAACAAATGTTCGTTCCTAATCAAAACATAAAGTCAAAACATATTATTAAAAAATGTACCCTATGAAAACTGTGTCAAAATTTTACCAGAGGTAAACAAAGCGTTTTGAAAGAATCAATAAAGTATTTATTTAAATAAATACGGCTATTTTTGAACTAGTTCTGAAAACTGTTTTTGACTGGAAGAAATTTTCCTCAGGCATTAAGTCCGTCAATTGCTCTTAGTCACCTATTAGTATTGTGCAATATAGTTTAAATATAATAACTAAATAAGCAGGACCTTTATTCAACACGGTAAAAACCGTATCATTTATGACCTGTTATCGTATTGTCAACTCTTATTTACTTGACAATGGCGGCTGAGTTAGAAACAATATGATTAGAAACAATGATCTACGCATGTTATTGGATATTATATTGAATTTAATATTTATTGCTTTATATAATGCTAGATTAAGTTGTACCATTGTAATATTAATATGTTTAAAAAATGACTGACTGCTGAGTTTCTTGCGGCGTTTCTTCTCAGCAGTGTCTCCTCTTGGGAAGCGCTGGTAGATTCTTGACGTGTAAAAGTGCCCGTACGGCCTACTTACTGAATAAACATCTTTTATCTTTTTTTTATCTTTTTTTAGGTACCATAACAGGGCCCAAATTCTCGGCGATAAAAACAATATTGTATTTGACCTGTTACGGTATTGTTTTGACGTCAAACGTTGACAATACGATAACAGATCAAAGAGGATATGGTTAGCACCTGGAATACCCTCCCTGGGTAGTGATTCTGTAAACAACGCCGGTCGTGCGGACTGTCGAGTGAAACCAAGCGGCGAGATTAAGTAGTCCCGTCAGTGCGAACAAAACACATTGTAGCGCGTGCATTTTCAATTTAGCAGCACGATGGGTCGAACGTATAAGGCTGCTTAATTGAAAATGCACGCGCTACAATGTGTTTTGGTCATATACGATTTGGATTTCACTGCTTAGAATACCGACGCAGTTTGTGTCTACACAGTACTAAATCCTTAGTTTATTAAACGGACGGAGGGTAAACGCTCTGCTCCCGCGCTTGGGCCGCACCGCTCGCGCGGCAGTGTGAATTTTTTTTATCGTTCCTATTACGAAGAACCGTAACTATGGTAATCGAGCGCTCCAATCGTTTTTCTACGTGCATTCACATATTGTTGAGGAAAGCGGGAGACGTGAGAAATTTTCATTCATATTACATAAAATGGTGTATATGAGTATTAAGGAGATAGTTTCTATTTTATATTTTACTGGATTACAATCGAAGCAAAGTGTAAGCTAAGACTTCCATTCATGTTACAGCTTCTGCCCGCGACTTAGTCCGCGTAAATTTTAGCACTTGTTATTCCCTCGGGAACTTCAAAATTTTCCGGAATGAAAAGTAGCCTATGTGTCAATCCAGGGAATAAACTATCTCCATTCCAAATTTAATCAAAATCCGTCCAGCCGTTGCAGCGTGAAAGAGTAACAAACTAACACAAACTTTGGCATTTACAATGTTGGTAGGAATACGTTAGTATTATTTTAACTAAGGAAAGAAAAATCACAAAGTTTGGCTGTTTGAATCTGTAAGAAAAAACAAACGATTAAATTCAAACAGTCATCGAATCTTTCATACCATATTGCATACCCTCATATTAGGGGAACTGCCACCTGCATTTGTCTATTAAACTGCATGCCTAGTATTGAGGTTATTGCCTAGTATATTCCGTGTGCGTGATTGCTTGAAATCTATTCAATGCATGTCAAACAGTAGGTTTTATCGATTGTTTGCTATTGTGCAGTAAATATATCGACACCTACTGAAAGCTGAAGGACACGCAGCACCGACAATTGAAGCAATTGGAGCAATAAGAGGGATAGAGAAACAGTCTACGTTTAACAAATTACAAAAAATAAAATCTGCAACTCCAGTTACTGAATTAGTTAGGTTATATGCTCATTTAAATTCTGCAAAACAACAAGTAACATTCTCATTGAACTTCCGTTTTAGAAGTTCCATAAAATGTCGCCACTTAAGTATATATTTCTACTATATTCCACTAACAAAGTATTTTTTTATTCTTAGTAAGTACCAATTTCCCCAAACGATGTTTAATGTTAATCAACTGTTCATACATTTTGACAGCTGTTAACGCTCAGCCTTCTATTTCACCATCCTGACAATGACCGGTGATAGGTGACATTGTCAAGGCGGTCAAATAGGGGGATGATCGTCTGTTAAGTGGTAGGTGAAAATCGACATCATCATTATCATCATACCTTCACGCCTTAATTCCCAGAGTGGGGTAGGCAGAGCTACAGAATTACCAACAACTCTAAAAACTTGTTGATAATTCTATGACCACATTTCGCACAAAAACAGGCTACGATAATTACCCGCGTATTAGTGACAGGTTGCAAGCCCATCGCCTAACAGTACTACAAGCCTCTATGCCCTTAGTCGCCTCTTACGACTTCCACGGGAAGACATGGAGTGGCACTATTCCAACCCGACAACCACTCGGGTTAGCTACTATACTCGTAACAATTAATATTAATAAATAAAACGGAAGAGGGCATAAAATAATGGTAATGTAACCCTTTGTGTGCAATTCCAACTCGCCCTTGGCCAGTGTTTTTCAAACGCGTAGCGTCCCTATGGGCGCGTGTGCGGGGCAGCACCAACACTCTCCTGAAGGTGCTAACTGAAAGGATGGACAGTCCTATCCTCACACATTGGATGTCCATCCACGTAAACCCTAACGAACTTTTTAAACTTTACTAACTTTGTTTATAAGTCTATGTTACTAACTTTATGTAATATGATGATTATGGATATTATTTGTCCGAAATAAATATTTTCATTTCATTTTCTTAATACCAAAAAGTCACGTACCATAGTAGCAAAATGCCTTGGTTTGTTACAAATGTTAGGTATAGCCGGCAACCACATCAACATTATACTAATTTAACAATAATTCCTAATAATTATCGTCATAATCTTTGTAACAGTAACAAGCAACTGACTCACTCCCTCAACAAACTCCGCCGTAATCACTAGACTATTAATATCACGTCGGTTAACAAGATAAAATCCATTTTCCCCAGTCAAAGGCAACTTCCCCCAATCATTATATCTGCGGGTATCTCGCCTCGGGGCAAACCGGTACAAACCGGATATTTTCGGTTTCGCGCCACGGCAGGGGTAACTTAGTTTCTAATTGAAACTGACTGTTCAAGGTCTGAAAGTTGCGTTGTTTTCGTAATTAATGTGTGTTTTACGGCGAAATATTGATGCTTTTATGCGTCATATAAACGAGCAATTTTAATAATTTACAGCTGAAAACTATTCCCGTCTGCCTTTATAAATTGCCGTGAAAATGTAGCTCGTTTAGAAGATGAATAGAGGAACAAGAACGGAGATTAAGTTGTTATTATTTATCTAATTAAACATTCTTGCAGAACACAGCGCATGTTGCGGACTTTAATTATGTCTCAGGTACTAAATATAAGTAACTGCCGCACTCAGAGAAGTCAATTAAATTTAATGCTTGATTAAAGTTGCTGTTGTCACATTATTTGATATAGCAATAGATATAATGGTGCGTTCGCATCTTCAAAATTGTGGATAGAGTTGTGACGTGTAGACAATGATAATAAGAGAAAACTACTGCAGCTAAGATGTGCCGTAAGAAACTCAACAGCCATTCTTTAAACATATTAATAATGAATGATAATATTGATAATCTAAATCCATCCATATTATTATAAAAGCGAAAGTAACTCTGTCTGTCCGTTACGCTTTCACGGCTAAACCGCTGGACCGATCTCGATGAAATTTGGTATGAAGATAGCTTGAAACCCGAGGAAGGACCAAAGGTTGGTACTTTTTACTTCGAGTAGCGATAAACGAAGGTGTCGTTAGATTATGGTTGTGGAAGTGGCATAATACTTTAATCAAATTTAGTTAGCAATGGCATGTTTGAGTTAACAAATAATTAAAAAAACACAGGGTTTTTAAGATTGCTTTTTATTTGATAAGGTACTACAAAAAGAGAAAAGAATGATTTAAAAATGTTTATACATACATACAACACCGCGGAGATTCTCAGTTATTATTATTATTAAACAAAACGATTATTAAGATACTTACGCCCGTTCGCCCGTGGCCCGCCGCCCTCGGGCGTTTCGGCAGATAACGGAACTGGCCGTTTAACGACACGTCCGCTATTGATTTACCGACTGGAGTCTTTGAAACCTTTACGCGGACATTTATCGGTTCTACATTTACCGTAGAGTTTAAATTTATCTTTCATTATTTAGAAAGTTTATGAATGTGAAGACTAGCCGCTCTATTCTACATATTATTATAAGCTAGCGACCCGCCCTCGCTTCGCTTCGGTTTATGTGAGTTTTCTGTAACACCCGCACATAAAACAGAATTTATTATATATAAAAACCTTCCTCTTGAAACACTATTTATTTAAAAAAAAACGCATCAAAGTCCGTTGCGTAGTTTTAAAGATCTAAGCATACATAGGGACAGACAGACAGCGGGAAGCAACTTTGTTTTATACTTTGTGATAAATATTATTTGTGAGTAGTAATGTCGGTAGACATGCTATACGGATGTACGGTGATTAGATTCACGATGTACTGAATAAAGCCCAAATCAAAAGCACCCGAAACCGACGTACGTGCTTGAAGAGATTGATGAATATAGAGGAAGCGAAAGTTGTATGTTTAGAGCGGTGCACCTGGCGTTCCATAGTCTCTGCCTACCTCATTGGGAGACAGGCGCGAAGGTATGTGTGTATGTATGTCTATTGTACAGGGTATAACCATATTGCTTTTTTAATCGGCCGCCATTAAAGACTGTACACGATAAAATCTGGCCATGCATGATCTGGTGTATTTTTTTAATGAATGCTAATTTTCAAGCGGCACTTTTTTGTAATAGTCAGTGGTTATGAAACTACATAATAAAAATACAATTATAATAAAATGTTAAAGCGTCTGTGTCTTAGACCCTTATATAATCCACAGTACCTTTATTTTTTTGTCCACGATCTTCTGACAGTCTTTACTAAATTCTCCGTTTTAAAACATTTTATTATTTTTAATTATACAAGCCAAATTATACCTTATTCAATTATCTTACCACAGTAGTTAAAACTTTCCTAATTATATTCAGATTAAGATAGTTCTGAGGTTTTTTAACTTTGTCGAATTTGACTTTTTGACAAATAAATGCCTCCCATACAAAAACAACTTTCAGTGCTTGGAGTAAAATGTCTTCCTGACTACTACAAATAGAAATGAGTTTCAAAAAGTATTTTTTTCGTAAGACGACATTCTATTGTGGGTAAAACTGCTTGTAACAATATAAATACAGTTGTGGCGTAGAAGCAGGAAGCGAGTGAAGATTGTCAAAAAACGCTGTACAGGAGATGAAAGGTATGATAGAAAATAATTGGCGAAAACTCACACATACCCATGCATTATGATACGATTTTATTTCATTATATAGTATTATAATTATACAACATATTAAAAAAAAAACTGCTTGAAAATTTGCATTCATTAAAAAAATACACCAGATCATGCATGGCCGGATTTTATCGTGTACAGTCTTTACTGTCAGTTAAGTAGATAAATAAGAGCCGTCATAACGTTGACAATACTATAACATGTCAATAGCAATATATGCTTTTACCCGAGTACTCGTAGAATACATTACAATGTCGGACGTGCCGCGAGACGTATTTTTTTTTGCTCAAATATGGTTTTACACAATGGAACACTAACATGAAAGTTCTCCAATAAAACGCAACGTTAACCCCATCAAAAACTTAATTTACAATAAACTTAACGGTTATTGCAAATATGGATTGTCTTTAGTTCGAATACCATTACTTATTTCATTTCAGCACATTTAGCAACTGGGTAATTTTACGGTTCTGGGTAGTGATTCTGTAAACAACGCCAACAATTAAGTAGTCCCGTCAGTGCGAACAAAACACATTGTAGCGCGTGCATTTTCAATTTAGCAGCACGATGGGTCGAACGTATAAGGCTGCTTAATTGAAAATGCACGCGCTACAATGTGTTTTGTTCGCACTGACGGGACTACTTAATCTTGCCGCTTGGATATCACTCGACAGTCTGCACGACCGGCGTTGTTTACAGAATCACTAGACAGTACGTTAAAAAAAAATTCGGAACCCTTACGAGCGGCGTGAGAATTTAAATTTGAATTAAAAAACTCTTTCCATTCCATTGAAGAGCGCGAGGAGGGAATTGATTTCTTTTAATAATAAAAATCTCGTCTTGCCTCCCCTCGCCGGTAGAAAATCGCTTTAGGGTAATTTTTGTGTCTGTCCGTCTGTCTCAGAGGATTTTTTCCAATCCTAACTTTACGTAGGTGCAAAAAGGGGTAAAATTGCATAAGGAATAATAAATAAATATCCTCCTAGTTCCAAACTAAGATCTAACCTTACTTAGATATAAATACTTATATAGAGAAATATATACTTAAATGTATAGAAAACGCCCATGACTCAGGAACAAATATTCGCGCTCATCACACAAATATCTGCCCTTACTGAAATTTGAACCCAGTACCGCTAGATTCGTAGGCAGGGTCACTACCAACTAGGTAGAACAATTTCTCGTGAAATAAGAATGTCTTCGCTTCAAATTGACAGAGTCTCTTACCGGCCTAACTATTTTTTAATTAGCAAACGGTATTCAACCTTATTACGCTCCCCATACTGCAGTTATAAAACATTATTAACTCGACTCGACTAAAACACGAGAGCTTTAGTTACATACATACATAAACTCACGCCTTTATTCCCAGAGTGGGGTTTTTTTTCAAAGTTGGGGAATTTCCAACTTTTTGATAATTCTGTAACCACATTTTGCACACTTAGGCGAAGATGTTTACCAGTGTATTAGTGACAGGTTGCAAGCCCATCAGCACTACACGCCTTTATTACCTTAGTCGGCTTTTACGACATCCACGGGAAGACTTGGAGTGGCACTATTCTAATCCGGCAACCACACGGCCCAGCCTTAGTTAAAAATGTGATAAAAACATTTCACGTTTGTTTTTCTAGCCTGATTGTGTGTCTCGCTGCTGGGAAAACACCTCTCCCCTTGATCTTCATGAGTCCCTATTAGGTGCCTGTTCCGGCCAGTTGCTGAGGAACGCCTCCGTCGTCCCGCTATCTCAAGGTCAAGGCCTGTCCCAGCTACGTCACCCAGTTTTCATAACGTTATACAACTTTTTACAAACACAGTTTTTAGTAGTAGACTACATATTTGCCCGACTGTACTTTTCTACTTTGACGATTTAACTTTCCGGTTTCGTTCTTGTTATTTGCCGCGTAACTATGGCAACGGGACCGACGCAGCCGTTTAACATGTCCGATATTTGATAGATTGCCCGTCGATATTTATAAGCCGTCGGTATTTACACCACACGGTGACTTTTATATATTTCTTCATGTCCAAAAGGGAAATTAAAGAGTTAGGAAACGAATGGTAATGCTAGGGTTAACCACTCCGACCTAACTATGTCACTAAAATGAATTCATGCGAAGGGTACAATACTGGAAAATCCTACAACAGACGGTAGGACTGTGTGTGTAAAGAATGATGTGTATGAGGAAGAAAGAAGTAATTGTGACGACATTAATTGAGTCGTAAGCAGCTTAGAGCTTTCATTATTTAAATCGCTATAAAGTATGTTAATCTGGCATGATGACTGATTTACACTGTCAGTATTGGGTCTGGCTGTTTAATTAGCATGAATGCCTTTGCACTTGTCTTTTTTTATTCAGCACGCTAAAGGTGAACATTCATTCTACAATTTTAACCTTCTTTAAAGTGAGAGCCAAAAAAATAATTGGTGTACATCGCTGGAATTATTTATGTTGAACAACTTGTATTATGGCACGAAAACTATCGGATCATTGCCTGACTTTTTATAGAGGTTCAAAATATCGACTTTTTCATAGCACAGTAATGGACTTTAATTGATGAGCCGTCATAGAACTCAACAGCTTTCATGCCATAATAAAAGTTACTTAAACTTATTAATTGTAGCGACCAGTACCATTATTTTTGGCCGGCACTTTCAAATAAGGCCCAATCATTATGAATGATCTAAAGCGGGCTTAAGGAAACAATATTAGATCTGTAGGTAGATAATTTAAAAAAAACAAAGGCACCACTCCGACGATTCGCAGAGATATTTTTATAACCGCGCAAGTGCGAGCGTGGTAACAGTAACGTCAAATCCAGGCTATGACGTCATGGGGAGTACACATGCGGACGTGGAAAAAGCAAACTCTGTCCCAGGCATCTTTGTTTGACGACCTACGAAAAAAATCGGCACTTTCCAATTGAGTCTAAAGGCTTTTTAGGAGGAAACAAGTGAAGCCCAACAGTTTTTTTTTTAAATAAACGCTTATTACAGTGATATAACTTCAGTTAGTATTGAAAAGCGGGTTTGCTAAGCGAATCTAAGTTCGTTCCTTGATAAGGCCAAATTTTAGAAGTTGTCGTTTAATTCAAGATACTACGACTTTACAAGCCTGGAGCTAGGCTTGCGACTAGGTTAATTTGTATAAAGCCGCCCTTTTATTTATCATAAAAAATTGTCATCACTCGCCCCACAATACACCTGCGATTCCTCTGGTACAGTCGAATTTGAATTGAAATAAGGTCCAAAAACGTAAACATAAATATCTTTGACGTCGACTGTACATCCGAATACCCGGATTTAATGTTAGTGAACGAATCAATCACACCTTTACCAGTTTTCATTAAAATAAATGTAATACATATATATATGTATATTTTAACTTCAACAACCACAATAACACAACGCTTGCTCACGTGGGACCATGTTTTTCAGTTGCGAAATTAAATTTAATAATTAAATTAAGCCAGTGTTCCGGTTGCACCGGCCGGCTGTGTACTGGTCGCTTATTAGCGCCGTGTGCTGCCGAGCCGCAATGTGGTAATCGGGGACGTAAAATGTTACGAGTGTACGCAACACGCCCTTAAGGCTGCAGACGCACTAAAAGCGGAGGCGGCGCGTCCTGACGCGTTCCTGTACTAAGGTCGGATCTTTATTCTCACAGAAAAAATGTAAACAAAGTTACGTCACTGTCAAAGTGACATTTCAGGGGATCTCAAAGTTTGGGCCAGCAAGAAATATAATATTAAGTTATCATTTCGCTCGAACCGTGATATAAAAATAAATTTGAGATATAATTGAAACTAAAATCGCATAAATGAGTCACTGGAAAGCGATTACGACGGGAGCACGAATGGGTGAAGCGAAGCGAGTGAAGTAACGTCTCAAATCTTTCAAGCAGCCGTCAACTTGTTAACACGGGTGTATCGAGTCAATGATACCAGTGCAATAAATAAATTATGTGTAAAAAAACGGTTTTCACGTTTTAAATTAACACAACAAAGAGTTTATATCAAAATGAAGTTTTCCATCAACAGATTAAATTCTTTAATCTTAATAACAATATATAGTTTTTTTATAGACAGTAGATTTCTTATAATTGTGACAAGTAAAAATATTTTGAATTCTGCAAACGTTTTTCGTTTACGGCAACACCTTTGTTTACATTTTTTCTGTGGGAATAAAAATCAGACCTTAAATAGGGTGGCCAAAGCGTGGCGCAAGCGTTTTTAGTATGTGAACGCACCACCTCTACTCATGCGTTGAAGCTTTAAGGCGGCAGGGTTGGCAACGCCTTCCCAGTGCACTTACTAGTGCAGATTCACGATCGTAATAATCATTTTATTCATATATCTGTACTGATTGTTGATTTAAATTGTATTGAAATTTTCTTTAAAAAACACGTAGACGCACAAATTACAAACAAAATGAATGTACCTCTAAAGAAAATATTGATTTGGTAGCGTATAGGTACCTACTGCGTGACCTCATGATCATCTCTAACTACAACGCCGCGGCACCAGACCAGCACCGTTTAAAATGAAGCATTGAAAAGTAAGTTTTGATATGTGTTAGAAGGGTACATTTTTCATTGGACGATGCAAGGGCAGCGGGCGGAATTCATACATTAAAGCTCGCTTTTCAATGTTTCACTTTGAGCTGAGGCGTTGTAGTTTGCGATGACATTTGAGCTATAAACACACTGGTGTTATTTTCTCATAATAAGCCATAGTAGGCAACGTATTGTAGTCTATGGATGCAAATGTTAGGGGCTCTAGAGCCCTTGACAATCAGGTGGTCAGTGTGCCTGTACAAAGCCATAAAAGAAAAAAAAACTTTTTTCATTCTTAACTTTGCAATAACTATGTCAGTACAACATAAAAAAAAATACAAATCTATTTATCCTTCCCAACGCGAATGCTTTTTTCCCTTTTTCATTAGCAAATAGAACAACGTCGCCGGCGGCTATGACAGACCTCCATTCCACTCCGCTGGCTTCTTTGACTACCCCCCACTTTCATAAAAAATATCATGCTCCAACTATAAGGGACAAAATAAAAACAGGATTTAAATAGTAAACCGACTAAGTAGTACTCTGTTTAGTGAGAAACTTGCTTCAAAGTCAGTAAATATACTGATGAAAAAGGAAACACTTCATCAAAGCGACATTGGAATTCATAAGCTTTTACATTGCAAATTCTCAAATTACCTTATAAAGAAAATAACAGATAAGTTTTCTACGGCATCTATGGTCCATTCCAATAGACATGTCTTATTTAATAAACAATTTTATAACCTCAAATTGCATCATTTTTGGCTAAAACTGCCGTTTCCTGCTGAATAAAGCAACCAGAGACTACATTTTGCACCACTTTTTCCTGATTTTACATCCTAAATAGTTTTTTTTGTGACAAAATTGTTATGTTTGGCGAAAAAGGCACGTTCTGAGGTTATAAAAGTGTTTACTAAAATAAGACAAGTCTATTGGAATGGACTTTAAGTACCTATATAAAAGAAGAAACTGGGGTGTTATTCTCTCAAAAACGTAATCGCAGCGGCGAGTTTAAGTAGTCCCGTCAGAGCGAACAAAACACATTTTAGCGCGTGCATTCACTATTAGGCAGCCTTATACGTTCGGTCTTATTGACAGAAGCTATGCTGCCAAATTGAAAATGCACGCGCTTAAATATGTTTTGTTCGCTCTGACGGGACTACTTAAACTCGCCACTGTGATTTCGCTCGTTCGTCCTACTGTCCGTTTTTTTGAGAAAATATCCAAATCCAAGACTGAGTTTCCAAATTTGGTCGAATGAGAACCACATGCGGCCGGTCGCAGCTCGGCTATGAGTGAGATGCTAGTCTACTTCGAAACTTGATCGCGCTATCGATGTGGATAAACGTGGGCAAAACATCTGTCACTTCCTGACCAGTATGTAAGTGCGAAAGTGACGGATGCTTTATCCACCGCGATAAAGACGAACACAATACGGGCCCTGATATATATTTATTAACTAACATGTTGAAGTCGTGTCTATCCGTACGAACGCCGAACTAATAAAGTACCCCCTGGTACTTGTGAACGTTAATATAGTAATAAAGGAGATGGCAGTGGATAGAGGGCAGCACTGAGTGGCACCGTCGCGTGCGAGCGAAGGCGGGTGCAAAGCACAAGCGTGAGCAACTGATCTCTAAAAAAAATCCTCTTAATTTATTAATTAAAATATCTAAGACAGTACTTAAATTGCTGACTGTCTAGAGAAATTATAGCACTTTAAAACGATCGCTTGCATTTTTCTGGAAAAAACTGTTTTCGTGTTGCAATAGCAATCCACGAAACAAAGTGCCTCAGCACAAACTACGTATATTAAGAGTATAATTACCGCAACTAAAGAAAATATTAATCAGATGAATTTATAAGATTCTACTTTTATTAAGTTGGTAAAAAAAAAAAATAAGCCCTTTGTTGTATTGATCGAAAACTGACCTAATCCGACTTAGATCAGGTCGCATTAATGCTACAAAATGAGAATAATCTACATAGAAAAGAGCAATGAAAAAACTATTGACAAGTTAACAATCACCACGTAACGTAACCTTATCACCACGCTTCATTCAAGGCGTGTCTTTACCCGGCGCGAGCGTACACCGGTAAATCAATATTAATTTTCTGTGACCGACTGACAGATTGATTGCCGTCATAATGAAATAAATTAGCATTACACGTGTAGTTACGTAATTTGAATACTTCCTTTGTGTAAGTGCGAGTTATTTAATTTTTAAAGTAAGAGGCATGACTTAGGTACAATGTTACACCTGCCCCCTATTTCAACATTGTGACAATGACAGGTGACACTTCAGTGTACATGGCGCAGTTTATATGAAACCCTATGATGCGTTAGTGTTGCAATGTATACCGAATTGTCACCTGTCACATGTCATTGTCAAGATGGTGAAATAGGGGGCTGGCGGGCTAGCACATGTTGTCCGTGACTTGATAATCGCTCGGATCTCACTTTCTAGACTGTAACAATAGAGACGCAACTGAGCGACAAGCGAGAAATTAAACTTGTGCTTCCCGTACTGGGGTGTGATTCTCTCAAGAAGCAAAGGTGAACGAATGAACGAGTGATGTCCAAGCGGCGAGATTAAGTAGTCCCGTCAGTGCGAACAAAACACATTGTAGCGCGTGCATTTTCAATTTAGCAGCATGGTTTCTGCCGATGGATCGAACGTATAAGGCTGCTGAATTGAAAATGCACGCGCTAAAATGTGTTTTGTTCATTCTGACGGTACTACTTAAACTCGCCGCTTGGACATCACTCGTGCATTCGTTCACCTTTGCTTCTTTAGAGAATCACACCCCTGTTCTAGTGTTTTTATTCAAGAAGTCGTGCGCTGTCACTCAAATTGACGTTGTACGGTGAAATGAGGTGCGACTTGGTGAAAATGAAAATGAAAAACTGTATTCTATAGTTATAAACTCTCTAGACATGTCCGAGGCTGCTAGCGTTTTCCAAGAGAAGTCCGCTGTTGAGACTGTTTTAAATAAAATAATATACTTTACGTAACACCTGGCCATAATGTGAGTTTTATCGCACGCTGCGCGTGCGATAAAACTCACATTATGGCCAGGTGTTACGTAAAATGTATTTTTTAATAACAATTAGAAGCCACCTATTGATGGTAAGTTGGATCTGTAACCCATAGAAGTTGTAGTCTGAGGACTGCAATCCTAAGATTACAAATATTTTGCCAACCATGAGGACTAAGATAGAATGCTAGTGCTAGTAAATTTTACCAGTTATCTAGCAAATAGCACCAACGTCACATAACAAAACATTAGGCTATTTTATAATGGTCGATGATGAATCAAAACTACTTTGTCTATTATTACAAAAAAAAACGCTTACTCATTCATCCACAGTTAAACCGCAAACTAATACAAGAAATAAAACATCATCAGTATTTCACGGCATGATAACATTTCCCAAGTCGAAAATAACTTGTTCAACTTATTCCCAACATCAGAAGAAAAAACCACTGAATTGCCAACTTGCGTTTCATTCCGAAGACGAAACCGATGAGGGGAGCCCTTTGACGGGAATGGAAGCAATCAAAGGTTAAACATGTACACATAACTCGGAAGTTTGTTGAAATTTGGGACATGTTTATTAAAGAGGGAGAAATCCCCTGTGCCTTAACGCTTGATGAACCTATTTTATTTTAAACTAGCGACCCGCCCTCGCTTCGCTTCGGTTTATTTGAGTTTTCTATAACACACGTACATAAAACAACAATTTATTATACATAAAAACCTTCCTCTTGAATCACACTATCTACTAAAAAAAACCGCATCAAAATCCGTTGCGTAGTTTTAAAGATCTAAGCATACATAGGGACAGACAGCGGGAAGCGACTTTGTTTTATACTATGTAGTGATATGGGTTGTCCTTTATATTCAAATTATCGTAGCTTCTTGACGTACGCAGTAGAAGGCAATGACAAAAGCTTGTATGAATAAAGAGGGCAAACTGTCAAAAGCGAAAGAGATCTAGAATAATATTTTCCTAAATGGATTACATTTTGTATTTGTGTAACAGTCTCGGCTCATCCAGATATCAAATAACTAAATAAACATCACGGGACAGTCTCGCACAAATTGACCTAGTTCCGAACCAAGCTCTAGGTTTGTACAGTCGAGGTCGAAATTCGTATACACTTTTGTACCTTATTTAAATGTAAAAATGTGCAAAAGTGGATATAACATTAAACTTGACCACGGGTACTAATTAGTATCAAACTATATTATATAAGATAGTAAATAATTAAAAGGATTAAAAACAACTTTTTGAGTTTATCACAAAACCGACTGACCTTTAACATATATAGATACATATAGATAAAAACACTGAAACCCAAAAAACACAAAGCTCCAAAATAAAATTAACTACATAAAACTGTTTAGTAAAATAAGATCTAAGTACGTTTTGATTAATAAGAAAATAATGGACTCAATACAAAAATAAATACAGGACCATGATAATTAACAATAAACTAAGCTAAGCTATTAACAAATTAAACTTCAACGAAAACCACTGAAATTCCTAAGCCCTAACAAGGCAATTGTTATGAGTCGTAATACATTTTCGAACAATGAAGTAACCATCATAGTCTCCAGACTTACACCATACCTACAACCAGCGACACAATCCAAGATACGGTCTCTTCATTCCCACTCATCCTACACAACACACGGCTAATTACAGAAGTAATTAACGTGATTAGTTACACAATTAGCCTTCGGAGACAGTAGTTTAATAGAAATACTTACATAATCATCATCTATTTTACTATTTCAGACTACCCCAACGCACTCTACCAAAGCATAAATAGTGTATAAAAAATTAATATGAACCACGTTGTGGACCACAAAAGATGTGTGTGAACCTAGCATATCAATTCATAGAACTGTGCAGTTTCTTACGTATTTGTGGGCTAGCTATCGAGAACCGCTGAGATGCTAGGCTGAACTCTATAAAAAGTTGCAGCATCTCTGATCAAGTCTAGATTTTTTAAGTTTTTTGACCAGAACTATGCCTGTTTTGACTCTAAAACATAGAACTGTGCAGTTTCTAACGTATTTGTAGGCTAGCTATCGAGAACCGCTGAGATGCTAGGCTGAACTCTCTAAAAAGTTGCAGCATCTCGGTGCAAGTCTAGATTTTTAGGTTTTTTGACCAGAACTATGGCTGTTTTGACTCTAAAACATAGAACTGTGCAGTTTCTTACGTATTTGAGGGCTAGCTATCGAGAACCGCTGAGATGCTAGGCTGAACTCTCTAAAAAGTTGCAGCATCTCAGTGCAAGTCTAGATTTTTAGGTTTTTTGACCAGAACTATGGCTGTTTTGACTCTAAAACATAGAACTGTGCAGTTTCTTACGTATTTGTAGGCTAGCTATCGAGAACCGCTGAGATGCTAGGCTGAACTCTCTAAAAAGTTGCAGCATCTCGGTGCAAGTCTAGATTTTTAGGTTTTTTGACCAGAACTATGGCTGTTTTGACTCTAAAACATAGAACTGTGCAGTTTCTTACGTATTTGTGGGCTAGCTATCGAGAACCGCTGAGATGCTAGGCTGAACTCTCTAAAAAGTTGCAGCATCTCAGTGTAAGTCTAGATTTTTAGGTTTTTTGACCAGAACTATGGCTGTTTTGACTCTTAAACATAGAACTGTGCAGTTTCTTACGTATTTGTGGGCTTGCTATCGAGAACCGCTGAGATGCTAGGCAGAACTCTCTTAAAAGTTGCAGCATCTCGGTGCAAGTCTAGATTTTTAGATTTTTTGACCAGAACTATGGCTGTTTTGACTCTAAAACCTATAGAACTGTGCAGTTTCTTACGTATTTGTGGGCTAGCTATCGAGAACCGCTGAGATGCTAGGCTGAACTCTCTTAAAAGTTGCAGCATCTCAGTGCAAGTCTAGATTATTATGTTTTCAAAGCTAACTGGAACTATCTAAAATGTTCTAGCATTTCATCCCATTTATAGATTTTTATGTTTTTTTAGCCAGAACTTTTGCTGTATCGTTTCCAGATCACAGAACTATGCATTTTCTGACGTATTTGAGGCCTAGGCAACGAGAACTGCTGAGATGCTAATAGGCGGAATGCGAAGTTAACATCTCATATTTTTTTTTCCTTTTAAGGCTAGAACTATTGCCAGGTCGACTCCAGACTACAGAACTATGCATTTTCTGACGTATTTAAGGCCCAGGCATCGAGAACTGCTGAGATGCTAATAGGCGGAACGCGAAGTTAGCATCTCATTTTGAAAAAATCGTTTTTCTGAAAAAAAAAGCTGAACTATCGAAAATAAATATGTAGAACTGTAGAACTATTGGGGATGCTACTAGAACTGTGTTTAATTTTTGAGATTCCAGAAATTGATATGCTAGGTTCACACACATCCACAAAAGTGACCACCATAGTCACCAGACTTAATACCTTAAATATACCCGTGTAACTAGCGATACAACGCAACATGAGCTCCAAATTCCAACTCATCCTAGAGCACACGGGTAATTACAGTAGTTATTAGTTGAATAACTAGCCCTCGGGGACCACGGTTTAGTCGGACTGCTCCAGCGCGGCCCGGGGGGACAATGATTGAGATTTATCTAGCGAAAACCCCCAGCGTGCTGTTCGCGTGCAACGGGTTTAGCTGGCTTATGAAGCTGCAGATTTATTCATGTGCAGCGATACGGTGTCCCCTTGTTTTACAGACTGAAAAATTACAGAATTTTGTTTCACAGAAAATGTTTCATATACTATTTGGTCCTTGTATTTTTGCTTCGTATATTTTTTTTTTTTAACTATTTACTTGAAAGAAACAAATTCGACAGAAAATCAATTCAATGAATTTTGTAATTTTATTTTTTCATTACACATACTTATCAAACAATATAATTATTTTTCAACGAATATTGTTTGGTCAGTGCATTTTTTAGAAGGTTGGGTTATAAGATAAATACTATATTATGATATAAATATGAGTGAGCGAGCGAGCGAAGCGAGCGAGCAAGACCTCTCTGGGCAGAACCGACTTGAATAGGTTAGGTTAGAAGGCTATGGCGGGAGCGAA
Organism: Acleris laterana; assembly: GCA_963966035.1. Classification (NCBI taxonomy): domain Eukaryota; kingdom Metazoa; phylum Arthropoda; class Insecta; order Lepidoptera; family Tortricidae; genus Acleris; species Acleris laterana. The sequence continues at coordinate 9,860,575 of OZ014463.1, read as the reverse complement.
GCGAAGCAAGCTCCCGCCTTAGCCTTCGAGGTTATTTTTTTTATATCTCTTGAATAAGCTATGCGATACCATTTGACTGCAAATTAAAATCGTATGCTTTTTTTCAAACGTTTCATTTCACACACCTTCACAAACTGCACCCTACTCTATAAGTTGATTTTATTGTTATTAAGTTATATTTTAAATAAATAATATGAGAACAAAGAATATTTAATTTGCTATTCTATGATATGAAAAAAGAAACATTGAATTTTATTTAAAATAAAAAACGATGATTTAAAAGTCTTCAAAGTAATTATTCTACATATTGATTATTCTATGAAATGATAATACGAGAAAAAATTTCTATGAAATGAAATTCTAAACAACTTCAGTCTGTAAAATAACGTACAACCGCAGCGATACACCTGCGTTTATATAATGCATTCAGGGCGCATGATGCATTTGGTACGTTGCAATCTTATACAAAAATGGGTGCTAAATACGACGTGATAGGTATAGATGAATTAGCGAGAGCGTGGAATTGCATTTGTAGTGGTTGTACGGTTCGCATGAAAAGTAGAATAACATAAGTATTTCTCTTAATTAAATTAAATTACATACTCTCTCTTATCATATTTCTCTCCTTAACAAGTAAAACAATGCTCAGTCTTTTTTTGCTTTCATTCGTTATTATTTAATTCTTCATCTGAGTTGTCACAAGTATTGATAATAATATTATGATCTGTAATTCGATCCATTTGCCCTTCTTGACATCTATACTTATTTTCTTCACTTTCGACATGGCGAAAAATATTTTCCCAGTCCTCAGTAGTAATAGTATTTATTCTTTCAGTTGCTAAATTCAATACAATAAAAACCGCTCAATAATATTTTGAATTTCATACTGACATTATTTTTGAATTTTCTTCTTAAATATAATTATTTTATTACAAACCAATTTTTATGCTGATAGTACGGGAAAACGGAAATTTCAAATATAGAATGCCTATAAACCAGGGACCGGAACCGCTTAGCGCGAAAGGGGTTTTTGATATGCTTTTTGATAGACTTGTTGTTACAAACCCCAAGGATGCGCTAAGCTTATCGTCGACTTAGCTCAAAGAAAGGGCAACCAAACGATACGGTTAATTCGACTAAGCGCTAAGCCTATCCCAAAACCCTATTGTCTGTTACCTTATTCAAGCTTATGGGTCATACACAGATTTAGGTTCACGTCTTTCCTGTGGACATACCCGAAGTTAACGTCTTTAAGGCCTAATTTTCTGGCTGAACCCACATCCGCATGAACGGCGTCACGTCTACTTTAGTCCTATCAAATAAAAACATTACTTATATACACACAAGCCCTTAACTATTGACCACAGGATAGACAACTTTTGTTTTTTCGAATGTGTATGACCCTTATTCGAACGGTTTCAAGCTGGTTTAACTTCTATGCGCAAGAGTTTAGACTTATTATTGAATTACCTAAAAATTTATAGGGTGGCGGCAGGCAGTAGCCGCTTAAGCGAGACGGCGAATTGAGCGAGCCGAAATGTGAAAAGAGAGAGGCGATCAATGGGGTAATACCCAGTCAATGCTAAGCGCTTAAATATTAAACTACCGAAACCCTAATGAACCGGGTAAGCTCTATGGATGCGGTTAACTACTTCAAAGGGGTTCGCCCTAACGTTAAGGTGACTCAATCATAGCTAAGCACGTCGATTGGCTAACCGAATGATAGGCTAAGCCTATTGATAGGGTTAGTCAAATGAAGGGGTTTTCCGGTCCCTGCTATAAACACACAATACCACTACATATGCAATTCCGCGCTCTCGCTAATTCATCTATACAGTACAATCCACCAGCTTAAGATTAACGTCACAAAAGAATAAGTTTGCCTAATTGGTATTGACCCTGACTGCGAAGCTAGCGGTCCCGGGACCGAGTAGACCTCGGATTTTTGTGGCAATGACGTCACAATAGGATAGTTTGGGGCGTAAATGGAACGGTGTTAATTAAATTTGTTAATTAATTTCCTTTTCTAACTGAATATTTTTTATTAACTAGGCATTCACGACAAAAAATATTATTACTACGGCAATTCATTTAGAACAACTTTTGATCTGTTACGGAGGGTCAGTTAACAAAAGAACTTATAGGTAATTTATATCGTGGATGCCTGATAATTAAATTTTAATTCCGTAAAACACCAATAGACTAGGTTGCCGTATTCATTAACACCGTTCTATTTACTCCCCAAATTACCCTATTGTGACGTCATTACCACAAAGATCTAGTGATTAGTAGGTACAACTATTAGCTAGTCATGTATGATTTATAAGTATGTTTACCGTTGTCTAGTCCCCATAGTACAAGCCTAGAGATTATTTAAGGACTAGTTAAATTTGGGTAAAAGTCCCCTTTTATTTATTTAAGGAACTGTAGCGAAGATGATGTATGTATGTATGTAAACTCTTTCTTGCACGTAAACAATTACAAGACATGTTTTGCACCAATAAAACTAATCTACATAGGCGAACTTATCCCATATGGGATCTCTTCCAGTTACCCTTGGAGTAGAATAAGCAAGGACAATGCAGAAGAGTGGATGATATAGGTATATGATGATGTGTCACAATTGAAAGACAACTTACTTTGCCGAGTGTACGTAGAATGTGACCGGCTACATTCAGCTGTGTTATTATTTACTTTAACGTCATGCTCTTCAACAAACGTCAGTCTAACTTGAATATAACAACATGTAATCAAAATATCTGCTATACTGGTAGCCCAACAAAATAATCTCATAAAGGGATTTGATAAAGGTATTTATCTAACAAACCGGAAAGTCCCTCGAAAGTTTTGAATTTTCTCAATGGCGGATCAACGGCCTGACAAATACTCAACCCGCAAAAAAAATACTTGAGAAAGAAGCTCACTTAATTTAAGAGTTCAAAACTCGACGACAAAAGCTATTGAAAATATATAAAAAAAATGCGGGGACTCTTACGCAAATTCGGCTTATCCTAATTCCCATTACGTACGATGGGCACTAGATATAACGAACTCAAAACCCAAGTGTTCGTCAACATCGTGAACATTTCTAAATATATATATTTACTAATAACTTCAAGCCTTTATTCCCTCCCTTAGTCGCTTATGACGACATCCACGGGAAGACATGAAGTGGCACTATTCTAACCCGACAACTAGACGTACTGTACTACTCGTACTACTACTATTACTACTACTGTTGGGCGATGGGCTTGCAACCTGTCACTAATACACTGGTAAATGTGCAAAATGTGGTTTCAGAATTATCAACAAATTTTTAGAGTTGTTGGTAATTCTGTAGCTCTGTCTACCCACTCTGGCAACGAAAGCATGAGTTTATGTATATATGTATGTACTAATTACTGGGAAGGTGTTTTTGACGTGTCACCGCGTGAAATTTGATACACAGATAGTTGATAGCTTAGGGTATCTACTTTTTATGCCGAAAAGTATGACAATACACAATTCCGAAGTAAGTATAATATGAGTATAGATCAAAAAACTGAATTTTCATATTTTCGTAATTCCGTATGCAATGTTTTGATAGAAGACCTTATAGTTTGATATCACTTATAAGTGAAATCTAACTCAACCAACGTCTTGCAAATATGTATAATGCATATTTTATACTGTAAAATAGCACCGCCTGAATTTCAAGGTGTCAGTAGGAGAGCTGCCATGAAATTTAAAATAATAATTTCTGTGGTGTATATTTCGCTATTACCAAAATTTAAGGTAGTTGTCCTCCATGTGGCGTCCGTTTTATTCCATTCTAAACAAAAATATAAACGCGTATATAAACTCGTTTAAAATGCAAAAAACTTTAACCAGATTAAATAGCGCGTCAGTCGCTCCCAATTCAGAAAGTTGAAATTAAAATATTTACCTTCCGACGGCGACCTGGTGGCACGTTATAAAAGTTTCACTTACATATCGCCTCATTCAACTTTCAGATTAAAACCGATGATCTCTTGGGGACGAAATTTATTATAAACTTGGTGAAAGGTTACTGTTTAAAACAAAAACATTTTTTATAATAATAAAATCCGTAGCTACTGAAAGGTTAAAAGATAATTGGACGTACTTTTGCAAACGGAACCGACCCGCAGAGATTTTGCAAACTGGAACCAACCTACAGTATACAGAATGACAGTTGTCATTATAGCCAAATCTTTGTGGGTTGGTTCCCGTTTGCAAAAGTACGTCCAATTAGGCGTTTGATTTATAACGTACAAACAAACAGACTAGCAACTAGTCTCACAAACGTTTATTAGCACTAATATCCAATTAGAACACCATCTCCAACTTAACTTAAACAAACGCGATTTAAGGCGGTATTCAATTTAATAATTTATGCAGGAAAGCACAAAAACTATTATCGCTTTAAAAAATATAACTCAACTCAACATTATAAAAAGTTTCACACCAATTTACGCAAAATGAAAAAAAAAACTGCAACCAAAGTTCTTATTTTAAACGAAAATAAAACTAAAACTACATGAAAGCTCTAACTGCAAAAAAATAACTAGACTAGTAATGCCGTCGATATAATACGACTCGACCGTTACCAGTGTTACCACCCTAAATGTTATTTGTCATAAGGACTAGACGTTAACACTGTCCCTTTCCTACCATAAATACAATAAGAAGGATAGAGTAGTATAGCAGGATACAAATAACATGGCGCGCGGATTAACTATTTAATAAAAGACTCTTGGTCAACGGCGCAAATGCCTTGCCATATTAACTGTATCCTACGTATACAGGTAACCACATCACTACATAGTATGAAACAAAGTCGCTTCCGGCTGTCTGTCTGTCCCGGTTCTCTATCGTTTGAACGTATTTCATATGCAATAATTTCATTTGCCCGAATTTCATACATAAATACACATACATAACGCTCACGCCTAAATAATATAATAATTTTAACTCACGCCTAAATAATATAATAATTTTATATGCCATAACAAATCATGTGCCATAATGATCATTTGGTATATTTTCACTTGACATAATTAGGTTAGGTGCCATAACGAACGATACGTATGACATACATTTCATTTTCCCTATTATCAAGTGTTGTAAATTTGTATGCTATAAATGTTAAAGACCATGATAATTATTTGCCACAAAACATACAGAACTAGAAAAATATTTGGGTCTGGAGCTGCAAGGTCGCAGTTTTACCTAACACTCGCTTCGCTCGTCGTCGTACCTAACAGAGACCTTTCTTACGAAAATGAAGGTTATAGCCAGTGACCATTATGGCAAATGAAATAATTGCAAATGAAATTTTGAAAAATGAAGGGAGACCGTTTGTCCCTATGTATTCTTAGATCTTTAAAAATACGCAACGGATTCTGATGTTTTTTTTAAATTAATTTAAGAGGAAGGTTTTCATGTGTAATAAATTTTGTTTTGTTTACGGGTGATACAGGAAACTCACATAAACCAAAGCGAAGCGAGGGCGGGTCGCAGGTTATTAGTGTTATTACATATACTTACGTTCAGTGGAACAAGGGCACAATGCCCAATATGACAGACACCAAGTGCAATTTGTGCCCTTGTTCTACCGAAAATGCGATATGACCGTACTTAAGAAAAAAACACGGTTCTCGGTCCGAGTGTCCGCCGGCCCGGTCACGATCCGGCGCGGGATTTCCCAAGGGAACTACGGGCGAAAATTAACTTCACATTTCATATTTTTCACGCGAAATTATCTCGTAATTAACTTTGAATAACGGTCGCTTAAAATGAGACGTGAATTTTATTATTATCAATTTGTTTTTAAATTACTTGATTAAGTTTTTTTTTTATCTTACCCGTTTAACCTGCCCGGTTATTCCCACCTGAAACTTTGTTAGTTTGTCTATCCTTCGGCATTGTCCTTCCATATTCTACTCCAAGGTTTACTGGAATAGATCCCATATGGGATAAGTTCGCCTATGTACATTATTTATATTGATGCAAACATGTCTCTTAATTGTTTATATGCAATAAAGAGTTTACATATATACATACAAAGCTGGTATTTCTATTCCCCATATAGTTACCATTGGTAACAGGTAGGAAAAACGGAGAATTCCTTTCTCATCTGTAACCAGTGATAACTTCTGGGAAGTAGTTACCCAGTGGTAACAAAGTAGTGGTAACAGAGGGAAAAGTCCCACCTGCCGCCAAGCACGGGCCCTATACAAGATACATAAAACTTAATCCTCAAATATATTTTATTTTTAATATTTCGCACGCACCATACTTCCAGTCTCGACCACTTTTTTATCTAAATTAGCTGCATATGAAATAAGTTTCACGATAATGTAAATCCTTTTTATCTAAAAGCGCGCATTCAACGTGGCTTGCAGTTGCAGTTCTGCAAGTTAACCGTGACTTGTGCGGCGGACGCCGCTCCGCTACACTCGAAGCGTCCGGTGCAAAGCGACGGGTAAGGGCACGCCTGGCGAGCAGCTAGCGTAGAAACAGTTTAAAAATCAAGGATTATACTGAAAACCAGCGCGTTTGCCACAACCATAGGTTTTATTGTCATATGTGTTTTAGAACAAAATTGACAAAAGTTAAGAGTTTTAGACGATACGAATTTTATGTTCTAACAATACTGTAGTTATCCTGCTTATAGAGGTTACGGGTGCAAGCCGCCGCGGCTTTGAATGCTATAACCGTCTGCCGACGCCCAACTGTCAGTGAGTTGTTACGCTTTATACATTTTGCGTTGGCATATGACATCCTGAGGCACGTACAATTAGGGGCAGACTCGTGGTCACACCAGATTGTCACACCACTGCTATTAGCTTTGGTCGGAAATTCGACAGAAATCATTCTTATTCCGCAAAAGTAGGTAGATTAGGTTCGTTAGGTATCTTTAGATGCCCGAAGGGCAAATCGCTCAGAAATAGGAGCCCTGCCTCAGGCAAGGCTCCGTCGAATAGTAGTGGTGTGACAACCTGGTGTGACCACGAGTCTGCACCCGTAAAATAGGTTTACAAATGTCATGACATGTTAGAGGGCATTATCCGCTTCTCGCTCCGCTGTCATCTTAAGCAAGACCCCGGCCCGCGTCCAAACAGACGCCGTCCGCAGACCACAGCACCAAACTCTAATTTGTAGCTTTATTCAAGCCATTTATCTCGTTTCGTTTCTGGAATACCGACACAGAGCGCATTCTCCAACATCGCCGCTAGCTAGGTCTCTATTCCACTGGGTAAAACCATATTGCTTTTGAAATGTTATCGTATACCTAACATTTTAAAACGAAAGTGTTTGTTTGTAACACTTCACTTGGCTATTATTTGTCAAATATTTCAACTGTGTCTCTTTTATTCGATAAGTCCAATGTCCATATATGGACGCTGTTACGCGTGCAATAAAGTGTCAATCCACAATTATTCAGCAATAAAGTGTCAACCCTCAAGGGTGCAAAGCGGGTGGTAGGACCTTGTGCAGGGACCATCCGGATCGCTACCACCACCTTATCCATTAAGCTACCGCCAAACAGCAGTGTTTGCATTGTTGTGTTCCGGTTTGGGGATAAGACAGCCGGTGAAATGACTAGCATAGAGGCATTCCATCTTAGTCCTCAGGGTTGGCAATGCATTTGCAGTCTTAGGATTGCATTGGAGTCTTGTGAATGCGAATGGCTATGGGTCAGAATTTCCACTTACCATCAGGTGGCCTGTGTGCTCGTTTGTCTTCTCTATGCCATAAAAAAAGTGTTGTGGATTGACACGTTATTGCGTAACAGCTTCCATATTTAATTCTGTAAATTTCTGCAGTATCTCGTAGAGGCAGAATAATGGCCCGTTTACGACGAACGAGGTGCCATTAGTTTAAATTTTCACGAGGAGCGTCAGCTTCTCGATAAGTTCTTTTTTTAAGACATAACGAAGTTAAACGAGCACACACGCGCACTCAACCTGGAGCCTGTTTATCAAAAACTTGTAACTTGTAATACCAGTGGAAGTCTCTTTTAAATACAAATTATTGGAAAGAGATTTCCGTTCGTAAATAATACAAGTGATAAACGAGCCTCTGGAAGTACTTTACATATGCAGTGATACCAAAGAAGGCGGCTTACCGCATTGTACTAATAGAGTTTATAATGCTTTGACCACTTACATTGTCATTAGCAGTCTTCTTTGAGAGCAACCCCGAGGAACCCTTGATTGCAAATCCTTATCGTTTAATGACATAAGCTCGTTATCAATTCAATTTGCAATCTTGAGATTATAGTCTTGAGATGTGGTCGTTTGCTTTCACGATTCACTAAAAAAATACTCTGCATTTCTATTCTTCACAGATGCATTTGCTACCGTAAAATCAACGTAGGCGGCTAACTGCATAATAATAGAATAAGCATTAAATTACAATGCATTACATTAGCATTACAGTAATTTTGATGTTTAAAGGATAATCTAAATCAGCTAACGTTGGTTATTGCTTTCCTCATCGATCACTAACTAACTTTTATATTCCTAATACCTCCAATAAATGGTACTAACTTATAATCCACTCAGAAAGTTCTAGAGCCATTACGGTAACCGCGAGACGGCCCAAACAAGGGAGCACGTGGGACGAAAGTACTAAGGAATTGTTAGATAACTTGCTTCACACGGCGCATCGTAGGGCTGCTAACACGATAATATAAATATTAAATACTAGCTGTTGCTCACGACTCCGATCGTGCAGCAAAATATAACGAAGCCTATGTTACTCAGGGATTATGTATGGGTAGTTTCTGAGTTTATTCGTTATAAACATGGATAAATATTAATCTTCCCTTTTTATAATATTAGTGTAAATTAAAAATGCTTCGTAAGCATTTTCTGGGACAAGACGCGTAGTATAATATGCTATAACTAGACACATTGCATACGCTTCAGTTTCTGCTATTAGTTTTTTTTAAGTATACATTTATTGTTATATTTATTTATGTATGTACCTCTCGGTTATCTTCTCCTCACAACTTAAGACAACAATGCGAAGACTGCTGCTTATATAATTTATTGTAATATTAATATTTTATTTTGTTTGTTTTTGCGTTATTTAAACTGTTAATTTCATAATTAGTTAGTCGACTCATAGAAAATGCATGCAGGCATTAAGTTCACCATTTGTACTTGTTTTTGTGCAATAAAGACTAACTACGTAATAATTAAACGCACAATAAACTTATTTTACTTTAATTATTCTATGTCTCTTTCTGTCAAATGCAAATGTCATAATGACCAATAAGGACAGAGCACATTTCAAGCACACTTTAGCTATTGCGAATGAATGAAAGGATAAATGTATACAAATTCTGTTAAGAACCTAGTTTTGCTATGAACAGAGATCGGACAAATGGACGTCATTACTCGCAATGACTCAAAATACTTTAATTTAACTAATTAAATTACATTAATTGAATACTTACGTACCCGAAAAATAACTTTGATCCTATGCGAGACGGTAATAAATACTACAAAGACTTGTTATTGTGTAGATTTGTTAAAGCAAATAAACAGTATTTTTTATATATTTTCCGTGGCTACTTCATTCCTTTTCACGGCTAAAATAAACATATGAGGTGAAAAGCTCCTTCCGCAATCCACGAATGTTAATGGTGCAAAAGTAAGTAGATAAATATTAAAAGCCACTTCTCACGTCTTTGTAATATTTATTTATTACTGTCTGGCAAACGACCAAAAATATTTTTCGGATAAGTAATCAATTAATACAATTTCATTTGTTTAATTAAAATCTTTGGAGTCATATCCACATTATTGCGAGTAATGACGCCCATTTGTCTGACCACTGGCTATGAACGTTGAAATTTAAATAAACAACTGGCAGTGGCAACCCTACGGGCACCGCAAGCCTCTTCAGTTTCCAGCATATTAAACGACTCGAGGGCTGTTCACTTCGCGAGTCTGTAACACCACTATCTCGTCGTCTTGAGCAATTCATTAAAACATTGAATACCAAGTTAGTTTTAACTAGATTCACTAGTATTTTATAATTATAACAGCCATTCGAGAACTGAGTTTATTTTTAATATTCGAAAGTGTATTTGAGAATTTCATTTATCTCGGAGAGCTTGATTAGATATTCAATTTTCAATAGAATTTATTTTAAAATGGTGTTCAGTTAAAAATCATGCTTTTAAAGGTTTGTTTCAAAAGCTTATTCTTCATTATTTTTTAATAATATTTAATGACTAAAAAATATTGAATATTATTAGTGTTTGCTAGTGGTCGGCATGAAAACAGTTTGTTTGTGTTTGCCTTTTTTTAAGTCATTAGCTGTGACGTAGAAATGACCAAATGGTTTTTAAGTTGTTAAGATTACGAACAAAAATGGTATACTTTAGACAAATCTCTATAAACATGATTTTAACATAAGTTCCTGGTGTCAATATCATTCATACTGGAAACATTAGATAGCCATTCAATTCAAATAATTTATTACGGATAGAATCCGTAATAACAATAAAATTTAAAATTACACATTAAGATTAAAATAAGCATGCATAAAATTATGCCGGTTTATGCAGCTCCATCCATCTCTAGACCAGAGGAGAGACCTAGGTATACAATAAACATATTTATTTAAAAATAAGGCGGCAAGAACATGCACCATAAAAAGTATCTGGGCGTTTTCACAGCAACGTGTACCTCAATTAATGGCTAAAATCATTGATTTAGTATATACAAGATACACAATCCCGCACAAAACTTTATTATAAACTGTCCCAAATGACATTCATAGCTGCATTCAGATACATGCTAACATCGCTATTTTTTACCTTAAACATTCATGCAAAATATATACTAGCAGTCAAGTGTCAAATTTGCAAACTAATGTATTAAAATATTTAAAACTCTTTAGTGAAATCGCCATTATCATACTATTTATGACAAAAGTGGACATCGAATGAATGGAGACGAATTTCTCTATTTATATTGTATTAGTTTTAAGAGTTTTAACGAAATTACAAATTACACAAAAAAACTTTTGACATTTTTATAAATGCTTGTATTACACAACTTAAGCTATATATATACAATAATAATAATGAATAAATTAATGTAAAGCAAGGTTTAAAAACCCGTCCCGTCGATTGTTTTTATTCAAATTTTAACGTTTAGGTATCCTTTGTCACCCGGAATGGTGAAATGATTCTAACAATACCACACACATATAAATTGGCTCAGGTGTTCAAAGTTATGTTGGAATAAAGAATTATACATACATACATAAATAAACCATTAAAACATTACACTTTACTCCAGACAAGACAAGATCTTATCCTATCATAACCAACCTAGCCTAGCGGTTACGTATCATAATATGTAAATAAAGTTCAAAATACATAATGAGTCATAATTCATAATATATAATGGTTTTTTTTGAAACCCTGAACTTTTCAAGATTGTTATACAACAAACCTGGGTTCTATACAATGGGCTTTTAAAAATATTGAAAAGTTTACTTATTATGACCATTATGTAATATGACCCATTATGTACTTTGAACTTTATAATTAATATAGGTATTATGATGCGATCCCAACCTAACCTAATTTCCTTGAAATAAGTTTAATTTATTATATAATTGTCTTTTAGACCTACATTTACTTAAGATACTTTCTTTTTTTGCAATGTAATGCAAACGGACGGTTAAATATCGATCGGTAATAGATTTAATCAACAGAATTTTATGACTATTATTTATTTATTATTAGATTTAGTCAGCCTTTATTTGTGGTATATACGTCTGTGGTACGAAAATGGGTCAAGCACACAACAGACGACTTATTTGCCTTGAATAGTTGATCACCCCTATCTCGTGCTAATATTGCGACCCATTTTGCACGTCGTAGAGGATTTCGTGGAAAGCTTAAATTTAAAAATAAAAATATTAAAATTTAAAAAAGTAATAGCTACTCCATAATAATTTTGTTCCTTGGTAAGTCATAATTTGTGTGCACAAAATAAATTCCCAAAAATCATGAAAACATTATAATTTTAGCTAGAAACGTTTATAAATAAATAGAACTTTACGTAAAATAAGACATTCCATCCTTTTTATTAGTTTTTTTTGTTATTATTTTTGCAGTTTTTCACCACACATTTTGTCATGATTGACAACTGCCACTGTCTGTGGTCGGAACAAGACTAATAGCAAAACTACTGCCCAAGTCGATTCGGCAGTAGTTTTGACTTGCCATTTTTTCGTGCTGATTGTGTATCTAGTATATACTAAATCAATGGCTAAAATTAAAGAACTTTAACTTTGTCACTTTTGTGACGAAAATGTGCTATACATTAAATAATAAATATAAGGGGACAATCTCACACCAATTGACCTAGTCCCAAACTAAGCTCTAGACTTGTACTATGGGTACTAGACAACGATATAAATAATTGTATAGACAAATATAATATACTTAAATACATAGAAAACATCCATGACTCAGGATCAAATATTCGCGCTCATCACACAAATATCTGCCCTTACCGGGATTCGAAACCAGGACCACTAGCTTCGTAGACAGGGTCACTACCCACTAGGCCAGCGCGTCGTCATACATTGACTAGAGGAGTAGGGAATATGTTTTTTTGTTCACAGCTTCACTCTTTTGCCTATGGGTCGCAGTGATCACACTGATCACTAACATACCCATTTGATATTGAAGCACTTTTTTACTCAAAAGAGAGGCACTTTTGAGTAAAAAAGTGCTTATTTAATCATCACACTACTTTGCCGCTTAAAAAATTCCGCAGACTTCCTAAATTTCGGTTTACTAATGTTTCGCCGAAAATTATTTAGCAAATTCTTAACTCGCCAAACTACGTATCCCATATTTATATTTGGTCAATTTTTTATTTCCCAACTCAACGTTTCGCACTGATATCATTTCCCAACTAATGATTTGATAAATTATTGTTAGACAAATTATTACCTGGGTTTTTTTTAAGATGACAATTATGTTTTCGTCAAATGTATTGATCTAGGAGCAGTTTAGTTTTTAGGGTCATAAAAAAAATAACCATAACCTACCTAATCTCTGGGAGCAGTTTCGTTTTACGGGTCATTAAAAAAAAATAACCCTAACCTACCTATCTCTGGGAGCAGTTTCGTTTTTAATCCAATTTATATTTGTTTCAGACAAGTTCTAGCTTAAGGTTACGCAAAAAAATACGCAGCTGATATAACTTTCAATAAACAAGTAACAATATTACAATATGTTACAATATGTTATTTGCCTTAGCAAATCATTTGCTACACAATTATTTACCACATAAAATTTGACGTAATAAAATTTTGCAATATAAAAATGTAGCGAAATAAAAAAAATACTAAGTAAAATCATGCCAGGGTTTGGGTTGCCAAATAAAACTTCGGCGATAAGTTGATTGCTAAATGAAATTTGACGAAACATAATTCGGCAAAAAGGCAGTACACCCTAAATTTCATTATTAACTCAGTCAAAAACAAAAGTCAACGATCGCTGTTCAATTAAAATTGCAAGCCATTGTCAGATGATACAATCAGAGCATTATAAGACGGACGGGGGGAAAGACTCGTCTCGAAACGGGATCAATCATCTCCGATGTAAATCAGGCCGGCGGGGATCAAAGTCAAACAATGGACAAAAACAAGAACATCGCTCCAATTAGCGGGTGGTCTGATAACAGTATTAACGAGATTGGGAAGAAATTAAAGATTAGTAACCGGTCGCTTCTGTCTTGTCTCTATCAACCTTTAAATATTAAATAGATTAATAGATTTTTAACCCCCGACGCAAATTGATTTGCGTCGGGGGTTAAAAAGGAGATGCGTACGCGTGCGTAAAATGAAAAAGTAAAAGATTACACACCTACTTTTAAAACAGTAAAAAAGATAATGAAACTAATAATCCCTCTGATAAACCTCTCATTAGATACATGTACAACTGTACGAGCGAATGAATTCACCCCCCGCGGCCATCACTGAGGCCACATTATCGAGATTAGTACTCGGATCGAATGAGTAAGTTCGGTTCGACGATTAACGGGCTATAATCAGGGATCGATTGATATCATAAGTCGATTGACGACCAAAGACTACAAGTAATGAGCAAAAATATTCTGATTATCAAAATAAAGTCGGTAGGTCTGTAACGTAATATAACGGAGATTCATAAAATTAGTATGTCAGATATAGATTTTGTCCCGCTGGATAGCAAGTACCTAGTCGAATTCCAATGTTTCGGACGCAGCGGTTTGCTGAACCTTTACATTTGCCTATACAAAATGTGTCAAATTTTAATCCGAAGTAAGCCTAGCCTATCTGTCCTATGTTTGAATATAGGGTTCGGCCATTAGTCGAGAGAGTTTTTCTTTAAAATTCGTTATGTGCATTCATTTAAGATATTTTTCTGATTTTTGGTGTTTGTAGTTTGGGTTTGGGTTTGTACACTTGACTCTAACAAAAACTTCAAAAACAAATTCTTTAATCGAACAATGGTTCACAAACCTGCAATAGTTCTGAAAAACCTATCCATAGACGAGAAAATAAAAAAAAACATCCCTAAATTACGTTACCCGAAAGAAAACCAGTCTTTTATTTTACCACTTTGTCGGCGTTAGTAATATGTATATTCATGCCATATTAAAGCTTTCTAGAACAAATTGTAAAAGTCTCTGATCTAAGCTGTGGACTGACGGACGGACGGACATGGCGAAACTATAAGTCTTCCTATTTTGACTATGGCATCCTAAAACGCACCACGTCTATTAGAAACTTCTTCAACCTCCTCAAAAGCCGAAGACAGACAAAGCTTAGATAAAAACACGATTTAAAAAACTAGGAACTCACCGTATTCCTTTTTCAAACGGGCTACATTCTAAAAGTTCCGGGGCCTCGCTAGAATAAACCAGGGGATCTAAATAAACAGCGTCAAAGCAGAGCGATCAAGAGCGAGGCTCTAGGTCGCGCATGACCGCGGGCTAGCTGGGGCTGACTTAGTGATGTTACCAGCGAGGTGGGAGATAACCAACAGGCGGTAGCGTTTTCAGGGTATTGTCGTAAAACGAGGAAGGATTACAAAGCTGGTAGACACGACGTGTAAAAAAGATAAATGCAGTAGTTATTATTGTGCCGTGTGCTTGCCGGCTTAGAATAGTGCCACTTCATATCTCCCTGTGGAAGTCGTAAGAAGCGACTAAGGGGTTAAAGGCTTGTAATATTGTTAGGCGATGGGCTTGCAACCTGTCACTAATATACACATGGTCAACATCTGAGCCTAAGTTGTTTAGAGTTGTTGGTAATTCTGTAGCTCTGCCTACTGCACTCTGGGATGAATGTTATACATGTATCTATGTATGTATTAGTGTTTGTACTTTTAGTTATCATATTAACGTCGCTGATGTTTGAACCACAATTGTTTAGTTTCTCGATAGTATTTAATCCGTGTTCTTTTCAAAAATTTGCGAAATGTTTTTTTTTTACTCTTCCTACTTCATGTATCTACCTACCTGTACTGGCGAAACTCACGAAAGTTCTTTCTTTAAACACGGGACTTATAGACAGCTGGGTCACTTTATTCCTTCCCAAGTGTGAGACAGCTTTCAATATCTGTTTGTCTCAAAGTTGTAAACCCTATAAAATATCAATCAAAAACCGTTGCATCCCGCTCCTCGCTCGAAACTCCACACTCGCACCAAAAATGTATCATTTAGCACGAAAGCAGGCCACAGTCTAAGACGAGCAAAGCGCGCCCTCCGGCCCATGCAAATGAGCAGTTGGCCGTACACGCAAACATTTGCTCAAACGTTTGCACACTAGTGTTCGTATAGTTGGCCATGTTGGAGCATATCGTTTTAGATTACATGTTGAATATTACAGAATGCGCATGTGATAGTCCTATTGCAGATCGGATTTATTGATTAGAATAGCTACATAATGTATAGACAAAAAAAATTATTTCTAGGCCACTATACATATAGATATCACAGTGTCTTAATCAATCAATCGTGCAGGGTCCGTCCGGATAGCTACCGCCATCTTTCGCTTTAACCTGCCACCAAAACGCAGTATATACGCATCCGTTGCGGATGTAAGATAACAAACAAAGGCTTAGTAGGGTTTGGACCGTTTTTGTAGTCTTGAGATTATTATTATTATTAGGCTTTCAGGTACAATAAAAAATATGAAAAATCATTACTGTCCGCTGCTCTAACTTTTTAAATTTGCTGCCGGACATTAAACTGGCAAAAGAAAAATTAAACACCGACAACCACTACTAGACTCTGTAACAATACCTGTGACATAAAAAAAACATAAATTACCTGGTAGCTATTTTAATTTTAATATTAAGCACTATACAACCCTCGGCCGGAACAAGGATTGCAGGGCTCGTTTTATCCAGCCTCGTCTTCGACTTTACCCCATACTCGTCAAGCAATTACTTTATTACTACTTCACGACCGCTGCAGTATTATCTAGCCGCGATTAGAAAGGGATTAGAGGTGACAGTTCTACCATGTACTTACGTCAAAGTGCATATGAATTGACAGCTATTCCAATCCCAAACTAATCGCGGTTTCATAATAATGTACTATTATAGTATTCCATGCAGTGCGTCACTTTGAAGTTTCACAGGGGCCTAGAAATCAATGTTTGACTGTACATTAAATTGATTCAGTAATAACAATGCGCTTTAAGACGAAGCAACTGATTAAAGTGATTTCAAGCACAGACTTGTCTAGACTTTTTATCGCGAAAAACTTGGCCGATTCCCAAGGAACTTGTAGAGATAAACTAAATTCTTTGCTTTACACCGCCGCAAGTAAACGTTGAATTTGTTCAAAAACTTCCATCGCTCGCTTATTTTTTAAATGCGTTTATTTATATAACGAAGAGAAGGCAAACGAGATCACCTGATGATAAGTGGAATCTGAGACCCGTACTGCTGTAACACCAAAGAAGGCTTAAGACTGCGCGAAGTACGTCTAGGGCGGCCCCTTCCGACCCGTCCACTCACTTTCGATCTGTATACATACACATACATACATAAACTCACGCCTTTATTCCCAGAGTGGGGTAGGCAGAGCTACAGAATTACCAACAACTCTAAAAACTTGTTAATAATTTTGTAACCACATTTTGCACTTTCGATCTGTATATTCTTAAATAAATTGCAATATTCTATCAGAATAAAACAGACGAGTTTTAAAGTGGCCAAATTTTAGAGTCGGACATTAAACCGATTCAATTACACATCATTATCGCTCCTACATCGCTAATAAATCAAGATACACGCAACGATAAACCAGTCACGGTATAATTGGATAACAATAGCTTGACTTCGAGCATGACGCTTAACTCTAGCAAGTAAGCGATAAGCGCTGACGTTACCAAAACGTTAAGTTGACAAATCTGGGCGTTTTCACTAAAAAGTGTACCCAATTAAGGACTGAAATTAAGGAACTTTAACTTTGTCAGTTTTGTGACGAAAATTAGCTATACATTGACGGCCGCATTGTATGGCTAATTTTCGTCACAAAACTGACAAAGTTAAAGTTCCTTAATTTCAGTCCTTAATTGGGTACACTTTTTAGTGAAAACGCCCATCTGCACTTTGGAACCGTGATCTAAGCTGCCGTAATACGAAATACGTAGTCGTAGCATATACTCTATTGATAACCATATTAAATTTAAAATGTTTTTTCCCTTAGCGCGCTATAAAACTATTTAGTTAAAGTATGCCTTGTCCCTTTCTGTCAAATGGGATTGTCAGAATGACAGATAAGGACACAACATATTCCAGCACTCTGGCTATTGTACGATTATGAATAAAAGGGTTACACTTACTACGCAGTTAGCCGTCTTCTTTGATATTACGATAGTGTTCTTTTAATGTTAAGGTCACGAGCGTTAATTTGGGACTCATTTCAGGAAAAATATGCTTAAAAGTCGTCCATGTCATTAGAGATGTCAAGTCATTTGTAACTTGTAGGAAACTCAACGTTAGTGTTGTAGAATGTCGGATTGACTTTGCCTAAGGTGGGTACCAAATTTAATCTCGTGACTGTACAGTCAACCAATTTGATTCCTAGGCCACTATGGACTTTGTCAACGTGACGTTGTAAACAAAATCATAGGGAGTCTCTTACGTTTTGGTTGACAACGTCACTTTAACATAGTCCAAAGTGGCCTAGAAATCAAATTGGTTGACTGTACATGCGCTTTTAGCACAAATTACTAACTTGGGAATTGCACGACATGTGTTTATGCTGTCATAACTGAAAAACCGCATGGTTCTTGCTTAGTTCAGAAGTAAGTTATACTCTTGTTCACAACAGGTGGGTGTTGGGTTACAAAAACTTCCTAAATTGTACTCATTAATAATTCTACTAAGCGTTGAAGTATTTTAGGCTTTTTGAGCTGTGAAAAACCTTCAAATTCCAAGCATTGAACGGAACCGAGAAATAATTTTCCTTACAAGTAGATTTGAGGTCTTAATGTACTGTCGACATCGATATTTCCACACTAAAAGAAGCCATGAGAAGGAAAAAAATAACCATCCGATAAAATATTTGACAATTTGGTTTCTGAAGTTAGTCGAAAGCTCTTTAGATCTCTCCACTCCCTTAGGCGCCTACAGAATTTACTGCCCCTTCGCACCAAGATTACTCTTGCTCAATCTCTTCTACTCCCTTTATTCGACTATGGCGACATCGCATATATTGACGCAACTGAAGAGCTGCTCAATAAGCTGGAACGGCTTCAGAACGTGTGCATTCGGTACATATTTGGCTTGCGGAAATTTGACCATGTGTCTGATTTCCGTACTCAGCTTAAATGGTTGCCCATTAGATCGCGTAGGAATGTTCATGTCCTGTCGTTGCTATTTAATATCCTTTTCAATCCTCAATCCCCTCCTTACCTTGTCGAACGGTTCTCTTTCTTGGCTACCGGGTCCCAGAACCGCTTACGCTCGAGTGCCAACCTACTCCTGGCTTTTCCTGCTAGCAAATCCAAATCTTACTCTAAATCCTTCTCGGTACATTCTGTTCGGTTATGGAATAGCCTTCCAACTGATATCAGGCAATCAAAATCTGTTGCTTCACTTAAATCTAGGCTGAAGAGGTACTGGCTTGACTCTTGTTCCTGATCTAAGACTGTGTGTCCTTTCTTCCTTTCATACTTATATATATTATTTATATATATATATACAGTTGTGGTCAACTAATTAGGGACACACACGGCAAACTATGTAAACGTTTATTTAAATTCTTACGAACTTCAAAATTGGGTAATTTCCCGGCTCAATTAATTTTCAGTGTTTGCTTACATTTATATACTACAGATATTTATACACAATGAAAAACAAAGTATAGTAAATAAAATATTTAATACGAAATAACAAACAAATGGTTAATTTAGGCATTTTACAGCTGGACTTTTAATTAGGGACACGGGGGTAAACGTTAAATAATGAACAAAAACAGAAGTATTTACATATAAATAATTGTGTAAATAAGAAATTTAAACAACCCCGGCTGAAATGAAAAAAAAATTAGTAACCAGTAGCAAAGCCTTTATTTTTAATAACAGCTTGACACCGGCGTGGCATGGACGATATCAGTTTACGGCATATCTCCACAGGAATGTTAGTCCATGCTTCATTGAAGGCTTCGTAAAGCTCATCTAAGGACTTAGAGCGATAGCCAGCAACCCTTTTCTTAATCTCATGCCAAAGGTGTTCGATTGGGTTAAGGTCTGGGCTATTTGCCGGCCAGTCTAGAACCGAAACGGATTGACTGGTAAGGAACGCCTTGACAGATCTTGCAGTATGCTTTGGGTCGTTGTCATGCTGGAACGTCCAAATAACCGGAAGGTGTTCCTCGGCATAGGGTAACATGGTTTCCTCCAATATAGTTCTATACTGAAACTGGTCTAAATTGCCCTCAACTTTCCTGATGGGCCCGCATCCAAGTCCAGAAAATGACCCCCAAATTTTTATGTTTCCTCCGCCATGTTTCACTTGTTTTTTTGTGAATCTTGGATTCATTTCTGCGTTTACTGGTCGCCGTACATAATGTCTGCCGTCTGATGAAACCAGATTGACCTTGGTCTCATCAGAGAATAAAACATGTTGCCATTGGGAATATGTTCATATTTACGAGCAAAAGCCAGACGTGCGTCCCGATGTTGTTTTTTTAATAAAGGTACTTTGCGAGCTATTCTTCCAAGTAGCCCCGCTTCTTCTAACCGCCGTCGTACTGTCCTCGCTGACACGCCTGCAGTTATGTGTGCCCCATATAATTCGCTTTTTATAGAAACTGAGCCTTTAAAAGGATCGGCCTTAGCCAATCTCACCATCATCCTATCCTCTTGGGGAGTTGTTTTTCTTGATCTTTTTTTTCTGGGCACATTTTGAACAGTTTTATTGCGTCGCACATGTTGCACTGCGTTATACACTAAGTTCTTAGAGCATTTTAAATGGTCTGCTATCCTCCGATAAGACCATCCACGCTTAACAAAGTTAACAACAATATTTCGCAATGTTTCATCACAGTTTTTGTTTTTACCCATCTTTTTTTCAATAAATTACACTCGAAAGAGGAAAATTGTTAACTCAAATGCCGCGGAAGGAACAGAAAATTGGAACACCAAAAAATAATTCAAGCAAAGTTTTTAAATTTCGAAAATAGAACACAGAGTCTGAGTCCGTCCCTAATTATATGACCGGCCAGACTGGTTGACAAAAAAGGTTTGTATTGTATTTTATGAGACGATATTTATATGGTCTGTAAATTAACTCGTGTATCATATTATTTTAGTTAAGAAAATAACTTTAGCTACCCGTTATAGAAATAAATCATTGAAGTTTTAAGAAAAAAATATTAATAAGGAATTATGAAAGTCAAAACTCTGTGTCATCACCAAGTGTCCCTAATTAGTTGACCACAACTGTATATATATGTATATATATATATATACTTACAATGTATTTATTTATTTATTTATCCTATTTAATTTATATATTTATTATACCTACATATTTATTTGCTATTATTATTTTAATCTTCTGTATCTTTAATACGTTGTACGTTTAGCCATCCATTGTTTTTATTCTTCTCTCAATCGCTCAAAGGTTAACTGGAAGAGATCCCTTATAGGGATAAGTTCGCCTTTGTACATACTTACCTTTTTTGTTTCTGTTTATTTTTGATTTGTTATTTTCTGTTTGTACAATAAAGAGTTTACATACATACATACATACAATCAGCTGAGAAACCTTTTATTGTTCAAAACATTCTTAGGGATAACATTTTTAAACTGTTGCAATAATTTGTATGTCGTGTCGCGCGTTTAGTAGCATGCGATGCGATGAAAGTAACGCGAGCATTTGAACTCGGTTTACCCCTGCCCTTGGTCACGTGACTTTATCAGGCCGCCATCAGTGTTAACACGACTGAATGGACCCCTACTTCCTTAGGGCTGTCAACGGGTCGAATTTACATTTACGTGTCTCATTCTGTTACTCAATATCTATACGTATAATTGAATAATACTTTTCTAGCAGTGTTTGTAGAGCACATACTTGATGGTAAGTGGCATCTCCCGGTGAGTCCCATAGACATTTTTCATTGTCAAGACTACAAGCACAAGACTGCAATAAAGACTAAGATGGAATGCCTCTGAGCTAGTAATTTTACATCCTTCTGCTTGACGGTAGGTTAAAGGATACCTAAGACGGTGGTAAGTAGCGATTCGTACATTCTCTGCACAAGGTTCTACCACCACTTAAACTGTTTGTAGGTAAATAGGTGAAGTTAAACGTCCGCGTAAAACTCGTGTATCGCTATTCCCTCTGGAACTGACCAATTTTCTGAATTAAATAGCCCATGTGCTATTCCAGACCATAGTCTGCCTCAGTGACAAATTTCAAAGATCCGTTTAGCAGTTCTGACGTGATTAAGTAACAAAGAAACCTTCGCATTTATAACATTAGTATGATCTAAACTTGGTTGGCCTCTAGCTTCAGTACCGCAGTATTCTTATAGAGTGCGAGGGACAGAGCATTCGACTCGTTATCGAGTACGGTAATAGTAACTCATGGTAAGGGTAGTAGCCACGTGATCTTATCACTCCGTCATAGTTGTTATCGCAACTGATCGGACCCCCGCTCCGTCGGGCCTGTCAACAGGCCACTTCGTTTGCATTTACATGACGCCTTTTTGTATTGCGGAAGTAATTCCCTGGTTTAGGGTAAACACTCGAATATAATCCAGTTACAAAACGCCGGTAAACGTTATTAGATTTTATCTTTTCGTTAATTGAGTTTTTGATGGGAATTATCACGGATATGAACAGGAAGCTCTCATACGTTTCAGGGTGGATAGTTTTAATTTATCGCGTAATCAAACGTAAAAATATCGTGAGCTAAGTCACTAACTTTGGTTTTCTGTCGGATAAACTATTTCCGAATTCTTTCTTCAGAGAAACTCTAACACAGCCCTATCCGTACCTCATTTAGCGACAAATTGTACAAACTATTATGATATATATATTTTAAAGCTTAAAATATAGTTATATTGATTCATTGAATCCATATCGATCCAAGATCAACAAAATCCCAAAAACAAGCGACTTAGAAATATTTACATCCCTCATTAACAAACGCACGTATAACAAAACTAACCAATTTGTCATGGTAGCCATTACAAAGCAATTAGTCTAAAAGTAAACACAGACAAGAACAACGATGACATACGGAATACGAACGAAAGCTTCACCATAATCATGTTTAAAAACAGGGCAAGAGCATGTCGGTCAGCAGCATAACTACGCAACTGAAAACGTCAAAATGATCTACACTCGACTCTATTGTCAAGAGAATACTTCGTGTCAAGATCATTTTGAGCATGGTACTCTGCTTAGCTACTTTTGATGCTGACTGTACAAACAAAAAAAAAACTACCTCAAAAAACAACACGCATTTCTGTATCTATGTCAGTATTTTATTTCTTATAGTTTGTCTGTTTGTCACGAATAAATGTTTTTATTTTCTTTCTTTCTTTCTATATTTCGCAGTTCCCAGTCCACCTTGTGCTATTAACACCGCAGTACATAAATATGCCGACCCTAAGTCGCCGAATCATAAAAGTAAGCAATTTGTCATGTCGGCCATTATCAGGCAATTAGTGGTTGAATAAGTAAACGCTGTGAGTAAAAAGTGTGCAATCATCACGGTCGTTTATATTAAGCTTAGTTAGACCAGGGGTCTAGTCAAGACGTACCGTCGGCCAAGAAAGTGTTCACCAGTTTTGACAATAGTTTCTGTGAGATCTATATTATCGCTAAGGTTGACACTTGTCACTGTCATAATATTATTGCGAGGGAAAATCAAACTTGTTGTATCATGCATGACGTGCAAATGAACTTCAACCGTAGGGTGTTACATTCATTTTTGGCGGATTGTACTCCTAGATAGCGTTAGAAAAACATTTAGTTTTTTTTTAAATCCAAAATGTGTTTTGGGAACACTTTACTTTCACAGTTAGCTTATATATAGATACTGAAGCTAGCCGAGAAAGCAATATACTTAAATGTCGTTTTTTTATTGACTACAGCCTACGCACGCGCAGGGCAACTAAGGATGCCTCTCAAAACTCAATTTGTCTAATTATTATACCTAGTATTTTGATTGACAAGCGATAACGTAAAATTTCGAAAACTTTTCCCTCTAATTTAACCTTGTTGAATAATATTAGGTAATATGAAAAACTAGGTTTAAACCCTTTCGAAAGAAAAAAAAAACGGGGACACACAAACCTAGTTTATTATATTCAAAAATCGTGGAAATCGGAAATTATTTAAGGGGGTGAGAAACGTTTGTCGCCTGGAGCTAAGGGTGGAAATTATTTGACAACTACGCGATTTAAGCGTCGCTTTACAATCCTCTTAACTGACTTCCAGCCACCTATTGAAAAGTTAGCTAAGGTACGGTGCGTTCTAGTGACCTCGCTTAAGATAAAGGTATAACCTTATTTATCAACTAGGTAAATAAAACCGGTTGAAAAAAACTGAGAAGGCTTACTACAACATTATGCTAAAAATTTGATATTTTATGCGATCGATTTTTTTTTATAAATTAGATCTCTGAACGTAATGCAAATAACCGGTTATAACCGGTTTTAACCGGTTATTTTCAAACAAAAACGGTTAATAACCGATAAAATTACATTCCCTAGATCTCCGGTATTATGAGTCAATAAATTGCAATTTCTAACAAGCAATAAACACTTCAATTCTAAGCACCCCTTGAATTTCGATCAAGTGCCATCCCTAGCGGCGATCGCGTAGAATTTCCTCTGGAATTCTTTTTAAATTCGCTTCAACTTGTTGATAGCAGGGTTGCCTCTGAATTATTCACGCGTCCTTGGCCAGAGAGTAATGGCCGGCAGACAAAGTGGAAAGAATGTGGAACCGTGCAGTGGAATAAATAGGTCGAGACAAGATATAAGTAAAACCTGCATAATATGTAAAAAACGAGAATCAAATACAAGTAGAATGTGATCTATCCAGTTCTGATGCAAGTGAAATAAGCGAAACGGCACAAAATCAACACGTTAAAGGAAATTACATATACTAAATTCTTTCAAGAAAACTGAAGCAATTAAATACACGTCGCTTAAGTATAAGTTTGTGTCCTTTTTTGTATATTCATCTTTCAGAATTACTCATAAATTACTCATATACGTAAATGTCTGTACGGGTATAGTTCTAAGCATTATTTTGGTCCAAATTAATAGGCGAAGTCACGTGCAAGGACTAGTTACAAGAATATTTCCTTACACAGAACATATGAAATCAAACACCTGACATAACATAAATGTTAATTGAACAAATGCGTATCAAAGCTTTTCAATGGCACAAAATACAGTCAAATTGTATAGACGTAACGACTTGTTATGAAACTGATGAACAAAGTACGTAGGGAATGCAATTTAATCAACAGTTTTTGTATGAAATTAACCGGTTAAAACCGGTTATAACCGGTTATTAGCATTCCCTAATAGTACGCTACCTAGTAAGGTTTCAATAATTAACGTTTCTAATAAATCGACTAATTGGCAATAAGAGTGGAAACAAAGTTACATAACACTAACCACGCCAGGTTCGATCCTCAGCCACACAAACCCAATTAAAGCTAGGGGTGACGTACAACTGTTATTTAAATTACTTAGTTTCCCGAATCAAACTAAGGGTTGCCACCCATTTTCCGGAATTTTCCAATTAGTTATATTTTTTATTTAACAAAGTAAACTAATAGGAGTCGTTCTCTTGAATGTAAACCAAACTTGTGGCAATAACGACAGTTTTATAAGTAAACAACAATTACAAATGAAACACCTATTATTGAAAATAACAGAATGACTTTAGTTTGAAAAACTTCCCGAACTCCGGACGCGGTTGTTTAAAAGCGTCCCTGAAAATACCGGACAAATCACAGAAACCATATATGAATATGCAGTATTTCGATGTCACAGAAATGATCTGATAATAGGATCGGAAGGATATACGCTTTACCTAACTGAGATTCACCGAGTTTGGACCACTTAGATTTATCCCAAAGAAGTGGTCAACGTCTGACCAATACAAAAAATACAATAAATAAATAGTTAAATAGTAGCCCGGGAAAAGAAACCCGCACAATTTTTTAAACGCCAAAGTCACACACAGTCTGGCCGACATCTGAAAGTCGTACCACTAAGGCCACCGTCGTCGGCCACAGGATGATGATTAAAAGAGACTTTGTTTCGTTTGTTTTAAGTTGTAATTGGCATAGCATAGCAAAACTGTTTGGCGTGAAAGTGACACATTTTGAATTTGACGTAAGGCGTCTAAAGTCCGGAATTTTCGATCACCCTGTCCGGCGTACTTTAAGGAACACCGTCCCTAACACAGCCAGTCGACGAAGATCGAACACCCGTACCCGATTTACGTATTAAACACGACGCACAAACAACAGGACATAACTCACTCGGCCTGAATTATACAGAGCAACAAGTTGGTTCGGACGTATAGAAACGTTTGGTTTTATGAGAGCGAATAGGAAGTTTGATTCTTGAATAGAAATCGATGACAGAGTTTGCCCGCGTATCGTTAAATTTAGGAACCAGGGTTTTCTGTGCGTTTCATCGCAAACAGTTAAATGCGTAATTGCAAAAACACCTATTACCTACCGCCAAACAGCAGTGTTCACATTGTTGTATTCCGGTTTGGGGATAAGACAGCCGGTGAAATGACTAGCATAGAGGCATTCCATCTTATTCCTCAGGGTTGGCAACGCATTTGCAGTCTTAGGATTGCATTGCAGTCTTGTGAATGCGAATGTCTATTGGTCACAGTTTCCACTTACCATCAGGTGGCCTCCATCCATGTCTTCTATATCCAAACATCCTCAAAAACAAAAGAAGGACGTATGCACATAATACACCTTCCGGATTTATGTTTAACTAGCGACCCAACCTCGCTTTGCCTCGGTTTATGAGTTTTCTATAACACCGGTACATAAACCAGAATTAATTAAGCATAAAAAAAAAAACATTTATTTACTAAAAAGTAGCTTGACGTAGCGGTTAGCCAAGTTAGCCAACGAAGCTAGTGGTCCCGGGTTCATTTCTCCGTATGGGTAAATATGTGTGATAAGTGCCAGTTTTCTATATGTTTTAGTATTTATTTCTCTATCTAAATATGTTTATCGTCGTCTAAACCTAGAACTTAGTTTGGGACAACTTTATTTTGTAAGAGATTGTCCCCTAATATGTGTATATATATATATAGTATTTAACTACATTAAGAAGTTAGTGTGAAAGTTCGCTGCATGGACGGTTACCATGAACCAATAGATTCGAAATTTCGGGCGCCGGGTCCCTGTCACTCCTAATTCGACACCAAATCGAGGAAAAGGGATAGAGCTAATATAATTTTCAACTTCGATTTTCAAAGTAGGGCCTTGCGTGCTAGCGCCTTATGTCCGCGATATTTAAATTTACATAGTGCGGTTGTTTTGTGACGGCAGTCAATCGTAAGAAATTAGCGTGAAGCTTCACAATAAATGTATAATGTATTAAAAGCCGTGGCCTTTGTTCAAGGATAAACCTTCATGAACCAGAGTTCATATTTAATTACAAAGGAGCCTAAGGAAACTCCAAACTTCCACAGTATGGTCGAACTCATAAGTACCTGTACTTAGTTCCTTGTCGCAGCTACTTATAATATACGAAACTCAAGCCATTCTCAGTTAATACGTTATTTCGACAAGGTATCTACTAAAATGTACAGCTACCTACTTATAAGTTCGACTATATGTATATAAACATTACAGAGTTTAAAGAACACTAATTAACTACATGGAACACAGAAATATAACCAAAGCAAAACGGTACTAACAACCACGCCACATGTTTGCTTGAACAAAGTTCTTTTATCTTTTTTTTTCATGTCATGGAGAAGACAACCCAGCGAACATGGATTGCAAATGCGTTGCCAATTCTGAGGACTAAGATGGAATGCCTTCATGCTAGTTATTTCACCGGTTGTTTTATCCTCATACCGGAACACGACAGTGCGAACACTGCTGCTTGCCGGTATGGTAAAGGGTAAGATGGTGGACCCTGCACAAGACCCTACCAGCACTAAATTAAACCGTTTATTCCGAACGCACCAATTTTAATGTCTATTTAGTACCGCAAGTAAAATTATGACCAAATGTTTTATCTCAATCGGCACACAAATTAGCTAATTAATAATAAATGAAAGTGGTAACTAACGTGTTAATGAGACACACCGCAATTCATCCCATCCACTAGTGGTAAGCGAAATGCCAGTGGAATAAAACAATTTAGTGGTATCATTTTAAACAGCCACCAATTGAAAACTTTTATTTTAATTGCACGCCACTGTCAAGTAAATAAGAGCTATCAAAACGTTGACAATACGATAACAGGTCAAAGGCGATATGGTTTTTAGCGATTAGAATACCGGCCCAGTTTGTGTGCATGTTTGTATAGTTCAGGAAATATGAATTGGCCGCCTGTAATCTTGACTAAGATCTTTCTGTTAATATAAAACAAAAGGTAATCGTAAAACTGCCCTCGTTGTTCAAACTGCATAGTGGGTTGAAAGTTTTGATTCATGACTCATGAGTGACATAAAAAGTTACCCGCGTGGTTGCCGGGTAAGAATAGTGCCACTCCATGTCCTCCCGTGGATGTCGTAAGAGACGACTAAGGAAATAAAGGCTGTGTAGTACTGTTAGGCGATGGGCTTGCAACCTGTCACTAATACACTGGTAAACATCTTAGACTATTTGCACAAAGTGTGGTTACAGAATTATTAACAAGTTTTTAGAGTTATTTGTAATTCTGTAGCTTTGCCTACCCCACTCTAGTAATAAAGGCGTGAGCTTATGTATGTATGTATGTATAAAATGTTAAGTAAAGATCATCAAAAGAAAGGAGGACAGTAGATAACAGACGGCCACATCATATTTCCTGAACTATAATAGGCAACAGAATCTCCGCTATACTTAACATTGACCCACCGTATGGGGACTCATTAGTTTGGGCTTGATAAGCACTTTGCAAAAAAAAATGGTCAGCTACAAAAAAAATGCCCCAATTTTTTTTCTTATAGTAGCTTATTTGTAAGACCGTCATACCCTAGCCCCCGACTAGAGGTGGTATGGATTAATGCACGTTTTTTAAAGAAAACAAAAGAACGGCTTGTAGGCAATAGAGTTAAGTTTGGAACTAGGTAAATTTGTGAGTTTGTCCCATGATATTATTTTATTTTGATATTTAGGAACAGTTGCTCGTACAGTCAAGGACTTTAATTGTTAAGCCACTATGGAACCCTGTCACAATGACAGCGTCAAACCATATGAAAGAAATTACGCTAAAATTCATCATCAACGTTATGCGACAGGGTTCCATAGCGGCCTAACAATTAAAGTCCTTGACTGTACACACAAATATTTGCCCTTGCCGGGAATCAAACCTTGGACGTGTCTCAATAGTAGATTGTACAACAAGGGCATAAAACAAACCACTTTTTGGGTTATAAAATGGGTTTTAAGACCGAGTTATACACTCTGCTTTTCACTTCGATTACGAGGAAATAAAACAGTGATAACTGATAATGTAAAAAAACTTTAATTAAAATGTCTGTTCAATAAGTTATTTTGCATTTTTTTCCATGAGTGTGTTAGGTGTGAGCTTTATTTCCTCTTCACTAGACGACATTTTAACTAAATTCCATAACACAACAAGTTTTGCAAAGAAAATAACTAATTAATAGTCCAAAACCTCTTTCCCGCCACTGTATTTCTGTCTAATTTTTTTATTATTTTCTGTTTGCGATTTTTGACTTAGGTCGAACGCAATACTGCCAAGTTTATACCTACGTTGATTTTTTAATGTTCTTGTTAATAATGCTTGTTTTTAATAGTTATAAATTTCTTTTTTGTTAGATGCAACTACGATGCAAATATAAATAAAATTAAAGTAAATTTATTCAAATAACATGTTTATTTAATGTAGTCACCTCGTCTGTCTGGCTGTAGGGCTTAATTGTCTTAGTCTAGATGACGACAACCATTTATGCACTAGCGCATAAAATGCGATTTTATGCAGCCTATACCCAGCATAAAGAAGGACTTTACGAGCATGAGAAGTGAAAATGTAATTAAACCAGTCTACACTAACATTATAAAGAGAAAAAAATGTGTATTTTTGTGTGTCTATGTTTGGAATGAATAAACTCAAAAACTACTGTGCCGATTTCAAAAATTCTTTCTCCATTGGAAAGTTACATTCACCCTGAGCTACATAGGCTATGTTTTATTTTGCTGCGTGGACGGAGTCGCGCGCAACAGCTAGTGCTTTCATAAAACAATGCAAGCCATTTTAGCAGCTTGCTTTTAAAATTCCATTGCCTGATTGAACAAAAAAAGATATGTCGACCACATCTAAAAAAAGATAGGTATTAAGCAAGTTATAAATAAAGTCTATTCTAGCTTACATTTTCCCACCTGCCGTTAAATCGACTGCCGATAAAACCGTTTGTATGTGACCCACTTCTCCCAACTAGATTGAATTGGAATATACGGACTTGCCGCGACAGAAATACACCTGGAAGTTTCCGTCTCTCTTTATAAATCGAATGGAGGCATAATTTATATTTTGGTATATTTATTCTAGAAAAATTTGAACTATTTCTACGGGTTAAATTGAGAAATTAAAAGAAAGACAGAGTCTCAGTCCGGTGCCCCTGAAAACCACAGTCAAGGCAGTAAGCCTGTCGCCATGCTGATTGGCCACCAAGCGTATCCCATACCTACTTAATAGTTGGCCTGAAGCCATTAAATGTGAAAAAAATAAGAATAAATCCAAAATACTATTAAAAAAGCATTATTTAGATCTACTTGGATATAATATCATATCATAAATGTATGTTTAGTTTACTTGACAGATATTCTGGATAGCATAATAGCGTTATTTAATTTTATTTCTATCTTAGAGACTGCCGTTTCATTGTTAGTTTTAATTAAAATTGTAGTTATTCAATAAATAATAATAACCATTTTTATTTATAATTTAAGCTTAAGTATTCTCTAAATAAAGTCAACCTACAATGTTATTTTATTTAAAAAAAAAAGTTAGCCTGAAGTATCCCACTGCTGAGCAAAGGCCTCCCTCTTGTCCTTCCACGCATCCCTGTCTTGCGCAGCCTCCTGGCCAGTCCCCTCTGAAAGCGTCAAGCTGATCTCGCCATCTGCGCCTAGGTCTGCTACAACGCCGAATTCTGTAGTGTGGGATCCAGTATGGGGTTGTTTACACTCTTGTTTTTTTATGTTTTTGTTATTGCTCTTGCTTTATTTTCTATTTTTTACTTATTTCTGTAACCACATTTTGCACCAACCGGCTAAGGTTTTATTTTTTAGCATCGAAGAAACCTTTTCTTTTATTTATTACTCTTAATAGAGGTTAGTTAACTAGACGGATGAGCATGTTAGATATTTATGAGCTCATCGTTACATAATATATTATTGGTTCATAACTTTATATTTACCAAGCCGTTACTATTGTCCAAACGAAACGCACTTTCTACGGCCTCCCCTCGCGAGAGGGGGGAGTGGCGGAAATTACTCATTTCCGGGCCCCGTGCTGTATACGTATCAGGGAGGCTCATAACATTTCACGTGATGAATATTCAGGAGACATTAGCTAAAGGTGTCCCACTGTTGGGAGGATGAAATTCGCTCGATTTTGTTCGAAGAAAAATATACAAGGAAAATGAATCATAAAACTAAATTCCAAATTCAAAAAATGTATTAAAGAAAATCAATCGAACTATTTGTATCGATCCGAGGAGAACCATGCACCAGGTCCTGCCACTGCTTCAAATTCAAAAAGGGTAGGTACATGATTTATATTATACCCTCACTAGCGGCCCGCCAGCGGCATCGCCCCGCTGCAAATTTCTGACATCCCCGTTGGATTTTTAAATTATTTCTTTTGTTACAAACCTTGCCCTGACTATGCCGAAAACAACAAAAAAGGAATCAGCCAAATCGGTTCAGCCGTTCTCAAGTTATAGCGTGACCAGGAGAAATTGAGTTTTTTTTTATAAATACATTTATTACAATAGTAGACTCACGTATGTCAGTTTTTACTAAACCCACAGAAACAATTTTATTATTTATGAAATATTAAACTAAGCACTGTAACCAGACTGACCACGGCGACCAGACAGTAACAAGGGTGAATCGCCTCGCGAACATAAACGTCTTAAACTCACGTAAGACGTTTCCGTTGTTCAAACTGCCAACGTTTTAATTAATTGCAAAATGTCAGGCGTTTATCAACGCAAGTTGTCAGTGTGGCTGTTTACAGGGGCCATTTGAATTACATTTTGCAAATGTTAATGAGTGGCGAAATTTAAGTTGGGATATGGCTGACGTTCCGTATTGTTTAAATTTTCAGTTTTATTTATACTAGTATCCTCCCACCCACAACACAAAGAAATTAATCAGTGGTAAATGAATCTATTATGAATAAAGTAAAGTAAATTACTAATATTATAAAGAGTTCAAGTTTGTGACGTTATAACAACAAACAAACAAACACAATGCGACATTATCCGTGAGTAACACGATATGTTTTATTTTTCTACGCTGACTTAATCGCGGGCAACAGCTAGTATACATAAATAATAAATATATATTTCTGTTATATACCTAAACCGCAAGATTCCCACCAAAATTCCTACTTCTTCATTTCTCTGATATGATTCAAAAGAATAATTATTCCCTACCAATACATTAAACAATGGCGTCCACGTGTTCCTCGGAACCTCTCAAATGCCACGTGCACTGCACCGCCACCCGCGCCCCAGTGACCTATTTAATGCATTATCAAGCCAACCGCTAATTAATGAAACAATGTCACACAATAAGTCAGTAACCCGAACTCGTGAATATCGCATTGACAAGGGAATTTATATTTATGTTTTGAAAAAAATAACATGATTGAAGAGGATTTTCTCCAAAGCATACTATTTTGTTTATCACCTATTTACTGACCGGAGGCTGGATAAAACGAGACCTGGGTAGTGATTCTCTCAAAAACAACGGACGGGCGGACGAAAGAGCGAAATCGCAGCGGCGAGTTTAGGTAGTCCCGTCAGAGCGAACAAACAGAACAGCCTTATACGTTCGATCCATCGGCGGAAACCTTGCTGCTAAATTGAAAATGCACGCACTAAAATATGTTTTGTTCGCACTGACGGGACTACTTAAACTCGCCGCTTGGATCACTCACTCCACTCGTCCGTCCGTCCGACCGTCGTTGTTCAGAGAATCACTACCCTGCAATCACTGGTGCGGCCGAGGATTGTATAGTGGTTTTCTCAAGCAATGAGAGGAAAATATAAAATAATTTATTTTATTTTGTTTATTTTTAAATGTCGCAAGTAGTCTTTGTAACCCAAAGACTATTATTGGTGGTTGGCAGTGTGTAATTTTTCCTTTGTCAGTTTCATATTAGTAAGCAAAATTTAAAAAGTTAAAGCAGCGGACAATAATGGTTTTTATTAGGTTTTTCATTCATTACTTCTTGGCCTTAGGCCAGTAGTAGTAGGGATCCATAAACAAGAAACTTCATTCCGTGATATAAACGCATACGTTTCCGCGCATGTTTAACAAGAGATACTTTTCAAAGAGAACACTAACAAAACCGTTATAGAACACTTCGCATCCATCGTACCAAAAAAGGCGCAACTATCACAAAACTTTGATTGCATATTGCATCCTATTCAGAGCCTTTGAAAGTTGAAGCTTCTCCGGCTCAGTATAAATTCGTGTTCAACTTCAAACGACGATAAAGCACCAATATCCAAACTGCCAGAAGACGCGACAGCGGTTCTAAATCTCGAGAGTTGCGACAAGTTTGGTCGCACCACATCCGACTGAGAAAACTGATAGAGGATGCACTTTGCAGTGATTTGGCTGATAATGGTACAGCTGCAGTTTTGGTTATGCGTTATTATGTATAAACGCTAATATAATAAAATCTCAGCTCAGTTATCGTACTGTAGACGCTTTAATATCTGCAATTTACTTGACAGTAGGTAATGGAGACACAGTTAACAACAATACCATAAAATTAATTGGTTTAATATAAATAGAAAACTCAACAAAACACCTATCTGTGTATGCCGTATGGTTCCGCATCCAGTTTTTTTCACTCCAATTATATTGACTCCAATACATACCTGTAACAAAAAAAACATGTATTTAAACCATTCTCCATTTACCAGTGACAACAGTAACGGCGACTTTGAGTGGGTTAATGGCGATTGAGTCGTTCCTTACTGACGACTTTTCCTAAACAAGTTTTGAAAAAGGAACGAGTTAGGGATAGACCACACCGGTGCTCAAAATACGCCAACACACTGTAAACGCAGTGACGACTCTAACGCGTCACGTTTTTAAAGCATGCTATGCATACCGGTGCACAAAAACACACATCAAAACAAAAGCATTATCAAACATTTTGAAAGAATATTTTTTCATGGAATGGAATGAATGAATGAATGATATTTATTTTCCAAAGTAAGTCACAGTATACATTGCATGTTATCTCAAATGTACAAGAAATTACATTAAAACGCAAGACGGAGAAGGCAAACGAGCACACAGGCCACCTGATGGTAAGTGGGATCTGTGACCCATAGACATTTGCATTCTAAAAGCTAAAGAATTCAAACCCTGTGGACAGTTAAGTACAAAAACATGTACCGAAAGAATCTTCTCATAAATATGTAACGAAGTTCTTATTACACTGGAATAAGGTGCAATATTTTTGAGATGTTGCGTTCTCCCATATTTTTACACCTGACCAGACTAAGATGCTTCAACTAGTAATTTCACACGGGTTGTCTTATCCCCACACCGGAACATAGCAATGCCAACACTGCTGCTTGGTGGTAAGTTAACGTACCAGAAAGTATGTCACATCACTGCGTTGGCGGTGCGTCAGCGTATTTTGAGCACTGGTGTCGTAGTTTCTTTAATTGTCTCTAAGAAGGGTCACTAAGAAGGGTCGAGGAGATGACTGAGTGCGTGATTAATATAAATGGTGAATTAGTAGAACAAGTGAGCGAATTTGTGTACCTGGGAAGTGTGTTTACAAGAGATGGTAAGTGTGAGAAGGATATCGAGAGGAGGGTGAATGCGGGGAATCAAATCAATGGGGCCCTGTACTCCTTTGTGAGCAGACAGGGCATTTCACAAAAATCCCGACTGGCTGTTCACAATGGAGTGCTGGCCCCTACCCTGATGTATGGTAGTGAATGTTGGGTGTGGCAGGACAAGCATAAAAGTCGTGTAAATGCCGTTGAAATGCGCTCTTTGCGTAGTATGTGTGGTGTGAAACTGATTGATAGAGTAAGGAATGAAAAAGTCAGAGAGAAATGTGGAATAAAAGAAGATGTATTGACTAAGATTGAAAAGGGCATGCTTCGATGGTTCGGTCATTTGGAAAGAATGGATGAAAGAAGATTGACGAAAGAGATATACACATCGATAGTGAGTGGACGGGTCGGAAGGGGCCGCCCTAGGCGTACTTTTTCGAGTCAAATCGGTGAAATACTGGAAAAGGGCCGAATCTTAAGTACCCGAAACCGACGTGCGTGCATGACTCGATGTATGAATGTGGAAGAAGCGAAAGAAATTTGTCAAGATCGTAGCAAGTGGAAAGAAGTGGTCTCTGCCTACCCCTCTGGGAAACAGGCGTGATTTAATGTATGTATGTATGTATGTATGAAGGGTCACTGCGGGGTTGTGAACCTAAACTAATTTTGCCAACTCAGTAAATGATTGAGATTCTATTAGTAGTTTTTGAAACATTGAAAACTAAGCATTTTGTTAAAAAAAATACAATACTAAAATTATGGTCACCGAACATTTTCATGTTAAAACATATTTGAAAAATCAACCGATTAGACATAAAAGAAATTGAGTATGTAGGGTGGCCATGATCGCGAATAAAAAGATTTCATTGTTCTACTAGTAGATTCAGACATTACCGACGTGTAAAAAAGCCCATTATGTGGCCAATTTACTGAATAATTTTTTTGTTATTTTTTTCATTAAATGTTTATTTCAATTAAAAACAAAGTAATTACCATAATGCTGTTAAATGGTTAATGAGTTTT
Organism: Acleris laterana; assembly: GCA_963966035.1. Lineage (NCBI taxonomy): Eukaryota > Metazoa > Arthropoda > Insecta > Lepidoptera > Tortricidae > Acleris > Acleris laterana. The sequence goes on along the minus strand of OZ014463.1, from coordinate 9,824,755 downwards.
AGTTAACTTTGTTGCTACACGAGCCCGCAGTCCACCTGTACCCCATTTAATGTAAGATAAACCGTGAAATTATAACTAAACAGAACTGTAGAAGGCAAGTTTATTAAGTGAACTCGAAACAAGGGAAGTTAGAAAACGTACTCAGTGGCTATTCACTATGGGGCCCGTGGCGTTGTGAGCAAAAACACATTGTTTGGGTCATTCCATAACTCACCTTAAAAAAGGTTTAGATTGTAAATTTGTCTTAGAAGAAATCGACACAAGATCCCAATAATATTGAAAAGACGCTATTCAATTAAGAAGAATTTTTTGATCTTGAAAACATGTGTCGAGTTTTTTGGAAAAATTGTGGGGAGTTTTTTGGAAAAATTATGTCAGGTTTTTTGTGGTGCTTGTTTTTGTACAGTTAAAACGAGAAAAAAATTTGTCAAAATCATTTTGAATCATAGGCCACCAAACAATACAATAATCTTTATTGCACATCACTATAATATTTAGCAAAAGAAAAACAATAAAATTGCAATCTTTTCCAAACAACCCCATGTTGGGTTGCATAAAATTCGAAGTCATATTTTAGACTCATTTAATGGCTCGAGTCATAATCATAAATCATTGCGCATACACTCGTTATAGAATTCATTTCTTTTTTACCTATAACGTTTGTAAGAATAAACCACGTTATATATTGTACCGCATAATATTTTACGTCTTCACACACTGATAATATTCAATATTTGTTTTTTTAGTACAAGGTATATAAAAAAAATGCTTTTGAGACGTTTCTTAAAGCATGCTTTTTATCAGAACAGAACACCTTTTCAAAAACAAACTGTTGTCAAATAATAGGTACTGTAACCATAAATAGGTTTACCGTGCGTTTGCGAATAAGGAATGTACGGCATAAGGTGCTCCTAGTTGGCGTCATTACGGCGCCACGTACCTTATGGCCAAAGAGCGGAATTCTTCATAGCAAAAATCAAACTGTCAGAGGGATTGACCTAACTGATTTATCGACTTATCGATGTTACGGAATAATATCGCATTAGGTATCCATAATCAACTTAAAAGATTATTCTGTAACATTTGACCTCTTTGATAAGCAACTTGCATCTCTATATGAAAGTAAATCATGTCAGCGTCACATATGTCATTTATGTCACTTGAGTTTTCATGAGTGATTTCCGTGCCGTGCTACTAAAATAGTTAATCCTAAAAGAAAAACAATAAAAAAATGGATGTAGAAAATAAAGATTAAGATTTCTTTTATAAAGAAAATTAAAAAAAAGTATTTTCTGTTTTATTCTTTACTATTATCCTAAAATACAGTGGCGGTCAGCTAATTAGGGACACCGTTAATTTGTTTGTATGTATATCCAAAAGCCTGATTTCATTACTTTAACTTTGTTTCGTTAAGTGACAAATATTTATCGATAAGTCGATAAAACAGTTAGGTCAATCCCTCTGACAGTTTCATTTTTGCTATGAAGAATTCCGCTCTTTGCTTATGGGTCAAAACTTTGTTGGACTTTAAAATAAGCTCATAAAAATTATGACACATTTATGACATAATAAAAGATTTACGCGCAGAATTATTTATTACAAACGACTTTTAAGCGCAACTATTTTATGACATCCCGTAAAAAGATATAAGATGTTAATTCAGTAAGTAGGCCGCACGGGCACTTTTACACGTCAAAAATCTACCAGCGTTAGAGACCACTGCTGAGAAGAAGCGCCGCAAGAAACTCAACAGTTACCTAGTCGTTTTTTAAATATACAATTTTAAAACTTAACCTAGCATTATATAAAACAATGAATCTAACATACGATAAGAAATAAATGTATTCACGCGTAGTTGAGCAGGAAAATGTGTCAAAACTCTGAATTCATCTATTCTATCCCATGCGGTTGCCGGGTTAGAAAAGTGCCACTTCATGTCTTCCTGTGGATGTCGTAAGAGGCGACTAAGATAATAAAGGCTTGTAACGGTTAGGCGATGGGCTTGCAACCTGTCACTAATACGCTGGTAAACATCTTAGCCTAATTGTGCAAAATGTGGTTACAGAATTATCAACAAGTTTTTAGAGTTGTAGGTAATTCTGTAGCTCTGCCTACCCCACTCTCGGAATGAAGGCGTGAAGGCGTGACATGTATGTACGTAATTTTATGATATTCGAAAGTATATCGATCATGGATTACAAAACGGACACATTCCAAAATAATTTGATCTTCCATTAAAAATCGTATTCCAACCGCTTCTAATTTTAAAATGCAATACTGACTCATTTCGGATTGTGTCCGTTTTGTATTCAATGAACGATATCTAAGTTGTTATGTGAGCAGAAGCTCCCTATCCTCGTAAAACCCACGTCAAATTTCGTTAGTTCGAAGAAGAATCTTATGTCAGTCAACTAACATCAAAAGTCACTTTGACAAATGTCCTACATTTAGTATACTACAGGCTCCACCATCTGCATCCCTCTAGTTTATTCAGGGCAAAGTTCAAAACACATCTCTTGGAGCGCAGTCAAAGCAGTCATCCTTTCAAAGACTTAACATCCCAAGCTATAATCGCCACTCTAGCCTGGCAGGATTAACTTGGCCCATGTCAAAGGCCCGGCGTTGCTTTAGAATTTGAAATGGATTGGCAGTTTGATGCACAGAGATTCGAACGAGACTTGCAATAGTGCATTTCAAATTTTATCGGTGTCAAAAATTGAAACAAGGGTCGATAAATGACATGAACTGACGTGATATTTCTTAAGACTATTTTAAACAAGAGTTGATGTAAAAATCTTAGAGATACACACATAAGCAATACATAACAATACGAAAGTACAAGAAATATTTAAAAAAAAACCGGCCTAAAAACAGCAAAAAATAATTTAATTTAAAATGACATAATAAAACAGTTAATATGATTTAATAACTTTCGGATATTTCAATTATTGTCATCATCGGCCGCTGAAAAGAGTACGTATCATGGGAAAAATTATGGTTTTATTTAATAGTCATAAATAAATAAAGGAGTAACGTTGTGTCAAAAACATCAATAAACAGCATTTTTCTCACCCTAATAATGATAATTTCGCTCATTGAATACAAAACGGGCACATTCCAAAATAATTTGCTCTTGCATTAAAAATCTTATACCAACACCTTCTAATTTTAAAATTCAACACTGACTCATTTTGGATTGTGTCAGTTTAGTATTCAATGAACGATTTGGTGAAGCACATGATTTGAAATGAAACAATATAATTCCTTTATATCACAGTAGAACGAAGAACGACCCGTACAACTTGTAGCTAATAACGAAACTAATTTAACTTGCTCCACAATCGTTATCTAGCCCGACCTGCGACTGCGCAGACTGTGTTTTATTGTGTATCAAATTCATATTAATCGCGGCGACTTTGCTTAATGTTACAAGTTGTAAGTGTTATGAGCTAATTCGTAAAGTTCTAGTTTCGCGGAATACTAAATACGATTAATGAAGTGATTCGCTCGTTAATTGCGGGGTTTCAAACAGCGCTGTTAATTATGTAAAAAGAAGCACTGTGTATTTAAGCTTTTGCATGCGCCTTAGTCGGGTTTTAGATTTTAAACATATTTAATTTAGAATATTTTTATTAAAAGTTGACTTTTTGGGAAGTAGACCTTCTCAGAAGTGGACGTTTTGGGAAGTAGACCTTCTCAGAAGTGGACGTTTTGGAAATTGTCCTTTTGGGATGTGGGCGTTTTTAGAAGTGGACGTTTTGGGAAGTGGACGTTTTGGAAAGTGCACGTTTTGGGAAGTGGACGTTTTGGAAAGTGAACGTTTTGGGAAGTGCACGTTTTGGGAAGTGGACGTTTTGGGAAGTGGACGTTTTGGGAAGTGAACGTTTTGGTAAGTGGAGGTTTTGGGAAGTGCACGTTTTGGGAAGCGGACGTTTTGGGAAGTGGACGTTTTGGGACGTGGATGATTTGGGGAATGGACGTTTTGGGACGTGGATGATTTGGGGAATGGACGTTTTGGGAATTGTCCTTTTGGGAAGTGGACGTTTTGAGGAGTGGATGTTTTGGGAAGTGGTCCTTATGAGTCAAAAGGCACGTAGAAGTCGTGTATGGCTATTTCCTAGGGAACTGTCTATATTTCCGGAAACAAAGATGCCTGTGCTATTTCGGCTATTGATTGTTATTTTATTTGATTGAGACCATTTAAGGAAGGCCTTTTTCCAGCAGTAGACGTCTTTGAGGATATACATACATAATATACGATTTTGCATGAGAACCTAATAAAATTCCTTCTCCTGTCACGATGGAAACTATCAAAAATATTAATTTCGCTATACGTCAGCGGCAAGTGACAAGGGTCACGTCCGGAGCAGGTAATGCGGGTATTAAACATTTTTGACAACCTTATTAGGCCTTTCGGTCTGAGAGCTCGAAGGTGGAGGTCATGGAAACTTTGCTATATCACTTTCTTTAAAAATAATTAAAGAAAGAGATTAATAGATAGCCCGACTTGAATTTGACCGGATTTTTAGTAAAATTATGATTAAAAATGTGTAATTTAAATATGATAACACGTCAGAGGCAAAGTGGTTTTACCCAGTGTACACTGTCCGTAGCAGATTTACGCTACAATGTAGCATTTGCTACGAACGTAGGCTCGTAGCGCGTAGCAAAACTTGGTCACGAATGTGGTACAAATAGCGAAACTTGAAATATCGGTGGTATTCATTTCTTTCTGTAATTGTGTCGTAATACAAAAGAAGGCGGATACTTATAATTAAGTAGCTAGTCGAAGCATGCTACTCTATTACTAACCACGTAAAGTCTACAATGCTTATCCTAATTGTTTAGTATTGCTAAATATTATCTGAATTGGAACGGAGCCGATTACTTTTGTCTCTTTCTAAAAAAGAGCTATTTCGCTCTCTTCCCTTCAACATGGCGGCCCAGCCGGGGTCGCAACTAAAAAAAGTATGTAAAACTAATAAATAAATAGTAAAGTGCTAAAGTCAGTTAGTTTTCTTAATATCCAGCACCAACTTCAAAATACACAACACTATTACTGTGCACTTAGTCGTTTTCTTTGACATTTTATTTGTGTTATTTACAGATAAAACATCATCTACAACATAATGGTAAGCACCTTCGCGTTTTAAGCATGGCACCACTAACTTTGGCTACAAACATTATTAAATCCAAGAACAAACTCAACTCTAAACCTCTTTATTTATAGAGCAGTTCCGTTCCTTGAAAGGCACCTGCAGAACGTCCAAAAAAGAACGTTAAACCGAAATAAAGATAAACAGAAGGGCAGTTGAAGACGTGACCCACATTAAATAAGGGAACACCTGAGGCATCGTTGTCTACAGTAAGGTATAAAAAATACTTAGTGTAGGGTTCCGAAGACGTTAATACAAACACAAAAAACTCAAATAATAAAAAGTTGAGACCAGTTTTCCATTCAAAGTTATTTGGTGCTGTATTAGATTATTTTAAGTAGATATAAACACTTTAGTCGTCCGTATATCAACTATTAATCAAGTCTACTTTAGTACAGATGTAGTGAACAATTCTTTCCCATCGTTTTTTGTCGGATATGTTCGTATTTATCTAGCTTTCTCAATTACCTTCAGTACCCATCAATATGCCAACTGAGAAAGCAAGATGAATACGAAGTTATCCGACCAAAAACGATGGGAAAGGATTATTCACTACATCTGTACTGATGGTTTTCCTTGGAATTCGTTATATAAGTTTCATTTAACATATTTTTCAGATTTTAAGGAGGTTTTTAGAGTTCAATATTTCCTAACCAGTCCTAAGTAAGACATAAACATATCCTCGTAAGGCCCAACGTCTTAAAAACAGGACGTTTGTCAAAGTGACTTTTGACTTTAATTGACGGACACAAGATTATTTTTCGTACTAACGAAATTTGACGTGGGCCTTATGAGGATAAAGATTTTATAAGGGCTATCAAATGATACCTTACTCGATGGTAATAGTTATTAGTATTTTAAAAAGGTACACGAAAATCTCTAGATTTTATTTTACAATTTTGTCGGCGTAATGTTAATGTTAACTAAGAAATGACAGCGTTGTAGTACCAAGAGTCTTTGAGTTATTTCGCGGACAAGGCAAAACTATGTAAAAATAAAACATTTATTTGAGACACAAAATGACACAGTGAAGAAACATGATTTTACGAGTTTACAAATAAGTATAAAATTAGAGCGATAACAAACTTTACTCCTGAAAATTAAATTAACCTTGTATAGAGACTCTTCCCTTATTCCACAACACGCCTCGCATACATAAACGTACCCCCCCCCAAGTCTTAGAGTACAAACTTTAATTGAGTCCTAGTTAACATCGCAATTTTGATTAGTATGTACCTGTATATACCCCCGTGTGGTTGCCGGCTTAGAATAGTGCCACTACATGTCTTCCCGTGGAAGTTGTAAGAGGCGACTAAGGGAATATAGGATTGTAGTACAGTTAGGCGATTTTTATTGATTCTTTAAAAATAATACATTGTTGTAATTTTTTTTACAATGTTTTTTTTTATATTTTTTCTGGTGTTTAAGCATGGCGTGAGGTAACCAAATGGTCGCTGCGGAAGACCAGCGCTGGTCCTACTGGGACCATTTCATGGCAACTGGCATAAGTCAGCCATTCGTATTTAGATGTAAGTATTTGTCTCCTTGTTTTTAGGTAGTTGTTTTGCCATTTTGTTAGATGTCTGAATAAACATTTATTCTTTCTTACCCTTTTTATTTAACTTACAAGGTTCACGCTACGTCACAGACAGACACACGCATACACACATACGTGAACGCAATAACACCTCTTTCTTTTGGCATATATGGCAAATGACAGTTTTATTTAAACAACTATTGTATCTATAAAAAAACCAAATTACGATTACATACATACATACATAAACTCACACCTTTATTCCCAGAGTGGGGTAGGCAGAGCTACAGAATTACCAACAACTCTAAAAACTTTTTGATAATTCTGTAACCACATTTTGCACACTTAGGCGAAGATGTTTACCAGTGTATTAGTGACAGGTTGCAAGCCCATCGCCTAACAGTACTAGAAATTACGATTAATTTATACAAAAATAACAAATAAATATAGACACTTATTAAAAAAATGTACATTAAATAGAAAAATTATTCATGTATTGTGCAAAAAAATACTGAACTTGACTCATAGCCTGGTGAAGGAAAAACATTGTAAGGAAACCTGCACATTCGAACAGCTGATTGTGTAAAAAAGTAATTGTACAAAAGATCCTAAAGGGTTTATGTGTACCCGCGAGAAAGCGCCCATAAACATTAACACAAGATATTATAAAATAAAATATAAATTTGTTTGTACACGTTCTCGCCTGTCACAATCACCGCACCCGACAGTTTCATTTAATTCTCAAATGTAAAGAGCAATTAATAAGACGCATGTGCTTTCTGCTGACATGCCTTAATAAGACAAGGTAATAACAGAAGTGTCTTCGAAAAGTGTAGACAATATTCAGAGCCAGATTTTTGCCGTAGCTAACTGTAATAGTATAAACATTTTCAATTTAATGAAGAATTGAATATAATATAGAATACATTGACTACTTAATTGCAGTTAGTCGCCTCAGTCTTTAGTATACTTTGGCACTGAATGGTCGTATTGAAAGGAATAAAATGAACTAAATAAATATGAGGGGACCATCTCACATAAATTGACCTAGTCCCAAACTAAGCTCTAGGCTTGTACTATGGGTACTAGACAACGATTTAAATTCTCATATCGCTCATTGAATACAATAGGGACACATTTCAAAATAATTTGGTCTAGCATTAAAATTCTTATAAGATCAGCTTCTAATTTTAAAATGCAACACTGACTCATTTTGGATTGTGTCCGTTTTGTATTCAATGAACGATATAGAGAAATTAACACTTAAATACATAGTATACAATAAATATTTGCACACAGTGGAAATCGAACACGGGCCCGCTAGTTTCATAGGGTCACTACCAACTAGGCCAACGCGTCGTAGGTATTAGGTCCAGCACATGTGTGTGTATGTTGGTAGGTTTTTAAAACAAATAAGCCATAATCAAGCCATCATTGTGTTAACTTCATAGACTAATACAGATGTAATGAATAATGTTTTCCTCTCGTTTTTTGTCGGTTAATTTCATTTTGATCTTGCTTTCTGAGTCAGCCTATCGGCGGGTACAAAGTTAACTGAGACAACAAGATAAAAACTTTTCCGACAAAAAACGATAGCAAAACATTATTCACTACATCTGCACAGTTGTTTATGTCACGAAAGCGTGTGGCTCATACTTGTTTATGTCCGTAGATGCACGTTATCTCTAAGTAGGTAGCTGTCACCCCTAAGCGTTACCGTAGTGTGTGAGTCTATCTATACGCGTTACAACTACAAGTACCCATCCGCATTCGTGAGATATAACAACTGTAAGTAGAGTATAAAATATATATTTTAACGTTTTATTATCACTCTCCTTATGTGTTATATGTAAGAAAAGGATGAGCGGAAAGATATCTTTTAGATACTGCCATTTGGAGACAGATAAATTCGGCAATTCGCCTATTGTCAAATATCTTGACAGACCTTAAGATGAGGATAGAAGTATCAATAAACTCTTTCTAGTTGCTCTTTAAAAAAGTATCCAAAATTAACTTATCACGTAAGTACTTATTTTCTATTCTAAACGCCAAAAGACTTAATTGTTAACAAGGCGAGAGTTCAAAGTGGCTTATAAAACAGAACGAATATTCCGGCGCCCGAAACAAAAAGGGCGTATGCGCATATGAACTCTGCACTCATGTTGCCATATTCTTTTGCACGACAGTATTAATATGTGAGGGTTGAGCAAAGTCACGCGCCGCCGGGGCAAACAAAGGATGTTTGTTAAATAAACTCGCGGGGGAACAGAATGGAGATTTAAAAATGAAATCTCTTCAGTAAAATATTGTCACATTAAAATAAGATGTTGTCATCAGCAAATTAACTGTCAATTAAATATTTAATGAAATCTTTAATTTTCTCCATGATAATAATAATACAATATAAGAAAAGGTGAAAGATTATTTGGTAAGTAAGCCCACAGTCTCTTAAGACTGCGCCGAACAAACGCCGAGCGTCCAGTGGCGCCCTCATTACTATTATTGTGTTTTCTAATTAACTAAAGAATTTCCTTGGAATCAGACGATGTGTTTTTGTAGTGCAAGTAAAAACACAATTTATGGGATACGTAACAAACTTTAATAACAATTACCCTTTGTGTAGTTAACGGGAAAAGGTGGCCACTTTTTTCCGTTAAGTTGATAACTCAAAGGTGAATTGTTATTAAACTATGTGATATACCCTATAAGTTGTGTTTTCATTTGTAGTACAAAAACACAACGTCCAATTTAAAGAAAATACTTTACTTTATTAGAAAACACAATAAAAGTAATGAGGGCGCCACTGTATGACTAACAATACATTATGACCAACGATATGTATGGCAGTCAAAGGGATCCGGTGTACCCTAAGAATGGCATACTGTTCCGCCACTAACTATGTACCGATAGGTACTTAACCCACATTATTAAAGCACGATCTCAATCTTATGCGCGTACACACATTGGGGCGTGATCCGCGTGATCTGCATAGCGCCTCACCTAAGGCTGCCGACAAAAATATAAGAAACAATTTTCTAACATGTAAACAGTTACCGCCTTACATATCACTACATAGTATAAAACAAAGTGAAGTCGCTTCCCGCTGTCTGTCCCTATGTATGCTTAGATCTTTAAAACTACGCAACGGATTTTGATGCGGTTTTTTTTAATAGATAGAGTTATTTAAGAGGAAGGTTTTTGTGTATAATAAACTCTGCTTTACGTACGGGTGTTACAGAAAACTCACATAAACCGAAGCGAAGCGAGGGTGGGTCGCTAGTATACATTATAAACGTGGAATAACCGTGGAGTACCTTAATGCTTTGTCATTATCTGTCATTGTGACATTTGAATTTGACAGATAAGGACAAAGCATGGTTTAGCTACCCCACGGTTATAAGTAAGAAGGTTATAGAAAAAAATACCAAGTACATTTTAAATTTACGAGCAAGTGCTTCTAGTACCTATAGTTAATTAAGTATAGTTGACGTGGTTTAAAAGTGAAATGAGGGCGTCATGCAAAATAAAATATTAACTTATAATTTATGTCTCGCCATTTTATAAATGAAAGCTTGTTGAAATATTTTTATGTGTAAATATAAATTATTCACAATTACTACACCGCTACCCATTTGCATTTTATGGGAATTAACGTTTCAAATGAATTAATACAACTATAACAAGAAACAAGCCATTCAAAAGGAGAATTGAATGGCTTAGTCAAAACAACGCAGACTGGTATACTGGTTTCTCCATCTGCAACGCTTTTACGCTTAAAAAAAACCATGCTAAAAGAATTTAAATCCCGCACATATTCCAGAAAATTCGATGCATATCCCAAGGAACCCCAAATAAAAGAAAAAACATAAGCCAACTAGCGACCGAGCCCCATCCCTGCGATACATAAGGGCCCGATCCTCAACGATTTTCGTAATATTGGATTTTTTACGGGACCTTTACGTAATAAAATACACTCTGAAACCGCTTCCCTCTTTATTAAATCGTGTAAGTGCATGCTAAGGAGATATTAACTCTTTCGAGTAAGTACAAACGACTAGATCGCATGACCGAGATTATTTTTTTAAACTCTGAGCTTCACCGCCGACTAAAACAAAAAGACAGTAAGAGAACGCAGACTTGATACTCTTTTACTACCTTTTTCTTTTGGACGGCAGTTCCGCGTATAATTCGCGGTAAGTTTACAGCATTTTTAGTGTGAATCGTTAAACTTGAGGAAAGGCTCTTACATATAAAAGAAGGTAATTTAATAATAACCTGTGCGCTTTTAAATGGCAAAGTTTAGTTTTTTTGGTAATTTTCTTGGTGCTTTCAATAATTATTGCTACAACTTTATGGTATCCCCCTAGGTTACTATAAAATCGATGGCTATAATTTCATTTTCTCTAAATTCATTCGCTATAATCAAGAATACATTAAAATTACATAATCTTCACTTATTATAACTTTTACATGTTCTAAAGTGAATAGCTATACTAGGGATATAAAAAAAATGGTAGTCCGCAACTGTACATATATATCTGGCACATTTGTTGCAGATAAATATCCTTAGCCGTCTTCAGTCTAAAAAGATCGATTATAATGTTAACAATAAGGCAACTATATAGTTTTAGACACATTCCCACATACCAACGTAAATATTACAGCACATTAGAAGGCCTTATTTCATTTTGATTCTAGATCGTTTATATGGCCCCCGCCATTGTTACGTTGAATTCTGAGATACTGTTATAGTAGTTTATTTATTATTATGGATAGAAAAAACCAAAGGCAGAGCATTAAGTATTTTTATCATCCCCGATCGTTCACCCTCGTAATCTCGACAACGAGGTGCTCGCGACATCTTCTGCGCTTTAGGGAGGGGAGTGAATTGTTATCGGTTATTTAACCCCCTAACCGAAAAAGAGGAATCTTATGTCATCGCTTAAAGCTCGAGATGAATGGAAATTAAATAATTTATTTAATCAATTGGCCTCATCAGTACTTTGCATAAACATAAACAATGAAGCATTAACAAACAGAACTATACGAAATAAAAACGCTCATTCCCGAAATACCAGAATTTTAAAATACCAGATTCTCAATATACATGAATCTCAAAAAATAACATTTAAATTTCGGTATCGTTGATTATGCTTACCTAATATTTCGAAGCTGGTGATTTGGGAATCTGGTAAAGAGAGTAGTCTGGTATTTTAAAATTCTGGTATTTCGGGAATGAGCGAATAAAAAAACCCTACATAAACCCACGTCTTCATTCCCAGAGTGGGGTAGGCAGAGCTACAGAATTACAAACAATTTTAAAAAACTTGTTGATAATTCTGTAACCACAAAACCATTTTGCACAATTAGGCTAAGATGTTTACCAGTGTATTAGTGACAGGTTACAAGCTCATCGCCTAACAGTACTACCAGCCTTTATTCCCTTAATCGCCTCTTACGAAATCCAAGGGAAGACACGGAGTAGCACTATTCTAACCCGGCAACCTCACGGGTAAAAAGCTGAATATACAAATAAAATATAAAATTACAGGCTGGAAAACTAGTCCTAGCAAGAGCGTGAACTAATCGGACCCCACAAACGGCACCCCTTCATCATTATGCAGCCATCATAGGTACCCTAAATACCCATATCAAAGTTCCAGCTGTGATTATTTCGAATTAACCCGATAGATTGGGCAATTACACAAGATACCCCGTGGGACGTGGGATACCAGGCAAGGGTATTCAAATTGAAAAAAAACTTATAGCGACACCATTTTCGATAAATTCAAGTCCCACCAAAACCAAACATTAATCCGATAAAACGGCAAGTTCGATTAACAGGTAAAAACTTAAACCCCATCTCTAGACTCCTCGACTCGACTCGACTCGGATTTACCCCGGTTTTACTGTCGCACGTTTTTACAACGCCAGTTACACCGGGAGATAGTTTTACGGCAATTTATAAAGCAGCGAATAGTGAAATTTACCGGGAAATAAAATGTCTAAGAATGTATTCGCACCCACACCTAAAACCGCTCATGCATAATACATAAGGTTGTATACGTCAGGCCTTGTTTTATTAACCTGCGACGGTAAAAAAGAGGGGTGTTTTAAATTTGATGGTTTGATGAGTCTGAGACTTCTTAGTTTCTAAACAGACCAAAACGGTAAAGGAAAAATAGTTTTTTTTATAGATTAAAAAAAAAACCAAGATATCTTTCATTGAATACAAAACGGACACAATCCGAAATGAGTCAGTGTTGCATTTTAAAATTAGAACCGGTTGGAATACGATTTTTAATGGAAGAGCAAATTATTTTGGAATGTATCCGTTTTGTATTCAATGAGCGAATAATAAACCAACAAAGATCTGTTCCTACCTCTTTCTAAAAAAACAAAATTTAACATGCAGTTTATATATCGCCGACGTGTCTAATCGCGTTCTTATTAGCAGTTTTAAATGCTTGTATCATACGAATTTCTAGGCCGATTTTAATTTTAATTTCAGTTTTCGTGAAAACTTTTACGGTATTTTCGTATGTAGTTGACAAATGTAATTTAAAAAAAACTATCCATATTCCTATTGAGCGCATTTGTTTTTAAAGATGTAAACTCTAAAATGAAGCAGAGGTTCTAGACTGTAGAGATAAAAACCATATCGTTTTCGACCTGTTATCTTATTGTCAATGTTTTAATATCTCTTATTTACTTCACAGTAATGGCGGCCGAATTACAAACAATACAATACAACACAAAACACTTTATTGCACACCAAACAAAAACATTACAGAGAAACAGTACACTTAAAATGGTAAAGAAAGAATTACAAACGAGAGTCTGTTAGAAGCCCGAAGCCGAAGGCTGAGGGCTTTAATGACTCGAGCTTTGTATTTCCTTTACCACCCGTGTAACATACAATGTTTTTCATCACAATTGCGAGGAAATGAAATAAAATCAGACAAAAGATCATATTTTTAACTTATTAGCGGCAGACTACATCATTGTCTGTGACTTACCACAGATAATGTCAAACGTGTTCGGAGTCCGATTCTAGTGACATATGAGATCAATAGTTTATTATGCGAGATTTTTAGGAAATAGTATTCAACTGACATTTCATCTCGAATGAAACTTCATATCGAATGGCACAAGAATTGGGGTCCTGACGTATTGTGATAGTTTGAGTCCACGTATAATATTTAAAAAAAAAGCTATTACGCACGTTAGAAGCGTAATGGTAAAAAAAGGCCCGCGGGTATTATTTTGGATTTACGGTCGATTTTTCTAGCATGTTAGGACACTATTTACGAGCTAGTGTGATGAAAAAGCATATTTTGATAGATAACTTATTCATTTTAACTTTTTACATGATACTGGCTGTGACAGGGACTGTCATGAGGGAAAGTCTTTTCACAGTTATGACTCGAGGGTTCTTTATATCGCGTTCAATCAGGCGTGTTGACGGAGGATCTCCGATTTTTTAGAGGGCTGAGATTGTATAAGGGTTTCGCATGCAGGCCGAGGCCATTGATTTTAGGCGGTAAAAATCATAACGTGTTAGACTTGTTATCGTATTGTCAACTTTTTAATAGCTCTTATTTACATGACATTAATGGCGGCCGAGTTAAAACAATACCATAACGAGTCAAATACCATATGGTTCTACAGAGCTGCATAGAGGCCCAGTATTATAACATTAATAAAAGTTTTAACAAGTGAATGGCAAAAAATACATATTGACACTGCGGTTACCCTTGTTACGAAGCCAGCGGTCTCGGGTTCGACTCCTGGTATAGGAAAGTAATTTATGTTTTTAATTTTGTTCCTGAGTCCATGATTTTTTTTTAGTATTTCTCTATGTAAGTGTCTGTCTGTTGCTATGTATGCAAACAACGCAATGGATTTTGATGCGGTTTTTTTTAGTAGATAGTGTGATTCAAGAGGAATTCTGTTTTATGTACCCAGTACCCTCGTACGTTTATGTAACAGAAAAAGAAGCAAAGCGAGGGCGAGTCACTAGTATATTACAAACCTTGACTGTTTGGGATGAAGTCAACTTGAGTCTCTATTTATTTATTTCACACCAAGCTCGTTTATTAAGCCGTCACGATCTCATTAAGAAGGCGAGAAAGGGCCTGATACAGATAAAAAAACCCCTCCAATTTAAAAAGAACCTCATGAACGTCGCGCGACGCGTCCTCTGTCAACACTCGCGATCCGATCTCTTTAATAAGCTTCGCTATCTCGCTCTTGTAGCTTGCTATGAGCGAGACGTCGATATTTAGCTTCGGGTCGGGGGCTTCACAATACACTGCGGTAAAAAAAAAAGATAAAAAGATAAAAGATGTTTATTCAGTAAGTAGACCGCACATAGAGCGTCGGTGATCTAGTAGGCTTAGGGGGTCAACTTGTGATTGTAACGTACAAAGTTCGAATCCCCACGGTGAGCATATCCATGTTTTTTTCTAACTTAAGTATCATAGGTATCCGATGCAATTAGAAAACCAACAGCTGAGTGTGTAAGAGGGTAAATTGGACAAAAGATCCTAAAAGGGACGAAATGCATTCGAAAGGGCCCATCTGTAAGATATGGTAGGGTTAAATCAGAGGTTCCCAAACTCTTTTGTTTCATAGACCACTTTCAAAATTTTGCTGGATCCGTTGGACCCCCTGCAGCTACATTACAACCAATTTCTAAATCTCGAAAAAAAAGTGAAGATCAGATCTATCGATGGAATCTTGCGTTGTTGCTGAGTTTCAACGACGAATTAACAGTTTTCGAGAAAAAAGGTTAGAATTGATTGCTTGATAGGGCTAATTATGTAATAATATAGTCGACTACGTGTCGTCCTGAATATGGAATATGCAACTTTTTACAAGTAACAGTCGCTTAACTTCTTAAAATATTATCTGCCTATCTATATTGATAGGATAAGCCAGCTAACATTTTAGTTCTTCACTATCGAACCCAAATTAATTTTCATGCACCCCCACTTACGATTGTGGACCCCCATTTTTTGTCACCCCAAACATAGACGCTTTGGAATCACTGGGCTAAATTATCTTGAGGTACGTATCCGTATTATAGATAACGTTTGACGTTATAGTGACGTAATGTTTACCCGTCAACGGTCCATTAGTTACATGTTTAACGTTCAACGCACTGTCTAGGACCAGGTGCACCTTCTAAAAACTCCGTCCGGAACTTTCGCTCTAATCCACTAGACAAACTTGGGTAGTTCGCTGATTGCAGCGTAAGCGGGGACTGCAGGAAATTTGCAACTAAGTGTCCAAGTTTACTCTTAAGATCGTCCATTAATTACACTCTTAACTAAAACTTTAATATACTTTAGAAAAACTTAAGTAAAGCCGCTCTCGTATGTAGTTACATACATACATTAAATCACGCCTGTTTCCGAGAGGTGTAGGCAGAGACCACTTCTTTCCATTTGCTACGATCTTGAAAAAAATCTTTCGTTTCTTCCACATTCATACATCGAGTCATGCACGCACGTCGGTTTCGGGTACTTAAGATTCGGCCCTTTTCCAGTATTTCTCCGATTTGACTCGAAAAAGTACGCCTAGGGCGGCCCCTTCCGACCCGTCCACTCACTTTCGATCTGTATATCTAAAGAAAAGAAAAGAAAGAAAAATACATTTATTCACTACACACATGACACAAAAAAAAAAGTAAAAACAAAAAAAGCAATAAAAATAGTAGTGTCTTCGCGGCAGTGAATCGGACACAACACCTGCAGTGCACTATCTCTTTCGTCAATCTTCTTTCATCCATCCATCCATCCATCCATCCATCCACCCATCCATCCATCAATCCATCCATCAATCCATCCATCATCATCGTATCTAGTTGTATGTAATGATATGGAATTTACGTTAAATTATATACAGCAAATTAAACCTTGTAACTTGAGAAATGCGTTATGTTCGTAAGTATCTGGACAAGGTAATATAGAATAAAATAAACAATAGAATGTCGAACGGGTAAAATTTGGACCAAATATGTAAACCCGGTGACAATGCAAGATTATGGTACCCAAAAGGTGATCTGATGATGGAATCAGAAGGTGGCGAGAGGACCTCTGCTATTACCATCGTAGACCCACCGTGTTGGGACTCGTAAGTTTGGTTTTGATAAGCAGATAATGACTCTGCAATAATAAGTACTGTTTAGGAATTATCGTATTTGTGCTGGTAACATTCAAGACATACCCTACAGTTCAATCCCATATCCCTTTGCGACTTCATTCGGTCAATCCTGGCTATCATTCACTCTCTTCCTTCTAAACTCTTAGCCGAGTAACATGCGCTCGCGCTAATAATTTCTAAAATTATGTAAAAACCATCACGTACTGTCCCCGTCTGCCTTCTGCATATTTTGTGACTCCCCATAGTGTGACAACCATACTGACTAGGTGTTCAAAGAGGGTTAACAAGAAAAGGAAACACTGATAAAATGATAGAGCGGCGCCGCACAACGTGGGATGCCCGGGCAAGTAACACCTACAAATCAGGGACCGGAAAACCCGTTCCTTTGCTTAAGCCGTTCGAACGGCTTACCCGTTCATACGGTAAGCCAATCGTTTCGGTAACCTCTTCACCGGCTTACCCAACGATGAGATAGCCCTATCAAGCCAGGTTACCCTAACCGTATCCCTTTGGTAACCGCTTACCGAATGTTGTTGGATTTGGTATTAAGCGCTTACCGTTCGGGTTAGGGTAACCCCTTCGCCACCTTCCCGCGCGTGCCGCTATTTTTTAGGTACTTATATTTGATGCCACGTCGTATTCATAATACCGCTGAGCTGCGTCACTTTTTTGTTTAGGCATAATAAAGCCGGGAGTAGGTATGTACAGTCGCCATCAGATATATCGGAGCGGCCGAGGTACTCAAATATTTCTGAGCAGCAATATAAATTTCAATAAATTCTTTACGGTAAATAAGGTCAATAAGATCTGAACATCCAATTCGCCACAAATATATGAGCAGTGGTTTTTCAATTAAATCTGAACACACAACGAGACAATAATATCTGACGTCACGCTCTATCTCAGGCCAGGCAGTGTATACCCCCTACATCCAGCAGAAAACTCTTTTTAGTTTTGACATTGATAAAACCGAATGGTGGTTGTGTAGAAAATGTATTCCAGCGTAGTACGTTAAAGAATTTTAAACTGTATGCCAAGTGATTTAAGGTATATTTTCCCTAAATGTTCAGATATTTATGATCACCCTGTCTGTGCAGATAACTTTGACGAGTTGTGCTTTGAGATATTATTGTCTCGTTGTGTGTTCAGATTTAATTGAAAAACCACTGCTCATATATTTGTGGCGAATTGGATGTTCAGATCTTATTGACCTTATTTACCGTAAATAATTTATTGAAATTTATTGCTGCTCAGAAATATTTGAGTACCTCGGCCGCTCCGATATATCTGATGGCGACTGTACACTTACTACTTTTTTTAAATAACAATAACAGTTAATATCTTTACTTGATTAATTACAGTCTCTTATTACCAAAACGACACACCAAATCTTAGCTCATCAAATTAACTTTCACTTACTAATATAACTACGGAGATGCGTAACGTTCGCAAATCACTAAGAAAGTGACGAGTAATATGCGTGCAATAAACAAATAAATAAGCAAACAAGTGACAAAAGGTAGTTTACGCCAAAAATTGATCACAAGGACCCAACATTTTTGCAAAAATATGCTTAAAGATCAAGGACCAAGGCTGCGACGGCGGCAATTCATAAAGCTTTGACAAATGCCGCCACGAGCGGCTCGTGCCACAGGCCACTGCACTCACCTTTGATTGAAGCGCGCGCGCCGCCCGAGTTTTGGTTTCTATAGGTTTCTATAAACGGTCCAAAAATATGTCGTACGTAGTTCGTCTAAGAACTAAAATTGCTTGAAGGTATTTTAAGCGGTAACCCATTCGGAGGTTTTGATACTGGTAAGCGGTAAGCGAAATTAACTCAATCGAATGGATTATCCGTTTAATGTGTAACCCGATGAAGCGCTTACCGAAATGTGCGGGTTAATAAAAATCAGCGCTATAAAAACCCTTTAAAAACCCCGGGTTAGGGTAAGCGGGTCCGGTCCCTGCTACAAATACACCTGACTGACTAAAGGTATTGTCTATTGTATTATTTTCTGTCTATCAAAGTTCAGTTCCTAACAAGTACAGTCGGCCACAAAAAAAATGTTTTTTGACACGTTATATTTTGACAAAACAAACATAACACTATCACTGCAAATCAACACGGCAGGCGTGTCGGCGACACCAGACGTGTTAACCAACACCCGCTCGTATCAATTACACGGCTACTTCGAGCAGGAAACGCATCAGTCGCACGCGCATCGCGATTCGCGCTCCGCCGCGCGCGACGAGGAAAGCGCGCAAATATAGTGTAGCTTCCGGTCGTGTGAGATAAGTTAACATAACATACAGGGCTCTATTCTGGGTGGCGGTCTGGTCGCATAACAACTATTGTCATAATATAGATTGTCATAACACTTTACGCATAAAGTTGATGCTCATAATTTTTTTTTGGCATAAATTATACTAGGCATAATTGTTCCCTGTCATAATTATACGGAGTCATAATTGGTTTAACCATAATGTAGAATGTCATATATTTATTTAGTCATAATATGATAAAACCGACTCAGATCGCGGATAGGTTAGGGTATTTTTTTTTATAAAAGAGCGGAAAAGCTTATTATTAAATGAATATGACGTCATTACGTATAAAGTATGGTTAAATAATATATGCGCATCAAATTTATGCGCGTTACACAATATGTTCTTAAACATTATGATTAAAAACTTTATGCGCATAAATGTATGACAATTTACAGTTATGCGCAATGATGAGTATGACGAATATTTGTATGCCCATCAAAAATATGACTTTTAACTTTATGCAACCCGACCCCTACCCCTCTATTCTATACACTGAAAAACCGAATGGGTTGATTTTACTACATTTTAGGACCTACCCATGAGTTTCGTTGAAGTACCACCTAACCTTAGTAAAAACAACACATTGAAAAGGTTGCTTCAACCTTTTTCCTGGTTAACTCAACCAAACTCACGTGTAAGTCCTATTTTAACCATAAAACTTAGTAAAATCAACCGGGTCCATATTGACTCACATAAAATTCTTATTCCTTTTTTTTGTTTTCCTACCGATTTGTATTCATAATAATAACTCTTCATCATTTTTGCCTCATACTTTTTAAGTCATAATTATCGCAATTCATAATGCATTTTTTTTTAAAGAAAGAGTTACTTTTTGAGATTTTTTATAATTCTAACCTAACCTAACCTAACTTTATTACATGTAAGATATTCAAAAAAAATTGAAAAGTGTACGGCTTCATTAATATTGGCGTTATGAATTCAGATGATTATGAGTTCCGATCATTAGTACTACTTTTTTTTTTGAAGATTATGAAGATTAATCATTATGATGTGAAATGGTATGAGAAACATTTTCGGACTTCCGATAATAGGACTTAAAAAGTTATATGAGTAGATACGCACCCAAAATCAACCCATTTGTTTTTTCAGTGTAGTCGGTAAAAACATATTGCTTTTGAATGGTTATCGTATTGTCTTTAACTCAGCCGCCATTTATTTATTAATTCATTCCTTAATAAAACAGAGTTTTACATGTCAAAAATTCTAAACACAATAATTCTACACTAAATTCTATAAAGATTAAATTAAATTATCTATACAAAGTATGTCAATATGTTATATGTATGTCATTCAATAAGTATGTGGAGTCAATTGTTTGGCCAGCGAACCAGTAACTAGATAAAAAAAAAAAGATAAAAGACATTTATTCAGTAAGTAGGCCGTACGGGCACTTTTACACGTCAAGAATCTACCAGCGCTTCCCAAGAGGAGACAATGCTGAGAAGAAACGCCGCAAGAAACTCAGCTGTCAGTCATTTTTTTAAACGTATTACAATGGTGCAACTTAATCTAGCATTATATAAGGCAATAAATATTAAATTCAATATAATATCAAATAACATGCGTAGATCAGCAGGAAATCATGCCAAAAATGTTACGTGAGAGATAAAGGAAGAAAAAAAACTAACTAACTAAAACTAGTTAATTTAACCGTTGAGAAATTCGTCGATTACTGGAAAGTAAATAAGGGCTATCTAAATTTTGACAATATGATAGCATGTGATAGTGAGTGGACAGGTCGGAAGGGGCCGCCCTAGGCGTACTTTTTCGAGTCAAATCGGAGAAATACTGGAAAAGGGCCGAATCTTAAGTACCCGAAACCGACGTGCGTGCATGACTCGATGTATGAATGTGGAAGAAGCGAAAGAAATTTGTCAAGATCGTAGCAAGTGGAAAGAAGTGGTCTCTGCCTACCCCTCTGGGAAACAGGCGTGATTTAATGTATGTATGTATGTATGATAGCATGTGAAAGGTAATTTGGATTTGACAAGTAGAATAGAGCTCCTGTTAATTTATTCCACATTGCATTGGCGCGTCTTGCTTCAATATCGTAAATAAAATGTGGAATAAATTAAAGGAATTGAAGGAGCTACGATGCCACAGACAGACACACTCAGACACACAGACACGTCAAACTTATAACACCCCGTCGTTTTAGCGTCGGGGTTTAAAAAGATCATCACTACAGTATACTTCAGATAAAGAAATTATCACAATACGAAACTACAAATCACTTAGTCCACTTAAACAAATTAAGTTATTATATGCAAATAGCTACAAGCTAACAAAAAACTGTTTTACATGAATTCCCACTTAGGAAGGATAGTTTACTAATCTTTCATCGAATATACACTTTAATACAACGTTTTAAAGTTTAAAATTTTATACGAGAAAGAAACGCAGCTGATCGGTGGTAACACAAAATCAAATCCAACCTTATGTCAAATAGGTAACAGTTCAAAATGGATTCAATAATTTTGATACATATCAAGCAATCAACGCGTACTTCCGAGTTTGTTTAATTAGTGAACGGTTTGAATGAATGATTGAGTGAATGATTGAATGATGGAAAACGCTCGCTGCTAGCGGATACAGCTGTTTGTAGTGAACGAACGATTTGTTTAATGGGATTTGGCAGATGATTAGGTACTGTAGCGAATCGGCAAAACATTTGTATACAAATTGTAATAATAACATTCGTTACAGGAAAATGTAAATAAATATGTAATCACCAGTAAAAGTACCCACACACCCGTTTTTTGATCATACAATTGTTAGCAACTTACTTCTAAAATCAGGGAAACTTCAAAGATGGGTAAGGCCACAGAGCGTTTGAACTGCCCCCGCTTGTGTGTTACCAAAATACACAAAGATTTATGTCTGTGGTATTTATTTTTAATCACAATAGGTAGTTGTGATTAGGTTCTTACATGATACCTGGAAAATAAATGCATTTTGTAATGTTACATGTTTTTTTTTTGTAACACAAGCGGGGGCAGTTCGTACGCTCCGTGGCCTTACCGAAATACAAAACTTTCGATGTAGCTTAAGTCTTATGTTGCTAACCTAAGCAAAATATATTTTTAGTTATAGTAGGAACTATTTAAAATCACGATTCCCACTTGAGAGCTTAACTGCCCGAACAATGGCATTGTTATCCTTTGTAAACCCAACCGTTAATTACCTGTGCAAAATAAATACCATAAATAACAAAAGATGTCGTATGAATAACAATAGTATTACTTCAAAAATAAGGTTCATATTGTCATAGCATAGACATGTCTGTCTATGTTTGTTACAGGTGATATTTTTATAAAAATGCTAAATGCTCGACCCGGTGGTCCTTATTATATGTCATTTCCAAAAGGATCTATGTGAAGTGTGTCCTATTCCAATTTGGACCTTATTCGCAAGACGGTAAAGTTGTAATTCATATTCATTTTTTTGTTATTGATGCATTTCATATTGTACAGGTAGTTAGCGGTTGCGTTTAACAAAAGATAACAATGCCATTCATCGCGGATAAGTTCTCAAGTGGGAATCGTGATTTTAAATAGTTCCTACTATACAAAGCAGTACAATTTATATCAACATTGGTTAAGTATTCCTGCAGTTATACGCTCTGGTTTAAAAAGCTATACTTGTTAATTGTATGAACAAATCATTGGTGGGCAGGTATTTTTACCGGTGAATGTATAATAAGGGATGATTTCCCTAAGCTCTATGCTTGTACAGTCTACAATGATTAACTACTATGGAAACCCTATCGCTGAAAACAAATGATTAATTTTGAGGTTTTTTTATGGCATAGTGAAGACAAACGAGCACACAGGCCACCTGATGGTAAGTGGAAACTGTGACCCATAGACATTCGCATTAACAAGACTGCAATGCAATCCTAAGACTGCAAATGCGTCTATGCTAGTATTTCAGCGGCTGTCTTATCCCCAAACCGGAACACAACAATGCGAACACTGCTGTGTGGCGGTAGGTTAATGGTCCGGACGGACCCTGCACAAGGTCCTGCCACCCGCAAAAATGACTTATTGACTTGATGCTGTCATCTGTCATTATGACACGATATCATTGGTGACTTCACTATTTCTTTTTTCTGTGGTATACATACATACGGACAGACAAATGACAGGCAATCAAAAGAAAAGCCAAATTTACCACCACTCAACTCAGTTCCAACAGTTACAAGTTATTACGATAGCACGTCGGTTCATTTATTTTAAGCGCAAAAAAATCACTTAGGCGTGGGGGTCCATTATGCAAACGAGGGACAAAGCGGGCGCGATATTTCACGCGTGCGATATCTCTCCTACAAACTTTACGCATCTCGAGTGTCGCGTATAAACACGCATGAAATTGTAACCTTATTATGTTCAAACAAAGTTGCTTTTGCGGTGTTCTGCCAAGATGAGATCAGAGTTTTGGTAAGCAACGATACTGTGTTTACGTGTGCACGCATCACGGAATGGAGTTTGGTGATAAAATGGCGGCATTATATTAAATATGGCGGGAAAACATCGGGAGTAAAGGAGGATTTATGTTTGCAAATTATAAAAAAAGGGAAACGCAATGGATGACACCCCATCAGACATACATTAAAGGTTAATAAATAAGTCTATTCTAATTAAAAACAGTAATTCTTAATATTTTCATCGTAACTTAATCAAACTTATGTTTTATTTTTACTGTTAGTTATGTTTTACGAGATGTTGAAGTTGATGTTATTTTGTTAAAAATATGTAACATGTTATTTGCACCGTTTTAGAATGAGTACCTAAGTTTTAAAATGTTTATTATAATATTAAATTGAACGCTTTCATGGAAGTTTTACCTTCCTCTCCGCTCCACTAGCCCGTAAAAGTATAACTAGGCCGGGTACATTTTTATGAAGCGTGTGGGGCATTGACTAGGCTATAAAACAGTAGGAAAGTGTTTTGAAGGGACACCTGCGGTTTAAGAGAAATAAGGATATTACCAAGGGAGAAAATATTAAAAAAACCGGTCAAGAGCGAGGTTCCGTACCGCTGCACAGTAGGTATTATTACATTCCGATTTGAATTCGATTTCGAATCGATTCAGCGCGAGCCCAACGCACACTTGACCATTTTGTAGTAATTATTTGTGGTTTTCTTTGGGGTTTGAACTATAATCATACGAAATTTGACGCCACCGTTACCAGTGGTCAGCCAGAGACTAGTCGACCTTATATGAGGGAGGAGTAGAGAATGTAAATAACCGATTATAACCAGTTTTAACCGGTTATTTTCATACTTAAATGGTTAATAATCGCTTCAATTGCATTCCCTAGTGCAAATAGTGGGAAGTTTGGTCTGGCTGATCACTGGTGAATTTACCCTATTTGTAAGTAAATCCAAAGTAAAAGCATATACCTAACCGGGGAAAAAACAAATCGCTATCAATGACGGTTCAAAAGACATGGCTGTTTAAAATTGGTACGGACGGACTGTGGATGCATTTTAATATCCCTCCTTGGGCCCCATCGGATCGGGGTTCGGGGACGGAACCCTAAAAAGGGCCTCACGAGACCAACGGGGAAAATATAAAAAAACACATTTTTGGGAGTTTCCACTAATACATGTACCTACCTCAATTACGGCCGCAAATGTACATATGGCTAATTTTCGTCACAAAACTGGCTTTTCTAAGTTAAAGCTCCTTAATTATAGTGCTTAATTGGGGTACACGTTTTAATGTAAACGCCCTTTACACGACACAAGAGCTGGTTAGGGCACACTAAATAATATGTCTACATGAATTAATAATTACCATTAATTAATGGTTTCAATGAAGTAACGTTGTGTCATTCTTTCAATCGTTACTTCAGTAACATTACATTTGCTTAAAGTAAGCCTTTAAGTTCATACATATTATTATTTATTTCACTAGCGACCCACCCTCGCTTCGCTTCGGTTTATGTAAGTTTTCTTTACACCCGTACATAAACCAGAATTTGTTATACATAAAAACATTCCTCTTGAATCACTCTATCTATTGATGAAAACCGCATTAAAATCCGTTACGTCGTATGAAAGATCTAAGCGTACACATACATACAGAGCGACTTTGTTTTATACTATGTAGAAAAGATATACACATCTATGCAATAAAATTAAGATAAATTGTCCTGACGTTGACATATTCCTTAAAACTTACTGATTTTATTAACCTATCATAGTCGCAGAACAGAACTATTTTCATAATTATCTGTATAAGTACAGCCAAGTCTATAAATACAGACTTATTAAAAAGTCTCCAGTCTCCATCAAACAACTCTTAATTCCACCTTCCATTTTTTCGTTTTCCGCCCACTCGTGGCCGTTGCAATCCGAACCTTATCCCTTTAGTAACACGGTGTACGGTGGCGTGGTTACGTCACTGCCTCACCGGCCAAGTGTGAAGCGTATGTAATGACTGTGAAATAGACTCCTTTGATCTGCGTCGCGACCGTTGACTCCATTTTGTTTTTTAAATTAGTATTTGGTAGGATATTAATGTAATATCGCTAACATGTATCATGTGTTTGGCTTTGAATAAATCTGTTTCGTTTATTTTCGTTTATTCATGACTAGCTGTTGACCGCGACTCCGTCCGCGCAGAAAATAAAACAGCTGTTCACCAGGCATAATGATGAAAGAATTTCTCAAAACGGTTCATATGTTTCGGAGCCTATTCAATGCAAACAAACAAACAAACAATAAAATCTACCTATCCTCTTTATAATAATAGTGTAAAGTAGATTGTGAAACACACTGACGTAAACCAGAATGTATATACATTGCAACCTTCTAGAAGAGGTCTTTCGGTAACATTCGGGGAGGGAAGATCGCCGATTGAAAGAAATCCGGCTTTGTACTTTTGAATTAATGTATCATTACTGATTTACTCTACTCACTTGACACTGGCAAAGTCACTGCGAAATACCGTGGTGGACCGCCATTATTAAAAAAAAAAAAAGAACCTTCTAGAAGAAATGCTCTTAACTTAACGACAGTGAAACCGCATTAAAATGCGTTTAATATAGAAGAAGTAAGCGGTCAAACAGACAAATGGACGAGGAGATAGTTTGCTTAATACTTCTTAGAGTGGAAATGGATTAATGGCACGCCTCGAAAAGTTCAAGCTACAAAGTAACACTACAAGTAGGTAACTGTCTCAGTAAAACAAACAAGAAAAAACATTCGTTGGTGTAAAAATAGACATAACATCTCAAACGTAATTGCCACACAACAAGCAACCGGAACCAATACGAGATTAAATCAATACTACCCTCGATACGCACACTTCCGCGGCCGCCGCAGAGGAAATGCACTTGATAGTGCATTCACTTTCTACTCGAGATCATCAATTGCATCGCTTCCTAGTGCCGGCAAACACTCGCGCGCTCAATAGAACTGCATCAATTGTGTGAGAGTTTCTGAACGATTCAACAGTTGCGTTTCATCTCTGCATAGTTAAACAGCTAATTAACAAAGTCGAAAGATTGTTTTATTAATCTTTACATAGTATAAAAACAAAGTCGCTACCCGCCGACTGTCCCTCTGTATGTAGTTTTATTTTAATTTTATTTATATAAGTTTTATTGGTTACTTAATGTGTTATATTCTTCTTCTTGTACACTTGTTTACTCGTTGCACAACCTTTCACTCTTCTCAATCACCCAAGGGTTAGCTGGAAGATATCCCTTAAAGGGATAAGTTCACCCTTGTACATATTTTTATATATATTGTATTGTTATGGTTTTTCTTTTGTACAATAAAGTGTTTACATACATACATAAATACTAAGATCTTTCAAACTCCGCAACGGATTTTAATGCGGTTTTCATCAATAGGTAGAGTGATTCAAGAGGAAGGTTAAGGTTAATAATAAATTATGATTGATGTCAAAAATCAAAAGCACCCGAAACCGCCGTACGTGCATGAAGAGATTGATGAATGTAGAGGAAGCGAAAATTGTGTGTTTAGATCGGTGCACCTGGCGTTCCATAATCTCTGCCTAGTAGGCAGGTGCCTACCCTATTGGGAGACAGGCGTGAAGGTATGTATGTATGTATGTATGATTTATGTAACGGTGTTACAGAAGTCACATAATGCTAGTTCTAGATTTAAAAGCAAAGTAAATTTTAAGCTGCAAAACAAACCCGAATGGCAACAACAAAAATGGTAACATCTGCTAGCTCCCAACTTGTAATCAAAACATATTTAAAAGTTAACGGCCAACTTCCTTCTTAATTAAAAAAATATATCTGCAAAAAACCGCGCCATAAATAATTCATCACAGACCGTCACAATATTTCATCAAATTACGTCTAATCAAGTTACCATTCATTCGTTCACATCATTCGTTCATTCGGTCCCTTCGACCGGTCCCCGCGAACTTATTTCACATTTACTTCGCTGTTTCTTTATCTTGATATTCCGCTTCCTGCTTTGGAATGACAATGGGCAGTGTTTAATAGAAAAAATCTGCTATGGCGACAGCCTGTCGTTTTGTTTTATTGCAAATTTTCTGCTTTTAATCTTCCTTGTGTTTTGAAGGGGGAAAGTTTGTTCGTAATTTCTGTCGTTATTTTCTATTTAAGTCACCCTTCTAATCAATTGAACGATAAAATAAATAGGTATCCGTCATTTCATTAAATTTAAATAAAATCTCCCGGTAAATTAATACAATATTCTTCTAAACAACTCTTTCTCAACTCTTAATAAACTTTACGTACCTATGTATTGAACAACCTTAAGTATGTATTGAACTTGTTTGAGGGCAGTTTAAAGGATAAACTGATTATATTGTTAAATTGTTGTAATTCAAAGCGATACTCGCACAAACTTTCGAGTGGATCATAAGGTAAAATAAATAAAAAATAAAAATAAAAAAGCCTTTTTTTGTTTCATACAAAACAGAAACATTTGCGCATGCCATTTGATACATAGTTAAGGGCTCAATTAGAAAATCCTTAACAATCTTTTTCGTTTTCCTTTGTGTAACGAAGATTCGTCATACAATCATATGGATAACTTTCGTTACACAAAGGAATAACAATGGAAGAAAGTTAAAGTTGTGTCAATTAAGTTCTTAACACCCTTAGATCCATGCAGAAATTGATTTTTTAGTAAGTATAATATAATTAATAAATTTATAATTAGCGTTTCAAATATTATAATTAACCTTTGGTGTTTTTTGATTATAAGGTGACATGTAATTATTTTTCTCGTAAAATAATTAACAAGGCGGTGGTAGCGCTCCGGACAAGCCCTGTAACAGCCATCATAAAATACAATTTAATAAACTGGGTCGTGAATTGTGAAGTTAATTTAAACTTCCATCCGTTATTTGTACGGTTTCTAATTGGACGTGGCCCTGGCAGGTTTCACCCACCTGTTTGTAAACAACGCCACCGTTTTATATTGCTTTTTGCTGTATTCAAGCGAATTTATATGGTTTTTTATGTTTATAAAGAAGTGTTTAAAATTTACATTGAGAAAAATGAGAAACAAGCGTATAACATGTTTAATAAAAATAATAAAGTAAAATAACCATATCAGCTTAGAACTGGTATCGTATTTTCAACGTTTTGATAGCTTTCATTTACATAATATGTCAAATACGATATCCTTATTACCGCTTTGAATACACGCCCTGCACAGTTAGCTGTCACTAGGATCTCCCTTTCTATCTAGTCAATAACGATAGAGAGGCACTGAGCGACAAGCGAGAAATTTCAATTTCTGCTACACGTGCTGCATTATAAAATAGACAAAAATATAACAGGGATGTACAAAGGCGAACTTATCCCTTTAAGGTATCTCTTCCAGTTAACCTTTACGCGATTGAGAAATAATTAATCCTCTCCTATTTGTAATGAGGTTGTAATTTCCACAGAAGTTTTTTTTTGATATGCCGCTATTTGGCTTAAGTGGGCAGAATAATTCCAGTAAAAAGGTGATAACTGATAAGATAACTCAGTGCTTGGCTCGAGTAATATTTACGATCTCGATTGCCAGATTCATGAAAGTATGTTAAAATTTAAAATCTTAATGTTTTATTTGACTAACATAATGATGTCATTACAATGTCGAGATTATAAATAAAATTGAACATTCACTATGAGATTTACATGCGAAGAGGCTGTGAGGTTTACGCGAATGGATAGAATAAGAAATGAGTACATAAGAGGGAGTCCGAAAGTGACACTGGTGCGTCTACGTAATAGGCCTCTATTCAACACGGTAAAAAAAGGTCTACATTTTTATAATAATAATAATAATAATATCAGGGGACTATGTCACACCAATTGACCTAGTCCCAAACTAAGCTCTGGGCTTGTACTATGGGTACTAGACAACGATATAAATACTTATTTAGAGAAATATATACTTAAATACATAGAAAACCTCCTTGACTCAGGAACAAATATTTGCGCTCATCACACAAATATCTACCCTAACCGGGATTTGAACCCAGGACCTCTAGCTTCGTAGGCAGGGTCACTACCAACTAGGCTATCGCGTCGTCGTTTTGATAGCTCTTTTTTAATTGACGTGATATTTGCCCCCTATTTCACCATCCCGACAATGACAGGTGACCTTTCAGTGTACATAGCGCAGTTTATATGATACCCAGTGACGTAATAGCGAGTTAACTTTGCAATGTAAATTTGCTTTGGCTGATTATCGCTAAGGTTGACTGTACAATGAAGTGTAAATCGTATCGCCACCTTCCGTGTCCGCTGTATCACTTTGATAAAAGAGGTTAAACACTAAAATGTATGCACAACCTCATCCCAATAAGGGATATACTTACTCCTGTTCTCACCAATTTCCATAGATTAAGTTATATTGTATTATTAACATTTTAGTCACCTTGAATGAAAGAGCGAATACCTCCTAAGTCCTAACACAAGTGTAAAACTTAAAAGGAGGATTCGACAACTTTTTGTAAAAACTTTGTTAATTATAAATGATTTTTAATGATTTTTTTGATTTTTAATGACCACATCGTATTGTCATCGAGTTTACACATATTCCAAAATCCAGCCTATTCCAAATGACTTGCAATATTACAAACGTAAAATTAAATACAGGATATAACGGTTTTTGCCGGAGCACAAATTCAGCCAAAAGTCAGATTACCGAAATAAAAGGCGGTAATCGAGCGGTTATCACACAGGTGGCATTAACGGAATTGCTGCATTATCAGGAATTTAAACCAGATTGCATACGTTTTAAAATAATGACCAGAGAAATGCAGTTGAGAATAAAGGTTGCAATAATACGAGGACAAACGAAGTGCTGTTTAATTTGGAATTACAATGTAATTGTTTTTTGTTTAAAAATTAAGATATTTTTGTTACTTATAACCGGTGACATAGCCGACTTAGGGCTGATTTTTCAATCTCCAGATAACACTATCTGTCAGGTAAATTGTAGCTCTGTCCTTTTATTTGTCATAAGAAATATATCTGGAGATTGAAAATTCAGCCCTAAGACAAGCCAATTATCACATACTATTTATTATTTTAAGTAAAAAAAAAATGGAAATTAAGCAACCGATTTACGTCTTATAAAAATATAAATACATATTTTGCAAACTTAAAAATAATTAGGACATTATCAGTGCGCCAAATTTCATACAAATCCATTTAGCCGAATTAAACGAGAAACATCCAAACCTCCTTAAAGCCCAGAAACATCTCACCATTTGGTATTTAACCACCATTTCCGTACCAGGTCGAGTTTAATTCATAACGGGAAAGTAACGAAATTTGAAAATCGTCAAAATTTGGATCGACAGAATCGCTTCGACCGCTACTCTCAACTCCATACCGAGTATACAGAATACCAAGTCAGCAGCATTCGCATGTTGACTACGCCTCGAGCACTTAACATTTCAACACCCGACCACCAATTTACATTAGTCTTACATTAGTTTCAAATCTAAAATAATTGCCGGTCCAGAAATACCTTGCGTTCGACACAGAAATGTCAGGTGTCATATTTGACGCGCGAGATTGACAGTATCCCGAGTACAGACCTGGCATCGGTATGGCGAGATATTTATAATCTGGCATACTTTAGTATTGTCTGCGGCAATTAGTTGCGTGCACTGGGGCTCTGGTATACCTACTCGGTAAAACTGTATTGATTTTAACATGTTTTTGTATTTTCAACCAGTTACTCTATAGAATATCACATTCGCAAAAGATCATACTAGCAAAACATCATATACGCATAACATCATACTAGCAAAACACGATATTCGCTAAACATGATATTTACAAATAGTCGGGTTTTGTTGTAAAATCGTAGGTAGGTTTAGGTTATGTTAGATTTATAGCAGGCCCGGAGGGCCAAACTACACAGAAATAGGAGCTCCGCAGTAGCGGAGCTCCGTCGACACTGTCTAATTCATGTCTTAATAACAGTTAAGTTTTGCTAATGTGATGTTTTGCTACTATGATGATTTGCGAATGTCATGTTTTGCGAATATCATGTTCTGCGAATATGATATCCTACGACGGATTGTTTCCAACAACGTACAAGCCTAGTACTTTAGAACTATAGTCTGTTAGCACTAGAAGGGGCTTCGGGTTTGTACTTCTCTCTCACTCATTCTCAATGAAAGCGTATAAGAGCTAATGAGAGACAAGTACAAACCCGAAGCACACTCTAAGAGCTCTCGCACTGTAGTTCAATTGGTGTCATATTTTTCCCTGATCTTATTTCTATATTTAAATATTAAAGAATTGTAGAATTCTAGATAAATCGTAACTTTATAAACACCTAGAGCTTATTTTACAGGTAATTATTTTTGATTGCCCTAACCTATTTTTTACAACATAGCTGTTAAAACCACGTCCGAAATACAATCCTAAAAAAATTAAACACAATTCAGCCATTCTGGTTCTAGGCAATGACAGAGAAACAGACAAAGACAACCTTTTCGTGCCAGGCTTTAAACATACAGCATGTATCTAAAAACTCTAGCTTCCACTTGTTAATTGTGAACGATAAAACAAGTGAAACATTGTCTGCGCGTGCGACAAACTTGCGTAATCTAATGCCCTATGTTCATCAAACAGCTCGAAGTATTTCCTACAAGTGGAAGTGGGTCGCCGATTTAATTAGATCAAGGCGCATAGGTGCGGTAGGACTTCCAATGGAATAGAATAGAAATAGATTTATTATCAAAATTTGATACACAAAAAGAAGAAAACAAAATGTACAGTATTACAAAGTTACAAGTATCAATTAGTGTCAAATAGGGTATCTCAGCATGATGATTTGGCGTGGCGGACCATGACCAACGACGCTGGTTTTGAGTGGCCCCTATAAATGATGAATAATCAACTTTAAATAGCATTACGGGATTGCTTTTGATCACACATTAGCTTGATTGGTAGTGACCCTGCCTACGAAGCAATGTATGGCCAAATATTTTTGTTAGAAAAACGTGAGAATTTGTTCCGAATTTACTTGCGAGTCTTAGATGTTTTCTATGTACTTCTGCTTCATATAGGTAAGATTTTCGTTGCCTAGTACCCATGACACAAGCCTAGCTTAGCTTGGGAACTAGGTCACTTTGTGGGAGATTGTACCCTGATATTTCCAACCAAATAAGTAATATTCATGACTTTTTTCACGGCTTCTATCAAAGCTGATACATGTCACAAACAGTTCAGAATTTTTTAAAAACAATCAAGTTAGCCAACAAAGATTTATTCCTATTCTTTCAAGCACATCCGAATTTAACATGGAGTTTATATGGCAGATTTGTTAAATGAGGCTGATCGAATGAATGCTTGTATCATCAGAATTTTTGGCCAATTTAATTTCACTTACGGTATTTTCATATTTTGTTAAGGAATGCGATTTAAAAAAATCATGGATATTCCCTATTGGATTTGTTTACCTGTGTGTTATTGTCAGTACAAGGGCAATTTGTACAATAAAACTACCAATAAAGTCGGAAATTTTGCCGCTAGTTATAAAATAATTCTCTACCGAGTTATCTGCACACCGCGACAGTGTGTCGCGATCCAAGCTGCACTAACTTGCAAACTTGAGCTCTTATGATAAGTTGCCGGCGTTGCAAGGCTTTTATTACCTCTTTGGAGTAACTAGAGGCTAGAGACTTTAACGAGAACGTTGCAGTTTAAAGTGGACACGCCATATTAAAGTACAGTGGATTAACTGTCATTTAGGTTAAAAAGAACCGTCCACTTGAAATGATCATTCTAAAGTATTGTAAGTGTATTTAGTCAAAATATAATTGTGCTCTCTAAGAAAAGAAGTTAGTCACGCTATTTTTAGCAAAGAGAAAATAAGTCTTCGGTAAAATATCGTATATTTTAAAATAAACTACCTTGTTAACAACCTCAAGAGGATCATAACAATACTCGCGTAGGTTTATAATGCTCCAGCATATAAAATGGGAAATAAAACGAGACCCCTTAATAAATACACGTTGAGCGTCGCGAAATATTTTTCTTCGGCTTACGGGTGCTATTTATTAGAAGTAAATTAGCATTTGTATGCAGTAAGGTTTCTCTAGATATACTTACGTTAAGTATTTTAGCAAGGTTCACAGTTTCCTTAACACACCCAGCGCTTTGTTAACTGAATGGTAACTGTGTCCGGATACCTTATTGCCTAACGCACTCGTAATCGCAATCGTTTTCATTTGGACAGTTTCAAGCAGAGCTTAGCAGGGGTGAGTTGTTTTCAGAGTTTGCATAACATGGACATACCTTGTGATTCAATCGTAGATGTGGTATAATTTAATAACTAATGCAATTATTTTATTCAGGTTGCCTTTCTCCTACGATCTTTACGTCGCCATCAAAACAATCAAGAAATATAGTTATTAATTAGAAAATCAAAGAAAATTTTGAATAAATAAAGAAACTTAGTACTCACACAAGGCATTGTCATTTTAGTTTAATTATAATTAATAAATTATTTTCTTTTAATATTTATTTTTAAGGTGTATCTATATTAATATCTACACTTGACATTAATGACGTAAAATGGCTCACCCCTGCCAACCACTGGTCTGAAGGCGAGCCTGCTTGAAAACAATTGTTACGCTTTGAAGGCGAATTGCGATTGCGAGTGCGCAAGGCAATAGCGACGCGGGTCGCGCGGTCTACTGTTTTGTATAACTTATATAAACTTTAAATAGCCCGTCGCTGGTCGCGGCCGCCTACTTCGGAATAATACATTTATCCTTTGAATCTAAACACAACTGAGGCTTCACTTTGCGGTAGGTTTACTGGTTTGAACAGGAATGGAGCCTGAGGTACGACTGGAAAATCCATATTTTGACTACTATAATTATAAAAAATAACTGTAGGTCCAGACTAGTTTCATTCACTATAGTAAACAACAGTATACTAGACATATGAGTATTCAGAATCATATTGATCCATGATTACGAGTACATACAGTCAGCAACAAAATTACCTCTACCGTCAACATACCAATTTTCTCATCTAACTTTACACGCACGTAACAAATTCCTTCAAGTTCCTTATTCCACACACGAACTTACCTGTAACAAAACAAACAATACCAATTAATCATCAAACAAAATTTATCTCGAGGAAAAATTCCGTGCGTACAAGCAAAGTTCATTAAACGCAAAGTTTGCGCATCTCGAAGGGAGACACTTTAAAGTATGAAAGATATAGATACGTGCAAAATAAAACACCCCTAATATTAAGGGCCGCGACGCGTCCTTGTTGAGACTTCAGATAGGGCTGCGAAAGAAGCGTTTTTAAGAACATCAAGCATATTTCTAGTGAAAAAGGGTTATAAGTCCTACTTAACTCGTATTAAAAAAGGGTATATACCCTTAAACTGACTAAAACCCCTTTTCACTTGGTCTTCATGAGAGTTATACCCTTTTTTAATAGGACCCCAGATGAATGCATTTCAAAAATCCTATGGCATGTCCATGACCATGGCATCCATACTTTGCGAAATTGTCAAGAGTTTAGCTACTACGGTTCATGAGAAACAGCCCGCTGACAGACAGACGAGCAGGTGGACAAATTAAGGCTTAGTACCTAATAGGGTCCCGTTGGCGCCCCTTGGGTGTGGCACCTCAAAAAGTACAGTCAGCAGCAAAAGCTTATGCCAAAATGAAAGTTTTTGACAGGAACTTATTTTTTCACAAACATCTATCTACAAAGCCAAGGATGTAACATTTTACAGCATACATACATACATACAATCACGCCTCTTTGCCGTAGGGGTAGGCAGAGACCTCTTCCTACAATCGACACAAACTTCCCTCGGTCGGACGAACGAACGAGTGAATGTCGCAGCGGCGAGTTAAGTAGTCCCGTCAGAGCAAACAAAACACTTTTTAGCGCGTGCATTTTCAATAAGACAGCATGGCTTCTGTCGATGAGACCGAACGATTAAGGCTGCGTTTTTAAGAGAATCACACCACTCTGGCCGTTTCTTAATATCCGATATGATTTAAAAGAGCATACATCGACATTTTAAATTTAATCTGTAGCACACTTCATAAAGCTCCACATCGCAGACCGCAACTGCACCCAACTTTTAAACTTCGTTTTAATAAGTTAAACTTACTTATTAACAGAAACGGGGCTTACGAGAAAATTGTTTTATAACTTTGTGACTTTTTATTTGCCTAGGCGAAGTTTCAGGTGGTAGTTTTAAAAACGAAAAATAATACTGTAATTAAACTTACTTTGTGGTTACTTGCTGCAAACATTTATAAAGTAAATGCTTTCCTATCCGTAGTTCTGTGTATGGATGTATGTATGAAAACTGTTTATTGCACAAAAATTTAAATATTACAATATTAATATAAAACTAATGTACAAAGGCGTACTGGGACTAAATGAGATCTCTTCCAGCTAACTCTGAAGTAGATGAGTAAGGACAATGGACGGGTTTAAATACATACTAATTGTACACAAAAAGTAACAAAAAGAGATGATAATACTTATAAATAATTATATATTAAGCAAATAAACAAGTAGGTACTCCTGGTTAATACTTTAAAGATTAAGCAAGTCAATCGTTTTTTTATCCCGAAGGGTAAAGAGTGGTAAACAATAGGAGACAATTAGTCCACAGAATAGAAAATTATGTCATAGGTATATAATTTGTGGTTTCCGGATACAGTTTTTAGTGTTTATGGAATCCGCGAAGCAACTGGGACGTTTCCCTTCTATCGAGGAAGCAAAGTTAACGAACCGTCATTAAGAAAATTTATAAAGCGAAATAAACAAACAATTGTAAACTTCCTCGTACTTTTGATGTTTGGAGATAATTCTTTGTTTGTAGTAATGGCGACGCAACCAGTACCCCTACCATGAGTTACAATTACCGTACTCGAATGCTCTGTCCCTTGCACTCTATAAGAATACTTGCGATATCTGCGAGGGACAGAGCTTCGTTTCGCTAGCGAGCACGTTAATTGTAACTCATGGTAAGTACAGGACACGGGGTATTGTCTGAGACTGGTGCAGTTTTTTGCAGTTTTCTTAATGACCAGACCTAGGAATATTCGGGGCAAAATTAAATGACAGCTAGGGATTGCCTATATCGATAACCTCAATTATCGATGCTTTTCCCATATATTAGTGATCGCTCCAAGTTTTGTTTGTAAAAATAAAATTTGATTGAAATTATGCAAAGAAACAAAAAAGGAAAATAATTCTGGTTATTCTTCATTTTAAAAGGATTTTTTAATCGTTCACTCGTCATCATCATATATTTTTTCCGTATCGTGAATTTCAGAATGACTGTCCCATTTACTATTGTTAAAATAAACGACTAGAATTTGTTAGGCGTAAAAACAATATGACGATGATGAGTGAAGGTTATAAATCCTTTTAAAATAAAGAATGACCAGAATTATGTTGCTGTTTTGTTTAATTTGCATACTTTAAAAAATAAACTATTTTTACAATCAAAACTTGGAGCGATCACTAGTATATGGGAAAAGCATCGATAATTAAGTTTATCGATATAGGCAATCCCTAGCTGTCATTTAGTTTTGCCCCGTATATTCCTAGGTCTGTTAATCTTCTTCTCTTCTTCTTCCACAGCATTTATTTAGATGCCCACTGTTGGGTATATGCCTCTCCAATTCTTTTCCATTTTGCCCTGTTTTGAGTTAGTCTGGTCCATAGGTCTGTTAATGACCAAGATAAAAACCGATAAATCTCCGGTTAACTTGAATGCTGCGCGCTCCTCTCGGCGCCCCAACTGACACGGTATATGAACGACCGCCCCGCATGCAATAAAGGCTCTCGAGGAAATTAACGCATGAGGGACGCGCGAGCCGGAGTATAGGAGACACGTACGTTAAACGCGTGATTAGTCGGGTTATCAAGTTTTAAGAGGTACTTTAAAGATGGATAGGGGTGAAAGGTACAACAAAATACCATGCTGACGACGCGCTGGCCTAGTTGGTACTGACTCTGCCTACGAAGCTAGCGGTCCTGGGTTCAAATCCCGGTAAGGGCAGATATTAGTGTGATGAGCACGAATATTTGTTCCTGAGTCATGGATGTTTTCTATATATTTAAGTATACCTTTCTCTATATAAGTATTTATATCGTTGTCTAGTACCCATAATACAAGCCTAGAGCTTAGTTTGGAACTAGGTCGTGTCCCCTGATATTTATATATTTATTTTATTTATGCTTTACTCCAATTTGAAGATACTTGTTAAACAGCCGCTAAGCAACTGACTTGAGCTGTTAGTCAATACATTTGACAACCGTCAACGGCTAACCTTTAATTGTTGATGAACGCTGCACTTAAGCACTAAGTGCTTGTCAAATGTATTGCCTAACAGCTGATTAAGACCTAACCGTCTGTTGAATTGGTGAACTCGGCCCTAAGTTTTTTTTTATG
Source organism: Acleris laterana (assembly GCA_963966035.1). Lineage (NCBI taxonomy): Eukaryota > Metazoa > Arthropoda > Insecta > Lepidoptera > Tortricidae > Acleris > Acleris laterana. The sequence goes on along the minus strand of OZ014463.1, from coordinate 9,786,602 downwards.
GCATAGAGAAGACAAACGAGCACACAGGCCGACTGATGGTAAGTGGAAACTGTGACTCATAGACATTCGCATTCACAAGACTGCAATGCAATCCTAAGACTGCAAATGCGTTGGCAACCCTGAGTACTAAGATAGAATGCCTCTACAACTTTATCCCAAAGCAATGTTTTAGATTCGGTTCGCCGTTTCGTAATGTGCCTTGACCTTACGCGACGCGAGTAGACACATCTCTAGCGCCCGAGCGGCAATAGGTAACAGTAACTACTTTTATAGTTATACTATGATGAGACAGCAACGCCTACGTCTGTCTGAGAGTATCTTTACTCACAAACGGATGGACAAATTTCTAGATATAAAAATAACAGCTGAGACAAACGTTTGCAAACGATGGGTCTAACCTTCATTCAACGCAACGTCTTCTCCCAAAAAATGGTATTTAAATAAGTCTAACACATTGAATACCTAGCAAAACAATCCCATAACAATTGAATGCTGAAACAAGTAAAAAATGTTCTTAAAAACAAAACATAGGTACATAAAAAACTCGACTTACACAATCGCCCTCGGTCTGAATACAAATAAACAAAGCGTTTCGCGAAAACATTCGAGTGCCAATTGTACGAAGCCATTAAAAAGCATTGAGGGTAAAAATTTCAATCAAAGAACTTAACAGCACCAATTAACGAGGGCGACCGTAATAAAATAATGGCTCGTAAGAGAAAGAGCAAGTACGACCGTTTTTTTATGGAAAGTATAAAGGAAACCAGCACAAAGCTCATCGATAGGTTACGACACACACGACGACACGTTTAAGTCGAGCCACATTGGATGAGAGCTCGTGTCACGCAAGCGGTGTGACATATTGTATGAGGATTCATACTATACACCGCAGTAGAACGCGCACGCATTCTGTGTGGCTCGGCCTTTAGACGACGCGTTCACGCGTTGGCCTGGTCGGTACAAGACGTCGTGTGGACTAAGATGGAACGCCTCATTTCCCGAAGGGCTTATATAGACACATTCACGATATCTTCGAAGAAAGCTAACCGCATCCTCTAATGTTTCAATCTAATAATAAAACAAGGATGTCTATTGATAAACTTCAAACTGTAGTTAGTGCAAATTTTATGCCGCCATGCGGAAACACCCTTCAGTACGTTTAAAGTGTATGTCTTGCCTAACGGTCCTAGGTTCAGAATCCGGTAACGTCAGATATTAGTGTGATGCGCACGAGTATTTGTTCCAGAGTCATATGTTTTCTGTCTATGTAAGTATTTGTATCGTTCTATACACTCCATTGACTTTAACGACCTTGTACTGGAAACGTGCAGTTGCACGTGATTGGCTTAAGAGAATCCGCTAAAGCCGCACTCACAACGGAGCGTAATCAGTCGGTTCATACAACTGTGCGGTGCGGACGCGTTTGTTTTCCATTCTTGCGACTTATTGTTTATCATTTGTCAACGACTTAGCTCGTAAAACAGACCGATGTCTCCTTAATCTTTTATTTTCAAATACCATTGTGAACGAGTTAATTATCGTTTGTTGACGCCCACTTGGCTACCTGCTTCTATCTTTTGTCCTTGTCATTTGTGTGATATTGTTCGAGTGAGAGAAGCCTTTGCTAGGTCTTTAAAGTAAATGGAGTATAGTACCCATAGTAAAAGCCTAGAACTAAGTTTGGGACTAGATCAAATTTTTTTTTAATTCATGTAACAAATCTCTCTAATCCGAAATCTTATTCAACTCCCACCACGATTTAAATACTTCCAATTCAAGCCGCTCATAATTCTTAAGCCTCTTAATAAGTTAAATTTAGCCTTTGTTCGTGATAAAAGCAAATAAATTAGGAAGTTTAAAGCTAAATATAAATTTCCCTTTTATCCCTCATACCGCTCGGAAACCATTATCGGAGTGGGATTGGACGAAAGCAATTAGTTTGGCGTCTCTACTAATAACTGCTTTGGGCGAAATTCAAATACCCTTTTGAATGCCTTAAGTCAAATACAAAATGTGTCACTCTAACGAAAAACATTGTTTGCTCTGCTATGCAACTTGCAACTTAATTAATACGAAACAAAGTATCTCAATTTAGAAGTTAACGAGTTTTCACATCAGTTGGATTCATATCAGCTGCGTCATGAACACTGAAATGTCATCTGTCACCTGTCATTGTCAGGTTGGTGAAATAGGGGCAGGTCTAGTCTTGTGCTGAAAATTGGGACAATTGTCGTCCCGATCAAGGGTAAATCGGGTGGTGTCCATAGACACCTGTAATCTTACTATACCTATCTTATTAATGCTTCCCCTATGGAATCCCTAATCGTCATTTGTCCTAATGCATCGTTTGTCCGAATTTTCTTTTATCCTAAAGCCATTTCCGCATAAATTTTAAAACTTTTTATTCTCGTTATAGTACAACCCTAACCTAACCGAACCGCAATATAATTTGAAAACTTAAAAAGTTGCCTTACTCATCTGAAAACCAGTTAAGGGCAAATGAAAATTAGGACAAACGATGTGTTTGGACAAACTTTGTTAGGGATTCTTATACTAGTACTATAAATGAGATGGTTTGGATGTTTGGACGTTTGTTTCTCAATCACGCTTCAACCACTGAACCGATCGGGATGAAACTTGGCACACATAACTAACAGGTTAGTTTTTAAAATTGGACAGTTCCGATGGAGCAGCGAAAAACGACTTCCACGGGGACAGAGTCGCGGGAAAAGCTAGTTAAAAAATAAACCTATCAAATGCAGGAGAATCGTTAACGTTACCAACACCCTGTATGATAATGGCCGGATTACATATTTAATATGTTTAAACTAGGCTGCGAGCACACGCTCTGCTCTGAATATATTAGGTTAATGTTATAAGACCTGGGAAATTAAATAACCGCAGGCAGATTTTAAGCTGCTTTAAATAAATTAACACATAGTAAGAGTTTTTTTTTAATTGCAATGTCTAGGCTTTGACAACTTTATGATCTTAATTTTTGTACGTTAACCTTCCGTCTGTTTTTATCTATCTCTCAATTGATCAAAGGATAAGTTCGTCTTTGCCTTTCCTTTTGTGTTTCTGTATATTATTAGTTTGATATTTTCTCGCGTACAACAGGTTGTTTTTTTAATCGATCTGTCCTGTTCTCATATTTGGGAAAAATATCAGGTTTTTTTTATTAACAGCAATCAAAATCGTATTTGCCGCCCGCCGTCCGATAAGTGTAGCAAAAACCTGGAACTTTTCAGCTTAGAAGTAAGTGGAATACCATTAAAGTCGTATTAAGGGGAAAAGTTACGGGTAAAATTTTATTACATTCATTGAGTTTAATCATTCTTGATTAGGTATTGAATATTAATTCTCGAAAATTAAGCTTATTAATAGATTTTTATAACATTCCAAATATGTTTTTTAAATTAATTTTGCAAATAATATTACCAGATTGTTGTTAAGAGTTAGTCCTTCTCATAGAAAAAAACGAACCGTAAAGTTAGAAAAAAGTGTGTTTGCCCTTCTTTTGTACAAAATGTAGTAAACTTTACACCAAGTTCATTAGATAACCTAGATAGTTTACGCGCTATGGTATATTTTTTGTAATTAAGTACAAACTTAATTACAAAAAATATACCATAGATTAACGATGTAAACTAAATAAAATACGCTTAATTTAAACTAAAATCGACAACCCCAACAGTAACAAAAAAATAAATATTAATGAACCGAGAAAAAAACCATAACAAAAGCTAATCTTCTATAACAACCGTAAAGTAAACGACTCCACGCGATAACCCGATAAAAAAAAACAATTAAAACTTATTACGCGGAAAGACTGTTTACAAGCGGGAAATGTTTTCTTCCACATCTAGATATAAGATAATTGGCAATAAAAATACCCTGCCTGCCTACAAAGCTAGGTGTCCCGGGTTCGATTCATGGCAAGGGCAAATCTTAGTGTGATGAGCCCGAATGTACTTTCGTAAACGGTAGTTTTATATTTATTGCATGATCGTTTTGCCACATAATCCAAATTAAAACAGTAGAATAAAAAAAAAGTCTCCCGATATAATAGGGACCTCTTTTTTCAAATCTGATATCTCTGTAACGGCGTATAACCGATTTTCACGAAACCTAGCTTGAAACTCCCGCTAGGAACAAAACCTTCAAATAAAAAACCGCAACCGAATCGGTTCACGCGTTTAAGAGCTATGATGCCGCAGACACACACACATAGCGCTCAAACTTAAAACACCCCTTTAATAACCCAATATTCAAGGAAGTTCGTTTAGCGTTTGTTTTTTCCAACCTATATACATACATTATAAGTATACTAGCGACCTTCCCTCGCTTCGCTTCGGTTTATGTGAGTATGATATTTAGCCTATAGCCTTCCTCGATAAATGGGCTATCTAACACTGAAAGAATTTTTCAAATCGGACCAGTAGTTCCAGAGATTAGCGCGTTCAAGCAAACAAACAAACAAACTCTTCAGCTTTATAATATTAGTATAGATATACGAAAAAAACATAGAACCAACCAACGTATTCCGCGTATCCATCCAAAATTGACAGTGTCTGTCAAAAACGTGATAACCGTACACACCGAGTCAAAACGTCTGACAACTTGAAGCCTCAACTTTAATTGATTGACAGGCGAACCGGATAACAAAGTAGAAAAAGAACTTGAAATATCAGGAACACAAAGGGAACGGGAATAAGCCATTTTTTGTACCGAAATGTACCTAAACTGTTTGTTTCTTTATACACTTTATTTAATATTTATAAACTATTTTAAATAAAGTTCTTTTTTCTTTGCTCTAAACTTTGAAGTGGCATTATGGAACAAACGTAATTGCATCTTGTATCAAAAATACCACTCAAAAAAACTTCCAGTGTGTAGTAAGTATAATGGGCCTTACGAGGGTATTTATAATAAATAAATAAGGGAACAATCTCACACAAACTGACCAAGTATTAAACTGCTCAAAATATCTCAGGAATAAATATCTCGCGCCCCTCACACAAATATTTGCCCATACAGGTAATCGAACCAGCAAATAATAGCCACTTTTTAAATAATAAATAAATAATAAACACGGGGAAAATTCATACTAATTGACCTAGTCCCGAACAAAGATCTGCTGGCCTATTGTCTAACGCACTCGGAATCGGAATCTACTTCAAAGCGGAACAATTGTTTTCATTTTGTATGCAGACAAGCCTTCGATTTTCAAAATGAAAACAATTGCAAGTGCGTTAGGCAATAGCCCAGGTTTGTACAATGCGAATGGACTTGGAAATTCTAAACATACACAAATACATAGACAATAGCGCGTTCCAGATTAAAACACTAGTTTTATCTTATAGACTAACCAATCTAAGTAAATAATATATCAAGAACAAAGATAGTACAGTCAACAGCAGAACTAACTCTGCAGCTGAAGATGTCAAAATGATGTGCACTCGACTCTATTGTCAAGAGAATACGTCCTGTCTAGATCATTTTGTGCATGTTATTCTGACTGTACATAATACATATCTTAGTATTCGACTGTACACGAAACTTCCAACTAAATATCATCTACCCTTGTTACACCTAAAGCCATCATCATAAAGATAACCGGGCGGCACCCGGGTATACCCGGGACCCGGTTATGCGATCCTTCAACACGTGCATCGTTCATCGTTAACCCGTCAATGCCCGGCGCCTGGTATCGGTTATCGGTGCCGGATTATCCGGGGGCGATAGGGTTGACACCTGTGCGGGCTTCGGTTGAGCCGGTTGAAGATGACGTCAGTGTTATCGAGGTTGAGTATTATACCAAACTAGCGACCCGCCCTCGCTTAGATTCGGTTTATGTGAGTATGATATATAGCCTATAGCCTTCCTCCATAAATGGGCTATCTAAATAATTTTTCAAATCGAACCGGTAATTCCTGAGATTGGCGCATTCAAGCAAACAAGCAAACTCTTCAGCTTCATAATAAAATAGATATGTGTGCAGTACTTATAAAAAAATAGGTACGAGGCTAATATGTAGAGAAAAAAGTAAGAGCTCTTATCAGTGAAGTAATATCCATTATTTCGTGTTCAGAGCCACTTTTATCACATCAAATAAGTTTAATTGCTAGAATACAGTAATAATTTAACACACTGATACGGCATTACTCCAACTTTTTAGGGTTCCGTAGTTCTTATTCTTAATCTCCCTCTTCTGCTTTTTTCCTTTCATAATCATCTTGAAAAGTCATAGTCTCGGAGGTTTTTTTAAAGCATTCATTCATTAGAATGTTTTTTCAATTAGTTCAAAATATAACGTCGTTCTTTAGGTGACACCTCGTAACTTAGATTTTACGTCCACAGACAAAATAAAAATAACTTGATATATTTTTAAATCTAATAAATTAAATTCGTAGCACTATTGCTTTTCAAATTAGCAACGTTTGTATGTCCAAAAATGGCTTTTGTATTGGCCTCTCGCTCGCTCTCTTACGCTGTTAGTAACGGGTGTAACCCGAGCTCTAAAGCCTGTCCTACAATCAACCCTATCTTTCCCCCAACTTATATTTTAATTTTAAATCAAAATAATCTTGTGGCAGCCCTAGTTCCTAAGCACGCACTCAACGACGCCTGCCCCGTCTAGATACCGCCAGGGCTGCCACTAAGGCTAATGTGCCGAGCGATCGCTAACGATTACCGTGTAACGAGTCGATGTTTACCGAGTCTGAGATCGCGTTAATATGGATGTTTAGGTAGCACTGGGTATTATTTGATCAACGGTAGCAAATAGGATAAAATAAGAAAAATAAATACTGTATTTAAACAGGCATTTCATTTAACTTTTTCGAAATAAGTGATCTCGTTCCTCGTAGATAATAATTTATATGCTATAGGCGCCCTGCCTCTGCTCCGTAGCAGGAGCTACGAGTTACGAGCCTGCTCTGCTACGACGTAGCAGTACGTAGCTCTAACGCGGCAGTACATCAACAAATGAAATGGCTTAAAACTTATCATATGGAAGAAATATGTGATCAATTAAAAGTACCTACTTATTAGTATGTTTATCTCTGGCTCTCCGGGCCGATGTAGACGCATTACAGCTGTAGTGAATAATCCTTTCCCATAGTTTTTCGTCGGATTTGTTCGTATTTATCTAGCTTTCTCAATCAGCTTCAGTACCCATCAATAAGCCAACTGAGAAAGCAAGATAAATACGAAGTTATCCGACCAAAAACGATGGGAAAGGATTATTCACTACATCTGTACCAGATTACCACTTACGCCACCAAGACCTTACTTATAATCTACGAAATTAGTGGTCGCTTGCTTTTTCATACTCGGAGGGTATGCTGACGGCATCTATGGTTATTTTTTTTACGCTGAAGACTACGCCGAGCGTACGCCGGATGTACAGTGGCGCTCTCATTACTATTATTGTGTTTTCTAATAAACTAAAGTATTTTCTTGAAATTGGACGGTAGGTTTTTGTTCTACAAATGAAACACAACTTAAAGGGTATATCACATAGTTTAATAACAATTCACCTTCACGTTATCAACTTAACGGAAAAAAATGACCACCTTTTCCCGTTAAGCTGACTACTCAAAGGGTAATTGTTATTAAAGTGTGTCACGTATCTCATAAATTGTGTTTTTACTTACGCTACAAAAACGCATCGTCTGATTGCAAGGAAATTCTTTAGTTCAGTAGAAAACACAATAAAAGTAATGAGGGCGCCACTGGACGCTCGACGTTTGCTCGGTGCAGTTGTAAATATAGTTTACCTATTAGTGGTTCAAAAATGATATTGGCTCTGGTAGATTTGGTGCGACCAACATGCGTATGTGAGTAAGACGAAACACAAAGCCTTATTTACTATTGCACTGTACTCACATGCTACAACCAATCGATCATCCAACAGCCCGGGATAGAAACGGGGATAAGCAAACCGCAATTGGGTTTCCTTTGGTTCCATTTGTCCCTTCGTTAATAGTATTTGGTGGTCTATCGGTGTTCTAAGGGTCTGTAATGATTATCATTCCGCTACCGCTTCAGTTTCGCCGCAGAACTCAGAGTAAGCAAGGCTGCGAAAACCAGGAAGGAACGTAAAGGTGTCTTTCCAACTAAGCTTAAGTCGATGATGCTAGTCGTTATAGTTATTGAAATCTACATCGCCTTAGTGTCTGTTCTGTGTAAGTACAATCAACAGCATAAATACATGATCATTTCCGTACCTTGTCGCTTTCAATCGTTTCACAATTTTGTATAACATTTCAAACACGTCGTTAAAGTGACAAGGTACATAAATGATCACTTATTTATGCTGTTGACTGTACCTATATATAAAACATGATATTTTTTTCTAGAAACCCTTTTTACTATGACCTTTCTTCATGTTTATGGTTAATTCGACACCCTACAGTCTTTAACTATGGTTCGTAAACATAAAGAAATCCCTTTTGTAATGGATTGTAACGCTGTTAAAATAACACTCCCTACCGTAATCGAAGCTCGACTAAATCTGGTAGCTCAAGAAGATTCTACAATTTATGACACTTAAGGGAGAACTTTTTCGATAAATTATTTGGTCATTCTCATACGTGCAAGCAAATGTTCTCGCGAACCACTGTGTAAAGGGCTTGCACTACGAAGGGACACTTAAACCAGAAGATAAACGGGTATATTATGTGAGACGACCCTAAGCGGTAACCAAATACAAAAGGAAGCCAATGTATATATGGTTCTAACTCGGATATTCCCCCCCCCCCCCCCCAAACACGTGTATGGTACAACTTGACTAATTGGACTTAACGGGCCAGTTGTTCGAAATAATTTAAACGTAATTAAACAGGAACTTTTTTATAAGGTGTTCTACATATAGAGGTTTGTTTGAAAAGCATACTGTTTTTTTGTTGATTATAAACAAATTTCTGCTAGTGGCTAAACAGCTTTAACGCCACATGGCCTTTTCTACGACACAGCTAGTGCCAGAACTAAACGCGATTAAGAGACCACATCATAAAGACGATTGTGTTCCGCGATCTTGACCTCAACAACCATAACGCCTTCGTATCTGTTTTTTGGATATATTAAACTAGATCACATTACCTTAAGACTGCTTAACATGAAACCAAGATTAGAAATAAAATGCTCGATAGTTTTATTTTTCAAACTTAATAGTTGAGTAGATACCTATAACTAATTAATTTTTTGAATAAATATTGTGGGTTTTAATGTAAACGGCAATTAATTGAATTTGACGCTGCCATCAAGGCGCACGCGAACTATCTCCATCTCACATTCTTCGCGCGAAAACACATTTAAATTCAAGTGTGGGCGTTGCAGCCAAAACTCACAACCGATAACATAACGATACCAACATTAATCCTTACACTTAATATCAAATCCCAAACGGCCCGTGCACTCACGTGTACTGAACAATATCCCAAGTTGCCCAAGTCCTGTACCCTTACCATGAGTTACAATTACCGTACTCGTTAGCGAGTCGAATGCTCTTTCCTTTGCACTCTATAACAATACTGAGAGAGACAGAGCACTCGACTCGCTACCGAGTACAGTAGAACACAATTTATATGGCGTGTCGTGAATCTTCGTTCGCGCAGACACGAACTACGATTCCGATGATTTCCGAAAGCACGATTAAACCTCACCCTCAGACTTGCACGTAATAGTTAAAAGGTGCAAATTAAATTGCATCTATTTTTTCCATCTCACTCACGCACGTTTGACAGCTGAATGAATGACACGCGGGCGCGCGTCAACATGGCGTCACTAATTACCAATAATAGCACAGAATACAACCACGCAACGCGTGAATCGTGCTGATTGGTTCCCGCGTTCCGAAAGATTTTCATGCAGGTACATCGGTAAGCCATATCAGTTATGTTTTACTGTAGATACGTTGATTGTGTCCCATGGTAAGGGTCCTGGGCTCATATCCGGCCCCACTCGCAAACTTTACTCATATTTACCGATCCCCGGTACTTCGATTTACTTGGGCTCGTAACATGTTGATATTTCACGATAGAGGTGAGCAGAGGAAGTTATTAAGCTGTAACTTAGTCGATTACTTGGGTTATGGACTTAGGTTGCCTCTTGACATTGGGGTGGTTTCATTTTGGTTATTACACGACTGCGTAAAAAAGGAGTGCATTTGTTTTCAGAGTGTTCTTTATTCGACCATAACTCCTAAACGCCTGAGCCGATTAAGATGTGTGTGGTATCGTTAGAATCCTTTCACCATCCCGGGTGAGGATAAAATCATAGGTTGAAATTGAAATAACAACAATAACAAAATGTTAATTATTAATATAGGTACGGTCACGAGCGTTAATTTGGGATCACTTTCAAGAAAAATATGCTTGAAGCCGTCAATGTCATTAGAGATGTCAAGTCAATTGTAACTTATAGGAAACGCCCTTATTGTTGTAGAATGTCAGATTGACTTTGGACCTAAGGTGGATGCCAAATTTAATCTCGTGACTGTATATCGAAGACTGTACTGCACATATACAGTGTGTTTCCAGCACCCTGGCTTTTTTTTAAAGAAGGTTAATATAACGTATATTTGTAACGTAAATATGACATTAAATTAATTAATAAACAACTTTTCAGGCTTTGTTTCTAACAAAATGCAATTAGCCGGCAATGTAAAGCACAGCAATTTGACAAGTGTAAATGACAGTCAACGGATACTTTGATTATTATGATCTGCCCCCGTACCACGGCATGCCTTGTACCAAGCAACAGCGATACTCATAACGATGAACACGCAGCACATGCACTACATTAAAACTGGACAGTATCTAAGAAAAATAATTGTGAAGTTATTTTAATTATTTTCTAATTGATAATACTTGCAAACTATTGCTAAAGCAACATATTATGGGCAGTTTTAATAAATGCCGGCATGCCGGTAATACACTGTACATATATGAATCTGTGATAGATTGTCTCGACTCATCTAATCGCAGAATTACTTGGACAATCAATAAGTGACAGTCGAGCAAGTGAAACCTCCTATCAGTCATGCGGACCATCCATCCTCTTACTATCACGCCCACTTGTATTGGATCAATACGGAAGACTACTCACAAACTGTAAGTTCGTGGACTGATGAAATCGTATTAATATTACAAATTAGAGACCCGCCGTCGCTTCACTTCGGCTTATGTATCTGAATAGTTATGTGATTAGGGAGCTTCTACTTCTGGGTGGTTTGGCATTCCGGGCGTGCTGAAAAACTAACATGACCTAAACCTACCTACCTATTTCGGTCTAATTAAAATGGGGAAATTTTTGACTGGAAAAAATCCAGACTGTTAAATATGCAACGAGGAAAAATTAAAAATTGAAAAATTGCTACACGGAATCATCGAGGTTGGGAAACGGTACTATCAGCCCAATGGAACCCTGACCCACCATAGAACGGTGTCACAGTGACATTATAAAACAATTTGTTTGACACTTCTTATGACTTGAATCATAACGTCTCTGTGACACAGTTCTATGGTGGGTCAAGGTTCCAATGGTCTGATAGTACATACTTTCCAAACAAAATGGCGTCAATATCAAACTGTCATTGTTAACCTATAAAATACTTATCGGCATGCTAAGCGTCTCCCAACAAACATCATACTGTTAAGGCGTAGACTTCAGTATGATAAGCGACGTTAAAGCGATGTTAGCTTATCCAGGGCGGAATTCCGACAGCGTATCGTGGGGGCTTTATGACTGACTGATGATCGTGTAGTTACGAGATAAGACCGTGTGTTAGGTCGACGAAAGAGAGTTTAGTGTGTAACTTGGGCTTAAGTGATGAAGTGACAACATGTATTGTAGAACGCGGCCTAAAGGCAGATGATTTCAGAGAGCGCCTGCTAATAAGATAGGGAAGAAGAAATAATTAACGTAAGGCGACCGAATTTTCAACACATCGATCAAATTTTTGTGCTATGAAAAAAAAAAGAAAGATATTAATAACATTTATTAACAACAATAAATATACCTACTGAGATAAAATAATAACATTTTTTTTTTAAAGACACGTAAAGAAAACGAGAAGCACTGTGGTAATTCCGTTAGGACTGCTCGATGAAAACAAGGAATCAATCTAATACCTTAAACCAAGCAATTCTTGTAGGTATATAATATATATGTATATAATCTGGATCTCGGACACGGCTGCAACGATTTTCATGAATTTTAGTATTCAGTATGCTTTCGGGGGCGATAGATCGATCTAGCTAGGTTTCATTTTTAGAAAACGTACAAAAAATCCGGTCATCCAAGTACTAAAGACACTAATAAATAATAAGTAAAGAGTACAAGCCGAGAGTTTAGTTTTAGACTACGTAAATTTGTGTAAGGTAGTTATTTAGTATGTTAAATTTGTGTAAGGTAGTTATTTAGTATGTTAAATTTGTGTAAGGTAGTTATTTAGTATGTTAAATTTGTGTAAGGTAGTTATTTAGTATGTTAAATTTGTGTAAGGTAGTTATTTAGTATGTTAAATTTGTGTAAGGTAGTTATTTAGTATGTTAAATTTATTTCCGTCCGCCGTGTGGTTGCCGGTTTAGAATAGTGCCACTCCATGTCCTCCCGTGGATGTCGTAAGAGACGAAGGGAATGAAGGCTGAGTACTGTTTGTACGTAATTCTGTAGCTCTGCCTTCCCCACTCTGGGATTACAGGCGTGATGTGTATGTATGTTTAATTTATTTAATAATGCACTCTACTCCTTATTGTATAAGGACAACTTTGAATAAGCACACCAGTTTAAATAAAGACGCTCCAAGTACATTCTAGATATAACAGCAACAATGAAAATTTATGTTTTTATTATGATCCCATCTATTTTATGCAGCGTCGTAAAGAACGGAGCCCATTCACGGGCGAACTTGGAGCGTAACGTCGAGTTAGATTTAATACACGGGAACAATGTACACTCAACTTCATATGCAATATGAGATAATCTCGAAGCAATAATTGTTTCTTAATCCATGCTGTTTTACTTTTAACGTTGTTTTGTCACTTTCCGTCTCTACACCAAGCGGTTCCAACGGAAGACCAGGGTCTAGTGATTCTCTGAACAACGACGGTCGCTGCGGTTTCGCTCGTTCGTCCGCCCGTCCGCAGTTTTTGAATAACACCCCAGTGTTGGCTTAAGGCTGCGGCTCCACTGAGACGGAGATGAGCGGAGCGGAGCGGAGCTGTGCCAATATTAACCAATAGAATCTAAACTAACGTGCGCAAGGCGCGCTCGACGTGACCGCATGCGCCTTCCATTGGTTAATATTGGCACAGCTCCGCTCCACTCCGCTCATCTCTGCCTCAGTGGAGCCGCAGCCTTACGGCTAGCGAATGCAGAGTTGGGACCGTTTCGCAACTGTTTCTCTGTGTCTTGTTCTTTTTGTATCTATGTTATGTAATGTTGTATTGTTGCGAATAAATATATCTTTATCTTTGTCTTTTTTTTTTTATGGCTTCGAGTAGACAAACGAGCACACAGGCCACCTGATGGTAAGTGGAAACTGTGACCCATAGACATTCGCATTCACAAGACTGCAATGCAATCCTAAGACTGCAAATGCGTTGCCAACCCTGAGGACTAAGACGGAATGCCTCTATGCTAGTGATTTTATCAATGTCCCTATCTAACAAGGAAAGGTATCCAACTGTCCGGCTCCGATTTGCTTTATTTAGATATATTTTTTAGTTGCCCAATCTCAACCTTTTGGGAAAAATTGTCCCCCAAAGTACCGACTGAAAATTGATTGAACCCTCTAACTTCTGTAGAGAGTTTTGTTCTAACAAATTGCTAGTTAATTACTGGATTCTGCATACAATCGTATGCTTGAGAAATGAGAATATGGTACAATGGACATGTGATTTGCGAAATCGGTTAAAAATAGATTGGATATTTTTGTGCTAGTAACGAGATAGGAACAAACTTCGTTGTCTTACATCTTGATTATTTTTATAGCTATTCAAAAATAGTTTTTTCTCACCTGTCTGCAACATGAATCAGCTTTTATTGCAGTTGCAGCTGTAAAAAAACATCCCTAAGTGAACAGAAGCCAATTAGAACTGATTTGGATATTCAGTTTCAGATACTGCATATAGGCTTTGAGTGACAGTATAGGTTTCAGAGCACAAATTACCATCACTGGTAATTGTGCTCTGAATATTCAAAGCAGTTCTGTTTATACAGCTGCAATTAAAGCTGATTCATGTTACAGACAGGTGAGAAAAAACTATTTTTCCAAATGACCAGGGTTACGTTTTCAAAATGACGGACGTTTATCCGATCCTTGACCATCAGGTAACCATTGACCACATTTTCCTTTCCCATAAACGCAACGTTTATTTCACCAGTAAAACCCCTATAATAGCACTCACAGCAACCCTAACTGCACTAAAAGCGTCACTGCAAAAATGCACTCGCTAACTGATCGCATAAACAAATAAACACGCCATGAATATTTCACGACGCCGCCGGGAAATTGATAGAAAACTGCGCGAGAGCGATAACGACCTGGTTGCGAAGTAGTCTTTGCGAGGTGCTATTTTAAATTCTAACTTGTTTAAGCGGTTTTAAGTGAACTAATGTATCGATTCAGAAATAAAAAAATCGGTTGTCTGTAAAGTCGGTTTACTGAAGAAAGTTGAACGTGACAACGTCTTAAGAAAATACTGATGGAATGGTAACAGATTCAACGTTTGTTTAATAGATTTGTATGTATACAGGGTGGTCCAAAGACTGACGTCTAAAAAAAATAATTAGATGCCTCATATCCGGGGCTATCCGAATATACCCCATGTATGTTGGCCGATTTTTTGTAGTTTTCGAGTAATTAATTTTTAAAGATTTTTTCAAGAATTTTTGTGCCGAGCCGTTTATCATCATGTAACTTTTTTTGGTTACGTTTTTTCTGAATGTTTTTTTTTGCGAAATTATCCTAACAAACTGTACTTTCACACATAAAATAATCAGCTTCCCAACCTTGACGCAAGTTACAATAAAATTGACCAAAAGTGAAATTTTTACTCTTGAGCAAATCGAAATTTTATTTTGTAATAAAAAAAAAACCTAAAAATTTCAGAATTCTAAGACCAGAAGTAAATTTAAAAACTTTGCCAGTCTCTAAACTTGCAGAATCATACAAAAAAAGTGACACTTAATAGGTCATAATTTGCTGGATTCGACTTTCAAACGTACTAGGGTAGAATGTGTAATAAAGAGTCTGTTGTTAATAATATAAAAACTGTTTTTTATTTGGCCGAACCTAATTTGGTACTGGCCATCAATAAAGCCATGTAATACTTTTTATGAACAAAACAATTTGTTTTTCTTTTGTCTTAAGAAAGGAATCAAGTCTTTTATTGTGAAATAACTAATAGTTACTTCTGCTCTCGTTGCGTTTAATTTGTGAATTCTTCTCGCTTTGTTAACTGGACTCTGATTGATTTGCCTTACGACCGACCTGTACTTGTGTTTTGGACTTTTGAACTTTGCCTAGCGATCGAATTTACTTTCGTGTAGCAACATGAACTACACTCTTAGTGAATATTCAGAGATGCATTATTATTATGGTGTAGCTCAAGGCAACGGACATTTAGCGGCAAGGCTGTACCAGCAACAATTGGAGCACCGGGAAGCCCCACGGCAGCATTACCCGGACTACAGAGTATTCATAAACACACATTTAACACTGATGGACAAAGAAGTCTATGGGATTTGAATCCCATAGACTTCTTTGTCTGGGGATATTACAAAGAACTGGTTTACGCAAGGGAATCACATACCGAAGCGGAACTCAGACAAAAATTAGAAGACAGCAAAAGGACTATAAAAGAAAAAAGAGATGCATTCCGGAGACTAGGAGCGAATTTTTTAAGGAGATGTAGGCTATGTATCGAAGTTGACGGCAGAACATTTGAAAATCTTTTATGAATAACGTGTTTAAATTAAATTGTATTGTTTTATTTGATCCACGAACATTCTACCTTAGTACGTTTGAAAGTCGAATCCAGCAAATTATGACCTATTAAGTGTCACTTTTTTTGTATGATTCTGCAAGTTTAGAGACTGGCAAAGTTTTTAAAATTACTTCTGGTCTTAGAATTCTTAAATTTTTAGGTTTTTTTTTTATTACAAAATAAAATTTCGATTTGCTCAAAGGTAAAAATTTCACTTTTGGTCAATTTTATTGTAACTTGCGTCAAGGTTGGGAAGCTGATTATTTTATGTGTGAAAGTACAGTTTGTTAGGATAATTTCGCAAAAAAAAACATTCAGAAAAAACGTAACCAAAAAAAGTTACATGATGATAAACGGCTCGGCACAAAAATTCTTGAAAAAATCTTTAAAAATTAATTACTCGAAAACTACAAAAAATCGGCCAACATACATGGGGTATATTCGGATAGCCCCGGATATGAGGCATCTAATTATTTTTTTTAGACGTCAGTCTTTGGACCACCCTGTATAGAGAAGGAGGTAATTGGAAATCACAATGAAATTGATTGATGAAATTGATAGATGTATAAATACAATTATGTCAATGTTTTTTTACAATTTAATAGTTTTTACAAGTATAAATGTGCGTTGAGCAATTGTTTTACAACTTTTAAACATGTGTAATATTTAATTTCTTACAATCTGTGTTATTCTGTTGAGAATAGGACGATGATAGGAAAAGTAGGAAATGAAAGGGAGTGTTTCGAGTTTAATGTGTCTTGAAAAAGTCAAATCGATGGTGCTGCCTCCTAGTGTTGTTGAGTTATTAACGTCTGATGCACAATAGACATAATTTTTTTCATAAAATTCTTCATACAGAAAATCATTTTAAATTTAAAAAAAAAAATACAACAAAATACTTGAATAGGTAAAAGGGTGTAGCAGGATAAGCCTTCAAAAATTGCCCCCAAAGCTTTGAGTTCAAAACTACTATCAGTTGATGCCCCGTCAAATGAAAATAATTCATACCAATTTTTAACCCTCTACTGCCACCTGGAACCCCACGACATTCATTTAACCCTAAAACGTTTTTATTTATTTTCTCAAAAAGTATAAAAAGGAGAATTGTCAAATTTTGCACAAATGTTGATGTGATCAATATAAACTATCAAAAAAAAAATGAGTCCTCTACTTACTTATTTTCCTAGAAAAAAACCTAAATTAAAAATTAAAACATCCTGTATAACAATTCAGGATCGTTGTACTATCACCATTTTTTTACTAAATATTAACCAACTACCTATCTACATAATATGTAAGTTTCATGTAATTAACAAAGGTGGAACAGTGTGAAAATATAGGTATTGTTCAGTACGTACCATGTATGTAACACGCTTACGGTGACGACATTAGTAAAAGATATCGGCCCGCCAACCGGGAATGATGATGATGAATGAGGTTGAATACGAATTTAAACGATCACTTGAAGAGAACAAAGTTATATAAACGAGTACAAGGAAAGTGCAGTTGCATGTATCTTAAAGTAATTAGACAACAACATTACATTTAGAACTAAATACATTTTACTAGATGCGATACCAGACAATTTCTAAGGACCGGGAAAATAATGTCTAGTTGCAAAGAGAAGCCTTTGAGCGCAAATTATGCAAAGAGCTCTTTCAACAAGAAAAGGAAATCGTATTTTTTCTTACTTTTTTTTATTATTTCAATATAGAAAGTAGGCGTTTCACTATATTTAATAGGTTAGTTATTTTCAGTGTTATTGATGCTGTAAAAAAACATGAATATTCATAAAACATGCACTTGCATACAAAAAGGGCACGGAACCGTTTCTGTGTTAACATTAACACCCCATTCAATAAGAACTCCCATAACGCCGAAGCTCTTTTGGCCTTTTATTATATTACATTTTTAAATTAACCAATTCTTTATTTAAAGTATTCTTGGAAAATATCACAAACAACACCATTATTCTGATTTCCAGAACCGTTCCGTTCCGTAAATTTCCGTATAATGAGCGAGCGGAAATTACGAACTTTACGAAGGGAAAAAAGTTCGAGTGACTTCGAAAAGGTCATTGGAAACATCCGCCATTTATGGCTGAATTGTAAGAGCCAAATATAAGTTGTAAATATTTATCTTTGTCATGTCAAATATCAATTTGTCGGACAAGAGCCTTTTGCAAAAGTACCTAATAAGCTCTTTAAGTACCTACCGATTTCTGTACCTAAATAACAATGAGTAATATAAATATAGTCAGAATTATTCGTTATTTGTAAGCAAGCTATTAGAATAGTAGTATGTGACTGGTACATAATGAGAGGCATTCATACACGAGTGTTGTTTTATGAAACGAGGCGAAAGGTGAGTTTCATAACAAGATCACACGGGTGTTTAATGTCTAATTACATGTACAGTCGCATACATTACTTTATCTAAATTCATATTTATATGTTAGAAACCTGTATCTTAGTGTTAATGTTAAGATAAGTATCGGTCATTAGATACATCGATAAACGATACTTTAATGATATGCAATACTTTAATGTTTACATTTAAATACAAACACAGATACAGGTTTCTTAACAAAGGCTTTATCGTTTCTGTACATATTGTAGGGAAGTTAGGATATGGATGTACCTAGATAAAAAAAAAATACATGAATCTCCTAAACCGAAATTATAAAAAAAAAACTACCTACATAAACTTCTTTGTCTCTAACCTATATATCTCACAAGTTACACGTGAACCGAGTTACTAGCGGCGACATCTATCGGTAATCGATTAAGACGGTCGCCACATTGGATGCGGTTCCGCACGCCGCTCCGTCGTGTGAGCGAGACAGCTCTACGCACGTGTATAGGCGATGTCTCGCTCACACACCGGAGTGGCATGCGGATCAGTGTGATAATGATAACCGCCTAACGCCGAGAGTTCTTGACAAATTATCTCTTCGCACGTTCGAGATCCAGCGATGCTTATTAACGGGTATATTAAGTTTTGAGGAGTTGGGATTGGATAAGTAAGTTTGTATTTATTTAAAGGCGTGTCTTGACTACGAGAATTGTTCCGCGGGAGTTTAAAAACATATATTGATGAACAACAAACGTTTGTTACAGTATAGTCTAGGAAATATGAATTGAACATTTACTTTTTCCACTTAAATCTTTTTGTAAATATCAAACAAAAGCTAGTTGTAAAAGTGCCCCCGTTCTTCAAACAATACAGCGGACCGAAAAGTCTTGATATTTGCGGCACGATTTTGTATCACAATTTTATTTGAAAAAGAAAAGTAAAAAATAAAATGTCCAATAGGTTATGATATTTTTTTATTAGTAAAAATGTATAGGATACTTTTACATTAAGTATTTCATTCATCCGAGTCACTAGTACTTGAACTTGTGGAACCAACTACCCACATAATATCACAGAAAAAAAAATTAAATGTTTTATAATACACCCCCAAAAGCAAAATTATTTTATTTAGATTACTATCTGCACCCAAGTGAAGAAGAAAAAACAAATAGTATCAATACTTTTCAATCCATGAGTAGTAGCCATTTCTGCACCCTGAGTGTCGAAGCGACTCATAATTAAGCGTTTGTTTTCACTATTCAAGGCTATACGTCGTTGACAATAAGTAGTATAATCGCGTGTAAAAAAATGCACTTTAGTCGCTCCGGCTCCCAAGTGAGGATTAGTGCTGTTATGAACAATAGATACGGGTGCTCGACTTCTCATTGTCCGGTAAGTGTTTACGCCGAACAAAAGATCGCAAACTAAATAAGAAGTTTCCAATTTATATTTCTCAAACTATAAAAGGAAGATAAAAAAACAATCCTAACTAGAGTTGCCAGCCCTACTATATGACATATTACCCTACTATATTAGGGGATCAAATACTATATTTGTAGAAAAAATATATAGTATACAAATCTACTATATTTTGTTAAAAGCGGAATGCAGCCTTAATCTTTTTTTAAAGCCCACTCCGCTCTACACGCAGAGCAGCAAGTAAATATTTTATCCATATACTTTTTTTGCCATATATTTTAAGAGTTTCGAAATTACTATATTTGATAGAAAAGAAGTTGCTAACCTAATCCTGACATGTATTCTTGAATACTCTTTTCTTCCACAAGCTCGGAATAATAACCGTACCAAACAGCACGCGAAGTTCTCAGTTCCAGGCAAAGGCGAAATTAAAAAACATATGGCACCGACCGCAAGAATGTAAAAAAAAATACTTTGTATTAAATTACCATGTATGGACTAGGATAACTCACTCTAACCAGCTACTCAATTGTAAAAATAAGGGAGATCGCAACATCTCAAAAATATAGTTCGTTCGTACAAATAGTTTGCATGATTTGATGTGGCCGCCACAATTGGTACAAAGAAGCCGCCGCGTCGCGCACAAAGCGGTGTCGGCGACTTCAAAGGGTTGCAATGCACACTATTTGAACGAATGAACTATATTTCCCAATGCGCAAAGAGTAACAAGAACTTCGTTACATATTTATGAGAGGATTTTTTCGATACACATTTATGCAATTGACCTCAAGACCTTGACCAAAGGTTCATTTTGAGGTTAGAAAGTTGTTATATTAGACAAGTAAGAATGAACACGGTATAGTATAAGGGTCATACACAATCACAAAAACAAAAGTTGTCTCTCCTGTGGTCAATAGTTAAGGGCTTGTGCAAATATAAGTTATGTTTTTTTTTTTTTGATTTTTTTTTTTTTTTTTGATATGACCAAAGTAGACGTGACGCCGTTTATGCAGATGTAGGTTCAGTCAGAAAATTAGGCCTTCAACAGGTTCCACAGAAAAGACTGGAACCTAAATCTGTGTATGACCCATAAACCTAATTAAATAGCCATCTCAAAAAGCTCAACAGACTCACAAACCACAAGAATCCTACTCTAAAGACCTATTCTTAAATTCCCACTTCCCTTCCCAACTTGTAACAATCCAGAAACGTCTGTCTCAGAGTGTCAAACTACACACATCCAACTCGTATTAAACGGCTTCCACGTTTCATCAACTTTTTATATCCCTTTCATAACTTGGAAACTCCGTTTCTTTTCATTTGGATTAAAAAGCGTTTTATTCGAGTTCTTTGTTTGAAGATGTTGAACGGTTTTTAATAGAGTCGGCGGAGTTGATCTGTAAGTTTTTAGCGCGATTGTTTTTTTTTTACATTATGTAAATTTGTTCTTCGGATTGTGGAAATGAAAGAATCATACGTTTTATGACTTTATTAACACGTCTTTAGTTCCTTCCTACTTAAAAGTAACCTCATTCTTGAATCCACCATAAACCTATTTTAGTTAAAATATGCTTTGGCACTTTCTGTACGATGTAAACGTCAAAATGACAGATAAGGACAAAGCCTATTTTAAGCATATTTTAGCTGTTATGCGTTAATGAAAGAGAGGATAAATTGTACATAGGTAATAGTAATACATAGGTTATGGATATGGCTAAATACAGTAAATATACCTATATTATAGCATTTTATAAGATTTTTATTGAACATAATAACATGCATAATTATAACAATTAAGATCGTAAGCAGCTGCATTAAGATAAACTGTCTCGCAGATGTTTAATCCCACCTCGGGACATAGAGGAATAGTGTATTATATCTAAATAAAAACATAAATGTAAAATAGGTACCTATTGGCAAAGTTCTCATATCTGCCAATACTGCCAAGTATGGCACAACATTGTTGACAGACAAATCAATTTATTGCCACTATATATTTTGAGCCTTACGAAATCATGTAATCTGTTAATTATGCAACAAAAGTAGCAATAAACTGGTTTGAACTGGATAATGTTTCTATTCACAGGGTGTTTAAACAAAAATGTAAGCAAAATTCTACCTTTCACATATCCATCAAAAAACTCTCCACACACCATTCCTCACTGCCCGACTAGATGTCAAACTGTTCTATAGCCACAAGTAAGGTCCAAAAGTGGTCGCATACCGCGAACACAATCCAAGTTTACATTGGTAAAGTTGCTGTGTACTCCACATTTCACGCGCTATGAAGCTGCGGATTGCCGATAAAACTTCGTGCTTCGGGTGTGACACGAGAAGCTAGTTTGGGCAAGTTCGGAGAATGTTTGAAAGATTTTTAGGTAAAAACGGTCAAATAGTTCGAAGCTTTAGCCGGGGAGACGGTCGATAAACAAGGGAAATATCGAAGTGGCGTACAAGGCAAGAAAGGCGGTCTAAATTAACTATAACATAAACAACATTTTTGTCGTCAAAACGAGTTGAAGTAACCATATAAGGTATGTTTTGAAATTTCTTTAGTCCTGCTCCCAATGAAACCTATGCCGTGATTTTTGGCAAATAAAAATATGACGATAAATTGACCATCCTGAACAGCAAATCAGAAAAAATAACCGAAATGGTCTTGGAATCAACTTGCTTGACTGTACAGAATAATAAGGATGTTTTACTTCACTTGCCAGGTTCATCATATAATTTAACAAAATACCTTACAATTTTGGTACATTCCGTCGAGTAAATATGTTAACATAGTACAAACAGACTCCAGTCAAATTAGTTGAAACTCTGTAGCTACCTGCTAGAGAACGTTGCAAGTTCCCCAAGACCATAAAGCGTGTGATTGGTTAAGTATTCCGACCTGCTACCTCGCAACAATGTCGATCGAGGCGGCCAACTTAATTCCAACTTGGAACTTTAACTTGGTAATACAATTTTATAATTAGATAAGGGGGGAGGGGCAGAGCGTTTTATGAAGCGTGGTAGACTCGAAACCAAGTTTAAAGATTTTTTTTATATAAATAACTAGCTGTTGCGCGCGACTCTGTCCACGCAAAAAGATAAAACATAGCCTATGTCACTCAAGGTGAATGTAGCTTTCCAATTGTGAAAGATTTTTTGAAATCGGCACAGTAGTTTTTGAGTTTATTCATTACAAACATACACACACACAAAAATACAAATCTTTCGTCTTTATAATATTAGTGTAGATTTGACTTTGGACATGTGCGTATTGTAACATTCCTACACGTCCATGACTATGTCAGCGGGTTAAGATTCAACAATGCGTTCTTAATCTCTCAGCAATAAAGTGGCGGTGGACCTACACTACAGTGATGGCCACATGATTATGAATTTCACTTGTTCGTTAGTTTACAGTACAGTCGACGCCATAAATATGTTTACACTTTGGTACCTTGTCTATTTAGCGTCATGTTTAAACTGCCATTTGAAATTGTCATAGCGGGTAAAGTGACGAGGTACTTCAGTGTGAGCATATTTATGGCGTCGACTGTACAAAAATACTTTATCGACGGCAAAAGCTTGTAAGCGAAATATTTTTACTGGCAGTTACCATATTTTTGGCCTAGACTGTGTACAGTCACAGATTATTATAGTTTTGTTTTTAGTTTAGCAACCCGACCTGCTGTTCATTGGAGCCCCATTTTGAAGCAATATCCTCGAATACTTTTGTTGTACTGATCTTGAATATTTTTCTCTTAAAAGCTAGTTAGTTAATGCACTCACCACAGTGATGGGATACGCGGGGTTGATGATGGTGTACAGCAGGATGTGGTTGGGGCGCGCGGGCGGCTCGCGCTTCCGCCGCGGCTCGCCCGCCATGTAGTTGTTGCCATTACTCTGTGGACAAAAGGAGAACATCATGTATATGAGCATTAATTAGCCCTTTTTTTATATGGCATAGAGAAGACAAACGAGCACACGGGCCACCTGATGGTAAGTGGACACTGTGACCCATAGACATTCGCATTCACAAGACTGCAATGCAATCCTAACACTGCAAATGCGTTGCCAACCCTGAGGACTAAGATGGAATGCCTCTATGCTAGTCATTTCACCGGCTGTCTTATCCCCAAACCGGAACACAACAATGCGAACACTGCTGTTTGGCGGTAGGTTAATAGATAAGATGGTGGTAGCGATCCGGACGGACCCTGCACAAGGTCCTACCACCCGCAATAAAGCCTGTGGAAAAAGGGAGAACACGATGTACGGTCGCGAGCGTTAATTTGGGACCCATTCAAGAAAAATATGCTTGAAGTCGTAAATGTCGTTAGAGATGTCAAGTCATTTGTAACTTTTAGGAAAGTCAACCTTATTGTTGAAGAATGTCAGATTGACGTTGGACCTAAGGTGGGTCACAAATTTAATCTTGTGACTGTTAAGCAAAAGTGTGTATAAGCAATGCCGGGTTCAAATATTTTTTGTGAATATTTGTTCCTGAATTTTGGATGTTTCCTGTGTATTTCTCTACATAAGTAAGTTTATCGTTGTCTAGTGCCCATAGCACAAGCCTAGGGCCGGCCTTACAATCGTAAGTTTTACATACGTAAGTAGGGACACGGCTATCTGTTACAATGAGACAAAAATGTTTCTATCTTATTCTAACAAATAGCTGCGTCATACGTAAGTAAACTTACCGAGTGTAAGGCCGGCCTAGTACTTAGTTTGGGACTAGGTCGATTTATGTTAATAAAGGCGAGTTTCATAATAAGCTCACACGAGTGTTTTAATGCTTCTCGTTATGCACCAGTCACATAAAATACTATCGTACATATATATCCCACTAATACTATAAAAGCGAAAGTTTGTTTCCTCCTGATATTTGCTACTTTAATTCATTATTAAAATAAATAATTATCAGGAGGTCACAAATTGACTTAGCCCCCAAATGAACTTCCATTCTTATTGGGTATTAGGCACATGCTTATGAAGATAAATTCATACTTCAATACAAAGAAAACAATTACTCGGGAACTAAATATTTGTGTTCATCACAGGATTTTTTTTAAACCGCGTCGAAGATGCAAACGTGACCCCTGCGATTCCGCTCATACTGCCAAGCTACAATTTAACACAAAAATGACAAGTCATGTTCGAGAATAACATGCAATTTAATCCTACACGATTTCAGCGAATTCGTTCACAAAATATTGTCACATTAAACCTCATAATTACCCATTAAATTGTAATGGCCTAAAAGGTTTTGATTAATGGCCGAGCAGCGAGCAAACCACTATAATTAACCTAGCGGACAGAATTTGAGAATTGCATGTGCAACATCGCATGTGCCGTTGTGAATTCAATTTACAGTTTTATTGCACACTGATAGACATCACATCACTGAATAAATGTGGAAAATGATTTATTCATCATCACCATATCAGTTAAGAGACGTCCACTGCTGGGCGTAGGTCTTCCCTAAATACCTCCACGACGTTTTTTTAGGGTTCCGTAGTCAAACTACGAACCCTTATAGTTTCGCCATGTCCGTCCGTCCGCAGCCTAGCTCAGAGACCCTTAGAGCTAGAAAGCTGTAATTTGGCATGAATATACAAATTAGTCACCCAAATAAAGTGGTAAAATAAAATCTTAAAAAAAATTTTTTTTTAGTTTACCTCCCCTACACGTAACGTGGGGATGTTTTTTTTTCTCGTCTACCCCATAGTGTGGGGTGTTGTCGGATAGGTGTTACAAAAATATTGCGGGTTTGCGAGTTTAGTGCCCCCGTCCTACAACCAAAACTACAAATACTGAAAAGCTAAAAAAAATTAAAGCGCATATAACGAATTTAAAAAGGAAAACTATCGCGACTAAGTAGACTTAATTAGTTCCTGAGATACAGGCGACTAAAGTACTAAAAGTCATCAAAGACAGCATCAAATAACTTAAAATAGAAAATTAGTTCATACATGTTGTTGTTTTTTGAGATAGTTTTTTTGTGTTTGTCGTAACGGCTTCGGAACCCTATCCTGAGCATGGTCATTTTCATTTGTCCCCACAACGGGCTGTAGGTTAATGGTAGGACGCCACCATTATAACTCCAATTTTTATTAACCTATTTATTGTACGCACCCACAGTAGAAACCTTCTGGTAAGCTAACTTCATCCTAGACCTTATCATGACTGTTCGGGCTCGAAATCACGGGCAAACCCATTCGACGTAAAAATAAGTGACACATTTTGACTTGTGCCATTATACCAAACATGAAGGTAACATCTCATTGAGATATTTAGATTCCGGGGCTGTAGGAAATGAATTAGGTTTGTAACTAAATTAGATCGCGGCCCGAATAACATCCCCCCGTTTAGAAACAAGAGGGCCGGTGTGCCATGTCACTAGCGATAGCGGCAACAGACATGTCAAAACTACCAGGGACCAGGGACTCGCGCAACGTAAGATTATGCACGCTTATTAAGACTGCGCGGAGCAAACGCTGAGCGTCCAGTGGCGCCCTCATAACTATTATTGAGTTTTCTAATTAACTAAAGAATTTCCTTGGAATCAGACGATACGTTTTTGTAGCGCAAGTAAAAACACAATTTATGGGATACGTAACCAACTTTAAGGTGGCCACTTTTTTCCGTTAAGCTGATAACTCGAAGGAGAATTGTTATTAAAATATGTGATATACCCTATAAGTTGTGTTTTCATTTGTAGTACAAAACCATACCGTCCAATTTCAAAAAAATACTTTAGTTTATTACAAAACAATAAAAGTAACGAGGGCGCCACTGTACATCCGGCGTACGCTCGATGCAGTCTTAAATGGCAAAAAAGGAACACTCGACTAAAAAAAGATGTTAGTCAGGCGGGCTATTACTGGACGATAGAGTGAATACATCTCTTTGTAGTGGACTGTACAGTCGCACAGGGTGAGCAAATAAATGGGTCTGTATATAGAATTCGGAAACTATAAGAGTTAGGGCAACCTGTACTTAAGAAGCAAGATCTTGATGATGTAAAAAATAGAATCGGCATTTAAAAAACGAACTAGCCTGGAATCTAACTTATAGCCATTTTACTTCTAGTTTTTGGCGATATCTCTAGTTTTTATTTATTCCGGGCATAGAGCTCCAATGCAAATCGTTCCTTACCACTTACATTATCAATTACAGCACTAAGCCGATTTATTTTTTCGGAATTCTTGGTTTGATTCCTGTTTTAGTACTTTATCCCGTTAGTTGTTCGTCGCTACTAGTTCTGTTGAAACAGTTAATGTCGCTTCTTGTGCGGATTCAGATTTATTACTGGTTTTTGAAGTGTTACACATTCGCTACTAGTTTAAACTAGTCAAACCCACAATACATAGTGTTACTCCCGTGTCTTGGCCCACGGCGCGACTAGCCGGAGTCATGTTGATGCATATTCATAGCGCACGTCTTATTGCGTTTGTTGATCACAGTTAGTTGTTGGTCGCTATTAGTTCTGTTGAAACAGTTAATGTCGCTTCTTGTGCGGATTCAGATTTATTATTAGCTTTTGAAGGGTTGTTACTAAGTTGTTTACTAATTTACGGATTACTGTAATAGTTTGCTTGTAAGCAATATGGTGTTTGGAACGTTTCAGTGTGCGGATAAGCAAGACAAATTGACTTAGTCCTGAATTAAGCTCTATATAGAGTTGTATTGTCAAGGAAATAGATTGGTAAGCAGTTTGATGTAACACGTAATCTAGCCGTGTTATAGATTTCCCGGTGAGACACGAGTAATGAAACGTGGTGACGTATTATATCAAAACTGCTCAATAATCAAATTCCTCGCCTGTACAATGGCTACTATACAACGATACACATACTTATATAGAGAAACATATACTATAACCCTTCATCACACAAATATTTATCCACCGGGAATCGAACCTAGGACCGCTAGCTTATTAGGCAGGGCCACTAAGAACAATGAAAATGTTAGTCAATAATGGGCCCTGTCAGATACACTTCGACCCCAGGATCTTTTGTGCCCTCTTACACACTCAGCTGTTCCGTGCAAGTTCCGTCACAATGTTTTTCCTTCACTGTATCAGCATCGGGTAGGTAATGTACTTAAGTTAGAAAAACTCATCGATGACCGCGGTGATTACAACTCAATAATAATAAAAAACTAAATAAAGAAACGATGCCATCAGTTTTGTAACACTGCTAATAAATCAGGGCCCCCGCCGACCCAACTACACAGGTTACCTGGATATATAAATACGGGGTCGGAGGTAATGTATCGAAATTTCTGCCGACACTGGATAATGCATGCGATTACTTCGCGAACGAATTTGCCAGGTTAAGGGGAAGGCGGCGTTGGAATAATTTGTAAAAAAGACCAAAGTTTTGTTTGTCAAAATAATTGGGAGCGGGAAAGGCACACTACAATAACATCTAAATTGTGAAGTGAAATGCGGTCAATAAAATATAAATGAAGATATTACATTCCGTAAGAAAAGTTATTGGTACATAGAGCAAAACTTGAAAGATGTTTTCTTAACCTACTCATACATTATACAAAACTCATAATCACTTAAATCAAAATCAACTTTTAAAACATCTAAGGGAGCTTAGCACACGGTGACTTTTTATAGCGTGCAGTCGCGCGTTTCGTATCGGTGTCACTTTTGCTTTCTGATGTGTGAAAGTGACTGCGATACCGAACGCACGACTGCATCGCTACAAAAAATTCACCGTGTGCTATATAACTATATCCCTAAGGAATAAAAACAATCAATGCACAGCTTTAAATCCTAGCTGACCCAAATCCAAGCCCGAACTAAAATCGTAACAATTCCCACTGCTAGATCAATACAGTATCAAACTCAAAATCCTTGTTAGTTTTGTTTCAAGCTCATAGAAGTTGTATTAAAGTTGATTTTAGAATACAGCTGTATTTTGAGTTACTACTGTTTTGATGTAGCAGTGCGAATTGTCACATTATTTTAACAACACGCCGACATCACTTATTAGTTAAAAGAGCAATTCCCGCCAACGGCGGCCATTCCCGGCTCATTTGCGTACGCGAAATATTTTCCGTAATAAAACCCTTCATTAACACATACATAAACAGCATATCGTAAAATCCAAGCACACATTGAATAAGTACGGTTTTATGTTGGGGATGAGAACGTTTATGAATTAAAGATTTTTGACGGCCCACGGGAGAAATATACATTTGAGGTGGACGCAATAAAATGTTTTGCCTTATACTCGAGAGCAAAATACGTCTTTATACAACACTATAGTCTATACATTTAGGTATTTAAAATAATGTAAACAAGTCAAACCACGTGACATTGTTAAACAGCCAATCAAAACTGTTTTATTGCAGTTTGACGTATCAGTGTTCTGCTTTAATTGGTAGTTTTTTTTTTAATTACCCAAATGTATATACTATAGCTCTAGTCTCGCGTAGGTTTCGATTATCATAATTAAAAAAACAATACCCTGCTTACGCAGTTGGGTAAAAACACACATCTCTTCATTGAATCAACATCGATCCTACTAAGTTCCGCCACAAAACCGTTACAATTTAACACAACCGTCTTCCAAATTTAAAGATATAAATCATATTGAATCCAGCACTAAACTTGAATAGGCAATCAAACCGTTCACTATCCTCCAAATCCGAAGTACCAACGCAACCAACTTAAATCCCATATCCCGAGCAAACTTCCCCTTAAGACCTCATCTTTAAATCGTTCCTTATTTGAATTTCGCGCCTCGCTGGCGCCTTATGGCAATCTCCTATCCCGTAACTAGCCAATATAAATTCAACTCTATTCAAGAGCTCATAAGATTGATTTAGAGAGTCGAAAGTTTTTATAACTGCCAGAATCCGCGGATGGTTTTATGCTTAATTTAGAACAAAGGTCGGTACTCGCTATGCATTTGTCGTTCATTGAATACAAAACCGACACATTCCAAAATAATTTGCTCTTCCATTGATAATCGCATTCCGACAGCTTCTAATTTTAAAATGCAACACTGACTCATTTCGGATTGTGTCCGTTTTGTATTCAATGAACGTTGTGTTGATTCAGTTTTAATATTAGCGAGATTATTATCAGCCAGTTTGAATTAATGAGGGGTTTGATTATGCTAAACGAAACATGTTGATTAACAAGCTTAGTCGTCAGGGCTGGCAACGCATTTGCAGTCTTAAGATGGTAGTCTTGTGGCCGTAAATGTCTATGAGTCTTAGATCCCACTTAGCATAAGGTGATCTGTGTGATGAAAAAATCGGAGTAGGAAAATCTGATTGAAATGAATTGCCATTTTGATTTATTGTTGTTTTCTTCTGTAAGAGCAACAAATAAAAAGTCAAATGATTTGTCATAAAATACTGTCATTAAAATGGGTTTCAGTAAGTTTGGGCGAAGCGGTTAGCGGTTGATAGTGAGAGAAAATCTTTGAATGCAATACGGTATTTGACAAAAGTCAAATCAGCTTCTTTTTATGAAACATCAAAAACGCTCAGTTACTATGGAATTTATAGGAATTACTATCTTGTGACGTCACAATCAAACAGCGTACTTATTGTTGGATTTTATGAATTTAAGAATCTTAAAATAGCAAACATAAATAAAAGATTGATGTGTTCCTAATATTCTTATAAGGTTTATCTGATGTTAATGAAAAAACCTAATTTCACTTTAATTTCACTCTTGTCAAATACCCTAGTGTCTTTTTAAAAATAAAAGAATGTTTCCTTTAAGTAAACTGATCTAACTAAAGGATCCAGGGCCAATTTTTTTTCCACCCTGTATATGCCTATAGTACCCATAGAAAAAGCCTAGAGCTTAGTTTGGAACTAGATAATTTGTGTCAGAATATCCCCTAAAGTATCGAATCAACCAGAAATCCACCTTCCCCAGTCATCTAAAGACCAAGATCTAACCTTGGATCTAAACTTACGCGACGTATTTTCATACCTTTCGACGCAGACATAAATGCAGTACATTAATGCATAATGGAGACGTTAATACCGCAAGGTACACGAACAGAGATGGTTTATGACGTACGTTGTCTAATTATAACTGAATATGTACTCGAATATGCCGATGCTTGTCTGAAATTTAGCGAATTCCTATGGCCTGCTGTTCTGTAGGCTGAAATAGTATAATATATGACTCTTGGAATATCTTTATCATCATATCATAATACTACATTCTGCTTTTATACAATACTGCTACAACTCGAAAAATGATGACGTTGTAAAGAAAACTTTAAATATAAAGTGTTCTGAATTTAAATGCAACAGTAACTCATTTTGAGATGCCGCACTCTTTCATAAAGGCAACGTATATACTTTTGTTACCAACTGAAGTATAGTTAATTCGTTTAAATAGTTTGCATGCTTTGATGTGCCGCCACAATAGGTACAAAGAATGTAAGTATGTAGGTATGTAAACACTTTATTGTACAAACAAGAGATAACAATTATAAGAAGAAGGGGTGTCATAATCTCTAACACGCGTGTCTTAACTCATCGTTTGTCCGAATTTTCATTTTCAAACTGGTTTTCAGATGAGTCAGGCAACTTTTTAAGTTTTTCCATTATTATCTGCGGTTCGGTTAGGTTAGGGTTGTATTATAACAACCCGCACAAAGCGGTGTCGGCGACTTCAAAGGGTTGCCATGCACACTATTTGAAAGAACGAACTATTTTGTAAAAAAAGTGGTGGTAGAACCTTGTGCAGGGTCCGTTCGGATCGCAACCACCACCTTATCCATTAACCTACCGCCGAGCCATCGTAACTAGCTGGCCACTTTAGTCCTCTGTCATTTTAATGTCATGTTTAAAATACTGCACTAATCCGTCAAAGGTGTTAAAGGGCGTTTTCACTAAAAAGTGTACCCAATTAAGGACTGAAATTAAGGAACTTTAACTTTGTCAGTTTTGTGACGAAAATTAGCCATACAATGCGGCCGTCAATATATAGCTAATTTTCGTCACAAAACTGACAAAGTTAAAGTTCCTAAATTTCAGTCCTTAATTGAGTACACTTTTTAGTGAAAACGCCCTAAAGCGATAAGATACAACAGTGTGCATCTACTTATAAAGCCAACTGCACTTGTAACTTCGCGCCTTAAGTTTTCTTAAGTATTCTATATTCTTTTTAAAGCTTATTATAGTTATCGTTTTGTTTTCGATTTGGACTACTGAAAAGCAAAATGGGTAAAGACTGTAGAATAAGGCTGGTCTAGTGCACCACGGAACGCAACAATATTCCAATCCATCAGAAACAAAGGAATCGCGTGAAGATGCCATAACGCTATATTATCGTTAATGCCTCGGCTTCACGACGGTAATAACACCGTCTTACGATACGATCCGTATACGATCAGACGCTGTACGGTCTTATTGGGTGGAATAAACTTACTGTGAACATTGAACTCGATATGTTACCTGTGTTACTATTCCAATTTGCAAGATTTCTAATTCGTTTTGCATCGTTAATATTTGTATGAAACTTCCTTTTTTTATTACCAGAACGAAATTTCGGTTACAAAAACGGACGTTCCCTTCAATTATTCGTCAGTAGTCACGCTGTTTAAAGCTTATCGTCAGTCGTTCTACACGTGCAGCTTGTGGGTCAACTTCACGCAGAAGGCTATCAACACCCTCAGAGTCCAGTACAACAATGGTTTCAGGATGTTGCTGGGGCTGCCTCGATTCTGCAGCGCGTCTATGTTCTATTGCAGAGAGGTTTCATGGCTTCTTCCAGAACCATTGGAACAAGCTCCACAGGCCTTCTGGCAAATAGAAGTTTTTGTATTTTTTAATTATTGTGTACTATTATTATTTTGTGTCATGTATGTATATTTGTGTTTTACTGGTATGTGCAATATGGAAAGTATTTCTGAAATAAACAATTTTGAATTTGAATTAGAAATGCTTCAGAAACAAGGCGGTTACATCAAAACGCTGTAACACTACATTACATAGTTAATGCCTGATTTTACGGCGGCAATAACACCACCATTCGATTCGTATACGATCAGACCCAGTGTTATTGGCTGGTATAAACTTATAGTAAACTTTGTACTCGATATGTTACCTGAGGCGTTATACCGACATTTCCAAACTGGTTTAGCTTATCTCACTTAAATTGTATCGTTAATATTTATATGAAAGTTCCCTTTTTGTTATCCCATGCATTTATTTTGGGACAT
Source organism: Acleris laterana (assembly GCA_963966035.1). Taxonomy (NCBI): domain Eukaryota; kingdom Metazoa; phylum Arthropoda; class Insecta; order Lepidoptera; family Tortricidae; genus Acleris; species Acleris laterana. The sequence goes on along the minus strand of OZ014463.1, from coordinate 9,753,613 downwards.
TGTCAATCTTATTTAGAAATTTCGCGGGTGGTAGGGCCTTGTGCAGGGTCCGTCCGGATCGCTACCACCTTCCTATCCATTAACCTACCGCCAAACAGCAGTGTTCGCATTGTTGTGTTCCGGTTTGGGGATAAGACAGCCGGTGAAATGACTAGCATAGAGGCATTCCATCTTAGTCCTCAGGGTTGGCAACGCATTTGCAGTCTTAGGATTGCATTGCAGTCTTATGAATGCGAATGTCTATGGGTCACAGTTTCTACTTTCCATCAGGTGGCCTATGTGCTCGTTTGTCTTCTCCATGCCATTAAAAAAAAAAAATGCTTTGGTGAACCCTGCAATGCAACCCAGATTTATGCCCAAACAAAGCAGTCGCATCAAGATGCAGTAACACTATATTACATAAGTAGTTATTGTCTGATTTTACGGTGGCAATAACAGTATACGATCAGACGCGAGAGCGCGGTGTTTTGACTGGTACTAACTTATAGTTACCTGAGGCCCCATTCCAATTTGTGTTAGCCCATCTCGCCTCACATAGTTTATTCGACTAGTTAGTAGTGACTGCCTATTCTATTGTATAGGGATACATAATTGTTTTTTGAACAATACATTTTTACTTCTATAATCTAAGCTAGAGCATATTTTGACAGCAAATAATTCGTCCAAAATTGTCCCCTGATATAATATCGATTTAGTGATTATGTTGTTAACATTACTGTCTCTTTTATTGTCAACTGAATAAGAATATAGAAGTAGAAATGAGACAAAGTAGAATACAGTTCGAACACGCTACGCAAGATACAAAGCGAAACCTAATATTACTGCTACAGTGCTACGAGCTACGCCTTAGTAGAATGCTAGAGGGCCTCTACGCTTTGTGCTACGACACAAACTCCTTTATTCTACATTACATGTTCCCTATCGTTATGGTATTATAAGGGTGGATCTACTTTTGGTTGTTGTTATTCTGTCCCGTAAGCCAGGAGACAACAGTGATAGAGTTTCTTAGAAAAAATGCTAAAGTATATACTTCTAGCACACTCAGGAGACAGACCATAAAACAATGGGTTTGCAGTTGCCAATAAATTGATTTTAAGTGGACTTATATCCGTTGAAATTACAGTTTTAAAGCGTGACTCAGGAGACGTCACCATGGCAACGAGCTACAAAGAAAAGTTGATTGACCCATAAACATAACGACATCTCTTAATATCCTGACATTAATATCAGCCGAGATGCCGACAAAACAAAGGCAATAAAATAGAGCTATAGAAATTGAATGATTAGGTGTCAAAATCAAAACATGCCGAATTCTAGGCAATGAACGGGAAGGAATTATGTGCGCTCTAAGTGTTAAACAAGTAGGCTTTCGGCTCGTTTACCTATCTTTGGCAATAAAAAATGTGTTTCATATTCACAACTGAACATTTCCCAAAATTATGTAAAAGAATAAATAATATCCTAATGTGTCCCAACATATTTGAGTGGTTAATTCCTATTACTAAAATCATATTAAGTTTGGTAACAGAAAAAACATTAACATACACACACACATACAATACAAACCTTCACGCCTTCATCCCAGGCTGGGGTAGGCAGAGCTACAGAATTATCAACAACCCTTAAAACTTGTTAATTCTGTAACCACATTTTGCACAAACAAGCTAAGATATTTACCAGTGTTTATTAGTGCCAGGTTGCAAGCCCATCGCCTAACAATACTAAAAGCCTTTATTCCCCATCAACTTTTATCATTAACTTGTTTTAATTTGGAGTTGTCAGTCAGATACCAAAATTTTACCTCACAAAAGGTCTTGGAGCAAACTATACTTGGAACCTTGACCCACCATAGAACTGTGTCACAGAGACGTTATGATAAAAGTCATAAGAAGTGTCAAACAAATTGTTTTATAATGTCACTGTGACACCGTTCTATGGTGGGTCAGGGTTCCATTGGGCTGATAGTACCTACCGCAGCAGTATATAAAGTACTTTACACACAGTAACAAGAAATGCAAAGACAAAGCGACGAGAAAAACGCATTCCGTCTAACGGTTTTCCGTCCTTAGGCGGTAAGCGGTAATGAGGCCCATTCAGGCCGCATTATGAACATTCAAACCTGCCAGGATTATAGAGGGATAAATACAAGTCTATAGCGGTTATATATTTTGTTACTGAGACATTAAGGGGAAATTCGAAACCATAGGAGATACAAGTAAACTATCTTAGCAAACATTATAGCTGCTCTGCACGACGGCCTATCATGGGCTAGGTGTGTACAATTGGTCAAAAATGTGGTCTACCACCCTACGGTTGAAGTTAATTTGCACGTCATGATACAACAAGTTCGATTTTCCCTTGCAATAATATTATGACAGTGACAAGTCTCAGTCTTAGCGATAGTTAGATCTCACAGAAACTTTTTAGTCAGAACTGGTAGACCATTTCTTGGTCAGCCATACGTTTTCATTTCCAATTAAATCTTTGTTAATAAGACAAGCAAAACATATAAAAATGGAAACGTACAAACATACTTTTAATAACAACTACAACATATTCAATAGGCCTATTGCCTAACGCACTCACAATAATAATAATAATTGTTTTCATTTTGTATGCAGACAAGCCTTCGATTTTCAAAATAAAAACGATTGCCAATGTGAGTGCGTTACACAATAAGCCCTTTGATCAGCATCCTCTAAGATGAGAAACATTATCGCCCGGAGCTACATTTGTCTAGTTCTATTTGACATCTACGCGATTAAAGCATCACCTCACAATCATCTAAGTTGCATTGTATCAGACTTGTCCTCAGAAAATCGAATAAACTGTAAAATCTACACATAGCTTTTTCACTTCCTCGCTAACATCAAGCCTTAATAGAGTCTCGTAAGCACGACAACTCCCTAATCGAGTGCTACGTACTAAGCACACCATTGTGTCTTGAGATAATCAAGTAAACGAGATAAGTGGGGGAGGACAAGCGAGACAGAAGAGCGGAGAAACAATAAAAGCCGATACTGGTATAATCAAGTGAAACTGGAAAAAAAGGGGACAGTCTCAAAACAGTTTCAAACTAAGATCTAGGCTAGTTCTGAGCGTAGCAAACCACAATAATTAAGTAGTAAAGATATATAGATACATGAAAAAACCACCAAGACTTTGAATCGTAGTACGGTCACGGACTTTAATTGATGAACCACTATGGAACCTTCTCGCATAAAAACCAACGATTAATTCGATACCTTAGTGCACAATCGTACTAAATGTTTTTATTTTGCCAGGCAAGTAACGAACTTATTATTTGTGCACAAACATACTAATTACAATAACTTTTCAAATGTAATTAGTACAAGTGTGAACTAAGGTATTCGTATCTCGTCACTTCACGCTGTCATTTGACAAGGTGTTCAAATATTTGTATTATGAGGAGTATTTGTTTTTGACTCATGGGTGTTTTGTATCTTAGTATTTAACTAGGTATATATTTCTCTATACATGGTGTCCTAAAAATCAACGTCGCTTTACACTAATCCCGGGGACATCCTGTATAAATAAGTTTATCGTTGTCTAGTCCCTATCGTTGTCTAGTACAAGCAAGCCTAGAGCTTAGTTGTGTAGCTTACCCATGAAGCTCGCTCGCTTTTATTTTTCTCCAGAACATTATGTACCTAATACTAGCGACCCGCCCTCGCTTCGCTTCAGTTTATGTGAGTATTATACATAACCTAAAGCCTCCTCGATAAATGGGCTATCTAACACTAAAAGAAATTTTCAAATCGGATCAGTAGTTCCTGAGATTAGCTCGTTCAAGGAAACATATAAAAAAACAAACTGTTCAGCTTTATAATATTAGTATAGATGACTATTACACTGAACGAAATTATTCGTAATAAAATTCGGTCTCATCAATATTTAAAAATCGATCATACACTAATTCGTAATACTAAATATATTTTGTTTAAACTTTTAAATATTTTCAACATTCGTCGAAATTAAATTATACTAAATATGTTATGCCAAATCCGTTTCTGACAATAAAAATTACGCCTAATACACGGCGCCCAACTTTGCCAAAATGACTAAGTCAAAACTCCTTATAAACCGAGTTTCGTAATGTCCGTTTCAAATAAAGAAACACGAGGGCACAAGGGACCAGGGTAATCCCATCACAACTTTTTACTGGGAAAGGGCATGTCTGTTCAAGGATGTATTGTGTATGCTACTTTATGAACAGCTGCAGAGGGTGTAATATGCTTTGCGGTTGTGATTGAGATTGAAACCTTTTTTGTTTAGGTGGTCAGAGAAGCTTAAGACGGATTACAAGGCCTAAGAATGCCGGTTTGACTAGGGTTGTTAGAAAAGGCATTACAAATATAAGTTAGTTGGGTAAAAACTAGGACAGCCGCGACTACGTACTAGTTTCCTTCAATCCCTTATTTTCTTAGTTAAGGGCTGATATTTCAACAATCCTTCTTAAGAGCACCCTGAGCACCTTTTTTTTTTTTTTTTTTATGGCATAGAGAAGACAAACGGGCACACAGGCCACCTGATGGTAAGTGGAAACTGTGACCCATAGACATTTGCATTCACAAGACTGCCATGCAATCCTAAGACTGCAAATGCGTTGCCAACCCTGAGGACTAAGATGGAATGCCTCTATGCTAGTCATTTCACCGGCTGTCTTATCCCCAAACCGGAACACAACAATGCGAACACTGCTGTTTGGCGGTAGGTTAATGGATAAGATGGTGGTAGCGATCCGGACGGACCCTGCATAAGGTCCTACCACCCGCAAACCTCTAGGGTACCCAAGGAGTAGTCGCCCCAAATTTTAAGTCCAGATTCCGGCGTCAGGATTCCCATTCCGCGACTCACCTAGCTATAAGTCTCCGTCCTATCCCAACCCCCACTCCTATTCCCCCTTTTTGGAAAACACTGCGGATCAGTAAACGGAGGAAGTACTTTCTCCTCCGGCCTTTCAGCCCTGGCTGAGGTAGTATCCAAGGCAGTCTAAATTCTTGATGGTAACAGAGGCATTGGTGTTTTTAGCCCGGCAGTACCTGGGCCCTACATTACCAGGTCTCCGGAAGGGATTTTCACCTCTAAGTCCGTAGTTCCAGAGGTTTAGGCCGTACGTTGTCTGCTAACGAGTCAGTTCTATATGTATAGAAAATAGAAGAGAAAATCTTGTCAGGAAATGTGTTTTTATTCAAATGTTCTCAGATCCGTCTTGACCTGAATAAATCAATATTAGGGGAGAACGTTACACCAATTGACCTGATCCCAAACTACTACTGTTCTATGGGTACTAGACAACGGTAAGAAAAGCTAAATCAAAACTATTTATTAAAACTATTTTGCATTGCACTGATTTAAAATATATTGTGCTAATTTGAAGCTGTAATCTATATATATATTAAATGTAATTGATTTGATATTATTAGATATTAATATTTTATATTGGTAGGTCATGGACTAAGTCACCTTAAATATTGTAAAACCCTTGTATAGTGATCGGACAATAAATAAAATTTGAATTTGAATTTGATTGTACGGCGTTTTCGGTGTTATACAGGTCAAGGTAAAGTGGGTTAAGATATTTTGGATTACGAATGGAGAAATGAAGCTAGCTGCCCCGGGTTCGATCCCCGGTATGGGCAAATATTGAAGTGATGAGCGCGATTATTTGTTCCGATTCTTGGGAGTTAATTAACGCTTAATTTGGCAAAAATAAAAAAAGTCGGGAATTCAAACCTTTTTTGATAATCAATCAGCAAAAAATAAAAACACAATCCAAACAACAAAAAAATTGTATTATTATAATATGTACAGTATTCTGGATAGTGCCAAATTAAGGGTTAGGTATGTTTATCGTTATTCTAGGACACATATTAGCATAGAGCTTAGTTTGGGATTAGGTCCATGTGTGTGATAGTCCCGTGATATTCTTTTTAAAACAAAATTTCTGACACATTTTAAACTTTACCATCCCAGACATTAACTCGTACGAAATTATGGTTACCGCACCAATTGCTAAGTTTAACTGTTTTAGACGAAACCTATCGCAACTCGGGCAGTTTCCAAGTCCCGTCGACAGCCCTAAGAAACCGTGGAATAGACTTTATTTTGTATTTTGCCGCTCCCCCGGTATTGAGACTGGAGACCCTTTTTAACTTAAACGCCTGAGCCGAATTGACATCGGCCTCGTCCAACGTGTACATAATGGCGGCTCCACACGCTTGCGGTGTTTGCCAAACACTGCAGGAAGCAACTATATGTTAGAGTGAGATGGAAATACATAGTGCTCACTCTAACATATAGTTGCGTCCTGATGTGTTTGACAAACACCGCAAGCGTGTGGAGCCGTCATAACCATAGCTCGGACAGGTCATTGCAAAAACAGATATGGAAATAGAACAGGATTCAATGGAGTAGTAATACCTAAGATAATTTAACTTTTTTTTTTGCTTATCTGTCATAATTATACACGGTGATTTTTTATCGGTGATCAGGAGTTGAAAATTATTAATAAGCAACAAAAATTGAATTTAATGGTTGATGTCTCAAACAATTAACTCACTGTTTAATTTATTAAATTAATGATATTGTTAAAACCAATCACCACTGGATACATGGACATCCTAAATTAATTATTGAAGTGAAGTAGATACGTCAAGTGCCATCGCTTTGGCTGGAAATTTGACAGATATTATTATGTCAATAGTACGTTGTTAACTCATACACTAAACACAACAATTAATTTCAATGAAAAGTTAGTTTCAAAATATATTTTTTTCATAAAAAAATAAGTTTAGTTTCATGTAACTGCGACTTAAACGTGATCGCCATTAATAACTGAATTAGAAAAATTGGTTCCTAATCACCAAAAAAAACACCGTGTATATTTAAAACGATATAAAATTGGTTAGCAACAGTCAGGTTTTTTAAAACTTGCTTTATGTAAGACTTGTTTAGTTCGTTGAAATCGAGCCATCTGTTTAGACTCTACGAGGGAACCAGGAATCATACAAACTGGGGTTAATTTTTGGACGGACACAATGACCAGTGTACGAGTGTAATCGTGTAATCCTATCGTTACCGGTACTGCTACAAATCAGCTGGTCCCTTCCGTGTGCCACCTACTTTATGAAAAAATGAAAATTATACATCTAAATCACAAAGGGTTTTAATGAAATGTAAAATTTAGGACTTTTTTCAGCTAACGAGTACCTACGTGGTATTGTTTGTATAAGGAAGTTCATTTGGTTTGGTCACTCTTACTTCACATAACGAAAAGAGTTATTAGTTTTTATGAATTAGGGGAGTTAAATAAAAATCGCGTCATAAGGCAAAACTTTGCATGTTACTGGGGACTACTACTCTGAACCTTTAAAAAAAATATGTATGCTACAAAACACATTTTAAAATTCCAAAGTAAATATTAGTGTCAATCAACTTTTTGTTGTAGCTCGTTGCCATGGTGACCCTGGGTCACTATTTAAAACTATAAATTCTAAGGATATCAGTCCACTAACAAACCCATTCTTTCGTAACTTTTCTCCTGAGTGTATTATAAAAAAAAAACTAAGAAACTCTATCAATGTTGTCTCCTGGCTTACGAGACAGAATAAGAAGAACATAAAGTTGATTCATCCATTAAATCCCTCGCACTCTATCGCATAACGTATAATCTTCGCGCATCGCATTTTACCAAACGCGTTTAAATTAAACATCGCATAATTAAACCGATGACGTTTTCATTCGAGTCTTATTAATCAGTCAATAATTACCGTCGCCGTAATTACCTACTCATTGAGGTGCGAGTCGATATACGAGCGCTCGTAACCAAGTGGACGCTTTATATTAACGTCGCTCAGATGTATACCATTTTAAATCCAAATGAACCTTACGGTAGCTGGCGGTTACGCCTTTCTATCATTGTTATAGTACTAGTAAAATGGTAACGATAGACAATTCAACGTAAACGCCAATTTCAATTAGGTGTATTTTGATTTGGATACTAGGAACGAACTCGAAATGCATAAAGTCTTACGTGTAACTGTAAATATTATAAATTCAACCTTAACGTTAATAAGAAAACGTGTAATGTAGCATTCCGCATGAGACACTTATGATCTTTTATATATAAAGATTTATCTCTGGACCGTGGAAGCTGATATATCATTTCCATGTTATTTCGCGTGCTCTCATTAGCGAGGGGTGAGTGAGAATAAAGAATTCGTGTCGCGAATTTGGACGTTAATTGCTTTTTTATGGGTGTAATGGATGGCAACACCATGGGTTATTTTGTTTTCTGTTGGTCACCATAATTTATAAAGCTCTAAAATTCTTCATATGAAACAGAAATTTTATTTCTGAATGAAAACAATAGGGAAACTAAATTGTACCCTTTTCACAAACAAAATTTCATTCATTGCATTTTGGTACGGAAATAATCCAGTAACGTTACTAAGGTGACTATACCAAGTTATTTCTGTAAACATTTTCATTTTACAGTGTGTATTTTTATACTTTTTTATAATGGGTCTGCTCTTCACTAACTCTTGCCCTTGGAGGACGAAGATTTTGTCGACGATGAAGCGAGCTCACCCAGAAGAAGCCAGTTCACCCTAGCTTTAAATAGGATCAGATTATATGCACTAGGAAATACAGACGCCTAAAGCGCATTCACTGCGCATTCATCGCACTGTGGGAGCTAGCAAACCAGAAACCGCTGGCTAACGAGATCTTGCTGAGGAAATGGCGTTGGGTTGGTCATGTGCTGCGGCGGCCCGATAACCACATCTCCAAGCAAGGCTTAACCTGGCATACTCAGGGGAAAAGAAGACCAGGACGCCCCCGTAACACCTGGAGGCGCTCAGTTGAAAAAGAGGCCATTTCCGTTGGACAGAGTTGGAGTGAACTTGAGGTGGTTGCTCAGGATCGAGCAAAATGGAATTCCCTTCTACGAGCCCTATGTCCCTGATGAGGGATAAATGGATTTCATCATCATCATCATCAAAGCGCATTCAACTATTCTGCAGTACGCATTATTACATATTTTGCAAAGTAATGCTAATATTTCTGGGTGTGATCAGTAGGGTTGGGACATTTGGTAGCTTATCGTGGATTTAGAATCCATGGAGTCGCTATTTCCTACTTATTATAAACATGCCACTTTGATTTTGGCCTTCAGAATGTCATATTTAAAAATAAACTTAATACATTTTTAGTTCGATACCTACTAATATGTTTGTTTGTAACACTTTCACAGGAGATATATATTTTTTACCAAAATATACTTCAACTGGTTTAGCGATTTAACGAAATATTATTATGACAATACTGAAGGTCAAATCAAGATGGTATGTTTATAATAATTAGGAAATAGCAACTCCATGGATTCTAAATCCACGATGAGCTACCAAAGGTCCTAACCCTAGTGATCAATAAGCCTATGTTTAACATAAGCTTTATCCAAAAATCATAAGCTCCATCGTTAGTTGAACAGCATTAATTCTATACAAAAAAAACCAACCCATCAACGCATTACAGAGGCTAAATTTCACATCTAATTAAACAGTTAAAAAAAACGACGCGCCATCATAACAATAACAGCTAAACAGGAAAAAAATGGGGCAAATTATATTTCCTAGCTGTTAACAGAGACAGATTGCGGACTCGGGATTTCTAAAGAACCATAAGAACGATTAACACGTTCGGGGCCATTGGCTCCCTGATGCTAAACAAGTGGGTGCTAGGTTGGATACTGGGCAGGGACAAAGTTACGTCGCGGGAAAAATGCTTAGCCATTAGTCGAGCTCAATTTTCTTTATTTACCAATTTAGTCGTAAACCGACGCCATAGCCGGCTGTGGATGCGTCGGTAGAGAACAGAAGATCAGTTTGAAAAATATCTTAACTAGACGCTACACTGGGATGACAAATATCGCTTTTATCTCTTCTTCACATCACCAATATATAAAGGCATAGGTTCACCTTTGTACATATGTTTTACATTAATTGTATTGTTCTGGTTTTTCTTTTGTACAATAAAATATTTACATACATACATACATCTATAACCTAAACTGGTATAGGTTGCAACTTTGGTAATTGTAATAACTATTAGGTAGAAAAAACCGCCGATATAATGGTGCCATCTTCGTTCAGAGCCGATATATCTTAAACGGCCCAAAATATTTTCAAGAAACCCTGCATTCAAAGTCATCTGCTTAAGAGCTACAGTTCCATAGATAGACATTAGACACACACAAACACATGGCGGTCAAACTTATAACAAACCTAATTTTGCGTCGGGGATTAAACACTCCGATAAACACGAGACGAATCAGTATGATAATTGGTAAAGTGGCTAAGTATGGTTGTTCAGTATTGTCGAATTAATTATTTAATCTGGTAGTTTCAATAGAACGGTCAGATTCCAGTGTCGCCTTAGACTGGCAACATTGATAGAATAGACTTCCGTTATAACTTCGAAACCGCGTAGCGGCTTGTCGCTGTCGTTAATAAAATAAAATCTCGTAGCAAGGCAATTTCAGCTGTATACCGATCTCCTGTTCAAGACTAATTAATTCTAACAAAGAAGATTGCGATCTGGCTTGTGTGAGTGGGAATAGTGTCCTAAGTGTAGCAGGGAAGGGAGAAGCCTATCTGGATCCAGCGCTGGGTTAACCCTCGAACTGGCTGCTGCTGATGGTGCGAAGCGGTCACACCGGAGATCCCAGGTAAGCCCGAACGCAATCATTTGTATTTTACCATCCAAATTGACGGTCTTATTACCTTCACAAACTCATTGATGTCGCGGAGCATGCGTGCGTAAATTTTAATTAATACAGTCCACTCGTCTTTCGTATTTGTCGCATCATTTTGGTCATTCGAACCAGATTTTATTGAAAAGTGAATATTTTTCGTTATTTCGTACGTATGTTTCAAGATATTATTGCGTTATAATTTTTTATTTTTTTTGTGTGAAGGTAGTTAAGAAGTTGCTTTGGCCGAGATTTTATGTAGTTGGTTGTACGCCATTTTTTTGTCGTTATCGGTTTAGGTTGGCAGTACATCCTCGTACCATAGATTAAATAAATTTATCGCAATTTAGTTTTTGTTGGTAAAATTGTAAATTATTCATTCATTCGTTAGTGTGTATTGTTTACGTTCAAAATGTCAAATCACGAACATAGCTCAGTGTCGGAGACTGTCGAAGTTGATAACAATAGAGTATCGCGAGATTACGCCATAATGCGACTTGAATATATCGAAAAAACAGAGTTGTTAGGTTTTAGTGAACGTGATTTAAAAGAAATAGCGGATGATTTTCATTGTGCGCAACGGAAAGTATTGTCGTTATTGGATCCGTCGGATCGTAGTGAAGAAATGAGTGTTACTTTTGAATTTGAGAAAAAGTTATTAGACATTAAATTTAGACTGCGTCGCGGGCAATTGCTGGAAAGTGAAACAAAGCCTTGGGTTAGCGAAACAGTGGTAGCGAGATTGCCTAAAATAAACATTAAACCTTTCGACGGTAAGTTAGAAAATTGGGTATCCTTTATACAACTTTTCGACTCATTAATTCATAACCGGTATATTTCTAATGTCGAGAAATTACACTATTTGCTATCGTGTGTACAAAATTCCGCTTATGAGTTGATAAAAAACTACCCACTTACCCATGAGAGTTATTTGGATGCATATAACTGTTTACGTAAATATTATGATAAAAAACGACAAATTGCCTCACATTATTATGAAAAATTGTTATCGTGTGAACCGATTAGAATTAAGTCGGCATGTGACCTTGAACGCGTCCATAGGACATTTTCGGAAAATTTATCGGTTTTGGATAAATATGGATTACCGGACACGAATTTCATGCTGTTCCATTTGTTGTGGTCTAAATTAGATAAATGCACCCGTGAGGCATTCCAACTCGAGCATGATAGTGATGAAATTCCGTTATTAACTGACGTTCAGGCTTTCATTGAAAAACAATACAAGGCGCTTAATTTGTCAAACGTTACGCCTTCACCTGCTAGTAATCCTATTGTTTCGTATAAAAGGGTAGGCGTTAACAAACATGTTCATAATAATGTGAGCAAACAAAAAGCATCGTTTGTAGTTTCTCGCCCAACTTGTAGCTTTTGTACTGGCCAGCACAGTCTTGATACTTGTAATGATTTTTTGAATCTTGACACAAATTCTCGTTTTAATTTCGTCAAGGAAAAGGGTTTGTGTATTTTATGTTTCTCGAATGTTCATCGTGTAAAAGCTTGTCGTGCCTCTCGTTGTAGTGTGTGTCGTTGTTCCCACCACACTTTGTTGCATTTTACCAAAGTTACTCAGCTGTCACCGCCTGCCGCGGAGGACAACGCGCCGCCGGGGTTAAGTAATGTTGGTAGTAACACGGTTTTAACTTCGGTGACTGGGGAAAACACTGTTCTATTTTCGACTGTTAGGGTTTTAATTAAAGACAGTTCAGGTAGTTTTCGACCAGTGCGCGCACTCCTAGATTGCGCCAGCGCATGTAATTTTATTTCGGATTCTTGTGTAAAAATGCTAGGTTTTAACATTTGTCGTAGCCAACACTCCGTAAGTGGGATTGGCAATACTGTCGCTCAACCGCTCGGCTCGCTGTCATGTGAAGTTAGGCCGGCCGGTAACGCAACTTCGTCGGCGATCATTGCGTTTGAGGCTCTCGTTTTGTCGTCGATATGTGCTGACCAGCCTACCCAACCTGTCGACTCGTCGGTATGGTCGCACATAAATAATTTGTCGCTCGCGGATCCTGACTTTGCTCGACCAGGGCCAGTAGATATTTTGTTCAACGCAGATATTTTCGCTTCGTCGCTGCTGCCTGGTCTTAAGCGAGGGAAGCCCGGACAACCGAAGGCATTGAATACTATCTTCGGATGGATCTTAATGGGTGAGTGTGACGCAAGTCCACTCGCGTCGAACGCTTTCGTACCTTGTCGTAGTAATAATAAACATTGCCTGTTCGTGTCGAATCGTTCGCAAACGCTGTCGTTGGATGATTCCATTAAAAAGTTTTGGGAATTAGAAAATGTTAGTTCTCCGATTAAACCTTTCGTGTCGAAGGAGGACCAACTTTGCGAAGTTTATTTTGCCAATAATTACTACCGTAACGGAGAAGGTCGATTCGTAGTGCCCCTACCTTTCGTCGAAGCTACGAACAAACCTACCTTCTTCCATTCTCGTGAAATCGCCTTAAAGCGCTTTCAATCGTTAGAACGCAAATTGGATTGTAACCCCGAGTTCAAAAGGTCGTATGTCGAATTTATGGAAGATTATGAGTCACGTGGTCATCTTGAAGAAGTGAGTCCTCCTTCTACGAGTGAGGGCCAGTTTTATTATATACCGCATCACGGTATTCAGCGCGAGTCAGTCACCACGCCCCTTCGTGTTGTATTTGATGCCAGCGCGAAGGACGCTAAGGGCCTTTCATTAAATGATACTCTCCTCGCTGGACCCAAACTGCAAACCAATATTTTCGATCTGCTCATGCGCTTCCGTTGGCATGCTGTGGTGTTCACGGGTGACGTTAGGCAGATGTACCGGCAGATTTTGGTCCCTGAGGAAGATGCTGAGTTTCAGCGCATTCTGTGGCGGCCCTCCGCTGTTGGTCCCGTGCGCGACTACCGCCTCAAAACTGTAACGTATGGTGTCTGTTCTGCGCCGTTTCAAGCTCTTCGAACCATGGCACAGCTTGCCAGGGATGCCGTGGCTGACTGTCCTGCTGGTTCCGCTGTTCTCGCTCGCGATATATACGTCGATGACGTCGTGACTGGAGCGGACTCTGTCGAGCAGGCTTGCTTGCTTCAGGTGGAACTCACAAAAATATTGTCGTCGGGTGGTTTCCATCTGAGAAAGTGGACCTCAAATAATCGTGACTTTCTTGATAGCCTTCCCTCCTCGGACTTGTACTCGGAGCATTTCAAAAGTTTCGAGGATATGTCTGACGTCTCGCTTAAGATACTGGGACTGCTGTGGCAGCCGCAGTCTGATTCATTTTATTTCCGTGTTGCCGATACTCATTACCGTCGTTGCACAAAGCGTACCATCTTGTCGGAGGTAGCGCGTATTTATGACCCTTTAGGTTTCCTCGGTCCCGTTACGTTCTATGCTAAGTATCTTATGCAGCTCCTCTGGACGGCTGGCGTCTCGTGGGACGACGACGCACCATCTGAGATCGCCTCAGAATGGTTGCGTTTTAAATCGCAACTGGCAACGTTGGCGTCAATTGCAATCTCTCGCCGTGTTGTTGGCCCTTTTGTTTCGTTACAACTCCACGGATTTTGTGACGCGTCAGAGCGCGGATATTGCTCTGTCGTGTATTGTCGATTCGCTAACAATGAAGGCTCGTCTTTTGTTAACCTTTGTTGTGCGAAGTCTAAGGTTGCGCCTCTTCGCAAGCAATCTATCCCTAGACTTGAGCTCCAAGCAGCTGTGCTACTCTCTGAGCTCATGAATAGTACCATTGAAGCTCTAAAACCATTTTACCTTATTGAGGAGATCTACGCGTGGTCCGATTCTAGTGTAGCTTTGTCGTGGATAAAATCGTGCCCGTCAAAATGGAAGACGTTCGTGGCAAATCGTGTCAGTCGCATCCAGGAGACCATAGCGCCTGATCGATGGAGGCACGTTAGTACTCACTCGAATCCAGCGGATAGCGGTTCTCGCGGTTTGCTGCCTGCAGACCTCGTTTCTAATGATCTGTGGTGGAGAGGTCCCTCATGGCTTGCCGAGCCTGAAGAGAAATGGCCTGTGACTTCGTCCTTATCTTTCTTGTCGCCTAAGGATACACATGAGGAACAGCGTATTTTCAGCTTGTTGACATCCAAAGAGCCTAATTTTGTCGATTCATTGTTGAATAAGTTTTCGTCTTTTTCGAAATTGAAACATGTAACTTCGTACTTGTTTCGATTCTTACAAAATTGCAAAGAATCATCTATCAAGAAACGCGTTTTCGGGCCTTTACAGCCATCAGAGGTTCATAGAGGTTTTATGTTCCTAATTAAAGTCGTGCAGGAGAGTGTTTTTCCGTCGGAGTTAGAAAACCTACGCAAAGGTTCATCTAACTCACTACCAAAGAGTTTACGTAAATTGTCACCATTTATCGATGAAGCGGGTCTTCTCAGGGTGGGCGGTCGCCTGGGTAATGCTAACATAGGATTTGAAATTAAGCATCCGCTGCTATTACCGCGCTCTCATCGCCTTACGTATCTTATAATTCAGGAGTACCACATTCGCTTCATGCACCCCGGTGCGCAGACTCTTCAAAATCTCCTTGCTCAAAAATTTTGGATATTGTCGTGTAAACGTGTTATTCAATCGGTGATTTCAGGCTGCATTAAATGTTTTCGTGTTCGTCCGCTAACCGCTCCCGCCCCGCTAATGGGAAATTATCCGCCGTATCGGATAAACCAAATGAAATGTTTCTCGAGTTGTGCTGTTGACTACGGTGGACCTTTCGATATCGCTCTCGGACGTGGTCGCGGTGCTAAAACCTATAAAGGATACTCGTACATTTGCATTTTCGTCTGCACTAGTACGAAAGCTATTCATATCGAACTCGCCTCCGAGTTGTCGTCTGAGGCGTTCCTGGCCGCTCTACGGAGACTCATCGCACGTCGTGGCCGATGTAGCCATCTCGTTTCCGATCAAGGACGTAATTTTATCGGTGCTAGTAACTACCTTGGTTCTCTCATGCAAAAGGCCGCGGAATCACAGGAAATTAAGTTTTCGTTCAGCCCTCCTGGTAGTCCCCATTTCAATGGCCTGGCTGAGGCAGGCATCAAATCGGTAAAGACACACCTTGCTCGTGTCATTGGTACCCAAAGACTCACTTTCGAAGAGTTCTACACGGTACTCACGCAAATAGAGGCGATGTTGAACTCGCGCCCGTTGACGCCACTCAGCTCGGACGCTAATGACCTCTCGGCGTTAACCCCAGGTCATTTTATGACTCTGGAACCTTTGTCGATTATGCCAGAGGAAAGTTATGTCGACTTAAAGATAAGCGTTATGCAACGTTGGAAACTCATCCAAAAGATGCAGCAGGATTTCTGGCATCGGTGGCATAGTGAGTACATGCATACACTACAACAGAGAGCTAAATGGGATAAACAACATTCGAATATAACCGTAGGAGCATTAGTGCTTATAGTTAATGAACTATTAAGGCCTCTTAACTGGCCATTAGGTCGTATTATCGCTCTGCATCCAGGTGCAGATGGAATATGTAGAGTAGTAACGGTGAAGACTGCCACTGGGCAGTACAAAAGACCGGTTGTAAAGATTTGTCCTTTGCCATCAGCAAACGACATTTAACTTGAATTTATCGTTTCCGTCTTGTCGTTTACACTGCTTTTCGTTAACCCAATATCAGTGTAACTTATCGTAATTGTTGTTTTCGTAATTCATTGTAGAGTTTAATTAAGTCACGTTCTCTACGCTAACTTTTCGTAGTTTAAGGTATAATTTCGTGGTAAATACTGCGGATCTATTTAGTATACCGTCGCATTTAGGTGGGCGGAATGTTCAGTATTGTCGAATTAATTATTTAATCTGGTAGTTTCAATAGAACGGTCAGATTCCAGTGTCGCCTTAGACTGGCAACATTGATAGAATAGACTTCCGTTATAACTTCGAAACCGCGTAGCGGCTTGTCGTTGTCGTTAATAAAATAAAATCTCGTAGCAAGGCAATTTCAGCTGTATACCGATCTCCTGTTCAAAACTAATTAATTCTAACAAAGAAGATTGCGATCTGGCTTGTGTGAGTGGGAATAGTGTCCTAAGTGTAGCAGGGAAGGGAGAAGCCTATCTGGATCCAGCGCTGGGTTAACCCTCGAACTGGCTGCTGCTGATGGTGCGAAGCGGTCACACCGGAGATCCCAGGTAAGCCCGAACGCAATCATTTGTATTTTACCATCCAAATTGACGGTCTTATTACCTTCACAAACTCATTGATGTCGCGGAGCATGCGTGCGTAAATTTTAATTAATACAGTCCACTAGTCTTTCGTATTTGTCGCATCAATGGTGAAAAAAAAGATATTATCTGACAAGAACATTGATAATCAAAAAGTAACATATAATAAACCCTAATACAACTAAACGTGAAAGAGGCTTTGTCTGCATATTAGCTTCTAACACCTTCACAGCTAATAAATAGTTTAAACTCCAAGAAAGGATATAATTATCTCGTAAAAGGTAACTACAGGAAAAACGATAAACAAGTTCTATGAGTAGATAGATAAACTCGAAAGCAAAAGATCATAATCTCACAGGAAATAGTTTCCAAGTTTCGGTGAAATCTCATCACATACCATACCTCCCTCAAATTCCTGCTATTTTGAACTCTACACCCGCACAATAACGTTGTTGAAATGCATGTCCCCCCCTGGAACCCCGCAAGGCCACCATAAGGAATGTCAGAAATGTGGTGATTTAAGACAAGGGCAATAAGTCTCGCGAATCATTGGCATTTGTGCCTCTGTTTTGCCTTTTCATATATTAAATTCGTTGGTTTTTTATAGGTCTAGCCGTTTTTCTGCGAGCTGAATCTTTAATAGGGTGCAGGAGCTTACCTACACTGTGTTGATTCTTAGTTATTTTATTTATTGAAAAAGTAAAACCACGTCATACATACTAAACATTAAAAAATTAGAAATGAAGTTTACATTTTCCTCTGGTATATACAACAATAACGGAGTACATAACTTTCACAAATAATATTATCTGCATAAAAAAAATGGTATGAAGGATAGATTAGATTAAGTAGACACTATACAAAGCAAAATAAAATAAAAGATAAAACTATTAAAGTCCGACAGCAAATTAAAAATTTAGAAAGTAGAAGGATAAATGACACACAACTGACAGATTTTGGTTTTGTACGTGTTGTATATAGTAAATAACTTTTTAACCTCAAAATGGAACTTTGTTAGCAATCACAGACAATACATTGGCCAAGTAAAGTCCAAAATGTTGAATTAGTTTACTTTATTTCCGATAAAAGAGTTGTTTTAGCCAAGGCACATTTTGAGGTTAGAAAGTTGTATACTATATTAGACAAGTAAGAATGAACATGGTATAAATAGGGTAATGACTTTGATTGACGTAAGTTGTTATCATTGAGAATAAGTTAAAGAAGTTGAAGTTTTTTCTGAGGGATCTACAGTCCCAAGACTGCGATCTAGTGAATTCAAATGCGTTACCAACCCTGAGTAGGTACTAAGATGGTATTCGTCTATACAAGTAATATCACCGGTTGTGTTATCGCCACACCGAAACAAAAAATGCGAACACTGCTGCTTGCCGTTGGGTTAATGGATAAGATGGTAATAGTACCATTAAAAAGACAATAATTACTTAAATTTACACGTCGCTCTTCGCAAAAATTGCTTACTGCACTCAGATACAAAATTCTCACTTTTTTATATACGAACGAATCTAGAATAAAGCTAATGTAAAAGTTTTACAGCCATATTTGGAGACTTCGGCAGGAAACTTCTAGTTTCTAACATATAAGATCTTTCAAAGTTTTATAGTACAGTTTCAAGTTTCAAAACTCGATTGGGGCGGCGAATACCGCCAGATTTGCATTTATTATTATGATGTAAAAATCAGAACAAAGTTTTCTACATTTTCATGAACTACTCCATTGAAATCTCACCTTACTGCTATTGCTAGCTTTTAGCTATCTACCTAACATGAAACACCTTAAAATTCAGATTGCTTTTTTTCGAATATTAACGTGTTACCAAAATAATTCCTGTGCTCAAGCTAATTTTAGATTAAATAAATGCATAATTTCATTGCTATACATAATACTCGTATTAGGTTAGATTTTATTTATGAGCGACAGCAAAAAATAAAGTCTTCTACCAAAGCATTGCATTCGAAATATTGAAAATTTTGAATTTTCATCATATCGAAATTATGACTAATCGGAATTATGTAAGTAGTAAAATAACGTCAAGTGTCCAGCAGACCTCTGAATAGAGAATAAGGATGGATTTTATAAAAAGCATTTCTCAACAAAATACGAAAATACCGTCAAAGACATCACCAAAAGTAAAATTCAAATTATATTCGGGCAAAACATACGCATGATACAAGCATTTTAAACTGCTAATTAGACAGCGAATAGACAAAGAGATGTAATGTGCCCTGTGACGTCATGTAAACTCCATGTTAAATTCTGTTTTGTTAGAAAGAGATAAGAATAAAAGTCATGAATGTGAACAAAAGTCATGATTATTCCGTATTAGAAAAATATGCAATTGGAAATCTTGTATGCAAGCAGTGTGTATCCAGTCCCTGACTAACTCATGCCATGTTATTTACATGTGTTTTTCCTTTTACGTGACCTCTTAACGGCTTAAAAATTTCGTACCGTTTCGCTAAGGGTACTAAGGGACGGATCTTAAAAGCGATTCTAAATCACAAAAAATGGTCGGCAAAACGAGAAATGATTGCAACACGAAACAAAAGCGGAACCAAAACAAACCTAATGAGCCTTATAACGACCAAGTAGCTCGCTCTTGACCCTCCAAACGTCAGAGGTTACAATAAAACCAACGAAACTTCGCTAGTGTTGTCCCTTTCCGTCCTGTGAGAGAATGATAGAGATGATAAGGAGTTTGCGATGGGGATGAGTCGAATGGTTGACTGGAGAGGCATCTCTGGAATTATATCTGGACTGCTATAACCCAGTGAAGAGGAAATTATAATACGGGATATATTTTTTTATGTAACGAGTTTGATGTTGGCAACAGACTGGAAAAGGAAAGCACGAATGATAGACCTCACGGTATTATAAACGTTGAAATGTTTGTCAAGCAATCTGATTGACCAAGACCTAGGAATCTTGTCACAGTATTTTATTTTCACAGTGTGGCTTTGATTAATTATTATCAACGATGGTAGGAAGTGTGACTACGCGGAGGGTAGAACTAGATAGACCACTAAATACACAGACAATCTGCTTTCTGGAAGAGGTAGGCTGCATTGGATTAAGCGCTAATTAAAAAGAGAGGTAATTACACAAAAGATTCCATAAGGTCGAAGTGTACACCACATCTATATAGTTTATATATTTACTCGTATGAAATCTGTGTGTACAGTAAGGAAAACTGAAAGACGTACCTTTTTGTCTTAATCACATTGTGACAAGAGCGAAAAGGGTACGTTTTTAAATTTACGTCATGTAAATACATCCATCCATACCACCTATAATATTACAAATTTGAAAGAAGCTCTCTGTCTGTTTGTAGCTGAATCGATTTATGTTCTGAATGAAATTTGGTATGTAGGTATTTTGGGTCCCGGGTAAAGACATACCTACGATACTTTATATTATTTGTCAAAAATGCTCGGAAAGAACGGTTTTCCGATTGAAACACAAGGACGGAAAGTGCCTCATTTTACTCCTAGGAGTAAAAAAACTATATGAAAACACTTTCCGTCCATGTCCATATTGTTTATTAAAAGTGCTCTCTATTGCATACAAAATCGAAAGGAACGTGAAAAAATCTTGTACGTGACACACAATTTGTGGGTGCAGTGTGGGCCGCCGGCGGTGCATTGTGCGTGAAACTATCTTAACTAATACGCGTAGTTTTCGAACAAACATTCTCTCCGAATTTGTCATAGGTTTTTAAAAATACTTATAATTATGTATTTGTATCATTTCCTCGCATTATTTCAGAAAAGCATTATATTTTCCTCGGCGGAAACGAGAATTTCCTGACTTGTATTTTAGCAGGCCTCGCTATTGCTCGGCCTACTAACCACCTCGTCAGGAAATCCCTTAGTTTCCGCGCCTAGGCAATAATGTACTATTGTGGAAAATATAACAGTTCCCGAAGGAAAAGCGATTAAATACTTCTACGCAGAGTCGGCGGGCAACAGCAATTTTGAGTGTAAAGCTTATTAGTGGTCAATTTCGTGTGATTGCGGTCGAGAGAATAATTTCGAGCGGACAATAGTTGAATCAGTTCAGTAGTCGCGAAATTTAAATGCATTTATAATTCTGCATTCATAAAACTTAAATGCAAATATTGTGTTATTTTAAAGCAAATACCACCAGGTTTCCATTTGCGCTCGGAATTTAATTTTAAAATAAAGAGACGCAAATAAAGATAACAAAGGCTTTACTTAGTTACTAATATTGCATTGTGTGAAGGAGCAGAGGCTAAATTTATTAAAAGTTTTTGTACCTAATGAATGTTTAGGCAAACACTTATTATTTTGTATAACGATAGTAGTTAGCACAAAAATATGCAATAGTCAAATTAACCATAGTCGTATAGATATTAGACACCATTATGTCAGACAAGTAGTAAAAGATAAAATTGTTAAATGAGAATATTTGTCTACTGATGTGGTGACAAAATTTATGGGCAATGATAAACATTTGAATTGTGTTCCTCATCTTGGTTTAAAGACTGTTTAGCTTAAGGGCAGGTGTTGGGATAAATGTATAAACCAAACAGTTAGTGCGTTACTATAATCCATTTATAAATCTAACACGGTTCTATCTGCAGTAAAAGCTAGTGAAACAAATTCAATTAATTTTATTGTAACCGTCAAACGAATCGAATTTTACCAAATCAGCGCCCAACCCCTCAAAAACACAGGAACTCTGCCACAAACCGACAGTTAGTTACGTTAACCGAGCAGTTAGTTTAACGTACTGCGGTTGCAACTAGTTAAACTAAATCCAACACGGTTGCAAACGGTTCGTTCATTGACGGTTACCACACGGAAACTCAGTGTTACGGTTTGACCACGACAACGCTCCGCTGCGAGCGACGAGCGGTGACAACAAATGTATAGAGATCTATGAGTCATGCCACCAGAGGCCCAACTTTGAAAATCGAAGTTCGAAGTTAGTTCAGCTCCATCCCTTTCTTTCGATTTTGTATCGAACGACGAGTGACAGGTATAGAGCTCATTATGATTTATCCAGTGTATCCCTGGATAAAGTGGATGAAACTAGATGTAATGTCACCAACAAGAAATAAAAAATAGTCGTTGATTGCTGTGTGTGGATTGTGAATCCTATCGGAACAAAGTGAAATATCTCACCTCATATTAGATACTATTGAGATGAAATAAACGAGTGTTTAATCCCAGAGCATTAACTGTGGGAAACAAGTAAAACGCCGGGAAATGTATAACAATGTATAACCCGGCCAATTGACATATCATGTCAAACTGCTAATCAATCAAATTCCTCGACTGTACAGTCACGAGATTAAATTTGGTTTGGACATTTTACAACAATAAGGTTAAGTTTCCTAAAAGTTGCAAACGACTTGACATATCTAATTACATTGACGACTTCAAGCACATTTTACTTGAAATGGGTCCCAAATTATCACCTCCCTCATTCCATTAATAGATTAAATTCATACACCGCATGTAAAACTAAATAGACAAACTTTTCAAGACACTTCGTCTCTGGGATCTAGATTATTCTTTCCGCTAGCCCTTTATCCACTTTACGGATATGTGGGTACGCTACCCTTGCATGAGGGTTGACGTACGAGGGTAGAAGTCCCTTTATACTGTGCGACTGTAACTTAAGGTTTAAATTTAAAAAATACAGGCATTAGTAATTTGTAACTAAGTACATATCCGTTCAATTTAATTAATAAGTAAATGAAATCTATGAAATATATCTCATAATGAAGTACAATAAGTTTTGAAGTTTTTCTTATATTAACCACTAACAGTATGATTATTGTACAGTCAACCAATTTGATTTCTAGGCCACTTTGGACTATGTTAAAGTGACGTTGTCAACCAAAACGTAAGAGACTCCCTATGATTTGGTTTACAACGTCACGTTGACAAAGTCCATAGTGGCCTAGGAATCAAATTGGTTGAATGTACAAAAACTGAAATTAAATTAATTATCTCAATTCCATCATCTTCGTCGTCATCGTCTTTGACCAGTTATCCTAATAGTCAAAGTTTTGATAACTCTTATTTACTTTAAAGAAATGACGGCCAAGATAAAATCAAAACCTTAACAAGGTCTTAGGCCCGTATTAATAAACTAATCTCAACTCTAATGCTCGTCTCGAGATGTGTCAAAAATGACGGTGTTCTATGGTTTGACGTTTACTTTGATGTATCTTGTGACGCGCATCTCAGCCAAGATGAGTTTATTAATACGGGCCTAAGACGCCTATAGCCGCTGGTTTAACCGCATAGAAAGGAATCACTGCAAAGCAATCGTATCGCAGCCGTTTCGTCGTAACACAACCACCTCCCTTATCGGCAAGTTAGACGCGCCCCCCCACAGAAGGGCTGATTGTCTTACTGCTAACTTGGGAGATAACATCGGGCTGCCTATAAAACATCCGTATCATAACAGGGTTTAGGAAATGCTATATGGTATATGGTAATCTCGAGGACAGTACAGTATCCAGTGTAATTTACCGTACGGACAGCGAAATGTATCTCGTTTTGAATGTCGGTCGCTTGTGTTCTGCTTCGAACTCTAGAACACTATATTTTTAGATAACGGGGTCCTGTTTCCAATAAGAATACGAAGAGTAAATTCAGGAATACATGTTTGGCTCGAGCTTCTTTTGTCAATTTGTAAAAGACTAGCTGTTGCCCGTGAAAAATAAAACATTGCCTATATTCATCAGGGATAATGTTGGATTATATTGGCTCCAGTAGTTTCGGTGCCTATTCAATTCAAACAAACAAACAATCAAATATTTCCTCTTTATAATATTAGTGTAGATAAAGATAAGAGACCACTGCTGAGTCGTGCGAACTGCTATAGGTAGAGTTCATAAATTATAGTACACTATATAGTACCGTGTCACTTTAATAGCTGTGACAATTTATATATCGCAGTTAAAACATGACATTAAACATAGACAAAGTACAAAACTGTACAAATATTAATGAACTCGACTATACGAACTAACTGTTGCCCGTGAAACGTCCGTCCGCGTAGAAATCGTTTATCTTCTAAATTATTTTTCTCACTGTATTTCATATTATTATAGTTGTTTTGTATTTTGCACCAAATATATTTTTTTCTGCTTCATATAAATTAGCAGATTTCAAATCAATCTAGATTTCAGCCTAAAGTTTATTTTGATTCCGAATTTCTTTACAGTCAAAATCTCTATTTAAATATGAATCCTTTAACTTTTAAAAAGGAACCAGAAACCCCTTCCATCCCAAGCACACTTCCCAACTTTAAAACAAAACGAACTCCAAATCAAACCTATAGCACAGAACATCATTAAACTTTAACAGAAAACTGACTGAGGCTAATGAAAGAATCCCTCAAAGACAAGTCTTAATTATTTCTTTACAACTTCGCTCAAATCCTGAAATAAAATATAAGAAGGCAAAAAAAGCCCAACGTCATCAATTGCCACCTGGCAAGGCCCTTTTCTGTTCAAAGGGAGCTCGGTTCCACCTTTTTCTTGTCTTCCTAGTAATGAACCAAGTTTTTCGACTCAAATCAGAAATAAAAGATAGTGCCTGGACTTGGGTACATTTACTTGTTGGAGGTAAAGACTCGAGAGAAACAGCTGACGCTGTAGAAAAAATACTGCCATCCTGGCTCTATCAAGGCAATGAAGAGTTAATATGTGAAGAAGCGATATCATCGGTTATACTGCAATACCGTGTAACTTACAAATTCAATCAGTTGCAAAATGAACCTCAATGTCTTATTAGATATGGTAAATTTTGCAACTGATTGAATTCATTATTTACGCGGTATTGCAGTATCACCAACGAATATGATTATTACAAGAGGTACAACCTCGGATAGATTAAACTACAGAACTAAAACAATGAAGATTCATGAGAGATTAACATGATCCTTTTCAACTGAGTAATAATAAAGATCGTGGGAAACCGATGAGTAGGACAAAACCGACAGTCGTGAGATCGTTGAGGAAGGCCGTTGTCCAGCATCCGTGTACTTTTAGAGGCTGATATGATAATGATAACGATGATGATGATGATGATGAACATTTGCCGGTATACATACATACATACGTACATAACGTCACGTCTTCATCCCAGAGTGGTGTGGGCAGAGCTACAGAATTACCAACAACTCTAACAAATTGTTGTCTATTCTATAACCACATTTAGCATAAATAGGCTAAGATGTTTACCATGTATATGAACATTATTATTTGACAGTATGTTTAGTTTCAAAATTTGCAAGTTTTTAAAGTCTTAAAATTATCCGTAATTCCGTTGTCCATTTGAAATAGTCTTTGCCGTGTGCATATCTAAAGAGGAAAGATCTGTACTTTTGTACGTTTGAAACAAATGTACAGATTTCAAAAATTCTTTGACCTTTAGAATGCTACATTATTCCCACCCGAGTAACATAAGTTACTTTTTATCCCGGAAAAATAAGCGTTCCGTGGGCTGACAAAAGTACAAACTCTACGCGCACAAAATCGCTGGCAGAAGCTAGTACAGTCAAGGACTTTAATTGTTAGACCACTATGGAACCCTGTCATAATGACAGCGTCAATCCATATGAAAGAAATTACGCTAAAATGAATGATCAACGTTATGCGACAGGGTTCCATAGTGGCTTAACAATTAAAGTCCTTGACTGTACTTAGTAAAAGTAAGAACAAAAATGACAATATTTTGACGACATGTTCCAAAGTGTCTTATTTTATTTATTTATTTTATTTTTGTAGCACAGAGAAGACAAACGAGCACACAGGCCACCTGATGGCAAGTGGAAACTGTAACCCATAGATATTCGCATTCACAAGACTGCGATGCAATCCTAAGCAAATGCGTTGCCAACCCTGAGGACTAAGATGGAATGCCTCTATGCTAGTCATTTCACCGGCTGTCTTATCCCAAACCGAAACACAACAATGCGTATTATACAGGGTGTATACGGAGGGGTGGATCAAACGAAGGTCAAAGGTAGGGGACCTCAAGGGGCATCAGAATCACCCCCATGTATGTTCAGCAATTGTTATTAGTTTCGGAGATATTGATAATTTTAATCGGATTTTTTGTCACTTTTCCTTATGTCCGTGATACGAAAAACCCCTAAATTCATGTATTTATACCTTTTTTTTTCAGTGTTTTCTTGCATGATTAGAATCACTGTGAAATAAGGAAGTTTTTAAAGCTAAATGCCATTTTTTGTTCATTACAACTTTTTGAGTAATCGCACAGAGTTACTTTCTCCATACTAAGGAAACCCCGCGTTTGATTTTCACCAAGTATGGAAAAACAAACTTTGTGTGATTACTCAAAAAGTTGTAATGAAAAAAAATATGTTATGTAGCTTTAGAAACTTCCTTATTTCACAGTGATTCTAATCATGCAAGAAAACACTGAAAAAAAAAGGTATAAATACATGAATTTAGGGGTTTTTCGTATCACGGACATAAGGAAAAGTGACAAAAAATCCGATTAAAATGATCAATATCTCCGAAACTAATAACAATTGCTGAACATACATGGGGGTGATTCAGATGCCCCTTGAGGTCCCCTACCTTTGACCTTCGTTTGATCCACCCCTCCGTATACACCCTGTATACCACGATTCAGCTTTCCCCTTTTAAGCATAGCGCAATTGCGTAGATTCACTGCCGGCCAACCCACGAATGCAGCAATTGTGACACACAAAGGTGTCACCGTCAATTGTGTTTATATCTTTACCATATCCGCCCCACCGCGTCTACCCTCATTAACGTACCTTTAGGGGGTTTAAACTAATATTCCTAAGTCTGTTGTCATGGCGCCTTTGCCAGTAGATTAATTCGATCTTGGGTTTAGGTTAGCTGCTTTAAATGCGAGGGTTATAGTTTGGACACGTGCTTAGAGGTTCATTTGCAAAGGTACAGTCAGCAACAAAAGTAGCTAAGCAGAATTACATGCTCTAAGTGATTCTTGTGCCGGAGTTTCAAGAAGCGCTAGTAGTTTCACTCATTTCCGACGTGTAAAAGAGCCCGTATGAGGCCAATTTACTGAATAAATATTTTGATTTTGATTTTGATCTAGACACGACGTATTCTCTTGACAATAGAGTCGAGTGCAGATTATTTTGACCTCTTCGGTTGCGTAGCTACTTCTGCTGTTGGCTGTACTGCCGATCGATGTCCTTGGATACCTACTCACGGGTATGCATGCAGCAAAACATGCGGAAAGAACTTTGCTCAAGTCGTTGTTTGGTGGTTGCCTAGCAACCCTGCGATCCTATGTTTTGCTGTTTTAACGGTTCCGTGCCCAAACGGGACTCTATACTAAGACTCCACTGTCCGTCTGTCTGTCTGTCACCAGGCTGTATCTCATGAACCGAGATAGTTAGACAGTTGAAATTTTCACAGATTATGTATTTCTGTTGCCGCTACAATCCCATACAACAAACGTGATCTATTTGCTGCTTTTTGCTCGATATTAACGGCAACTGGCAAACATGTTGTATAGATAATGGTACAGAACCCTTCGTGCTCGAGTCCGACTCGCACTTGGCCGGTTTTTTCCTTCTGAATAGCGAACTCAATGCAGATATAGCCCAAAGAAGGATTCTAGGGCTTCCATAGTGACACGTCGCTGTTATTTGTGTTGTCATAGTTTTGTATTGCTCATAGTAGGAGTAACAATGGTCGCGTTTTTTATATAAATGTAGATAAGGCGTCCGTCACTCTCACACTTCCATATACTTATATAAAGTGACGGAAGTTTTTTTTTTATGGCATAGAGAACGCAAACGAGCACACAAGCCACCTGATGGTAAATGGAAACTGTGATCCATAGACATTCGTATCCACAAAACTGCAATGCAATCCTAAGACTGCAAATGCGTTGCCAACCCTGAGGACTACGATGGAATGCCTCTATGCTAGTCATTTCACCGGTTATCTTATCCCCAAACCGGAACACAACAATGGGAACACTGCTGTTTGGCGCTAGGTTAATGGATAAGATGGTGGTAGCGATCCGAACGGACCCTGCTCAAGGTCCTACGGTCCTACCACCCGCAAGTTTTAATCTTCATCGATAAACAAGACCATGATAGGCACTTTATTTAAATCGCCGTTTTTTGTTACCAAGACTTGAAGAACGGTGACTGTTGGCTTACCTGCAAAAGAAAACGAAGATAAGAATAGAGAAAACATTTTTTTTAAGAAATACCAACATATAACATGTAAATCGTCAGTGAAACTGCAAACCTGCGGAAGTAACATTTTTAATTAGGAGCAAAATGGACCGTTTTACAAAGACATTAAGATTCATTTTGTTCTATATTTTTTTTTTTGGCTACGCGATTTTGCACTATCACCGACGAAATGCAAAATATTAAAATACAGCATTATTAGTAGCGAGTTGTAGGTTCATTTTATCCCGTCTTTAAAGACTGTCATTTCGCTTAGTTTAAAGCAGCCTAAGTTTATTTACTTTTCCCGACAGCGGCGAAACCCAAAAGGGTTATGTGTTTGAATTGTAAGTATATATGTCTGTTGCTATGTCCCCTCGTAACTACTCAACGAGTAAACCGATTTTGATGGACTATACGTCGCCTTGATGGCACGAGTCCCACAGAATACATCACATTCTTAAAAAAAAAAAACATTTTAAGGGTAATATATCGACGACAGTATCAAAAAATGTAGTCGCGTTTTTAACATTTTATTCAGTTCAGTGTAGTAGAGTCAATCAATATTATCGATATGAAAAAAAGACTGGTTCTTAAAACGAGAGCGATACAAATAAATCTTTTTCAGGGGCCAGAAATAAAATTTCCGGCATGTCTGATTGTCAAAGGGAGGACGATAGTTAAATTCCTCCATCCCAGGGGAGAGGGTTGAAGCTTCCCTTATCGAAATAAGTGTTGTCCTGAAATATATGTCAACTTTTATTTGGAATAAATAAATGTTTTTTTTCAAAAGCGTTATTATTGTGGTGATGAATAAGTGAAATCTTTACATCGCTTCCACCCAAAACCGAAACAAATGCCAAGTGATCGATTTTTAATTTCAGGTTTCGTTGGAGGCCAGTCAATATCAAATCAACCCAGTAAAAAAACACCCCGACTCAAAACAGTCCGTAAAGAAAAACCTTTAAAAAGTAAATAATTATAAGTACTGGCCCTATAAGTTAAGACCGCTAAGTAGCTGGAGTATTTTATATTATTTAGTTTGCTTAGCGGTCCCCCGACGTTTTGAGCTACGGTGCCACAGACAAACAGATACACACACACACACACTTACACGTCAAACTTATAACACCCATCTTTTTTGCGTCGGGGGTTAAAAAGGCAAACATCGCAACTAAGATACTTGAAAAACGCTTCCTTGGGGTAGTTTTTTCGAAGGAACTGAAACAAGTACCAAAATTTCGCAGGTTTTTGAGCACCACGTACAAAACTCACGTGAAATGTTTTATGTAGAATTTTGTATTATTTCGTGAACCTATATCGTTCTAACACTAGCTAGATTGCGATAGTCTTTTGTTTTGCCGCGAAAAAACCGGGCTGTGGTTATCAGGGTTGCAAACTTGCATATGAAAACATCGTACCTAGTTACATGCGCGTTTGTGATGTTTGATATTATCGTTATAAACTGGCCTATAGGCGAAGGTTTTACGTGTGCGTTTGACAACTTTGGTTTGCAGGTTACTTCGTCGACACGACGAAATGCCTGCTTACAGTATTCCCAGCTTTTTTATAGTTTTCGGCTGGTTATCGCTAACACGCTTGCTCTCGCAACTGACAGTATATTTGTCCCTCGTAAGTAATAACAAAACAAATATTGCCGATCGCTATTAAGAAAATGGCAGCACTGAATAAAGGTTGCGGTCGACCTTATTGATACATACAGACCAAAATAGATTAGCATTCAACTCTGTATATACTCTAAATTTGCATAGACTTGGATTAGGTACGTCATACTAAAATGCATTTAAATGCGTTCGACCTTCAGTTCAATGGATGCTATTCAAGACGAACCAACTGAATAACCTTGGGTGTTATTCTCTCAAAAACAACGGACGGTCGGACGAACGAGCGAAATCGCAGCGGTGAGTTTAGGTAGGCCCGTCAGAGCGAATAAAACACATTTTAGCACGTGCATTTTTAATTAAGCAACCCTATACGGTCCATCTATCGGCAGAAACCATGCTGCTAAATTGGAAATGCACGCGCTAAAGTATGTTGTGTTCGCTCTGACGGAACTACTTAAACTCGCCGCTTGGACATTCACTCGTTCGTCCGTCCGACCGTCGCTGTTGAGAGAATCACTACTTGTTGCTTGTATATTTCACGTGAATGGTATATTTACTTTTATTGTTCAATCATGATGCAACGACCGTCGTCTCGAGCAGACTGGAGAAACAGATGTTCACGAGTACCCTCCAAGAACAACCGGCACTTAGTCGAGTTTTGTTGTTGGTTCACCCGTTCAAGACTAATGCGTGTAAATAAACACAGAACAGTGAATAAAAAAAAGATTTTTTATACCTCTGTTTATGCTGCATTACCCGCACTTCTCGTGCACTGCCTGTTACTCCGTCCGCGTTTTTTTTTGCGGTATTCTCTAGGTAACTGTCAAATTTGGCAGACTGTCAATTTAGGCTGAAAAGTCTCCTTCCCGAGACTTATTCTCACACCAAATTGCATCTAAATCTGTTCACCTTAGCGGAGAAAGCGTAACAAACAGACAGAGTCACATTCACATTTATAATATTAGTATTGAACTAAGGATTATTTCGATATTTTAAAATACAAATAGCACTAACGATGTGGCAATATTTAAAGCATTTTAAGCCGGGTACTCATTAGCGAGCTGTAACTATACCCGTAGCAGTTGCAGTAACGAGATTCTAGTGGAGAACAGGCTCGCGAGCCGCGTATACGTCACGATTTTACCCAGCTTTATGTAACTAGTCTGTCGAATCATAGATGCTAAAGTCTGTTATTATTCAGACTGCCAATGACTATAATAAGTATACCTGACTGCATTGTCTTTAGATAGAGGATGAAATAGTGATGAGAAAGTTGAATATATATTCCTCATTATCATCGTATTATTATGATGGGTGCGACAGGGACGAAACCTCTCTAATCAATCAATCAAAGCCTATATCAAATCTATCAACCATCACTACGTTTTCATGTCAATACTTGGAAAAAATAAAATGTATATAACAGGCTTCAGCCAGTGTCATCAAAAAATTCAAGATTAAATAGAGATTACAACCTCAAATAAACATGAACATGCTCAACCTTCAAAAGTACGCAAATATGGAGTAACAAAGGTAAATTGATTTGTTTATATGAGTTACCGAATTAATAGGAACAGCGTTTACGCTAATATTGCCTAAGGAAACAGCGTTCTATAACGGTAAACTTCTCTAAGATCTACGTCATTAGAAGACGCTTGCATCGCTACGATTCCTCTGGGTGTGTGATGCACTAATTAAATTAAGTGCACATAGCACGCTAGATGTGGTACCGCCGAGCGCACCCTTGATGAATAAGGATGTAAATGACGCATTGAAGAACGTGCGATAGGATTCGAGACGATTAACGATTGCCAGGAGCTATTATCGATGGATGAATCAACTTTTTCACCCACACAACTTTGTCCACTGCATTATGGTACGATCGACTTTCAGATCAATTTATAATAAAACTAGCTGTTGCGCGCGACTCCGTCCACGCAGAAAAATAAAACATAGCCTATGTAACTCAGGGTGAATGTAACTTTCCAATGGTGAAAGGATTTTTGAAATCGGCACAGTAGTTTTTGAGTTTATTCATTATAGCGACCCGCCCTCGCTTCGCTTCGGTTTATTTGAGTTTTCTATAACACACGTACATAAAACAAAATTTATTATACATAAAAACCTTCCTCTTGAATCACTCTATCTACTAAAAAAAACCGCATCAAAATCCGTTGCGTAGTTTTAAAGATCTAAGCATACATAGGGACAGACAGCGGGAAGCGACTTTGTTTTATACTATGTAGTGATACACACACACAAAAATACAAATCATTCCTCTTTATAATTTTCGTGTAGACGCAGAGTGCATTTTTTTAAAATGCTTTTCCTATTGTAAACAACTCATTAGTAAACTGAAATGTCAATAGGCAGGGCATATTTTTTTTTTTTTTTTTTTTTCTTAGCCTGTTTTTGTGTCCCACTGCTGGGCAAAGGCCTCCCCTCGTTTTCGCCATTCGTTTCTATCCAGAGCGCACTCCTGCCAATCCCGCGCGAACGACTCAAGGTCATCTCGCCATCTCCTTCTGGGTCTACCTCTGCTACGATAACCATCGCGTGGAAGCCAATGGGTGGTGTTTTTGGCCCATCTCTCATCGTGCATGCGGCAGATATGGCCAGCCCAGTCCCACTTCAACTTTGCGGTCTTTACCCCAACATCAGCAATACCAGTTCTGGAGCGCAGCTCTGTGTTCCTCACCCTATCGGATCTTCGGACACCCAGTATGCTTCGCTCCATTGCTCTTTGGCAAACCTTGAGTTTGGACTTTTGAGTCTCAGTTAATGACCACGTTTGGGCACCGTATGTTAGGATTGGCAGGATACACATGTCGACGAGTTTTCTTTTTAAAGTAATAGGAAGGCTGCCCTTCATCAGTTCCTTCATGGACCAGTAGCTCCTCCAGGCATTTTCAATCCGCCTATCGATCTCTTTGTCTTGCCGGTTTGTGAAGGAGACTATCTGGCCCAAGTAGGTATACTCATCGACATATTGCATAACCTGCCCATCAACCATGACCCTACGTTTTTTGCAGTTGGTCATCAACTGAGTTTTGGATCTGTTCATTGTCAGTCCAACCTCAAAGCTTGCAGTGCTGAGTTCTTGCAGCATACCCTCAAGTTCACTTGCCGAAGATGAGAAGAGCACGATGTCGTCCGCGAAACGAAGGTTTGTCAGATTTTTGTCGCCGACATCAATGCCCTTAGAATTCCAGGAGACCGCCAGTTGTTTAAAGATTTCCTCAAGGCAGCTTGTGAACAGTTTAGGGGATAACGGGTCACCCTGCTTCACGCCTTTTTCTATTTTGAAAGTGGGGCCCGGAAATTGAAGTTTTATGCTGGCCGTACTTTTATTGTAGATAATTCCAACGAGTTCAACATACGTCTGGTCTATTTGTTGACTACGCAGTGCAGATAATATTGCACGATGTGTGACGCTGTCAAATGCTTTATTATAGTCAACAAATGCCAAATAAAGTGGTTTGTTGAATTCGTTGGACTTCTCTAGGACCTGGTTGAGGGAGTGCAGGTGGTCAACTGTGGAAAAGGACGGGCGGAAACCAGCTTGCTCGGGCGGTTGGTGTTGGTCCAGTTGAGGGGCAATTCGATTCTGAATGACCATTATGAACAATTTGTAAATGTGAGACACAAGACTTATCGGTCGGTAGTTATTCACATCGGCTTTATCGCCCTTCTTGTGCAAAAGTATAATATTGGAATGGCAAAAACCATTCGGCAATATTCCCGTCAGCAATACGCTATTGAAGAAATTTGTTAGATGCGGTAAAAGAACATGTCTCCCCAACCTCAGAGCCTCCGTCGTAACACCATCCTCACCGGGACTTTTCTGGTAAAGCATGCTTTTTAAGGCACAATTCACCTCGTGGTCGGATATTGGCGGTATGGAGTTAGGGCAAGAGTACCCTATGCTGATGTGATCCCGCGATGGGTCGGAATACAGGGTCTGGTAGAAGTTAGTGCATACTTCTGTGATTTTTTGTCTATCGTTCTGCCTGATTCCATTCTCATCCTTCAAACACGTGATCCATGTTCTTCCTTTGGTGATACCCTGTTTGGCTACTCTAAGTGAGCGATGTGTTTTAAGAGCTATCTTCACTAGCCGGGTGTTAGTTTCCCTAATATCCTTTCTTATACTTCGTTTTACCTCTTTATCTAAAATTTTGTACTGGTCCCTATTATGTCTACTATTTTGTCTATTGGATATTAATTGTAATGTGTTTTTCGATAATTTCCTATTTTGTGATTTATTTTGCTTAATTTTACTGCTAGCTGATTTTATACAATCCAGGAGTGTGGCGTATTGAGATTCGGGATCAATTTCTGAGCCGGACGGGAGACCACTAAATCTGTTTTTTAACTCTAGATTAAACTGATCCATATTTTCTAGAAGCGTGTCCTTCTCAATCCGTTTAATTCGTTTGGTAAATAGCATCTGTCTTAATATCTTTAAGTTAAATTTCAATTTGGCGCGGAGTGGTCTATGATCGGAATTGTATTTTAATGTATTAATCACTCCCACATCGCTTACGATTTTAGTGTCAGAAGCTAGCACATAGTCTATCTCATTTTTAACGCTACCATCCGGAGAAACCCAGGTCCAACGACGTTGTGGTCTTTTTGAGAAAAATGTATTACTGATGCTCAGAGCCTGTCCAAAGGCGAATTGGATAAGCCGGGTGCCACGGTCATTTCGAATACCGATACCATGTGGACCTAAAACCCGTTCGTTATCCATCTCATTCCTTTCTCCGACTTTTGCGTTGAAATCCCCGAGGACCACGTTCCATGTTCCTCGGTTCTCTTCGCAAGCCCTGTTGAGAAGATCGTAATACTCTTCTACCTCATCATTGCAATGTGCCGATGTTGGTGCGTAAGTTTGGATCAATGTGAGCGTGTGTTTTTCGGTTATACGGAATTTGAGTGCTGCGATTCTGTCAGAGTATCCCACAAACTCGATAATGTTGTTCTTCCACTTCTTCTTTACAAGAAAACCCACGCCATATAGGCCTCCGGGAGTCCCGAAGTGATAGAATACATTAGAGTCTCTTTCAATGGTTTGTTCTCCTTCTCTTCGCACTTCTGATAGACCCACAACGTCCCATTTGATATCTGTTAAGGCATTTTCGAGCTCTAAAAGCCTCTCATCTTTCATCAAAGTGCGAACGTTGTAAGTCAAGATGTGAAGCATATCGGAATCCATTTTAGTAGCCTTGGTCGTCTGACGGGGGATCGAATACGCCCGGGGATTCTTAGCACCCCGTGCTCCAGGACTGGTCCGGCTTCCGTCAGGGCTGGGGTCGCTGGAGCGGCCGGGCACTGGGGGCCGTGACGGGGAGTTGCTCATTTCATGAGGGGGTTTGGACCATAAGCCCACCACGCTGGTCCAGTGCGGGTTGGTGGGCCGCCAGAGCCTCGTTTGTTATTTAGCAGGGTGCACCGCGGGCAGGTGAGGTTGGCTTGAGTTTCCGAAGATGATATTTGGAACCCCTTACACCCCCAAGATGATATTTGGAACCCCTTACACAGGCAGGGCATATAGCTAGAAAAAAAGACGGCAGTTGGGGCAGAAAGGTTCTTAAGTGGAGAACACGTCCCGGCAAGTTAACGATGGGCAGATGACCTAATAAAGGTAGCAGGATATCGGTGGATGCGGGCCGCATTGGATATTTCTCGCTTGAAATCAAAGGGGGAGGCCTATGTTCAGCAGTGGACGACTAAGGGCTGAAATGATGACTATTGTTAACAGTTTATCAAAATAATGGTAAGGTAACAAATGTGTTTTGTGTCCTACCTTACCGGGCTTAATCATCTGGGTTGAAAAGTTGATTTATTCCGATACAACCGCGCGTTTATTGTATCGACGCATTGTAGCATTGTATTGAAGCGAGTCGTCCAACACATTTGAGGATGTATTCTATTAGGTACCTTTAACCATCGCGTGAGCTAGCTTTTATGAGCTGGCTCCATCGACGTCATCGATGAAGGCGTTTTTAAGTGAATAACATCTCTACGAAAAAGGTTGATAGCGATAGCTTTGAAAAATAAGTGGAACGGATAAGATATTCGCTTGTAATAAAATCAGTTCACTTCCAGCGCTCTATCCTATACAATTCAGCAAGGGTTGCAATTTGCAAGCCCCTATTACGGGGTTATTAATCCTGGAGCCTCTGCTCAATTTGAATTCGAGTTTCTGCTGAGATTAAGGAGACTTACGCGAGCCTCAATAGACTGCGGGGACAAAAGGTCGACATGGAGACTTGAGCATACGTCTTGAGATCGATTTAAAACTAATTTAAAGGACCGGGGAAGACGGGCCTTGGAGAACGTTCTAACTATTATGGAAATTTTAACCAAACCTAGTGTTTTTTTAGCCTTTGCAATGAGTCTATTTTAACCCAAGGATATTTCTGAGCACCTGATACGTTCCGATATATTTGATCATGACTATATTTTTTTTAATCACCTATTTTAGGCATAGGAAATATCTGCAGTAAAAACGACAAACCTACTCCTTTCTAGGCGTTGCGTCATCCCAATCACCCTTGCATACAACTTCTCTAATTAGAGATCTGTATTCAACATATCAACGGAACCAACGACTCTCCCCCCTTAACATACAGTCGAAAATCGAAATCACACCCTCGACTCTATCACCTTACAATAAGGCTGGTGTGATTACGTAAAATTTTGCACCCTATCATAATAAAGTAAGAGTGAAATTGCAGTGGCCGTTGCAAGCGTTAATTTAGCTGATGCGTAGTTTTCTAATTGATTTCGTTAGATGGCGGTTCACCGCCAGTACGGCGTTGACAGGCAGTAATTAAGATGACCCTGTTTTAACAAAACCATGGTTTTCATGAGCCAGGCGCCATATTCTTAACACCAAAACCATATGGCTTTTGTCATGTTATCGTATTGTCAGCGTTTCGATGGCTCTTAACTTGACAGTAACTTGACGGCTGAGTTAAAAACCAGATGATAACATGTCAAAAGCAATACGGTTTCACCGAGCAGAATAGAGCTTTAGATCTGGTTATTAGTAAGGGGTGAAATTTGGAATACATAATTGTAAACTCGATGACAATTAAATTTTAAGCTGTGTATTTCTGCGTTGGCTCTATTCTAGGCGATTAAAACCATATGGTCTTTGACCTGTTACGGTATTGTTTTAACTCGGCCGCCAAATAAATTATTTAGATTTGTTACTGTCAAGTAAATAAGAGCTATCAAAACGAAACCAGCCCTGATTTGGTGATTGGAAGGTGGCCATAGGATCTCAGTGGTACTTTACGTAGACCTTATCCCGCTAAGCAAAAGACCAGTAAAAAAAAACACGATCAGATCAGGGACGTGTTAAAAAAGGGCCAGGTCAGGAGACTCCTGACAGGAGTACCCTAAACCGACGCAAGTGTATAAAGAAACTAGGAAGCGAAGGAAGTTTTTCTGGATCGTAGCAAGTGGAAGGAAGTGGTCTCTGTCTACGTGTGTGATTGTATGTATGTATGAGTTCTGTTAATTCATAATAATTTAACTTATAGTCGCCATCAAATAAATTAAACCATAGATTCAATTACAGATATTATTCCGCACCTTTCGTTCCTACGTTTTAATTAACGACTGTATCATCATCATCATCATACCTTCGCGCCTTAATTCCCAGAGTGGGGTAGGCAGAGCTAGTCTTACCTACAACTCTAAAAACTTGTTGATAATTCTATAACCACATTTTGCACAAACAGGCTGACTATAACTACCAGCGTATTAGTAACGACTGTATCCTACACAAAATTTCAAAGAACAACACCAAGGCAAGCAGAAAGTACAAAACTTAATCAGAAGCCCATTAATATGATTTGCGTCAATTTAACACGGCTCACCATTCGGTATTGAAAGGGAAAAGAACTTAGTAACTAGATCACGTAGAGGCAAAAAGACGGCATGGTCTTAATGCGCCTGATACAATTATTGGACCTTTTTCCGAGCTACATTATAAAGACATCGTATTAGGCTGATAAAAAAATTATCAGGGAGCGAGAATCCCATACAAATTGACCTAGTCTCGCCTCTATGGATACTAGATAACGATAGACATACTTATGTAGAGAAAAATATACTGAAATACATAGAAAGCATCCAAGACTGAGGCACGAATACTCGCGCTCATCACACAAATATCTGCCCTTTATTTCCCACTACTTACCCCCCCCCCCTCCCCCTTTTTCTTCCTAAACAAGATCGATTTTAAATCCCCATGTTTTGCTGTTTAGGCTCGGCGTGTCTGTCAATCAGTCACGGAAACATTTCATATATATAGATTAGCGACCCATCCTCTCTACGCTTCGGTTTATGTGAGGTTTCTGTAACACCCGTACATAATCCAGGATTTATTATACATACAAACCTTCCTTTTGAATCACTCTATCTATTGATAAAAACCGAATCAAGATCCGTTGCGTAGTTTTAAAGATCTAAGCATAGGGACAGACAGACGGCGGGAAGCGACTCTGTTTTATACTATGTAGTGATACTTTCCTCTTAAAACACTCTATCTATTGATAAAAACCGCATTAAAATCCGTTGCGTAATTTGAAAGATCTTAGTGTAAATACAGAGGGACAGACAGTAAAGATATAAACCATTTCCAATCAATGAAATACTTAGGCTGCGGCTCCACTGAGGCGGAGATGAGCGGAGCGGAGCGGAGCTGTGCCAATATTAACCAATAGAATCTAAACTAACGTGCGCAAGGCGCGCTCGACGTGACCGCATGCGCCTTCTATTGGTTAATATTGGCACAGCTCCGCCTCAGTGGAGCCGCACCCTTATACATCCACATACGCAAAGTTATAATCAGCTCTTTTCATCAGTCTGTATTCATACGTGAAAGGACCACGAACTAGCTAATACTAAATTCCATCGCTAATTAACAAAGCGCAGTAAATTGCATGTTTTACTTCATTATGCACTCTAACATTCCGAACACAACTCGTGATTGTCTCTTTCATTCGAGCACCGTTACTGTGTGTAAGAGGGAGCACGAGAGCATTTAGCAACTTGTTTACAAATATCATACACGTGGCCGTGAGCGTTTCCAGCAAAATGCATATTTTGGCACAACTATCAAAATATTCGAGTAAATAAACACATTTGTGGAAAATGTTTGAATACAGAATGACTCAATGCAATCATAAATCTTACTACTAGGTATTATAAAGAGGAAAGATTTTTATTTATGTATGTTTGTAACGAATAAACGCAAAAGATACTGGACTGATTTCAAAATATACTTACCCCCACCACCATTAGATTATCCCTGAGTAACATAGGCTCTAAAATGTTCAAAACACAAATGTTGACGTGTTACACTGTACTGCATTAGTTAATTGTGGCAACTTCACTGGTCAATTTGTTATGTAAGTTTTTCTGTTATATTTTTTCTTTACTTGTACCGTTTGTGCCCAAATAAACATTAAACATAAAACATTAAAAAGAAACTATCATGCCGTATCAAGCGTCCTATCATCTTCCCTCTTCTAAAAAAAAAAAAGAAGAAAAAGAAGAAGAGGAAGACCTAGGCTTACTTACTTCAACCAAATAAGACAGAAGGCCAATGTCGTGTCGTATCAGGAGGTGAAAAAGCTAGCACAGAGTAGAGAAAAGTGGCAATTACTTCACCGACAAGAGCCTAGCTCTTAAATAAAAAAAAAAACATAGGCTATGTTTTATTTTTCTGCGCGGACGGAGTCGCGGGCAACAGCTAGTATATATTATAAATGAAAAACTTCGGATATATGTTTTGTTACTCAATCATGCCAGAACGGCTGAACGGATTCGGATGAAATTTACTTCATTATGCACTCTAACATTCCGAACACAACTCGTGATTGTCTCTTTCATTCGAGCACCGTTACTGTGTGTAAGAGGGAGCACGAGAGCATTTAGCAACTTGTTTACAAATATCATACACGTGGCCGTGAGCGTTTCCAGCAAAATGCATATTTTGGCACAACTATCAAAATATTCGAGTAAATAAACACATTTGTGGAAAATGTTTGAATACAGAATGACTCAATGCAATCATAAATCTTACTACTAGGTATTATAAAGAGGAAAGATTTTTATTTATGTATGTTTGTAACGAATAAACGCAAAAGATACTGGACTGATTTCAAAATATACTTACCCCCACCACCATTAGATTATCCCTGAGTAACATAGGCTCTAAAATGTTCAAAACACAAATGTTGACGTGTTACACTGTACTGCATTAGTTAATTGTGGCAACTTCACTGGTCAATTTGTTATGTAAGTTTTTCTGTTATATTTTTTCTTTACTTGTACCGTTTGTGCCCAAATAAACATTAAACATAAAACATTAAAAAGAAACTATCATGCCGTATCAAGCGTCCTATCATCTTCCCTCTTCTAAAAAAAAAAAAGAAGAAAAAGAAGAAGAGGAAGACCTAGGCTTACTTACTTCAACCAAATAAGACAGAAGGCCAATGTCGTGTCGTATCAGGAGGTGAAAAAGCTAGCACAGAGTAGAGAAAAGTGGCGATTACTTCACCGACAAGAGCCTAGCTCTTAAATAAAAAAAAAAACATAGGCTATGTTTTATTTTTCTGCGCGGACGGAGTCGCGGGCAACAGCTAGTATATATTATAAATGAAAAACTTCGGATATATGTTTTGT
Organism: Acleris laterana; assembly: GCA_963966035.1. Classification (NCBI taxonomy): domain Eukaryota; kingdom Metazoa; phylum Arthropoda; class Insecta; order Lepidoptera; family Tortricidae; genus Acleris; species Acleris laterana. The sequence goes on along the minus strand of OZ014463.1, from coordinate 9,713,092 downwards.
TACTCAATCATGCCAGAACGGCTGAACGGATTCGGATGAAATTTGGCACAGATATAGATTATACACATAGGGTATAGTCTTTATTATTTCTAGCGAGCCGATCTTCTACACAAAGGCCATTGTTTGTGTACAATACTATTATCTTTCTTTGTGTCCGTAACCGCAAGCCGATTACATACAAAAAAGTTAGAACTACATTGAATGTCCATAGAATGATCAACCCTATCCTCTTAGTCAGTAGGTTTAAAATGTAAAGTGTCAGGATACAGATATGTCTTTATTATTTGAACCGGTCTTATTCCCTACACAATATTACCATCTTCTGTCGCCAGGGTTGTACTTTACATTTTAAACCTACTGACTAAGAGAATAGGGTTGATAATTATATCGACATTCAATGTAGTTCTAACTTTTTTGTATGTAATCGGCTTGCGGTTACGGACACAAAGAAAGATAATAGTATTGTACACAAACAATGACCTTTGTGTAGAAGATCGGCTCGCTAGAAATAATAAAGACTATACCTACTGTTTATCCCGGCAAAAATATAGGTCCCGAGGGATGACAAAATTACGATTTCACGCGGACGGAGTCACGGGCATTCCTAGTCAATAATAAATAATAAAAAAAGGTTATTTTAAGCAGTCAGACTTCATGATCATCTTCCTAGCATTTATCCCGTCTGGTGGCAGGGTCTGCTCTCTTAATTGCTCCCCTCCACTCGCTCTATCTTCGACATTGGCTTCGCTGACCTATGTCCAGAGGGGCTATAGCCTAACGCACTCGCAATCGCAATCGTTTTCATTTTGAAAATCGAATGCTTGTCTGCATACAAAATGAAAACAATTGTTCCGCTTCGAAGTCAATTGCGATTGTGAAGGCGTTAGACAATATGCCTTCTGGTCTTTCTTTATTGCTCTGCACAGATCATCGATTGATGCTTGCGCGTCCCAGAGTCATGGATTAATTAAACAACGAGAACCTCGTTAAACGTAGTGTAGGACGCCCTCAGACTAGGTGGAGTGACGATCTTCGCAAGGTGGCTGGCAAGAGCTGGATGAGAGTGGCCACGAATCGTGCTCGTTGGCGTGCAATGGGAGAGGCCTATGTCCAGCAGTGGACTAATATAGGCTGCTGATGATGATGATGATGATGATGAACCTCGTTAATGGGCCCCACAGACTCACAGTCGGACTGATAGACCCAGACGGAGGTAGTATCTATAATAGTAGTGACGGGTGCTTTATACACCGCGATAAAGGTGAGTATAAAACGGCGGCTGCGGCAGCCATAACACTACACAACATTGTAGAGAACATCAAATGTAATGTAATAACAGCATAAAAAACTCAAAGTCCTGACCTAAAGTCTTAATTAATTAATAATTCAAGCAACACTATCTTCCGCGCGCCTCCCCGAGCAATAAGTCCGCAACAAGCCACAAAACAGTCATAAAAGCTGTTAGAACGCGATATTAAATTCCTTTGTGCGCGTTATCCCGGGATATTAGATGCAGCATCACTGGAGAGGCGACTTATAACTCTACGGGTAATGCTTGCCGCTCACACGACGGCATGGCATCGCTTCGCTTAGTTTACCCTAGTTTCACCGACAAAGGTTATCTTGTGATGGTTACAAGTCTAACCGAACCTAAAGTAACCTCGTTATTTCATGAATCATATTTAAGATAACCTGAAATCAACACTGGTTCAGCGAAAAATGGAAAATCAAAATCGAAAAGTTCTATGAAATGAGTGTCGGTGAAACAAAAAGCCGGGATCTATTGCAGCGATGCAATGTATCACGAAAGGCATGCGGGCTGTCGATCAATGCAACTAAGCTTTAAGGAATACGAGGGATAGTAGCGCCACCCCAGCCGAACAAGCTCTAGAAATGTATCGTTTAAAGACTGTATCGTTAAGTATAAATACAACTTTACGTAGTCGTCTTTCTTTCCTAAAGTATTTTTTAGATTTAAATGTACATGTCTTTAATTAGTGCTTTTATTAGGTACACATTTCATCCTGCGGGCTCGACTTGAGGCATATGGTTTAGTCAAAATTTACCGAATCCATCTGAGTGATGTTAACGAAAGTGGACAAATAGCAAAATAAATTTTACTGTTTGCGAGCTAGACAACGTAACCAAAAAAAATTATCATACTACGCAAACCATAATTACACATGATTCCCAAAGTAAAACATCTGAGCATTCTCTTTAATTTATTTTTAATAAAAAAAAGGCATGGATGGCGATGGGCGGTGGCCATTTTGAGAATATGGCATATTACTCATTACAACTCCGACTTTGACATCTATTATAACTATTAAGAAGCGTTTCTATCGACGTGTTTTACCGATGGTTGGACGCCACGATTGTCCATTGTGCTTGGGTCTGGCTGAGACCTTTGGTTTGTCTCCCTCCTCCCGCTCGCACCAGATATTGATGGGAAACCAAAACATTACGTAAAAAGTCGCTTTTGTGTGAAAGTAAAAATCTATCATATTTATTCTGAGGATGCTCATTCGGGTAAACATGAAGGGGACACTTAGTTAACATGTTTAGGCTGCATATCAACCTATTGCATTTTAAAATTGTACTTTAGGAGTTGCTGAAATACTTCAAATTGAGCTCAATAGGCTTGTCCAAAATATATTTTAGGGACGATTTTGAAAGCATCATAAAGTCTCTAAGACACAAAAGTTAACCATATTATATCAGATGAAATGGTTAAAAAATACCTTTAGGTCATATCCTCAGAACATTGTAATTCAAAATAATACGAATGTCAAAAGTTACACTAGGTTTTGTATGTATTTATACTAAACGATACAGTCTTTAGGACCTTCGCAGCCAGAAACAGACTGTGAATCTCACAGTAGTAGTTCTTGTGAAAATTCAAAGTTTTGACATATTTGCTTGTATGTTTTATGTTAGATTCGTGCTAGGTTGATTTATACTTGTATAATATCATAAACAATATTTAAAAAACGACTGACTGTTGAGTTTCTTATGTATGACGTTTTATCTCAGCAATGGTCTCTTGCGAAGCGCTGGTAGATTTTTGACGTATATAAGTCCCCGTGCGGCCTACTTACTGAATAAATGTACTGTCGCGGAATGAAAAGGTTGACCACCCTAAGATCTGTTAGTGCTTGCTCAGTATAAGTTATCAGTATCTGCTTATCGACCGAGTATGACACATTCCGTCATAATGAATGTAATTTCACTACATGGCCCACAGATACATGGTTACCATGGTCACGTATAAACAACCGCCACTATTGGTTCAAACTGAACTCAAGTCTTTATTGGTCGTTGCAAAAGTGTTGCTATGTCCACGTATAAACAACAGCCACTATTGGTCGATATTATTTCTCTCGTCTGTTACACAGTTAAAAGGTAACATGTGCTTGCAACGCGTACATAAATTTATTTGAAAACTGGTCAACCTTTTCGTTCCGCGACTGTATCTTAAACCACTTAAAAGGTTAACAGTGGCCTTAGGACGCTTAAAACTAACGTAAACTATTTTCGAAAACTGTCACATGTTATGAAATTGTCATAGCGCTCGACGTGACCGTTCGGCAGTTTACGTCAATCCTACACATTTTCGATAGCGATCTATATGGTCTAGCATGTATCACAGAAATATCAGACTCAAAATAGACATCTGAATCTAGATCAAACGCTAACTAGCGTTTCTATTCGTTCCGTTTTTAAACCAATCGCGTCAATGGTAAATGACGTGATATGAAAAGTCACGTGATCTACCAGTGACGCGATTGGTTTCAAATTTAGCACCGCGAAGTTGATAGAGATTAAGCCATTATCTCTTATCACTACTATCAGGTACAGTTTCCCACGGTATAGAGAATTGTGTAGTAGTAACACAATTCTCTTTACTAGATTCCCAAAATACTACATTTGAAAAGTTTTGGGACTCCAGTATAAGAATCTGGTGTTTTAAATTCTGGTATTTAGAGAATGAACACTTAATCTTGTGGCCAAGCCGACATGTGCACAGCAACCTCAACACTCAAACCCCGATGCGCTAGACCGTCAAACTATTCCATTTTGAAACCTAAACTATTTACAAATTGCTTAAATTTCCGAACAAGACAACACCCTAAAGATATTTTAATACTTAAGTCTTCATCAAGATTATTAAAAACATCGAACCGAATCTTTTAACACCATAGACTTAAACTAATTCTCAACATTACGAACGAGATATTTCAAAGGATTAATTCGAAATAAATTATTCAAACTGTTTGACCTGAGGAAGCTTGTTAACCAAGAACTGCCGAAAGCGGCAAAAAGCTTAACAGAATAATTATTGCATGCCTTGTTAACAAGTATAAAGAAACGATGCGAGAAATTGAATTTTTAGGTTATAAAATGCCAAATGAGACTTTTACTAGCTACTTTAGTATTTGGGAGAGGATAAAAACGCAACCGCTCGTCAAAGCGAATAAAGTTCCAGTGAATTTAGGAATATTATAGTACATTACTGCAGAGGCCGTGATGTAAGGGATTTAAGGACGAGTTTGAGGTAGACGGCAGAGTCGTAGACGAGGTCGGTTAAAAGGAGTCCTTCAATCCCTATTCCGGCCGAGGATTGTATAGTGGTTTACTCAAGCAATGCGATGAAATATTAAAAGTAAATTACTGCAATCTTACGATCACAATCTCAAGTCTGCAATTTACGATCATGCATAATTTATGTTTTTCTTGAGTATTTGTGTTGTTAATCTAGAACAGCGCAGACTTAGGTCGAAATGACAAATACGACCTAAACTTATTCAGTTCATTAAACAAATAGAGGTTACTGAAAATCAGCGCTGTGAGGCTCGCCAACGCATTACGAAGGAAATCTAACTCGACTAGGTAACTAGATTTGATAAAACTGAGATACCTACTGGCGACTAAAGTTAATGTTGAAATGGAAATTCGTTCATACGGACATTTTGTTTTTTGACACAGTTTTTTATGAAGAAGGCTTTGAAACCCTTCACTGCCCGGTTTTTATATAATTTTATGTATCCTGTGTGTTAAACAAACAATATTTCTTTCTTCCCATCCATTCAAATTTGTCAATGTAATAACTGACCAAGCCTTCAGGACATATTTAAAAGGAAATGCTTTCACTACCAAGTTAACCTAACACTTCAAGGTACAATGCAAAATAAAGACGAAAATACATTGTCAATATTGCAAATGGAGCCAGGATAGGATTGCTCTGCAGTCTTGTGAATGCGAATGTCTATGGGTCACAGTTTCCGCTTACCATCAGGTGGCCTGTGTGCTCGTTTGCCATCTCTATGCCATAAAAAAAAAAAAAAAAAAATACAATATCCAATTAAATCAATTACAACAACAATTACTATATTAACACAGAACAATACAAGTAGAACCCCTATTTAATCAAAAGCTAGTGTTGCTCGATTGTTCCTAATCTTGAATAATATAATATCCCATTTGGGTACGGATCTAGGCCTTTCATTTGTGAAGGGACTAAAGGGAACTGATTGTTTTGAACCTATGTGTTATAAACTTGCCGGTCTAACGCTTTGACTAGAATTATGTTTGTTATCACAGACATCATTATTGACATACATTGCCCTCTTGCGACATGGTTTAATTTAATACTAGCGACCCGCCCTCGCTACGCTACGATTTATGTGAGTATGATATACATATAGCATATAGCCTTCCTCGATAAATGGATTATCTAACACTGAAATAATTTTTCAAATCGGACCCGAAGTTCCTGATATTAGCGCGTTCAAGCAAACAAACAAACTCTTCAGCTTGATAATATTGGTACAGATTAGGGCGAGTGTCTTTTTTTCAAGCTGTGAATTGCGGGTCAAAGTATTTTAGTTTCCGGTAATTTCAACAGGACAGGTAGTAAACAAGAAGTAGGTACAAACCCGAAGTTTAAAATTAAAGGTGTAGATAAAAATGAATGTTAATTTATTTCTCCCGTTTGGTATTAAGAATATTTAGACAACATTTCGAGAAATTTTGAATTTATTTAGCCGGGACGGAACGTTGGACCATAAACAAAACTACAAGGTAAAATGCACTGCGTATGTTATAAAAGCATAACAATAAATATCTTCAAACTAATCAGCAACAAAGTATACATGCATATCTCATTTAGTTAGCACCGCGAATTGTCAACCGTAATGCTCTCGAAACGGGACGCCTGCCAAATGGCCACTGCAATTGAATGTTAGTGTTTATTAAAATAATTGGGATGTTTCGGTGTTTGTGTTTAGGGCGTTATCACACTGGCGGTTTGCGAGCATTTTCAAGCGAGGCGATTCGTCGACACGCGTGCCGCGTGCGCGTAGCGAGGAATCCACGTGAGCGCAACGGATTTGCCGCGTGAGCGTATCTTCAACGAGCACCATAACGATAGTCATTATAATTCATACTGTTGCCATAGAAACTTCTTACTGATAGATAAAATTTGTTTGTCAAAATCACAATAGGTACAACACAACAGACGTGGTACAAAAAAAAGGAACAAGATTAGAGCAGAATTAGAATTGTTGCATTGTAGTGTGAAGTGTTGGTTGAATGGTTACCGGCCCCCTATTTCACCACCTTGACAATGACATGTGACAGGTGACAATTTGGTATACATTGCAAAGTCAACACGCTGATGCATCACTGGGTTTCATATAAGCTACGCCATGTACACTGAAATGTCACCTGTCACTGTCAGGGCTGTGCGTACCTGTTTTCGAGGCGACAAAAGATGTCAGAACTGTCGGTTGCAAAGAACAACCAATACAAACATCAACAAAATGTATGTAGCGGCCTTTGTAACACACGAAAATAAGGTCTTAAAACATCAGGTTCAGGTTAAATCGACTAGCATAAGAACAGATGAGAGCGAGTACATACCCTAAGGTCCTTTGAAGAGCTTGCACTGTAATACCATTGTAGAGATGTCTTTGTGAAAGGCTTAGCTAGGACCAACCAAAATCCTTTTTAAGTAGCAAAGCGGAACATACTCGTATTTCATTTAACACTAGCTGTTGCCAGCTACTCCGTCCGCGTAGCAAACTGTCTAAATTTCCGGGATAAAAGGAAATCTACGTCCTTCCCCGGGAACATTTCCATATCAAATTTAATTCAGAACAGAAATTGGTTCCACTTTTTAGCCGAGAAAGCGCAACAAACAGACAGAATTACTTTCACATTTATATTAATAATTATGGATATATACATACATACAAATACATACAATCATGCCTCATTGCCGTAGGTTTAGGCAGAGACCACATTCCTCCACTTGCTACAATCCAGATAAACTTTCCTCGCTACGTCACTCTTACGGTTTTGGGATCTCTTGACCTGGCTCTTTCTCAATAGGTCCCCGATCCGGTACATATCTATACTAATTTGAGTTCCGATACAAGCGGCGATCAATCCATACATTCACGAGGGTACATTATAGCATCTACGTGTCGTGGCTAGCTCACTGCGCTCTTGCGGCAAGTTCGCTGCATATCCATGTCGTGGCGAACTTGCTGCAAACACGCTCACTATTCGGCTCGCCCGTGACACGTTCACAAATCGCTAGTGTGACAACGCCCTTAATGGAATGGGTAATATAAAGGTAGGTTTATAATTCGATTACTACCTAAACATACATGCAGAATGTTTTGAAGTAGTAAACAAATTCCACGGTTATGTTTACCTTCAATTTAGAATTTAGGTCAGCTTAGTGTTGGTAGACATTAAAATTAGTATTACCACTTATGTTATTATAAGTGACCCGAGAGACCTAACACATATTTCATGTTATGTATCTATATTTTAAGAGGATTGTAAGTTGTGTTGTCAAAAAAAAACCATATAAATTTAGCTCTGGGTGATAGATAACGCTTCTCACCATCTAAATCAAGTCCGATTTCCACGGTTTTTTTGAGTATGTTGTAGTCATTATGAAAAATGTGTTTCCCTGCAAGAAAAAACTTGTTAGAAAAGAAAACGTAAAGACCTAGTTTTTTATAATATCCACAACGTATTCTAAATTCGTAATAATGGGAGTAGGTTTAAGGGAAGAGAAAGGGTGTCGCATTTTATATGGGAATTTTCAGCTACACAATCTACTGATGACCATTTAAATTTTTCTCTAATACATTTCTTCTTGGGATTTCAGAGCAAATCTATCATTATAATAGTTTATAAAATAATGATAGTTAAGTTGGGAAGCGCTCGTAGACTCAGAACAGAACTCTCAAAGTGCTCAGTACAAACATGCCCTATTTTTAAAATGGGTACGTATCAAAATGAATCTATATGTACTTTGAACTTTATATGTTATGTTATGATACAATACCTTCTAAAATAAACATTTTCATCATAATTCCCATATACTATCGCCTGCGTTTTAGATATTTCAAAATAAAACTTCACCGTCAATATAACTTGCAGTGTACCGCAAGGCAGCATTCTGGGCCCATTTCTTTACCTAACAGAAAACTAGCAACGGCCTTCTGAGCCGATAAACATAACTTACTCTGTCATATTCCACGTCGCCGTATATTTTAATGATCATTACGGCGGTTCTCCATTATCTGATTGCGCGTCCGTCCCGCTAAAACAGCCATGAAGTGCTCGTAAAAAGCTTTAATTAAGACCCTAGTTTCGGATGCGGTCGTTACGTCACAAAACGAGTGACGTCATAAACTTGGCACTAGCGTAGTTAAAAATTGTGCAACAATACAGTTAACTGTTCTTGTTGATTTAGTTAAAGAAGAGTTATATTTTCGAAAGCAATTCGTACCTACAGTTGAACTCTAGTACCCTGTCTCAGTAAGGCTAATGCCTAATGCTAAGTGAGTTTGGTTTAATATGTCAATAAATAACTACAATGGACAAGGTACTAAAATGTACAGCTACTTCTGAGCTCAATCATACACAATACCAATGCCGTAATAGACATCGGCAGTCTATCTACAGTTATCACACTCGATCCCACCTGACCTTATGTTTGTATGAAATACGAATAATAACATTAACTACTAAGAAACTTGTTGTACCTATACTGCGTTTTCTTTTTAGTATTGAATATTTAAATGGGCACTTGCATTGCAATTTCTAGTTCCCGTCTTAAAACTAGATATAATACTGGACTAGATTTAACCAACAACTTAACAGACGATCTACGTATTTTAGCTGTCAAAATGTATGAACTAACGGTCGATTAACATTGATTAACATTTGGTGAAATTGGTACTTACGGTTCCAAATGTTTAACGTACACGTAACGTATGAGGGGATAACACAGCCGGTCAAAAAAGGAGGCAACGCATGATGAGAGGGAAAAATACTCTGGACTTCAATCCGTGCCCATTTACACAGAAGGACTTCTCTCTACCGTAATAACTATTATGTACAACATGAACTCCAACTTAAATATTGAAAATAGCAAATTCTACGCCAACGAGACTTACTTTTATCTTTTATTCGTCTGTTTTGACCGGGAATCGAACTGCGATCGAATATGACAAAGCAATAGAGTCGAGTTTTATGGTACAGACGGAGAGGGTCATTGTAAGTGATCATTTATGTGATTACATATACACCTTTAAACTAAATGAAGACCGTCAAAAGAACACGACTTTATTGATTTATCATATTTGACCAGTAAGGTTAAAGCAGACGATTTTTCAGTATAAAAGTAAGTCTCCTTTGCGTAGAATTTGCTACTTCCAAAATGTAAGGTAGTTGCAGTCAATGTGGCGTTCGTTTTTCCACCCTTATAAAAAAAAAAAAACCGATATAATGGCGACCCCTTCTTTCAGAGCTGACATATCTTAAACAGCCCAACCGAATTTCAAAAAATCAATATAAAAAAACTGTCTATTTAAAAAAACACGTTCAAATCGGTCCATCTGTAAAGCCTATGTCACCTCCCCACGAGAAGCACGGAACACTAGTAATTTATAGCTATAATATTGAATCCCTGCAGAACCCAGGGGTTCCTTAAAGCTCCGTGGTCCATAAATATAGGGAATATTTAGTTACAAAACTGGGGTTCAGCGTTTTGTTTTTTGAAGTTATAGTATATTTAGAAGTAACGTGGTAGACTTGTCGGAACGGAGGACACATTACTAGAAGTGATGAGTATAAATCTAAAAAGATGTTATAAGGGTAGGAGTGGAAGCAAAAAAGTTTGGATAAATTGTGTGGAAAAGTAGATGGAAAGGTATAAGTAACTGCCAACCAGACCCTATTACTAAGGCTCTAGTATCCATCCCTTTGTCAAATATATCTGTCAGCGATATCTCATGAACCGTAATAATTAGACAGTTGAAATTTTCAGTGTGTATTTATTTCTAACAAAAAATAAAAAAGGAATTCCATACAAGAATGGTACAGAACCCTTCTAGAGCGTGTCCGACTCGCACATGGCCGAATTTTTTATAACTGAGATACAATTAAATGAAGTAAGTATATGAAACATTGTTTTTTTTTAATAATTAACAACAACACTACACCGACTCCTCAAAACGTTAACGTAAACAAATAACCTCCGCGCGAACGTTTGATGAAAACTAATTTAACGTTCTCAAACGGCCGATGTCAAAAAACCCACAACTCACACATTTATTAAATGCATTTTTAGTTTTTCACATCGACCGGTGAGATTCATGAAAGAGTTGTAAACACTGGATATGACTCATATTTTTTAATGACTAATAATAACGATCGAACAAAGAAAACAGAATAAAGATACGTCTAACCCTATCCTACAAGGTGAATAATCAAAATGTTACGGCAAATTGTGGTAAATATGGCAGGAAACTATTGATGTCCTACTCCTACTTCATATCTTAAAGCAAGACGCTCATGTCATACCTGCCGGAGCAACATTCTACCGTGATTAAGAAGGCGCGCCTTCTTATGATTTGTATTTCAGTAGGCTATAAATAAAGACTTTATGGGTGATTAATTTTTTTTTTTAATTTCGTATTTTTACTGTGTTTTTTTTATTAATTACGACTTGTTTTTTGACATTCAATCATTTGACTTTGACAACTAAATTGCAGTTATTCGTTTAGAAGTTACAAACTCCAGAAAACTACGCAGTAACTTATAGATTGTGATTAGCTTCGAGTCATATGGCCGTATAATAAACGAATAACGACTGAATTAGTCTTATGACAAGTCAAAAATGACAGTTCTCTATGATTTGACGTCTACTTTAACGTGTGTTATGTGTCAAATTAGTTTATTACGACCCACGGACCTGTAACGTACTCTACGCGACATCCAACCACGCTCAATCCAACCACATCCAGCATAATGCCATAGCACAATTTGGCCAGAATCCAATTTATTTTCTTTGCTCCAATGACTCATAAAGAGATGCCCGCGGGACGTTCCCTCCTCCCGTGAATACAAACTGATGTGTGAAACTAATGATCGGGATGGTTTTATGCTCTCTTTCACTCTTGATAGCTTTAGGTATAGGTGTGATCTTTCTTTCTCGTTCGATAGCCTTGGTTGTTAGTGTGCAACATATTGACATAAATATGCGTATGTATGCGCTTATGGCTCTATTATAGCATTAAATTAAATGTGGTACTATGTTTACATTACATTAAATCACGCCTGTTTCCCAGAGGGGTAGGCAGAGACCACTTCTTTCCACTTGCTACGATCTTGACAAATTTCTTTCGCTTCTCCCACATTCATACATCGAGTCATGCACGCACGTCGGTTTCGGGTACTTAACCTTTTCCAGTATTTCTCCGATTTGACTCGAAAAAGTACGCCTAGGGCGGCCCCTTCCGACCCGTCCACTCACTTTCGATCTGTATATTATCTCTTTCGTCAATCTTCTTTCATCCATCCTTTCCAAATCACCGAACCATCGAAGCATGCCCTTTTCAATCTTAGTCACTACATCTTCTACTATGAGCTGTACTTGTGGGTTTCTAACTTGTTCCGCAGGGAGTTTTAATAAAAAAAAAATCTTCAATGCAGCACAAAAATAAGTGACAAAGGCCATGTCTGCCAAGACACATCCACAGTTAGACCTCAAGGTGCCCTGACTGCCACCATAATTGGTTAAATGCTTCTCCAACCTTTTGGGAGATCTGCCAACATACCTCCTTCCAGTGAGTAACCTCTGTATGACCTATTGATTCAGCAATGATAGATTTTACGATTTGGTAGATATTTTAAATTGAGCTTACGTATATATTGTGAATATGTCATTAAGACTGAACTAGATTTGCCACCAGTACCAGTTAAAACTGGTCATTACCCACACTTTTTACTAACTCGACGGTAAAAAAGCGTATAAGCATCCTTAAACACACTTAAATACATACTTAATGTATTTGGCTTGCGGTTACCTTACAAAAACTTTAATTTCGTTCAACGACAAAAACCATAACCGTAAAAAACACAAGAGTTCAAATCAAGTTTTTTGGTTAAAAAAACTCAACAGCAAACGAGACTGTTATTTTCCTTCAATTAAATGGAATTTGATGACACATAGAATGGTTATTCCATCACCACCATCTACACCCTCCTCACGCCGTGTAAGATTATTTCTATCGGAATGTCTATGGTGTTCTATGGAAAGCTTTTTATGGGTGAACAAAACCTAAACACCATCAAAACATAATAGCCCTCATTAATAAACATGAAGTAACCAAGGAGTAACTAACAAGCCATGCATTGTCATTGTGACATTTGAATTCGACAGATAAAGACAAAGCATGGCTTCCCTACGCAAACAAGAGAAACGAAAATTAAATAAAACAAAAGGAAAAGAAAACTTATTGCTTCATATTGATTGTAACAACACGTGAACAGTTTCATCAAAGTCTGAGAGTTGTGGGTAATTCTGTAGTTCTGCCTACCCCACTCTGAGAATGAAGGCGTGAATGTATGTAATAATTGTAAAAATAATCAAATCTAATAGGAAAAATCCGACGAGGATAGAGCGTACAAGTCCCGAGAGAGCGTGTTCAGAGACGATATTACTGCCTTTTGGTGAATCGCCTAATCAGGACCGGCAGATATGACTGGGCCAGAAATGGCGAGCCGTAATGTTATCATATCATTGATTTAATGCTCTGCTGGCTTATTGCCTAACGTACTCTTTTTTACGTACTCGTACTATTTTTTTTCATTTTGTAAGCAGATCTCCTTTGGACTGTCAAAATGAAAACGATTGCGATTACGAGTGCGTTAGGCAATAAGACCTCGGATTGCAACGTTTTAGCAGTTGAAACAAGCTGCCAAGCTTACTTCATTCAGCCGTACTGACCATAAAATAAGATTATTTTGTATTAATAAAAGACAGTAAATAACATTGAATAAAACAAGGCAAAATTAAGTTATTGTTAGGAAAATATTCGCATGAAATCTTAGCTAATAGACATTTGTCTTGTACGTTAAAACTTAACTGTAGGCTCTGTGGAAAGTTCAAGAATGGATTTGTGCGTGAAACAAATTGTACGCGGAGTTCGCGGGAAAAATTACTTACGAATATGTACCTAAAATATATAAAAAAATACATTTCACATTTCGCGTTTCCCTTTTCCACGGGGCGTTAATAAAAATCAATGAGCCCTACACACAAGGGAATCAAACGGCACTTTCAAATTAACTGGCAAAACATAAAATCAAAAACCTCATCAATCTCAAAGTACTTACAAAATTTTACGTCGCCTGTAAAACAGTGTACGCGCCAACAACGTCCCAAGCGTGTATTCGTTTGTCGGCAGCAAAAACGGGCAATAAGTTTACCACAGCCCGGTAAACTGGTTTAGATATTAATTAATTCTTACCCCGGTTTCCCGAGAGATGCAATATTGAGTTGCAATAATTTGAGAGCTCCCACAACTTTTACCGCTGCGGAATTTAAATTATTAATTTTGTACTTACACGCTTGTGTTCAGGAATGTTTGTTTAATGTGAGCATGAAATTTCGTACAATCATAAAAGTGAAGTGTTTTTTTTTCAATCTCTCAATTAAAAATCTTCTTATCCGTAGCCGAAATTAAAACTTGCGAATTTTATGGGACTCGAAAACAACTCTGTTAGTTTAAAAATATAACTAAGTTGAACAATAGTAGTTTATGTAACTGGTTCATGATGAGAGAAAAGGGTGATTTTATGAAACAAGTCGAAAACCGAGTTTCATAATAAGATAACACAAGTGTTTTAATGCCTAATTAGTTACATAACTTATGTAGATAAAACAAGCATATCATAAGTTTTCTACAATTTAAGAGAAACCTGTATCTGTGGTTGCCCTGTATCTTAATGTTTACATTAAAGTATCGGTCACTAAACATTAAGATGTAACCACATCGATAACCGATACGTACCTACTTTAATGACACGCAACGCAACACAGATACAGATTTCTTAATATACCTACGCCATTTAGTAATCGTTTCTGAACATATCGTAGGGAAGTTATTATATGGATATAGACAAATGTATTTTTTGTTTTGGAAAAATATACATCGACCATTTTTTGTTTAAAAACGTCACACTGTTTTAATACCCACGACAATTGTATAAAATCTAGGCAAGTAATGCAACACATTCACACGGTGCATCGGTGCAAGCAATTTGGAAAAGTCTAGAATGCCGATATTTCACGGAGGAATTTAATATCGGTACCGTGGCCCTGTTTACGAGCGAGCCGGATACTGTTTATCTTTCAACGTAGGCTGTGGATTTTTATTTTAAAAGTTAAAACTGTATTGTAGATACGGTTGGTATAAAATGGCTATAAAGTTGGGCTAGTTGGTCCATGAAAATGTTTGCAAAAGGTTGGCAAAGCCCCGATATTTTGTGAGTTTTCTATGGATATCTGCCGGCCTAGTATTGTTGCGTTTCACACGTGACAAAATGCGGATAATAGAGACCACAGAGCTTTCGGTCCTGACTGCTCTAAGCAGTACTAGTGATGGGCGGCTTGTAAGTTTCAAAAGTGAAACTTTCACCTAGAATTTCAAGCAATATATACTAAAAAATTACCAAAGTGAAATCGTTTTGTTTCTGAAAATTACTATAGTTTCGACATGTTACCCAACTTTTCATGAAATTTAAACGAAATTTACTTGTGTTAGAATAATTTCCATCTAATTATGTAACTTTCAGAAGCTGTAATTTTTGACAGTTAAGAAAAGTTGTGCAATGTTTCAGAAATCGCCCATCACTTAGCAGTACGTCTATGGCGGCCCATACCACCTCTATAAGGCAGTCTTAAACTGTTCTGGACACGAGAATTTGGGGCCTGGGTGACCAACAAAAATGCTTTGAGAAAGAATGTTAGAGATATTGTCGGTCCTTCGATGCCCCATGGGGGTGGTGGCCCTGCCCTTATGCTGAAGAGGGTTCTACCCCGGTGCTGGCCAAACCTTGTATTTTCAATGTTTTTGCAATGATTGTTACTTGTTTTTTTTTGTTCAGGTAATAATTTTAAACTCCTATACTTATTATTGCTAATGTGTTTGATGAATTATCATAATCGCTTCAGGCGATTGAAGAGTATAAGAATTGAGAAAGCTTCAGTTAATTGTAGAAAGTTAAAAGTACGTAGTTACAAAAGACTGAATGAACGGTCGTTTTATTTTATAAGTTATTGCGACTAAATATGTAGCAGAAAATCCTTCAAAGAGAAGTTTTTGCAGTTAAAGGAAACTTGCGGCTATTTTATAGAGCCTGGTTCCACTCAGTGGTTCCAAAGCGAGACGGCACGGCTACGTCATCGATCCATCTCGCAACATCAATCTGTGAAGATGTGAAGGAGCTTGCCGGTCTCGTATTGGTTTGCATTAGCCATCAAAGGAAGTGCTTTGATGTTCAGACGTTGGAATCGTCTGTCATAGTTACATACCATGATACATTTAATTATATTTTACGCCCAGACACCAGGAGTGATATTCTCTCAAAAACAACGGACGGTCGGAAGGACGAGCGAAATCAGTCCAGTCAGAGCGAACAAAACACATTTTAGCGCGTGCATTTTCTATTAAGCAGCCTTATACGTTCGATCCGTCGGCAGAAACCATGCTGCTAAATTGAAAATGCACGCGCTTAAACATGTTTTGTTCGCACTGACGGGACTACATAAACTCGCCGCTTGGACATTCACGCGTTCGTCCGTTCGACCGTAGTTGTTGAGAGAAGCACTACCCAGTAGGCATAGACAAGCAACAGCGAACGCTAGAGAATGCATAAATCAAAGAAAATAGATCAATGTAAGATATCGATACATTTGGTTAGGTGCTTTTTTCTACTCGGGATTTTTTTTTTTAAACGGCACCTTTCCTGTCTAGTAAATAAGAGCTATCGTATCGTTGAAAATACGATAACACGTCAAAAGCAATATGGTTTTACCGAGCAGAATAGAGGCCCAGATTTCCAGTCTCAAGTTGCGACTTCACAACACTGAAAAAAATTGAGAGTTACGAGCACCCCTAAGGACTCTGCTAAGAATAAATAAAAACCGTTTCGTCAATAACTGAGCCAGAATCAATTTGAAGTCGCCATGTAAGTATGTCTTTTGTTCGTTTCTTGAGAGAAAAAATCGCTCATTGTATACAAAACGGACAGATTACAAAATAATTTGCTCTTGCATTAAAAATCAACAATGCAACACTGACTCATTTTGGAATGTGTCCGTTTTGTATTCAATGAACGAAATAATCTATAACTATTTTCTTCCTCGCCGACAGCGGGTACTTCAACTAAGCTAACAACAAAACGATTGTTTATCGTAATAGGAACGCAATCATAAATAAACCTATAAACATCATAACACTGTTAAACACGGGTACGAGGCTAACTGAAATCTTAACCGCGGAATAAACGTGCAAGTGCTTATAAACGTTTAAGTGGCCGAAACACTGTACTAAAGCTGCACGCTGACATTGGGCTAAATCGTTAATCTAATTTCGGATTCGGTCATAGCAATAGTATGGCTAATTGGCCGACTTAATGCTTTGTATAATTAATTGGGGTGGAGAAAATTAGATGTGCTTTTCTTGGATTAATTAACTAAATACTTTCCGGGAATTTTCGCACCCCGTCCGAAAGGTATTTGTAAAAGTACGGTCCTAGAATTTCAAATGACAATTATTCTGAACTTAATTTCACGACTCGGTAAATATTAAAATGGTACGTCATACAAAATACTAAAATAAGAAATGATTATCTATTCTCTCATTTTCTATGTATTTAAAAAAAACTTGAAAGTTTCTAGCTCATTTCCTTCTCTTTTTTTAGATGAATTGCAAGCCACTATATTCGTTAGTACCTAACGTAAAACTGGGTGAGTAGGGACAGAACATAAAATAAGTCATAACTTGTTACAAATACACTCAGGAGCAAAAATATCGGGTCAGAGTGCGTTTTTCATACAAACGAGGCTATTTTAAAGCCTTGGTTCCTAGCCAGGGGTTACTTTGAGTGAGGTTTAAAGGTGGGTACTACGAGGTTCAATAGAGGAGGTCAAATGTTCTTAGGACACCTAACTGATCGCACAATCAGTTGACACCACAGCGAGAGAGTTTGGGTTCGCATTTGGATTTCCTTACATTTTATTGTCATTTTAGATGTTTTTCTGAACAAGCACAATTCCGGCGTTAACCGCAAATTCAATCAGTTGGGTGTCCTAGGCACTCTGGAAGTCCTGTATCGATGCTCGGGGCATCCATCATCAGATTTCACTACAAGCATCCCCTGGCGAGGAACCAAGGCTTCGAAATAGCCTCGTTTGTATGAAAAATGCACTCTAACCAGATACTTTTGCTCCTGAGTGTAAGAACAGGTATTAAACGGACTATCACGTTACGTCTATTGGAAATAATTTCAGTCTTATAATTAGTAACATATTATGCTCCATTTTAGGTTGTGTCCCTACTCACCCCTTTTAAATCTAATTATGTTAATTTACATGTCGCTGATTGAATACAAAACGGACACATTCCAAAATAATTTGCTCTTGCATTAAAAATCTTAATACTAATAGCTTCTAATTTTAAAATGTAACACTGACTCATTTTGGAATGTGTCCGTTTTGTATTCAATGAAAGATGTATAACTTATTTTTAGAGTCCCGAACACATAAAAGGTTGTATACTTAAAGAAAAACATGATTTATCTATTATCAAAAAAAAAATAGTCATCGAAATCCTTTTAAAGCCAACGAAAAACCCAAGCAAAAACCGATCCCGCCTTATCAACATCGCATCCCGTAACTCCCATATCGGCAAAATCATAATATTTATTCGACGTAAAACACTAATAAAATGTCCCCGTTTTACTGCCCAGATAAGGGCACTGTCGAATAAAGTAAGCTTATTACTATTACGTAAACAGTTTAATTTTAACGTCGAGTTCCGGTTAAAACTAGAGTTTACGAGGCATAAAGTTGAAGTTTGTTTAATTTTACCTTTATACGTTTTTACGCGGGCTTTTGTTAATGGGGGCATGTTTATACTTTTACTATACATTGTTGTACATGTAAACACTGTATCGTTTAGTATAAATACAACTTTACGTAGTCGTCTTTCTTTCCTAAAGTATTAATTTAGATTAAATTGTACATGTGTTTAATTTTAATTAGTGCTTTTATTAGGTACACATTTCATCCTGCGGGCTCGACTTGAGGCATATGGTTTAGTCAAAATTTACCGAATCCATCTGAGTGATGTTAACGAAAATTGTACTTTAGGAGTTGCTGAAATACTTCAAATTGAGCTCAATAGGCTTGTCCGAAATATATTTTAGGGACGATTTTGAAAGCATCATAAAGTGTCTAAGACACAAAAGTTAACCATATTATATCAGATGAAATGGTTAAAAAACACCTTCAGATCATATCCTCACAACATTGTAATTCAAAATAATACGGATGTCAAAAGTTAGACTAGGTTTTGTATGTATTTATACTAAACGATAGTCTTTATAAGGATTGCGAGTTGTAGTGTTTGTGTGTAGCAGCACAGTATAAACAGTAGTTCTTCTGCACACATAAGTATATCTCGCGGGATACATGTGTGCGTGGCTCGATAGTACGCGCCGCGAGCCACCACAAGCAAACTCAACAGGACGCACCAAGCCGGTTTAGTCGGGATCGCACTGTCCCCGCGTTTGATTGCATGTGCACGCAAAGAAATGAGTGCCAACTAAGAGAACAACCAAATCCATTCCATCTCTTATCCATTAACCTACCGCCAAACAGCAGTGTTCGCATTGTTGTGTTCCGGTTTGGGGATTAGATAGCCGGTGAAATAACTAGCATAGAGGCATTCCATCTTTGACCTCAGGGTTGGCAACGCATTTGCAGTCTTAGGATTGCATTGCAGTCTTGTGAATGCGAATGTCTATGGGTCACAGTTTCCACTTACCATCAGGTGGCCTGTGTGCTCGTTTGTCTTCTCTATGACATAAAAAAAAAAAGAGATTTTCTCTTCATCGCCAAAAAATGAATACAATAGCAACAACAGCAATTTTTGAATGTGATGCAACTAAAATCTTAATTGATGTATCTATATCGTTTTGTCAGGTTCGTATGGAATCGAGACGCTTATGCACAACAATCACAACCTTGACCAATAGAGGTGAGCAAATTTTTTTTTCAGTTTGTATTAAGTATCGAGCGAATCGACTCAACCCTAGCGCCTGAGCGGCAATAGGTAACAGAAACTCCTAAAGGATCGGAGACGAACTACTTTCCTAGTTACCTACCATACCTATGGTAATGGCGAAACCAACACAACAATTATTCAAAACAAAATTAGAGCGCCACGTTCTGTTCCGGTGCTCGTGTGGAGATTGCTTACTAATTGCAATCTAGGCCCAAAGGGGAACCGTCGGTAACCCTACCTGAGCTAGAGCGAGCAAAATCCAATTACAATGGGGTAAAAGACAAAGTTACCTTTATAAAGTTGGCCTGCGTAAAGAAAAACCTTAAGAGTTTATTTCGACGACGCGCTGGCCTAGTGGGTAGTGACCCTGCCTACGAAGCTAGTGGTCCTGGGTTCGAATCCCGGTAAGGGCAGATATTTGTGTGATGAGCGCAAAATATTTTGTTCCTGAGTCATGGATGTTTTCTATGTATTTAAGTATATATTTCTCTATATAAGTATTTATATCGTTGTCTAGTACCCATAGTACAAGCCTAGAGCTTAGTTTGGGACTAGGTCAATTGGTGTGAGATTGTCCCATTACATTTATTTATTTATTTATTTGTTCTTTGTAAGAAATTAGAAAATGGATATTTTTCCGGACAGGTTATTACTGGCGTGTCAAGGTATCCAACAAAATAAAATGAGCCGAGCATTTTCCATATAATGACGAGAACAACATCTCTCTCTTTCTTCCATTTCAAGGTCAATGAGCACGGCTCATCTTTGCGTATAGCACTCGCCCCGCTTTTATTGTGGTGGATAAATCATCCGTCACTCTCGAACTTACTATCTGGTCAGAAAGTGACAATAGACAAACACTATCACCATAATAGGCCCTCAGGTGTTTCAACCAGTTATACATCGTTTACAGTAGATAATTTGAATGTTAAAATTCGCGGTAAGAGAATATCATCATGTCCTCCATACCGTGTCCGGTAACGGCGAATGCTGCAATTGGTCTAGTCCGGGTGACGTGCTCTAATGTGGCTGGCAAAGCAGAATTTCGCTTTAAAAGCGTGGTTACAAGGTAGGCAAAAGAGTTGGCCAGCCGCGTTATATGAGGGCTTAGGTTGAGTCTTCCCGTACATGGCGCTTTGCATCAAGGTCTTCAAGACGCTTTTGTTCGAAGAGAATAAATATTATGACGTCCGTAGTCATGAATTCATGATGAATTAAGTGCTTACCCGTGTGGTTGCCGGGTTAGAACAGTGCCACTCCATATCTTCTCGTGGATGTCGTAAGAGACGGCTAAGGGAATAAAGGCGTATAGTACTGTTAGGCGATGGGGTTGCAAGCTGTCACTAATACACTGGTAAACATCTTAGCCTAAAAGTGCAAAATGTGGTTACAGAATTATTAACAAGTTCTTAGAGTTGTTGGTAATTCTGTAGCTCTGCCTACTCTGGGAATAAAGGCGTGAGTTTATGTATGTATGTATGTGTATGTTAAGTGCTTAGTAGTCATCCTGGTCAGTCTTGGCATAAAGAACATTATCCAAGTAGAAAAACGGGAGGCAAACAACGCGTAAATATCAAAGTTTCGTCGTACCGGATACATTAGCAGATTGGCAAGTATTCCACAGAGTGCGGTACCTCCTTACGGGACTATTATTTTTCTATTTGCCGCCTTTTGTAAACTATCCGGGATCCCTGATTGTATTGGCAAGTTTTTCGACGAAATTTCCCCAAATACTTAAAATCTTACGAGTTTTTTTGAAAAATATCATTTTAAACATTTATATAAAAACATAAGAGTAATTGTGTTTAAAGCGTTTTTTTTTTATTACAGCCTAATCTTAGCTACTTAATATTATGAAAAACGATTGTATAAATCAAATCAAGTAATTTTATTCTCACGAGTTCCGTTTTAGTCTTCCTGTTTTCAGGACATTGATGCATGATACATACCTGGAACAAAAAAAAAGTTATTTGTAAGTACAGACATTGTTGGAAAGTCGTAATTACTTAACAGATTTCTAGAACACACAAGTAAATCTATCGGTAAACAATCTCACTTATTCTATTATTAACGACTATCGGAATAGGCGCTAATTTACCTAAATGTGCGTTAACACGTTCATTCACGCGTTAATGAAATAGGAATACATTTTAGTTAACGTTACGTACAATAAGGAAAAATGAAAGACGTACCTTTTTGCTCGTCACCATGTCAATAAAACATAAAAAAATACGTTTTTCGGTTTGCCTTATTGTACATATAAGCGGATACACTTGGCTGCTACCGAAATAACTATATAAAGACTGTCCACGATAAAATCGGGTCATGCATGCTCTCGTGTATCTTTGCGATGAATGCATATTTTCAAGCAGTTTTTTTTTAATAACTTGTATAATTATAATACTATTATATAGTGAAATAAAATCGTATCATAATGTATGGGTATGTGTGAGTTTTCGCCGAATATATTATATCATACCTTTCATCTCCTGTACAGCGTTTTTTGACAATCTTCACTCGCTTCCTGCTTCTACGCCACAACTGTATTTATATTGTTACAAGCAGTTTTACGCACAATAGAATGTCGTCTTACGGAAAAAAATCTTTTTGAAACTCATTTCTATTTGTAGTAGTCAGGAAGACTTTTTACTCCAAGCACTGAAAGTTGTTTTTGTATGGGAGGCATTTATTTGTCAAAAAGTCAAATTCGCCAAAGTTAAAAAACCTCAGAACTATCTTAACCTGAATACAATTAGGAAAGTTTTAACTATTGTGGTAAGATAATTTAATAAGGTATAATTTGGCTTGTATAATTAAAAATAATAAAATGTTTTAAAACGGAGAATTTGGTAAAGACTGTCTAAGATCGTGTACAAAAAAATAAAGGTACTGTGGATTATATAAGGGTCTAAGACACAGACGCTCTAATATTTTATTATGATTGTATTTTTATTATGTAGTTTCATAACCACTGACTATTACAAAAAAGTGCTGCTTGAAAATTAGCATTCATTAGAAATATACACCAGATCATGCATGGCCCGATTTTATCGTGGACAGTCTTTAAGTGTCGCTGACAGCTGACAGCTTTCCATCGGGTGGTACGTTTGCTCGTTTGACTCTAATGGCTTTAAGACTACGCCGAACGTACGCCGGATGTACAGTGGCGCCCTCATTACTTTTATTGTGTTTTCTAATAAACTAAAGTATTTCCTTGGAACCAAACAAAATCTGTTTGTAGCGCAAGTAAAAACACAATTTATGGGATACGTAACTAACTTTAATAACAATTACCCTTTGAGTTATTAACTTAACGAAAAAAAGTGGCCACCTTTTCCCGTTAAGCTGACTAATCAAAGGGTAATTGTTATTAAAGTTTGTTACGTATCCCATAAATTGTGTTTTTACTTGCGCTACAAACGCATTTTGTTTGGTTCCAAGGAAATTCTTTAGTTAGTTAGAAAACCCAATAATAGTAATGAGGGCGCCACTGGACGCTCGGCGTTTGCTCGGCGCAGTCTTAAACAGAACTATATATATTTCATTCACGCGCGAATGAACACGCGTCAAATTTAAGCAAAATAGCACAGCCTATTTTTTTCTCTACTCATTAGGCAAACAGAACCTCGTACTTAGTGTAAATTATATTTAATAAAAAAAACCGTTCAAGTGCGAGTCGGGCTCGCCCACAGATTCAAAATTTGAACCGCCGTTTCTTGCATAAATACCCTGTTTTGTTTTGTGATTTATTTAAAACTGTTCAGATTTTTTCCTATACTTGTAGTTTAAGATGGTATTACTTGCCAAATTTCATTGATCTAGATCAACGGAAAATAACCTACAAATTTTGATTCCCTTGAGAGTGTCGAAATATATGATTTTGCGGCAAAAACGGCCGTATCTTTTTTACGTTAACTTAGACGTTAGATTTTTCACAACTCAAGGCACTGTGGATCTGATTAGATAAAGGGTCTTGACAGAGAGATGGACAGACGGACAAAAAAGTGATCCTATGATCCTATAAGGGTTCCGTTTTCCTTTTGAGATAGGGAACCCTAAAGTGAGATAATACGCTACTTTTTTCGCAAATAAGTCTTAAACCCTAAGGGTAAATAATACTTACATTATAATTGTAACTTTTATTAAAAGCATAAAGATTTCCAGTGCACATAAAGCAATCAGCTTGTACAGCATCCTCATACCACATAAAACAAAATATATCCCCTTTAGCAAATCATAAAAGGCAGTATTAAAATATATCACAAGTACCAGGGGGCCATAAAAGGCGGCAGATTTCAAGAGCCGTAAACGACGGGCTAGCTGTTACTATTTATTGCGTTGTCAACTGAAAGAGCATTAGAGAGGCCGCACTTTTAGTGGCTTTCCGTTCCGGGCGAATAAACTAAGTACTAAGTAGCTGGCTTGTTGAACCGATATGCTTATCTACTCAAATAAACACTGCTTTAATTGTGCCATTTTGATTGTAACTTAACTTTTAGTCGCGACTACATCAATTTGTTTTATGCCATTTCCTCGGGAACTGCTAAATATTCTGGTACGGAATAGTACATTATTGCCTAGGCACGGAAAGTAAGGGATTTCCTGACGAGATGGTTAGTAGGCCGAGCAATAGCGAGGCCTGCTAAAACACGAGTCAGGAAATCCTCGTTTCCGCCGAGGAAAATTATAATGCTTTTTTCGAATAATGCGAGGAAATGATACAAATACATAATTACAAGTATTTTTCAAAACATAATTATGACAAATTCGGAGATAATCTTTGTTTGAAAACTACGAGTATTAGTGAAGATAATTTCACGCACAATGCACCGCCGCCGCCCCACACTGCATGTACACAAATTGTGTGTACGGGTTTTTTTTCACGTTCCTTTCGATTTTGTATGCAATAGAGAGCACTTTTAATAAACAATATGGACATGGACGGAAAGTGTTTTCTTATGGTTTTTTTACTCCTAGGAGTAAAATGAGACACTTTCCGTCCTTGTGTTTCAATCGGAAAACCGTTCTTTCCGAGCATGTTTGAGAAATATACATTTTGGTCACCAAAAACCTACATCCAAACTTGGGTTTCGTATAACTATACAAATATTGCGCTCGTTTCACGCAAATAACAAGAAACCACTAGACTTGACACCAGGAAATCAGCGATGCTCATAAACAGAGCACTATAATAGAACACTTAGTGCTCTCGGAGACAAACGAGCCACTATCATGTCTGAAGTCTTAGTCTGAGGAAGGCGCGTACGGTTACAAACCAGTAAACAAACGGGCCGTACGGGATACAAAATACACTTTATTTTCTTAGTTAACGCGAACATGCGGGTTTTGCGGGTGGTAGGACCTTGTGCAGGGTCCGTCCGGATCGCTACCACCGTCTTATCCATTAACCTACCGCCAAACAGCAGTGTTCGCATTGTTGTGTTCCGGTTTGGGGATAAGACAGCCGGTGAAATGACTAGCATAGAGGCATTCCATCTTAGTCCTCAGGGTTGGCAACGCATTTGCAGTCTTAGGATTGCTCTGCAGTCTTGTGAATGCGAATGTCTATGGGTCACAGTTTCCCACTTACCATCAGGTGGCCTGTGTGCTCGTTTGTCATCTCTATGGCATAAAAAAAAAGAACATGTCGTTAAAAAAAATGGATAAGATTCAGTGCGGGTAATCAAACAGTTGATGTTATAACAGCTCTTTTGGTGAAAAGCTTTTCTCAAGACAAATCAGAAATGCATTTTTTTTTAAATTGGTGTATATTGTGACATATCTTTAGACAATTGAATAATACAGCCCTTAGTGCCAAGTTAATAAGAGCAACCAAGACGTCAATAATAGGATTACAAAATTGAGCATTTCATGCAGTTCGGTTGTCGGAAAAGGTTGACGTTTCACGAAAGCTTGTTACTTGTAGGAAATGCAAACGAAAATAATTTTTCTAACAATATGTATTAGAAAGAGACTCTAATAGGGAATATTGATTGATTCATGTAACTAAAAAGTTGAGTATTTTTTTGAATACGTAAAAAAAACTATTTCTAGCAAAAACAGAATTTAACATGTATTTTATATGGCCGACCTGTTACATGACGTCACAGTGCATATCGGATCTCGCCGATTTTAATTTCACTTGTGGTGATCTCTTTTACGGTATTTTCATATTTTGTTGAAAAATGCGATTCAAAAAATCACGCGTGTTCCCTATTAGTGAAACGGCCAGTATGTGAGAGAATGGACTCGTGAATTTGGTCGCATTAAGCAGATGATGAATGCGCAAAAAATATAGTGGAAAAAATACGGCCCCAAAAATTTGCCACTGTATTAAATTACAAACCAATTTTACAGCAGCTACCGGCACTATAGCAGTAATTCAGCTATTTAATACCCCGGCTGCTGGTTTAAAGCTATTTTATAGGCACAACGTTCTCTTTGCTTTGGGGAGTCGTAAAACGGTTGCATAGAGGATAAAGACTTTACGGTGGCCTGCGACATGTATTGATTCGGAAATAACTAATAAAATTGAAGTTACGGTTTTCCTTTGGCAAAGAAGAGTTGTTTAAGTCGCAAGTTGGGTCGTTAAAACACCCGTCATAAGCCAATATGCAGTATCTCACATTCAATAGCCAGAGCAGATTCAATGCTCTCACATTAATAATAAGGTTGCATTTGGTACAGGAGTTTTGTCTGAGGTACAGCTATTTTGTCTTAGCAGGGCAGAGCTGAAGTCCTTAGGTCCGTATTCCTTCTAGCAGCTTATACTCGTCGCTTGCTTGTTAATAATTCTATAACGAGATTACAGAGAGTTATAGTTATTTAATAATGTGACGTTGCGTTGGTGATTTGTAAAACCGAGTACTCATTAGCATACACCGGTTTGACGGGGGCAAAAAATTACCAGTGCTAGTGATTCATTAAATATCGACTAAGTTTATCGACCACTTTTTTGTGTGAATCTTACATTTGTAGAAAAAGTAAGTCGTCCCTTTATCCTCTGTATCTGAATGATCAGCTTTCCATGAAGATACGCAATCTTTTTTCTTTTGAGGCATTTTTAACCTACTTAAAAAACAAAAAGGTTTCCAATTAGTCGGAATGCTAAATAATATTGTTCTACTGAATGAATTTGTTATTCAATGTTTTTTCAATGGTTGTTGACAAGTGACTAGAGTCCAGAGTCAATGTCAGATACCGGTTGTTTATAGTTGCCATAAGTATAAATAAAAGAGGTTTGCAGATAATTAAAAGGTAATCAAACTTGGCCATTACTGAGGATATTGAAGATAAAATATTGCTTTTATTCGATATCGATAAACTTTGGCGACATTTAATGAATCACTAGCAGTGGTACATTCTTGCTCCCGTCAATCCGGTGTATGCTCATTAGCGAACCGTAGTATCTGTTGCACGTAACATCATGATGTGTGTTCTCTACTAGAACCACGTTACTGTAACTGCTACGGTGACTGATACAGCTCGCTAGTGGAGGGGCTTTAATTTTTTTTTAAACCGGCCGATTGTTAGTCGGACTCACGCATCGATGGTTTTGTACACAAATATGTACAAGACATTGCATCTTGCCAAATTCATGATCTTAAGTCAACGGGAAGTATCTTATAGGTTTTGATTTACTTTGCGGGTGCCTAAATATGCGGCATAAACGGCCGTATCTTTTGATAGAGTTGACTTACTTAGATTCAAAGGATTAATTTTAACTTGATAATTAAACGTGTTACTGAGAAAAAATTGTCTTCAGTGACAGACGGACAAAAAAGTGATACTATAAGGGTTCCCTTTTCCTTTTGAAATCCTTAAACAAGTCATTTGTGTAACTAGCTTATGCCTGCGACTCCATCCGGGATAAAAACTATCCTGTATCTTATTCCAGGACCTAACCTATATGTGTGCCAAGTTTCATCCCGATCCGTTCGGCGGTTGAAGCGTGATTGAGTAACAAACATTCTCGTTGAAAATAATAAATATGATTTTTAAGGATCGTATCAAGTGGAAAGAAGTGGTCTCTGTCTACCCCTCTGGGAAACAGGGGTGTTATTCTCTCAAAAACAACGGACGGGCGGACGAACGAGCGAAATCGCAGCGGCGAGTTTAGGTAGTCCCGTCAGAGCGAACGCATTTTAGCGCGTGCATTTTCAATTAAGCAGCCTTATACGTTCCAAATATACGCTAAATTGAAAATGCACGCGCTAAAATATATTTTGTTCGCACTGACGGGACTACTTAAACTCGCCGCTTGGACATTCACCCAGGCATGATTTAATGTATGTATGTAACAAAATAATAATAAAAAACAACGTTTCATAGGCATGACTTTACCATTACTAATTTAACAGGGAATATTTTACAAGAGTATTTAATTAAAAATTCTAGAACTTTTAACGAACACCAGTTCAATTTATTAAGCAGAGTTCACTGCTCTCAATGATAACAATGGCTTTGTAGAAATTTTAATAAATACTACAATTCCGAGTAACAATGAATTCTTTCATTCAAGCGATAAAGACTAAAATGTAATGACAAATTCAGAGTATTGATCCAGCTGCTTTTATAAAAGGCAATTTATGTGAACGGTGCACAAAGCGCATAAAACCAGAGAACTAATTTATATACAATGTATGATAAACGTCCATTAATATAATAAGTATGTTGGTTTCATAATTTATTGCGTCAAAAACAATTCTGTGAAAAAGGCCAGATACAGTCTCAAGTGTCTCAACACGGCAATGTTAAACCACTTGCTACTCTTCTTGATTTAGCCGAGTAATACATACCGAATACACGAGTACAACCGACAAAACACAATTTGGATTACATGGCCAAAATACGAACAGTGGCAAATGGCTCAGCAGTTCCGTGTTGTGACCGTACAAAGAAGATGGCCTTAAATGTATGACTTTGACTTCTAATACGATATTGTAGATAGGACTGTTATATCACTTATTACCGACCGCCTTTCGCTTGGCTTCAGTTAATGTACATTTTCTGTAACACTCGTGCATAAACCTGAATTTATTATACCAAAAAACTTTCCTTAACATATCGTTTTAACGGTGTCCCCTTGTTTTACAGACTGAAAAATTACAGAATTTTGTTTCACAGAAAATGTTTCATATACTATTTGGTCCTTGTATTTTTGCTTCGTATATTATTATTTTTTAACTATTTACTTGAAAGAAATCAATTCGACAGAAAATCAATTCAATGAATTTTGTAATTTTATTTTTTCATTACACAAACTTATCAAACAATATAATTATTTTTCAACGAATATTGTTTGGTCAGTGTATTTTTTAGAAGGTTGGGTTATAAGATAAATACTATATTATGATATAAATATGAGGGTATTTTTCATCAAATTTCGAAATTTGATTCCCGAGTCATTAGTGCCGAGTCATATGCGTTAACTACATATGTCTTTTTTTTATTTCAATGCTTGCTGTCTACACCACTAATTATTTGAAAAGAAAACGGATTACCTCTAAAGAAAAAAAAGATATGGCTATTTTGTTACCGTAAAAGTCATTCCCTCACCTTGTCCCTTAGTTCAAAAACATTACTAAAATGCCTACTATCTCAAATATATCAATATTCTTAATAATAAAATTATGCTAATATACGAGGGCTGCCTTTTAAGTTGTGTCGTTTGGAAAATCTAAAGACAATTTAAGTGTTAAATGGTATTTATTGTTTTTCAAAGTAATCACCGTGACATGTAATACACTTTTTCATTCGATCGAACCAGTTTTCGAAACACTTATTCCAGTCCGAAGTCGGGGTCTCCAAAATGGCCGTTTTGTATGCCTCAACGGCTTCTTCAGGCGTCTGGTACCGTTGACCACGAAGTCGTTGCTTGATTTTTGGAAAAGTAAAAAAATCGTTAGGGCTTAAGTCTGGACTGTACGGCGGGTGTTCCAGAATTTCGACGTTTTGCTCTTTTAAAAACGCAATTGTTTGCCGGGCTGTGTGCGAGCTCGCATTATCGTGGTGCAGTCTTATACGACGTCTTGGGTTATTTTTTCGAAACTCGCCGATGACTTCTGGTAAACAGACAGTGGTATACCAGTCAGCATTAACCGTTTTACGATCCTCGAGCACGATGGTGGCAACGTGGCCACTTTTCGCCACAAACGTGGCGACCATTTTTTTCGAAGTGCTCCGTGAGCGTATTACTTTGGTTGGTTTTGGCTCATCTTGGAACACCCAAACAGTCGACTGCTGTTTAGAATCGGGATCGTAGGCATATATCCAAGATTCGTCACCACTGATAATGTCGTAAACATGTTTCGAGTTTCCTTGGTTGAATTGCCGCAGAGTTTTACGACACCATCGAACGCGAGCCGTTTTTTGGTCTTCACTGAGTAAATGTGGTATCCAGCGTGAGATCAACTTTTTTAGGCCTAAGTGATCATGCAAAATACTGTGAACACTGGTCCCTGAAATACTTAAGGAAGCTTCTATCTCACGGTATGTCGCATGGCGATCTTCGACGATCAGTTGCCGTACAGCATCAATGTTCTCCTGGGTTACGGCTGTTTTTGGTCGACCTTCACGATGTCTATCACCAAGACTAGAGCAACCACGTTGAAATTCTAAATACCAGCGTTCCACAGTCCGGAGGCATGGTGCTTTATCATTGAAAACCGTAGTCAACTCTTCGAAGCACTGAAGTCGCGTTAAGCCCCTTTTGAAGTTGTAAAAAATTATCGCACGTAAATTTTCCTTCGAAATTTCCATTTTCACAACTGACTTGTCAACTTTGAACGAACGCTGTACTAAAACGGTTGGGCCGATTTCGAGTCATTCTTTTGTTTTCGAATTCTAAATTCAAATATTTTAAGATGACACTAGTTCTTTTTTATGCAATCACGGGAGGTTTGCAAACGACAGAACTTAAAAGGCAGCCCTCGTATTAGAAAGATGTTTGTTATTGTCTATAAAAGCTTCGATCTTACAACGACGAATTTATAAAAACGATTATTCGATTTTAAATATGTCCCGCCAAAAAAAATCATTCCCTCACCCTATTACGAATAATCGATTTCTGAACGTATCGAACGATATTTAGGAACGCAACCTTAAGTTTTTAGTACCTGGCAACACTCTCAAATGATTTAAAATGGCGACTTCTTTTCAACCGTAGGTGAGTTTGTGCAAAAACATAATATGTAAATAATTGTTAAGAGTTACATTTATGGCGATCATTACCTCACGTTACATGTATGTATAAGCATTTTAGTATGTATGTATATAATTTGTTGTTTTTATGCGTTTTTGGGAGTAAAATCCATATTCGAAATGTAGCAAGCAATTTGAGGTTATGTGCCGGTGTTTTTGTAGTTTTAGTTAAAATTCGTCATTCCCTCACAGTCATTCCCTCACTGCATTTAGGAGTGAGGGAATGATGGCTGTATGAGGGAATGATTTATACAGCATTCTACAGTTCCTTTAGATTTTTTATTGATTTCTTGCAACTTGTATTTCATGGTACCTATTTAATTTAAAACAGGTACATGTATGTGGAAGAAAAATGGCACGACCAAAGAAGTTGAGTGATGCAGAAAAAAAAATAAAAAAGAAAGAGTATGATCGAAAAAGGCGAGAAAAAATGAAAAATAATACTGAGTCTTTGGAAAAACTGCGGGAAAAAGAAAGATTAAAATATTTAAAGAAAAAAGAGAAGGGTCAGGTAAAATCAGTTATTAAAATGAATGCTAGAGATCTTAGACAAAAGCGAAAACAATGGAAAGAAAATAGTAAAGTGTATAGGAATAAAAAATCTATAGCACACCAAAATTTACAAAGAATAATTGATGATACACCCCCACCAAGTCCAGTATCAGTTGTGCAGCAAATTAGAGAAGACGTAGCTGCTCGAAATAGACGACAGATGCGAAGGCGACGAGCTATTTTGTATGCAAAGATTGTAAATTTGGAAAAAAAAATGAAGAATGCAGTGAGGTTAATCGAAAAATACAAGAAGAGGTATTTGAGACTGAAATCAAAAAAAACTGACCCAGAATCGCCTAAAACTAAAGTAATGCACTCCTAAAGAATGTAAACGTTCCTGAGAGTGTGAAGAAGAAATTACTTTTCGGAGAAGCGTTAACAAGAGATCTAGAGACTAGTTACAAAAATCTTGGAAAGAAGCATGAAAAAAAGAAAAAGTATTATGAAATGTTGAAATTGAAATCACTGCAGAAATATAAGTTGCTTCATGTATCGAAACCTTTTTTTAAACATGATACTTTGAAAAGACAAAAACCTCGAAAAATAAGCGATAAAATGCTGAAGGTAAAGGACGATGTAATTAAATTTTTGGAAAAAGATGAAAACTCAAGAATGTGCCCGGGAAAAAAAGACTATCTTAAAGCCAAAGATGGTAAAACTCAACAAAAGCGAGTTTTATATGATACACTTTATAATTTACATAAAAAGTTTTTAAGCAAAGTCAATTATAAGATAAGCTTATCAACTTTTTGCAGATTCAGACCCTTTTGGGTTACTTGACAAAATGTAAATGACCGAAATACTTGTCAATGCATACAGCATGCCAATATTCAACTGATGATATCTAAATTGCATGAAATCAAAGCATTTAAATTTTGTAGCGTGACTTCAGCTTTAGCGACAATAACCTGCAATGTGCATTCCACAAAATGTCTATTCAGGGAATGTTCAACCTGCAAGGAACGCTCTTTGGAATACTACTTACCAATGCCTAATCAGTTTGTGAGTTATCGACAATGGATTTATGAAGTCAGTTCATTTGAAAAGAACGGGAAAAAAAAGACAGTTCGTAAACCCGTAAAGAAAGAGTATAGGGTTCAATTGAAACAGCTTGTTCAAAATCTGGAAGCAGCATTACCACTTTTTTTTTTACATATTGGCACTATAGCACATCAATATCAAGCCATTCAAAATATAAAGAAAAAATTAACAATTAACGACATTTTAATTCATGTAGATTACAGTGAAAACTATTGCTGCAAGTATAATGAAGAAATACAAGCTGTCCACTTTGGTGGAGGAAGAAAGCAGATAACAATGCATACAGGAGTGCTTTACTTGCGCAAGGATAATGCAATCAAACCTGTATCCTTTTGTTCTCTCTCTAGCGACAATAGACATGACACAATGGCTGTTTGGGCTCACTTAAAACCCATATTTGAATGGATAAAAACACAAAATTTACCTATTTCCCGATTACATATGTTGAGTGATGGGCCTGTTAATCAATATAAGAATAAATTCATGTTCGAAATGGTGTGTCGCCATCTAAAAGATCTCTATCCAGAAATCGCACACTTTTCATGGCATTATTCTGAATCCGGGCACGGTAAGGGAGCACCTGACGGTGTCGGTGGAACCCTGAAACGGACAGCTGATAAAGTCGTGGCAGAAGGCCATGATATCGTAGACCTGAATTCATTGAAACCTATCCTTCAATCCAGGTGCCCTTCTATTTTATTGTTTGAAGTTACCACAGCAGATATTTCATTGATGGATGATCTCATAAAACAGTCCAGGACTATTCCTACTTTCCGGGGAACACAAAAAATACGCCAGTTCGTATTTTTTAACAACACCTTACAGTGCAGAAGACTTTCATGCATAGATTGATTGGAGATTATGCCCTGATGAAATGGGGCACGGCAAAGTATCCCGGAGAAGTTTTATCTGTTTTTGAAGATGGTTTAATGGTTAGGTGCATGAAGAAAGGTTTGAAGTTTTGGAGATGGCCTAATATTAAAGATGAGCAATTATATAGATGGGAACATGTGATACAGAAAATAAAGACGCCAAAGTTAGTTAAGAGGGGGAATTACGTTATTACAGAGTTAGATAACTCTACAAGTGATGTTAAAATTAAGACTGAATAATTAATTGATCTCAAAGACCAAAAAACTAATACAAGAAAAGACTAATACAGATTAATATTACTAATAATTAATGCATTATAAATAAATATGAAGAAGTTTTAAGTTTTGGAGAAATGCTAAGTACAAAGTTTAAAAATAAACAGTAATAAGTATAATTTAAAAACATTTGTTTACCTCTATAATAGTGTATTTTTTAATTTTTCGAGTTTATAAATATTTATATTGACTATAAGTGCAAATGTTGAGTTAATTTCCTTTAGAATATGATATTTCATTGTTTGATATAGTTAAAATTACATAATTTCCTTTATTTGTACATGTTTTTTATTATAATATAATAATAAATCATTCCCTCACTCTGTTAATCATTCCCTCATTTATTTATTTTTTAAAACCTCATTTTTATAGATAATTTACAAAAATATGGAAGACCAATACTCCTAATTAAATCTCTAAATGCAACTTTTTTGATCTCTCCAAAAAAAATATCTAAGTTTATCAAAAAGAAAGAAATTTCAATAACATCTAAAATTTTGAAATTTCATAAGAAATACCCATGAGTGAGCGAGCGAGCGAAGCGAGCGAGCAAGACCTCTCTGGGCAGAACCGACTTGAATAGGTTAGGTTAGAAGGCTATGGCGGGAGCGAAGCGAAGCAAGCTCCCGCCTTAGCCTTCGAGGTTATTTTTTTTATATCTATGAGAACAAAGAATATTTAATTTGCTATTCTATGATATGAAAAAAGAAACATTGAATTTTATTTAAAATAAAAAACGATGATTTAAAAGTCTTCCAAGTAATTATTCTACTTATTGATTATTCTATGAAATGATAATACGAGATTTTTTTTCTATGAAATGAAATTCTAAACAACTTCAGTCTGTAAAATAACGTACAACCCGTTTTAACTGATGGTGAATACCGTATCAAAATCCGTTGCGTGGTGTGGTGCGGAAATCCACTTTGTTTTATACTAAAGCTTGTCCCAGAAAAAAATGTCGCATATTAACTTGTTAAAAAATTCCACCAAATAATAAAATTAATTAAATTTTACAATACAGTTGTATTTGAATATTCTTAAAATACATTTTATTCCTTTAAACATCGGTTTAAGTTTTGTTCATCCAGAAACTCCTTAATTTTGCTTTAACCCGCGCCATTAATTTTTGTACATCATCATCGGTGATTAATTTGGAAGCTTCATTCCATTTCCGTTTGAAGTTTTCCACTGAAGTGGCATTACTTTTGTGTTTTAAAAGCTTTTGCTTCATGCGAGCCCAATATTTCTCAATGGGCCGTAAGTCAGGGCAATTGGGAGGATTTTGGTGTTTTTCAACAAAATCGATACTATTTGCTTTGTACCACTCTATTGCCCGCTTCGTGTAGTGACACGTGGCCAAATCAGGCCAAAAGAGGACGGGTTTACTGTGCTTCCTAATGAATGGCAACAATCGTTTTTTAAGGCATTCATTCAGGTATATATCACCATTAATGGTTCCTTTGGCTAAATACGGTGTACTGCGTTTGCCACATGAACAAATCGCCTGCCACACGAGAACTTTCTTTGCAAATTTGTCCATTTTTATGACCTTATACTCTTCATCAACAGTTTTTCTATCAGTGGCTGAATAATAGTGGTGTCCTGGAAGTGACTTGAAGTCAAGTTTACAGTAGGTCTCGTCGTCCATAACAATACAATATTTTTTCTTAGTCATTTCCGAATAGAGCTTTCTGGACCGGGATTTAGCCTCCGTTTGTTGTTTCGCACTTCTGTTGGGTACTTTAGCTTGTTTAAATTACTTAATAGAATTATGTTTTTTCACCCTTTGCACCGTAGATTTAGATGTTTTGTATTTTTTGGCCAAGTCCCGTACAGAAAGAGTAGGTTTCTTCTGTAACGCTGCCACAATGTTCCTCTCTATATTTTTATTTACAAACCCAGGTTTACGGCCACTTCCAGGCTTTCACTGTATGCTACCACCCTCTCTGAACCGTTTTAAAACTCTTTGAACGGTTCTTACTGAGGTTTTAAGCTCCGATGCAATGTTTTTTACAGATATACCGCGATACTGAACATATTTGTACAGAATTTTTTCATGAAACTTTTCTTTAACTGACGACATCTTTGAAAATACTCGTATTTTCTGACATCTGTTTTTTTTATCTTAATTCAAAAAATAGACAATATGCTAACTAGGAAAATAGTTTTCAAACCTATTTGATTGAAGTCTGACAAACAACCTTGGTTATTAAAAGCGACACTTTTTTCTGGGACAAGCTTTATGTTAAGATAAGACTAAATTGTGGCTCTAATTGGTCAATAATTTTGCTTAGTATTTTCTCATACGTATCTCAGTATCGTTACAGACTGGTGATAAAGAATTACCGAGCGACATACGAGCTAAAACGGTAGCAGCCCAGTTAAGCTACTGTTCCTTATTATATCTACTGGTAAACAAACAATCGACTTTGTTTAATAATCGTTTAATTGCCAATTCATTTGCAACAAAAGGCCGCAACGCGTATTGTCTCGCTTTAAATTGTAACACGAAAGCAAATATATATTCAAAATGTACTTGCGTCAAATTTGAATAAAAAAAGATAAAGATAAAAGACGTTATTCAGTAACTTAACGGGCACTTTTACACGTCAAGAATCTACCAGCAGCGCTTCCCAAGAGGAGACACTGCTGAGAAGAAACGCCGCAAGAAACTCAGCAGTCAGTAGTTTTTTAAACATATTACAATGGTACTACTTAATCTAGCATTATATAAAGCAATAAATATTAAATTCAATATAATATCAAATAACATGCGTAGATCAGCAGGAAAACATGCCAAAAATCTTACGTGAGAGATAAAGGAAGAAAAAGGAAAAAAAATACTAAAACCCACCTACTCATATTTGTTTATAACTTATAATACTAGGCCCGCTGACATGTAAATAAGTACGAGAGTGACGGCTGCTTTATCCACATGACACGCGATATACACCCGTATTCACAAACGTCACTATTATAACACGGTACAAGATGACCACATAAAAGTTTCGATATGTTTTCCTACATCAACGGTGTCCCCTAGATAAGATAAAGCTTTTGCAATTGATCAAATTATTATTGACTATGTAATAGTCCTAATTATTATGAATATTACATCAAATTTAGTATCAATTTTTATTGTAAACCGTAATAGGGATGCCACACGAGCATTGCCTGTGCGTTGCGTCGCCGACGCTCCGTTGTTCTACATATAAACTAGAATGGCATGCCACACCATGCGTTCAAATCACACTCGTCGCTCCATGTTCAAATCACAGCGTTGCAACGACGCAACGCGCGGGCGCATAGCAACGCTCATGTGGCATCACTCTAACCAAGCGTAGCAGCCAATCAAGTGTTTTTTTGAAGTTTTGACGTATCAATGTGCTGTTTCTATTGGTTGACGTGGTTTTTCTTAAGCAAAATTAAGTATAACCGAAGAAAAATACTTTTTTTTAGTGTCACTTGCGTAAAAGACAGCTTTTACGATTTTGCAATAACAAAGTAGAAAAAAACACTAATAAATTTACCCTTTTTACCTACGCAACAATGGGCGCGAGACATAAAACAGCTTTAATAGATGTATTACGTCATAAATATTAATAACTGCGCGATAGATCGCGCACGGAACCACACCGAACGCTGTACAACGTAGGACGATACCACATTTATCATATCTGAACGGAGTTCTATATGCGGAACACGTATTGAAATCACTTTTTCAGAATAGCTGCGTATGGACACGTACAGTCGGTCTTATACGTAGCTAATGTACTAACACCTTTGATAGATTATTAGGCAGCATTTCAAACAAAAGTGGGAAAGCACTAAAGTCTGCAGCTACTTACATGGACGACGGTACTAGTTACATTTTCCAAACATAGTTTTTCGCGAACGTGTACGTCATTTTATATTGTACATCTTTATATTATATATTTATACATCATGTGTATGTAAAGAATAACATGGTCACTAAATTTAGTCGGAGTAAGTAGATTAGTGTAAGTAAGTGCTTAACAAATTATTGATCCGCAATATCCGCAAATATAACTGTGCCTGTTGAAACTGATTAGAATTGGGCCCTGCGCCACAGGGAGTCCTAGCGTAGGACCCAAAACCATTGTTATGCCTTAAGTTAGGTTTTTTCTGAATAAACATTTTCATTTTTTTTTTTCATTATTGCCTCGGACAGTGGAACCAACTTCTCTCTGCGATGTTCCAGTACAAGGATGGAGCTTCTTCTCTAAATGGCCACCTTGAGTTGTCGAAGGTGATAAGTTACTATTAGCTGATGATGATACCATCAAGACGCTTTCGGCAACGGCGGCGCTTCACGAACTCTAAAATAAATGCTGCAGAACCAGAAGGCGCAGCTCTCAGGTTAGCTCTCTAGTGGCTTGCGTAGCCAATTTGAAAAAACATACATACATACATTAAATCACGCCTGTTTCCCAGAGGGGTAGGCAGAGACCACTTCTTTCCACTTGCTACGATCTTGACAATTTCTTTCGCTTCTTCCACATTCATACATCGAGTCATGCACGCACGTCGGTTTCGGGTACTTAAGATTCGGCCCTTTTCCGGTATTTCACCGATTTGACTCGAAAAAGTACGCCTAGGGCGGCCCCTTCCGACCCGTCCACTCACTATCGATCTGTATATCTCTTTCATCCTTCCTTTCCAAATGACCGAATCATCGAAGCATGCCCTTTTCAATCTTAGTCAATACATCTTCTTTTATTCCACATTTCTCTCTGACTTTTTGAAAAAACAGATCTGATTGATTCTGATGAGTGGTATCACGTGTACTGTAAACTACGGTTACATAGTCTCAGGTCAAAGTTTATCCAAACTTTAAGTACAGAAATACCAAGAAGAACTAATATTTTCCATGGTACTACTTTCACAATATCTTGCGCAAACTATAACGGGTTGGCAACGCATTTAAAATCTTAGGATTGCTATTGAGAATGGTCTCATGGACTCATGTATGGTCTCCGATCCCACCTTCCTCAGGTGGCCTGTGGGCTAGTTTACCTCCTCTTTGCCATAAAAACTTTAGAACCTTTGTCAGTAACGTCGCCGCAATGTCTTCCCTATATTAATACTGTAACTCTCTACACATTACAACATACTACACAACGCTACAAGTCAATTCCGTCTCGTTCTAACAGCCCACAAACAACACAGTCAGCCATTAGGCTTTGGTCGTAATACTGGTCCCAGCGGCAACACCCATTACACTTGACAAATATATCTAAGTTTAGTTTAAACCTTGGTCACATAGCTAGCTTCACTGTAGCGTTTTAGTGTCTTCCGGCTCTTCCCTAACACAACTTGTATTTTCTTACTTGTTATTTTTATCGATACAGTCGAATATCAAAGAGGAATATCCGAGCGACGTATGGAAGAAAAAAAATGCTAGTAAGCAATTATTTTTATAACGTCTTCTATCAGCCGACACTATGCTTATTAGCGATTTTTTCCTTACATACACACATACACGCCTACCTTCACGCCTGTCTCCCAGCCCAATGGGGCAGGCAGAGAATATGGAACTCCAGGTGTACTGATGTAAACTTACAACTTTAGCTTTTCTACATTCACCAACCTCTACATTGCACTTACTTCGTTTTTAGGTATAATAGATATAATATAATAGATTAACGTTTGCATCTAATAATAACAATGTCGATCTCATTAATGCTGCCCTCCTAAATAAAAAGGACGCATGCGTAATTTGATAGTCAAAGTAAATTGAACCCCCCCATCTTAAGGAATAAGGTCACTAATACATACGCAGTTTCATGAGACATACGCGCTTTTTTCTAAGGAGGGCAGAATGGCGCGCTGCTCTTTACTCGCTAAAGCTATCGCTGAGCTGGCTGAGCTGGCTGTGTGACGAACACTTTACGCAACCACCCTAGAAGCATTAAATCTGACCGCTATCTCACACGTCTGGATTTGTAGCCATGACCATAATTTAGATATGTAGACGACACTATGGTTTGATGCAATTTTACTTGTGACGTGACATTTTACTTAAAATCTTTTTTTTGTCAGAACAACTTATAGGCGTGTTTAAATAAGAAAATCCATACTAATATTATAAATGCGAAAGTGTGTCTGTTACCTCTTCACGCTTAAACCGCTGAACCGATTTGGGTGAAATTTGGTCGAAAGATACTTTGAGTCCTGGGAAAGGACAAAGGATAGTTTTCTTTCCGAATTAGTATGAAGCTACGATATAAACGAGTTCTACGCGGACGGAATCGCGGGCAGGAGCTAATAGTTTATAAATGTGGAAGAAGCCATAGAGATTTGTCAGGATCGTAGAAGGTGGAAGAAGTGGTCTCTGTCAGGGCCGGATCTACCATATGGCTTTTTGGGCTTCAGCCCAGGGCCCCGTGGATTCTAGGGGCCCTCAGCTAAGTCAAGTCAAAGTCACAAATAGACGATGGACGATAATTTAAGATGGTCTAATAACTTCAAAAAACAGCCCCTATAAAATCACTTAGATTACGATGTTTATTATACAGGGTGTTTGGCAGTCGGGTGTAGGGGTTTTAAGGGATGATAGTAAGGGTCATTCTGAACATTTTTGACCACATTTACTATTATGCTAAGTTTCACGGTTTCCGAGATATTGATCATTTTAATAGGATTTTTTGTCATTTTTCCTTATGTCCGTGATACGAAAAGCCCTTAATTCAAGTATTAATTTAAAAAAAAAAAACAGTGTTTTCTTGCATGACTTGAATCACTATGAAATAAGGAAGTTTTAAAGCTACATGCCATTTTTTTTTCCTTAGAACTTTTTGAGTAACCTCACAAAATTGGTTTTTCCATACTTGGTGAAAAACAAACGCGGGGTTCTCTAGTATGGAGAAAGTAACTCTTGCGCGTTTACTCAAAAAGTTGTAAAGAAAAAAAAATGGCATGTAGCTTTAAAACTTCCTTATTTCATAGTGATTCAAGTCATGCAAGAAAACACTGTTTTTTTTTTAAATTAATACTTGAATTAAGGGGTTTTTCGTATCACGGACATAAGGAAAAATGACAAAAAATCCTATTAAAATGATCAATATCTCGGAAACCGTGAAACTTAGCATAATAGTAAATGTGGTCAAAAATGTTCAGAATGACCCTTACTATCATCCCTTAAAACCCCTACACCCGACTGCCAAACACCCTGTATAGTGTTTATTATCTAACGATTTAAGGACCCTACTATGGAATTTAGAAGAAGAAGAAGTTAGAAGAGCTTCAACCGTTTCTACTGACTAAGTATATAATAACGAGAGAACGTTACGTGCAGGGTAGATACACTAAAAAAAATTTTTTCCAAGGCTTTATTCTACCATTTTGTTGGCGAGCCTAATATGTATGTTCATGCCAAATTTCAGCTTTCTAGTACAAAGAGTCTCTGAGCTAGGCAGCGGACGGACGGACGGACATGGCGAAACTATAAGGGTTCGTAGTTTAACTACGGAACCCTAAAAATGGTGCCAATGTCTAAGAATTACATGTGATTTGAACACGGCATGCGTGTAGTTGAAAATGCCCTATTTGTAATGTATGGCGTATCTCACGAACTGGTTATGCACCTGGAATGTCAGTTCATCCTATTAGAACAGAGACGTATATAGCCGGGTACTCACTAGCGAGCTGTAACTGTAGCCGTTGCATGTACTGTAACCAAAAAACAAAGTGTGTACGTGGTTCGCAAACCTGCTGCGAGCGGTACGCGTGCAGCTTGCAGCGAGCCGACGTTTACAACGTACTCATTTTTGAGTCCGTAACGTTGCATGTAACTGTAACCGTTACTGTTACCACAAACATAGTGTGTACGTGGTTCGCAAACCTGCTGCGAGCGGATACGCGTAGGGCTTGCAGCGAGCCGACGTTTGCAGCGTACTCATTTTTGAACCTGTAACGTTGCACGTAACAGTAACCGTTACTGTTACCAAAAACATAGTGTATACGTGGTTTGCGAGCCTACGACGAACGCTACACGAGCGACTCGCAGCGAGCCGATGATTGTCGGTTTTTGCCGCGAATCAAAGGGAGCTCGCAGTGCGCTCGTGGACGTCAAGAGAGGTTGTTGCTAGCCGCTACGAACCAGCTGTATTTCTTCCGATATGAGTGAATGGTCAGAGGAAAAATGTCTTTTGCTGATAGACGCCTACAGGGAAAATACCGTACTATGGAACCCTAAGGACAAAGATTACTACAAAAAACACTTGAAAGAAGATGCCTGGGCTAAAATCGGAGGTATAATGAATGAAAGCGGGGCAGCATGCAAACAAAAGATGATAAATTTATTGGCTTCGTATAGAAGGGAGCGCATGAAAATTAACAAATCTGTGGGAACGGGGAAAGGTATTTACAGTGATAAAATTGATATTATTTATTTATTTTTTTAACTTTAAAATATTTTAACTTTTTTTTTATTTTAACATTTCTTATTACAGGAAAAGACGAGATTTACGAAAGTAGGTAAATGGTATGCATTTAAGGTGCTAGGATTCTTGAACGATCGTTTCACACCTCGAAAAGGACTTGAGGCTGGAGACGCGAATGAACAGGTGGGTAGATTTTTGCTATCTCAGTTTTACGCATACATGTCTTGCCATGGTAGTTTACCTTCATTTAAAAAATAATGAGCAAGTTCTTCACGATTTTCTTTATAATTTGTCGCTGAACGGCGAGCAGTGGCGTGTATTGGACGAAATGATGTTCCTTCCGCTTCGCTTCGCCAAGTTCCTGGTATAACTTCACCAGTCTCTGTGCTTTCATTATCAAAAGAGCCTTGGGGTGTGTACACCGAGCATGAGGAAGAACGCCTTAGAAAGTTGTGCAGAAGCACTAGGGTCATTACGATCGTTTCAACTGTTTCTGGCTGCAGTAATATTGGTTTTCTTAGTACTCTAAAAACGCTAGCCAGAATCCCAAATGCATTTTCGACCACTCTTCGGCCTCTTGATAGTCGATAGTTAAAAATTATTTCTTTAGATCCTTTCGGATGTGTGCCCGCGTATGGTTGCAATAGATTTTCTCCCAAAGGAAATGCTGCATCACCGAGAAAGTAGAAGGGAAGTAGCCTGTTGCGATTTGGTAGGGATACGGGTTCTGGTAAATTTAAAGATTTCTCATCCATCATCCGTTTCAAACTACATCCTTGTAATACACCTCCATCCGAAATTCTTCCTTGAGTCCCAATATGTACATACATAAAATTGTATTGTGCATCTACTAATGCCAACAATACAATACTGAACTGAGATTTATAATTGTAGTATTCGGCTCCAGAATTGAATGGACACTGGATAAGAATATGTTTGCCATCACATGTGGAAAGTGCCATAGTTTCTGAAACTCTTTGCTGCATTAAAGCCATTCGTCACGATTTGTCGGCATCTACAACAAACGATATTTTTATTATTATTGGTCATATTCATGAACACACGATTTTTTTTTTGCAGGTGGAGGAATTGGAGGATAATAAAGATGATAATGCCAACAGCTCCCCTCCATCACTTCAACCTCCTAATAAAAAGCTGAAATCAGATCCCAAACTGCAAATGCTAAAAGAGGCCTTCGGAATATTGAAAAATACGGCAAATAAGCAATCACATCAGGACATTGAACTAAAATCTTTCTTCGATTTTATACAAGAAAAAATGAAAGTCTACTCAAGGGACACAAAAAATGCAATTCAACACGAAATATTTCAGATCATAATGCGTGCTGATCAAGGCTATTACAATTCTGGTTACTATTCTGCTACACAAAACCAACAATCTCCACACAATTCAAATTCTTCCATCGCTACAAATAAAGAAACTCATTGTGTGG
The DNA here is from genome assembly GCA_963966035.1 of Acleris laterana. NCBI lineage: Eukaryota > Metazoa > Arthropoda > Insecta > Lepidoptera > Tortricidae > Acleris > Acleris laterana. Next base: position 9,669,624 of record OZ014463.1, on the reverse strand, counting down.
ACTTAAACACAGCAGGCCCTTCTTCTACTTCTTCTCAAAACCCGCCATACTCTCCTCACAGCAACAGTAGCCAGTATTCGTCAGACATGAATTTCGAAGACTATGTATAATTAATTATTAATTCTATTAATTCCATTAAAACTAAATAATTACCTTGATTTGTTCTTTCAATGCTCCTATTAACGCCTGACACACTTCTGGTACAATCGAGCTTATGGCTTGTTTGGAAATACGAAACAGGTATTGCAAACTTGTATAAGAATCACCAGTAGCTAAGTATCTCAGCGTCACAGCTAACCTGTCTTGAACCGACACAGCTTCTCGAAATGCAGTGTTTCTTCGATCTATTTTGGGCCCGATTAAATTCATGAGATATTCAAAGTCAGTTGCACCCATTCTTGTAAAATTTTTGTAATGACCACTAATTTCTTGATTTTTCAATATGAACAGTAGATCACTTCTTTCTCGGTACATTCTATGAACCCACCATCTTCGTGGCCGTTTATGATCATCGAGTAAGGCATCTATAAGTATGTATGCTGCACAGGCGAGAGACACTTCGTCCGACATCGCGGAGTTATAAACCAAAACTGAGGGCAGGGCAGGCCTCCCCGTTCGTACTCCCCGTACACACTAGAACCTCGTTACTGTATCTGTTTGGTTACAGTTACAGCTCTCAAAATGAGTACGCTCGGTGAAAGCGTTCTGGCGACGCCGTGAGCCGTAACTGTAACACGCGTACACACTAGAACCTCGTTACTGTATCACGCATGTTACGGTTACGGTTCGCTAGTGAGTACCCGGCTTATAACATTCTGATTGTAAGATAGCTGCGTCTCTTCCCCGCCTGTCAGTCCAACTGTTAATCTAAGGCGTAGATAGAACGCATTTAGAACTACGACCTATACTGGAAATGATTGCAGTCTGTAGTATACATTCAAAGTGATATAAAAGCACCAAGAATTTTATACCAAGGATAATAAAATGGTAAGTTCAAATTACATATTGAAGCGTCTCAGGTAAATGTAGATACAATGTAAAGTTAGACGAGAATGAGAGAGTTAAAAATGACAATCTTCTATGGCTTGACGTTTACTTATAATAATAATTATAAGTAAACATCAAGCCATCTACATCGATACCATAAATTCCCTTTAATATGTTCAGAAACGATAAGTAAAAGGTCTATGTTAAGAAATCTGTATCTGTGATTGTACTTTAATGTTAATATTAAAGTATTACATGTCATTAAAGTATCGGTTATTGCACCTTAATGTTCACTTTAAAATATCGGTCACCAATACTTTAATATGAACATTAAGATACAGGGCAACGATAGACACAGGTTGATCAGGTATAGTAGAAAACTTATGATATGCATGTAGATATAAGTTATGTCTGCGATTGTACACATAATTAGGCATTAAAACACTCGTGTGATCTTATTATGAAATTTCGCCTTCGCGAGTTTCATAAAACCACTCATTTATTAATGCCTCTTTTAAAGCACCAGTCACATAAATTGACGTGCATCTTAACCGAGATGAGTTATTAATACGGCCTTAAGAGCCGTATCCACAAACTAATCTTAACTAAGTTGCCCTTTTCCAAAGATCGCAAAGTAAAAGTCAAGCCAAATAAATCCATATTTTTTTAATCGTCTCCAAACAGCCAACTGATCACAACGTAACCCTATTCCCTAAACTAGGAAAAGGAAGTCTTTTACGAAGTTTAATCATAAACTAAAACTACTCAAGCAAGAGTTCAGAGAACAAGTCTAAAAAAAGACAAGCTTTCAAAACATGACTGCTGTTTGGATAATGTCGTCAATATAATGTTACTTATTTTATATAATATTTTTTATTCGGCCAAATTCACCTTTTCAGTGACGCACGCGACGCTAAAAAGAATCCAACGACGCTCGCTTGTCAAAATCAGGCCATCCGTTGAAACTTTAAAAGAGAACAAACAACCATACATACTTACAGTTCAAAAACAGCTTTTCTCCTTCGGCAGTTGAGTCAAAACAACAGAAACGTACATCAATTTCATCCTTTACCCCTAAGAATGTGTATTTAAATATACATTAACTAAATAGCAGCAAATAAACGACCGTGTCCTCTCGTTAAATATCCGAATCGCTGTCGTCCAGTCGATTCCCTCGGTGTTAAATCATAATTCCTCGAACGTATAAATCCAAAGCCGGATAGCAATAAGCCAGGCATAGCGCTCAACAATAAGATTCTAAAAGTTCTGCCACGGGGCTTGGATCAAGTTAATAAGCTGATCTCAAGTACAAGTCGATTCACAAGAGCTGGCACGAATGGATTGAATGAGTGAACGATGGTATACAAGTGTGTAAAATAATAACAGGTGTGCGGTTTGAAATTCGAACATCGGTTCATACGACGGCACTCACAGTGATAGGTGACATTACTTTTGTTCATTCCATTCGTGCCAGCTGTAGTGAATCTACCTTTAAGATGTAGGTTTTATTTTATTATTTTTTTATTTAATGGCGTCTACATAATAACGTAATTTTGCCAATGTCAAGTATATATAAGCAACGTTGTACGGTGAATCCTGTCCTGTCGCTGAAGTCTTCCAGTCATAGTCGTTATGACCCTTGAAGATGGCTTGGTGTGATCTTGACCGCTAACTCATTTGGAACCATCTTTTCATGTAGGTTTTAAGATGAGTCATAGATTTTTTATGACCTGACGTTTATTTACTGTCACGGGTAAATTAAAGTTATTCTCAGAAGCTTTCAGTCTTAGGTTGTCTATTTTAAGATTGCAATTGAATATAAGACCCGCTTACCGTCAGGTTTTATTTTGTCAATACTACACGACAAAAAACAAAAACAAGGTTCATTTATAAAAGGCCCTTAAGTGTAGATTTTATTATGGAGTTTGTTGACGCAGATTCAAATTGTCTTAACTGCATACAAAACCATAATAACCCGCTTATTTATACCTATGACAAACAAGAACTAGGTTATCTAGTCCCGCTCTCGCCTATGACTCGAGCCTGAAGAACGAAGAAAGCGGCAAATGGGCAAATTTCCCGAAACAAAACGCCCCAGTTTACTGAGCTAGTTTTAATTAAACCCTGGCCGTATTGAGCACCTATTGGGACCAGTATAATACTTGACAACTATTTAAGAGCTTCACGTCTGTAATGAAATCTCAGCCAGTATCTTTAAAACACAATACACGTTAAATACTTATTATGTGAGAGTTAATTTATTAATTTATCTTATCTTATCACGTAAAAGCAGGGCGCTGTTGATTTTGAAATTATTATAAATGCAAGAGTAACTGGTTGTTTGTTTCGCTTTCGCAGCTAAACGGAACAAGATGAAATTTGGTATAAAGATAGTCTGAACCCTGGAGAAAGACATAAGGTACTTTTCAGGATGATTATCAGACGTCTTATCCTTAATTCCTTTGACAACGCGCTGGCCTAGTGGGCAGTGACCCTGTCTACGAAGCTAGTGGTCCTGGGTTCGAATCCCGGTAAGGGCAGATATTTTTTGTGTGATGAGCTCGAATATTTGTTCCTGAGTCATGGATGTTTTCTATGTATTTAAGTATATATTTCTCTATATAAGTAGGTATTTATATCGTTGTCTAGTACCCATAGTACAAGCCTAGAGCTTAGTTTGGGACTAGGTCAATTGGTGTGAGATTGTCCCCTTATATTCATTTATTTATTATTTTTTATTTCATTAAGAAACGTTATTTATCTACACATGTGTGACGAGAGTTAAGTATATTTATTTATTATTATTATTATTAGCCCGGAATGTCCCACTGCTGGGCAAAGGCCTCCTTCCCATCCTTCCACGTAATTCGGTTTTGGGACAGAATACATAGCCGACATAATTAGAGAATTATACGATTGATCGACTATAGTTTATTTTGCGTCACACAGAAGGTAATTAATGTTGTTTTAATTAAGGCCTTAACTACGTTTTTTTAAGTCGCGGGTTACATTTGTATATAAATGTTAATATGTTTAAACAATATATAAATAACTAGCTGTTGCGCGCGACTCCGTCCACGCAGAAAAATAAAACATACGCTATGTCACTCAGGGTGAATGTAGCTTTCCAATGGTGAAAGAATTTTTTAAATCGGCTCACACACAAAAATATAAATCTTTCCTCTTTTTAATAATAGTGTAGACAAAATATCAAAAGCAATTAGGTTCCACAGAGTGGAATAGAACCCCAGATAACTTGGTTGCCATGGAAACCGCATCAAGTTTACAGAAACGATAAAATAACGCACTAACATAATAAAAACCGCGAATACATAGCAACAAATAGAATTAGATCCATAAACTTATCGAAAATCACCTCTTTAATTTTAAACACCGACCCACTTAAGCCCGTATTTTAAAGGTACAAAACCGATCGACTCTGGACTTTACCGCCGTTGAGCAGAGTCCAACACGCGCAAGCTATTTCCGATGCGAAGCCAATAAAGTCACAGTTTACACAGTTTTAGTATTAATCACGGGGTTTATGTGACTTCTTTGTGGTACTAAAATAAACGCCTGCGCGTTTAAAAAAAAGCGGCCAAGTGTGAGTCGGACCCGCCCATGAAGGGTTCCGTAGCAGGAAGTAACATAATATATACCGGCCGGTATATTTGTCGTATAGTTGATTGAATGAAAGGTAAATTGCGGTTTACGATTTATGACGTATTAAAAAAAAACTACTAGCTAGATCTCGTTCAAACCAATTTTCGGTGGAAGTTTGCATGGTAATGTACATCATATACTTTTTTTAGTTTTAAATTCTCTTATTTTAGAAGTAACAGGGGAGGGGGGGGGCACATTTTACCACTGTGGAAATGTCTCTCGCGCAAACTATTCAGTTTAGAAAAAATATATATTAGAAACTTCGATATCATTTTTGAAGACCTATCCATAGATAACCCACACGTATGGGTATGATTAAAAAAAAAGTTTCAGATCTAAGTATGAGGAACCCCAAAAATTTAGTTTTATTTTCTATTTTCGTGTGAAAATCTACTTACCAAGATTTAACAGTATAGTTCTAATAGTTTCGGAAAATAGTGGCGGTGACGTACGGACGGACAGACAGACATGACGAATCCATAAGGGTTTCGTTTTTTGCCATTTAGCTACGGAACCCTAAAAAGGAGTCTTCATTCAGCATTCAGAATGACACATGCGCTATTTGCATTAAGTGCTGCGAAGTATTTAAATTACAAATCAAATAAATCGCAGATGCAAAGACTAGTAGAGGTATTTGCAGTCCTGAGATTGTTATCTTAAGATAGCAAATGGGTGATTTTTTAAATATTATAAGCATTCGGTGCCCTTTGTTTGGCTTTATATTATTGTTCCCAAATGACATTTTTAAAAACCTAAATATTCATCAAGTAATTATGTTAGGTCAGGTTAGTATATAAAAAGTTAAAATAATACATCAAATTCAAAATCATTTTTTTTGTGACGTCATACATAACTAATTATGCGAAATAATACCTATGGAACAATAATACTATGCGAATTCATATAGACCTATTAGTAATGGGTAACCAGTATTAGTCATACAACCATTATGCTTAATTTTCGCTAAAGTAGAAAGAAAAAAAAGAACGAGCCTTATATAAAATAGTAGGCGCATATGATTTGTAAAATCTGACATACCATCTTGGTAATAAGCAACATTAACATTATATCTAAACATATGTTTAATTTCATTTGACTCCGGTTTTTGTTTCAATCGATGCAACGTGTGGAACGAAACGCAAAGGACACCATGTGTTGGTACAGTCACGGTAAGAGAAGGTTCGTCACTGTTCGACTCTATTCAACGAAATTAAGGTCCAAAAGTGACGAAACTTTTCTTACCGTGACTATACCATCTGACGGCCAACTCTCCACCGCCATTGGTGAAATCAAATAGCGCGCGCTTCACCAGCTTGCACACTTCCGTCCCTTTTCACGAATTCACTGCCACAGATTGCAGGAAACCGAGAGGAAAGATTTTACAGTGCACATCAATAACTTGTGTTCTAGTTTGACTTCTTAATTGCGCAAGAATGATAATGATTTTCGAGCGTAAATAATACGTTTTGTAAAAAGAGTTCCTTTTCACAATTTTGGTATAGGAACCTATACGTAAAAAGATAGAAGGACGATTTTCAAGAAATCAAAAGTCTCTATACCTCTTACAATAAGGCTCATGTACCTACATGTATTTGACGCAACGTCTTATGCCGTCAAGAGTATATAGGTACTCCTTGCAGGAGGTCATTGTCCGCTCGAAGTTTGTTATCAACACAAATAGGATCGTTTAAAATAATCAAATGACGCATCTACTAATCACAACGCGTCCCCGCAATATAATCTAACATTAAACTTGAAAAACGAATCGCATCATATTATATTATTAATTATATTTTATTATTTATAATTATATTATTTGTCTCTCAACATTCAGGTATAAACCACGTGAATCATTTTATAATAAGATCAATACTGTTGTAAAAAAACTGGGCAAGACCATGTCGGACCATGTGTAGGGTTCCGAAGCCGTTACGACAAACACAAAAAACGATCTCAAAAAACCACACATATGAACTAATTTTCTATTTAAAGTTATTTGGTGCCGTCTTAGATGATTTTTAGTAGGTATAGACACTTTAGTCGCCTGTATCTCAGGACCTAATTAAGTCTACTTGGTCGTGATAGTTTTTCTTTTAAATTCGTTATATGCGCTTTCATTGAAGATATTTTTCAGATTTTTAGTATTTGTAGTTTTGGCTGTAAGGGTAGGACACTTGACTCTAACAAAAATAAGCGCTTTAGAGTTTTTCATAAACAGATCCCTTAATCGAAAAATTGTTGCCACAGACCCGTAATATTAATGAAACACCTATCCAACGACACCCCACACAAAGGGGTAGACGAGAGAAAAAAATCACAACTTTACGTCCAGGTTAAAAAAAAATGTTTTTACTGTTTACAGGGGAGGTCCCTGTAAACAGTAAAAACATTTTTTTTTAACATTTTCTTTCACCAGATGTTGGCGGGACTAATATGTTCATGCCAAATTACGACGGACGGACGATCGAACGGACGGATATGGCGAAACTATAAGGGTTCCTAGTTTGACTACGGAACCCTAAAAAATGGGAATTAACCACGTAATTAAATATATACCTCGAGGTATCCATCGTGTTGCAACGGTCGTGGTCACGATGTTTTAGATTTACTTAGTATCCGTGATCAATGTGATCATCGCGAATGTTTAAAACAAGATGTAACTATGTAGTAAAACATTCGCGTCCAAATCACGCACTAAACGTCTGAGAAACGACATTTACTGCAGTATTACAAACCAAACTGAATCGCGCAACACAACATGAAAATAATAAACCGGGCCGATCGAGTGGGGAACTCTTGAGGAGGAAAATGGAGTTAGTTTTTGTTGCTGGTGCTTTGAAACAAAATTTATAACTGCAAGTATCGCGTCTTAATTCCACAAATGGAGTAGTGACAGATAATAAGTATTTAGCCTGGAATGGTGATTTTAAATACTTGAATAGAAGTATTTCTAACAATTACAATACGGTATTTGACTAAAGTCAAATCAGCTTATTTTTATGAAACATCAAAAACGCTCCGTTACTATGGAATTTATGAGGATTACTATCTTGTGACGTCACAATAAAACAGCGTCCTCATTGTTGGATTTTATGAATTTAAAAATCTTAAAATAAAAGATTGATGTTTTCCTGGTATTTTTATAATGTTAATCTGTTGTTAAGGAAAAAACTATTTAATTTTACTCTTGTCAAATACCCTATTATAGCTATTAAAAGGGTCATACACTGATTTAGGTTGAACATTTTATGTATGTATGTATGTAAACTCTTTACTGCATTAAAAAACAAATATCCCATTGTATAAATATAAATATGTTTAATGTCCATTCTGTTCCAAATAGTTAACGTCGTTAAGTGTCCGATTCCTATAACTTTCACGCAGGCCAAAATTCATCCTGGCTCACAACGGGCGAATATTATATTAAACTACAAAAAAATAGGCCCAAGATATCTTAACTGTTGGATACAGGAGAGACATCTTTTGTTTTTTGGGACTGTGTATAACGCTGTTAAAAAACTCACAAAATTGCGACCATACCTTAAGACTACGCCGAGCGTACGCCGGATGTACAGTGGCGCCCTCATTACTTTTATTGGGTTTTCTAATTAACTAAAGAATTTCCTTGGACCCAAACAAAATGTGTTTGTAGCGCAAGTATAAACACAATTTATGGGATACGTAACAAACTTTAATAACAATTCACCTTCGAGTTATTAACTTAACGAAAAAAAGTGGCCACCTTTTCCCGTTAAGCTGACTACTCAAAGGGTAATTGTTATTAAAGTTTGTTACGTATCCCATAAATTGTGTTTATACTTGCGCTACAAACACATTTTGTTTGGGTCCAAGGAAATTCTTTAGTTAATTAGAAAACCCAATAAAAGTAATGAGGGCGCCACTGGACGCTCGTCGTTTGCTCGGCGCAGTCTTAACAGCTCTGATAACTCTTAAGCATTTGAACTACCAACATTTAAAAAAAAACACATTCGATTCGGTTCATCAGTTTAGGAGTTTCGCGTCAGATGTTAAAAATAAAAATAATTAAAAGTATTAAAAGTTATTACGTAGTAGACTTAAGACTACGCCGAGCGTACGCCGGATGTACAGTGGCGCCCTCAATACTTTTATTGTGTTTTCTAATAAACTAAAGTATTTTCTTGAAAGTGGACGAAATGTTTTTGTACTACAAATGAAAACAAAACTTATAGGGTATATCATATAGTTTAATAACAATTCACCTTCGAGTTATTAACTTATCGAAAAAAAGTGGTCACCTTTTCCCGTTAAGCTGACTACTCAAAGGGTAATTGTTATTAAAGTTTGTTACGTATCCCATAAATTGTGTTTATACTTGCGCTACAAACACATTTTGTTTGGGTCCAAGGAAATTCTTTAGTTAATTAGAAAACCCAATAAAAGTAATGAGGGCGCCACTGGACGCTCGGTGTTTGCTCGGCGCAGTCTTAAGAATCGACATTTAAATCGGAATTTAGCATGACCATGCGAAACCGATATCCAAGCATTACTCTCTGAACCATCACCACTTCATCAGCTTATCGCTGTAACACTTAAAAAATAATTAAATAACGACCGATAGCCACGTCGCGCCATAAAAACTCTAATCCGATATACCGGGAGCTGGCGATCGTTTTTTATTATTAAGCGGATCGTAAAATTAACTATATTAGTTGGCCGGCTTGTGGACTAAAAGAAGATGTAGTGATATAATTGGAAAGGGCATGCTTCGATGGTTCGGTCATTTGGAAAGTATGGATGAAAGAAGATTCACGAAAGAGATATACAGAGCGAAATTAGTGGAAGGGTCGGAAGGGGAAAAAGTACGCCTAGGCGTAATTTTTCGAATAACAAAGACATACTGGAAAAGGGCTGAATCTTAAGTTCCTGAAACCGACGTGCGTGCATAGTTCGATGTATGAATGTGGAAGAAGCGAAAGAGATTTGTCAGGTTCGTAGCAAGTGGAGCTGTCTGTCGTCTGCCCACCCCTCTGGAAAACAGGCGTGATTTAATGTTATGTATGTTAGTTGGCCGGCTTGGTGTTAAGAGGGCACATTATGCTTAGGAGCGATGCCACACGATCGTTGCCGTTGAGTGACGCAAGGGTTTCATCAAGGGGTTGAAGTTCATTTCCTAAGATTGTACAATAACCAGCCATTGAAACCTGTACTACCCCCTCACTCTGACATATTCAGGAGCTGGAACGTCTTACCCATGAACCTGTCGCCATTCAACAGTGTTCGAATTGTTTGTAATTTACAATGATATATACATACCTGAAACAAAAAAATAATAAGTTAGTAAAAGTTAACGTCCCAGTTAATAGCCCAGACAGGCCTAGATAACTTGCAACTTTCAAGTCCCTAGGTTCTTCTTTTATACAGGGTGTCGGATCACTAGTGGTCCAAATAAAATAAATAAATAGGTCACACCCACCAAAAACTCCCCCAAGTTTCAAGCGATTCGGATTTCGGATTTCGGCGTTCAGCGATTTTAAGTACTCTCGGAGATATTGATTATTTTAGTCGGAATTTTTGTAATTTTTCTTCATGTCCATGTTACTTTCTCCGTACTAAGGGAACCCCATGTTTGTTTGTCATCTAGTATGGAACCAACTTTGTGTAATTACACAAAAAGTTGACATGAAAAAAAACTGGCAAGTAGCTTTAAAAACATTCTAAGTTCATAATGATTCTATCCATGTAAGGAACCACTCAAAAAATCTTGAAATAATACATCAACATGATAAGGTAAAATTTACAAAAATTCCGAGTAAAATGATCACTGTCTCCGAAAGTACTAAAAATCGCTGAACATACATGGGGGTGTTTTTGGTAGCCCTGGGTGAGACATATTAAATTTTTTCATTTAGACCACTAGTGATCCGACACCTTGTATATTATGAGTATGTATTTATTCACAAAATTTCAATACATTATGTTAGATTTCGACACTCGCGTTAGCTTCAACGAAAGCGGCTATTCCTATAATAATCCTATAGACCGGGAGCTGGCGATCGTATTTTATAAACGGATCGTAAAATCAACACAATTCAAGGCGACGATAAAATTGTTATAAACTCTTCAAATACAAATTAAGTGATGATGTCTGGGTATTTCTGGCGATGACAACGTTCCTTTGATGTGATCAATAATTTTGCATTGTTTAAGTATTGTTTAAAACGTCGATAACATTGTTTAAGTGTGGTTTAGTTTGACAATATGTTACGTTTATTTATGAGGAAAGATTTCATTTTGAAGATAAAAGCGAACCTTAGGTCAAAATGTTCAAAACCTTTTCAATTTATGTTCCGCTGATTCTTTGAAACAAATTATTACCCGACCAGCTTAAGTTGTTCCATCATAGCATTGTTAGTAACATTTAACGACTTGTATTTAATTGTGACCGTTTGTTTCATTCAGGGACGTTACAGACTTACAGAAGTGGCTTTATCAGAACCGAAAGTCGGAATCGGAGATTTTAAATTTTGATTTGTCGGAGTTGGGGCTGGAATCGGAGTCGTAGTTATAATTGAACATCCGTAACATCCCGACGAAGCAACTCGGCTAACTAAAACGGTAGGTGCGTAACTCGGCCTTATCTGCCTACGAAAAACGAGAACAGCCTCGGGGGCCTAGTGAAGATTCTAACGCTAAGTAAGCGATAATAGAAAGTCGAATGACCGCATATAGGTAGGTATGTCAACTTTATACAATTCGAGTCGATAGAAAACAGAAATGTTTGCAAAGTTTGCAACTTGGTTAAGGCCTAGACAAGATAGCTAATGCTGACGTAAAACTGTCAAAATGTATGAATCTAGCCACCACCTGGTCGTTTACATCAATCATATACATTTTCGTTAGGAGCCACTGCAATAATTCTAGTGCCTTGTTCCGAATACTTAAATTTTAAATCTAAACATAACTATAAGCAACAAAAAAATTCAACGACCCCCAAATTAAGTCCGATACTTAACAAAACTAACCACAAAACATCTGGCCCCGTTTAAACCAAATTACATGCGGAATCGTGTCGACGATGCCGCGAACAAGACAGTCGGCTGGCGTGATTTATGTGGAGAACTACCACGTGGCACGGCGCGTGTCAAATGTCAAACTAAACACCTGCGGGCCTAGTGTGGTTGCGTTTATCGCGTGTCAAAATGTGGATAAAGCATCCGTCACTCTCGTACTTATTTACGTGTACACGGCAGCCATATTAGGCCCCCCGGATTGAGATTCTAGGTGGTAAAAACTATATTGTCTTTGTTAAGATAATACATTTATATCTAAGGTTGTATTGGTTTCTAAACGCAATGCATGTATGTAGGTTAGTTCCAGTTTTGGCCACCCGGCGCCGCCACTGTCAACGAAAGAGCGATAGTGAACTTGTGCTAATGTCGTGTGCTTAAAGAAATAAAGTTTCTATAGAGAATTTTACGCCGTTTATTAATTACGAGGAAGAAACCCAATAGTCTTTGACCTGTTATCGTATTGTCAACGTTTTAATAGCTGTTATTTACTTCACTTAATGACGGTCGAGTTAAAATCAATACCATAACAGGTCACAGACGATATGCTTTTTACCGTCTAAAATAGAGGTCCTGTGTATAGAAGTAAAGCGTCTTTTCCACCAGCGCGATCGTCTCGCCTCGCCGGTGGAAAAGCACCTTAAGGGGAACGGAGACTGCAATTGGATGTAGTCTTATTGATAAGAAATAAATCCTCTTTCAATCTTGAACTAGCGTGGCGTTCAAAAGGTTAACAGGGCCACGTGGTTTTGGTACGAACTCATCGCTTTTGCATCTTCCATCATTTAACTGGGTAGTTTTCTATTTCAGGTCTTGATAAATATGTCCAAGGAACGTGGGACAAACACGTTTAAATACGACTAACACGTGTTGCGGCGCGTGTCAAATATCAAACAAGACACCTGCGAAGAGGGAATTAGGGGGACGGCAAATGTGCGGAACTGGCGATTTCTAGTATAGAACTGGTATCTGAGACCCGTAGACATTTTTCCTGCCTATTATATTTGTGCTTATTTATTTTTATTTAATTGGTTTTACTGCCCAGCTGTAACTAAAATCTAAATCCTGATATCCACATGCGCTGCCTACCCTGAGGACCAAGATGGAATGCCTCTATTGCAAGTTATTTCATCGGTTGTCTTATTCTTTCTTGCTAACTTATGTTTACTTTAATACAAGCACTTTATATACGTAATTAAGTACCATAAATAATAAACTAAGTAAAATTTTATATTATCTATTGATGACGCCATCGCTAACACTCAGTAAAACTAATAACTTAACAACTGCTACAAACAAACACTTCCTTATTAAATTATCACAATACCGCAACTAATGTAGCATATATAAACGATAATAAACCACTTGGGACGGCGACAGAAAAACGGTGTACCTACAACACAATCGCACATGTTTAACAGGCCTAATACAACGCACCTGGCGCGAGGCCAACACTGCAATAACGTGCACGGTGAGTTCGTCATAGTGGAGAGAACGCAGACAAATGTGGAATCATGGGAGGAATGACGTCATTAGCAGTGTTGCCAGTTTAGACCTGTAAAATTGTTACTTGTGGCTTTATAAAACGTGCCCCTGCTGTTACTCGATGAGGAGCGGTGCATCTCTTAAGGTAGACTCTCGTGAGTCGCTGCCGATAGTGCCAATGCGATACCAGCGCGTGACTATCGCTCCGCTGGCCATACATCGCTTTTGAGACTAGCGTCTGTCGCGTGCGGCTTACTTTGCCGTGTAGTGGCAAAATGGCACCGAAAAAAGGTAATTGAGTAGGAATGCTCTAGCAAATAAAATAAATAGCAATAAAACACTTGGGACGGTGACAGAAAAACGGTGTTCCTACAACACAATCGCACATGTTAAACAGGCCTAATACAACGCACCTGGCCCGCGGCCAATACTCTAACATTGTGCACGGTGAGTTCGTCATAGTGGAGAAAACGCAGACAAATGAGGAATCATGGGAGGAATGACGCCATTGTGAACTTTTCTATCCGTCTATCAGATCAGTTCACGGTAACTGCGAGGCATAGGCCTCTTCTCTCTTGCGCCTTATTTACGGGCAGGAGGTCTGCCAACTGACCGCTTTCCTTGTCAAGTCTAGACCACTATGCCCTCGTCTACCGACCATTCCACATTAAGCTACCTTTTCGACATTTGAACTCAACATAATCATCATCATCAGCCACAAAGCGTCCACTGCTGGACAAAGGCCTTCCCCAAAATTCCACAACGATCGATCCTCTGCTGCTGTCATCCAGCGGTTTCCCGCGAACTTTATCAGATCGTCAACACTTTGTCACCCGGTTAAATTTTGGACCAGTATATTTTAATACCTAATGCTAAACGGCAATGGTGGTACGATTTTGACTTCTACCTGAATAAGTGGTAAGGAGAGGCACCAAACCGGGACTTATGGAGATCAAGCCCAGAGGAGTTTGCCGAGCAGAAGGATACAAAATGGATTGATTGTAGGTACAAAATTAAGTTTTTTCTTTGTAATTCAAGCCTAAGCTCTAGAGCTTAGTTTGGGACAAGGTCATTTTGTGAGATAATCCCCTGACATTTAATATCTTACCCTTCTAGACTGTTCCTAAGCTTACATTGTATATAGAACTTCCCTTCACTTCAGTAAACAAGTAAACAGAACCAAATAGATCAATGTTTACAATCCAAATACCGAGAGTGATTGCCCGCACGCATGTTACTAATAAACAAATGGTAATCGAACTCGATTGAGAGTTATCGCATCGCCTACGCAAGTCTGGCTGGCATGCGTGGGGTTAAGATAAAAGTTTTAAAACAATACTTTTGCCTCTCTTTTCTTTGTTCTGGTCTATTCTTGTCAATGCCGTATACCTACGGTTAATAAATCTGTGAAATAAAACCTATTGATGAAATAGTCTTATTTGTAAAAAAAATAACTTAAATCATTCTCATTTTGAATTACCTTTTATTTAGTTTCAAGATGAATGCAATTAATGCAATGCATAGTTGGCGCAGCGAAAGAGATTTGTCAGGATCGTATCAACCCCTCTGGGAAAACAGGCGTGATTTAATGTATGTATGTATGTATGCAATACTTTTACGCAAGTATCTATAGGTAAGTAGGGAAGAGTGTCATGTATTTATTTTTAAAGTGCTGACTCGACAGACGTAGTCCTGTTTTTTCCTGGGCATTTTTCCCATTATGTGTTAGTGTTATAATATAATAGCGGATCTCTTCACAAATAATTTAAAAAGTTAAATAATTTGGGCCTGTACAAGAAACCCTCTAGGTGTACCTAAGTTTTTTTTGTTTTTGTTCTATAGGCAAAACTGTAATAAGTACATAAAAGCGTCATTTATAAATAATAAATATCAGGGGACAATGTCACACCAATTGACCTAGTTAAAAACTAAGCTCAAGGTTCGTATTATGGGTACTAGACAACGATATAAATACTTACATAGAGAAATATATATATCTAGAAAACATCCATGACTCAGGAACAAACATTCGCGCTCATCACACTAATATCTGCCCTTACCGGGATTTGAACCCAGGACCGCTAGCTTCGTTGGCAGGGTCACTACCAACAAGGCCAGTGCGTCGTCATTTGGTGGGATTAAAGTGCAAAAACTACTGATGATAGAACCAGTCAAGTGCAAGGGTGAGAAACCCTCGGTGCGCGAGGCCAACTTTCAAAGTACACTGAATACAAATTACAATTAAAAGTTCGCCAATTTTCGGTGACTTCGTTGGCGATACAAAAATAAACTTCGATTAGAAACCTTTAAGGATAAAATCACGAGGGTTAATGACATTAACGCAAAATAACGCAATGACTTTGAGGCATTTAGATTCGTAATTCGATTCCAGGCTGAGTCAACTACGGTCACGAATATAAATAGGCACACTTTGACATCTCAAACGTACATTAAACGACTTTAATGCAACGGGACAAGGTAGCGTTTGTTAAAGACATGTGTGTAGTCATATTATAATCAAAAAATATGCGTCTCATGTTGTTTTTGTGACGCCCAGTAAAAATAAACACGGCTTTTAGAATTGCAAAATCATGCATACTTTAAAAACAGTCTTCCGAGTCATTCGTATGAAATTGTAGTCCTATATGAGAAAAAAAAGTTTGTAATTAGCATAACGATGTTTTAAATCCACTGGTTGGTTATAAAAATGCATTGAAAAGTTAGAAAAAAGTTGTGCAGGGTCTGCCCGGATCGCTACCACTAGCTTATCCTAATCTACCGCCAAAGCAGTGCATAGTGTTTGCATTGGTGCAAGACCACCGGTGAAATTACTCGCATAGAGG
The DNA here is from genome assembly GCA_963966035.1 of Acleris laterana. NCBI lineage: Eukaryota > Metazoa > Arthropoda > Insecta > Lepidoptera > Tortricidae > Acleris > Acleris laterana. Next base: position 9,653,597 of record OZ014463.1, on the reverse strand, counting down.
CGTTCCATCTTTAGGGTCGGCAACACATTTGCAGTGTTAGTATTGCATTCTTGAGATTGTGGTTATGAGAATACCAATGTACCTCTATATGCGTCTCAGATTCGATTTAAAATCAACGAAGATGCACTACGCTAACTAGTGTTTCTATTCGTTTCGTTTTTAAATCAATCCAGTCACTGGTAGATCACGTGATACGAAAACTTAACTTGCAATGATGTATGTATGTACGCAAGGGTCAAATCTTGCAAGTTAAAGACCCACTTCCCGGTTTCCGTTGAAGCTGAAAATTTGCATACGCCTTTAGTTCTGATGACAATGCAATAATATAGGACCATCGAGCTGGTCTGATGATGGAGACTCAGGGTGGCCATAAGAACTCCTGGATTACACGTCATGATAAACCCGTCCTGTTAGGGCTTGTTAGAATCGTCTTGACAAGTAGATGACGACTGTGCAAAAAAGTACAGTCGGCAATAAAAGCTTGTCCCAAAAACTACATCTTTGACAGAAACTTATATACAATGTTAAGATCATGAACGTCGTAAGAGATCCAATACAACTCATACAAAATCTTCCTTCACGCATGCGCATACATCGAGGCGGTATTTAACGGCTTTTCGAAGTTACGGCGAGTTTAAAACAACTGGACTTGTTTTAACAGGGGGAGCGGTCTCTGAATAAAGCCTGCTTCGACTTATCGAGGATAAGGGCTTAATCCGGTATTCAATGGGGGAATTATACTTCATAATTATGGAATTTATTTATATCTATTTGTTTTTGAATAGCGGATCTGCTTTTATAGATGAATGAAACAACGTCTTAGTTTTAGTCAAGTTGAAAATACTATATCTAGCAGTACTCGTCCGCTCGATCTTGGCGGGGGCAGAACCTGGTCCATTAAGATCGTTATAATAAAGTTATTGAATTTATTTTATCTGATTAGATTTTCGAATACCTAAAACATTTTTTTATGTATGAATGCAAAATATCTTGAACTATGAACATACTTTGATTAAAATTGGTTATCTTTAGAATTTAAAGTACCTTCCTGACACATTCCACAACCATAAAGTTTCTGAATATTGATACAACTTTCAACAGCAGTAAAACAATGCTGTTTTACCATAACTCACACGCAACAAATAAGTTTAGCATTGTTTTACTGCCTTTAACAGGCAGTAAAACAAACATTATGGATATTCAGAAAATTCATGGTGGAGCAATGTGACAGGATTGACTTTGTATCGGCCGGGTATCCCTTTCGATTTTGCACTCTAAAACAAAAGCAATACAATATTCCAAATAAACAATAATATGTCTAACACCATTAGCAAAAATGAATGCTAACGACACCTAAGACGGCAGAAAACCACAAAAATTTCGCGTGACTGAACGGCACCATTAACCAGAGACTAATGAATGTCAGAGCTGTGGTGACTCATTTACTTAGGTATATTGTTCAAAACGATGCCAATTTAGCGTTTTTGGTGGTATTATCTTTTTTGCCTGCCCCTCTGGGAATCAGGCGGGAGCAGGCGGGAGCAGGCGTGATTTAATGTATGTATGTATCTTTTTAGGAAACTTTTTCGGCAAAAACATTAATTTCCATTAGTAAAATTATTATTGTATTGAATATTGAATTACTGTCAGTAACGAGTGTGTGACGTGTGCACGTGTGTGATGTGGCCAAACAAATGCTTTGAATTTGAATGTAGTAGACGCTTATTAAAACCTATAATTATTTAAAAAAATGCATGTAATCATTTAATAATTATTATTGCACTTAATTTTATGTTATGAAGTAACCATTAAGTAACATTATAATTCCTATTAATGCACCTACGTATAACCCATAACCTAATTTCTAATACTATGTCAATGCTATAAGAGCGGTGGTTCGGCTCAGTTTCATTGATGTAGTCACGAGATTAAATTTGGTACCCACCTTAGGTCCAAAGTCAATCTGACATTCTACAACAATAAGGTCGAGTTTCCTAAAAGTTACAAATGTCTTGACATCTCTAATGAATGACATTGACGACTTCAAGCGTATTTTTCTTGAAATGGATCCCAAATTTTGAAAATTTGCCTATCCTCTTGCATTGTCCTTGCTTATTCTACTCCAAGGTTAACTGGAAGAGATCTCATATCGCATAATTTCGCCGATGTATATTATCTATAGAGACGCTTTTTTTTTTGTACTTAATTGTTTAAGTGCAATAAAGAGTTTAGATACATCTTCAGCAATGAGACGTAAAATTTGACAACACTTCTATTTTATTATCCTTGAGACTAACAACTTATTATTTATTACAAGACGTTTCTCGCGCAACATACGCTACAGAATATGAACCCATTAAGCGAGCTCCTTGCACTCGGAATTACCATATTTGCTTTGTAACAGACGTATTAACTGAACACTTTATTTACACAGCCGTTTCGTTATTGAAGAAATGTGCAAACATTTAAATTAGGTGATGTGGAGGTAATAACAGGTTCAAGTTAATAAGCTGAGAATGAATCGAAATTGGTACATTAATTTAGGAATCATTACGTAAATAAGAGCCCTTGTATGTATGTATGTAAACTCTTTATTGTACATAAACAATTACAAGACATGTTTGCATCAATATAAATAATGTACATAGGCGAACTTATCCCATACGGGATCTCTTCCAGTTAACCTTGGAGTAGAATAAGCAAGGACAATGCCGAAGGATACTCAAATTAACAGAATTTCAGGAAATAACAATTGTTTAGGGCATGCGGAGAACATACGCTTTTACAAGACTACGGTCTTTAATATAAATGTATGCCTTCTTTAGATACTTTTGAATGGCTTGTACTAAAAAGCGCCTTAGAAAATACTTCAAATCACTTGATTTGATTGAATCTATATATTTAAATATGAACCCCTATTTTTCCTGGTCACGCTATAACTTGGCAACGGCTGAACCGATTTGGCTGATTTCTTTATTGTTGTACGGCATTGTCAGGACAAGATTTGAACGAAAGAAAATAATTGAAAAATCCACCGGGTACGTCAGAAGCTAGAAAACAATAAAATACACGACCAAGAATTAAGTTATTTATTTTGCCTTCTCGTTCTCCTTTTTAACTAAATTAAATAACATCAACAAGAAGAATTAAAGAGATACGAATCTTAAAGCTATAAAACTTCTTAAAAAACCTTATTTCATTTTGCAACCGTACAAATACCACGCAGCGTGTTTCACAACTAAAACAATACTAACACCGCCATCTCTCGGGCATTACCGGCAGTAACTCGGCCGGTGCGAAGTCTCGTGACCAATAACACCTATTAAGGCGATAAATCAGCGATGCCCACTTATCTCCCATTTCAGTTACTGTCCCGGAGATGATATATTGTTTGGGGACATTTTTTTGTCTTCGCGATACATTTGTTGTCGTTAATGGTGAAATGCCGCGTGTGTCATATGAAAGGTAATGGATTGTGCCAAATGTGTACGCTAGATACAATGAGACTGGAGGAAACAATACTGGATTTCAGGTAAGCTAATGTAAAGGGAGCTCATATATATACACAATGTTATATATTTCCAATCTCATAAACAAGCTTTCAGTTAAGATCTATAGAACGCAACTGTTATGCGACACATTTATATGAACTATGGAGTTATGTCTTTCCCATTTCTGAAGCCGACGCGTTGGCCTAGTTGGTAGTGACCCTGCCTACGAAGCTAGCGGTCCTGGGTTCAAATCCCGGTAGGGCAGATATTTGTGTGATGAGCGCAAATATTTGTACCTGAGTCATGGATGTTTTCTATGTACGTTGTCTAGTACCCATAGTACAAGCCTAGAGCTTAGTTTGGGACTAGGTCAAATGGTGTGACGTTGTCCACTGATACTTTTTTTTCACATTATCTATAATTATTACTTAAAACAAATAAATAAATAAATATCAGGGGACATTGTCACACCAATTGACCTAGTCCCAAGCTAAGCTCAAGGCTTGTATTATGGGTACTAGACAACGATATAAATACTTAGACAGAGAAATATATACTTAAATATATAGAAAACATCCATGACTCGTACTTATCTCATTAAGAAATTAAACCCCCGTGTAGTTGCCCGGTTAGATTAGTGCCACTCCATGTCTTCTCGTGGAGGATGTCGTAAGAGGTTATTGAGGGAATAAAGGCCTATAGTACTGTTAGGCGATGGCTTGCAACCTGTCACTAATACACCGGTAAACACTAAACATCTTAGCCTGATTGTGCAAAAAGTGGTTACAGAAGTATCAACAAGTTTTTAGAGTTGTAGGTAATTCTGTAGCTCTGCCTACCCCACTCTGGGATTACAGGCGTGAAGGTATGTATGTATGTGTATGTTTAAGAAATTCTGGTAACCCATCGCAAGATCGAAACTTCGTTTCCAGCAATTCCATTGGTCCGAGGTTTAATTAGTAAGAAATGTTGAATTTTCCTGTAATAGTTTCTATAGGTATGCAAAAAGGCGTTAAGAATCTCAAATTCAATAGCCAAAGCAGATTTAACCCTTTTCCTTTAGTGATAAGGTTGCACGTTGCACGGTTTTGTCCGAGATACCGCCATTTCGTCAGTGTAACTGAAAAACACGTAAGTTAATTTTTGAAAAACGAGCTTGGTGCACCTTTTCAGTAAGAGAGCAAGGTTTATTTTGCTCCATCATAATTTTGTTATTTACGCGGTTTTCCAGTATCACCGGCGATTTGTCTCAAGCAGGGCAGAATAGATGAGAATAAAATGCATTTCTAACTAGATTTGTCGGACAAAATGAAATAGTTGGGAGCGAAAATCCAACGGGTAATTCCACGAGAATGTAACGAAAGTTACAATTTCAATGAGTGTTTTTTGAAACTTTGAATGCTCATGCTGTGTGGTTGCCGGATTAGAATAGTGCCACTCCAAGTCTTCCCGTGGATGTCGTAAAAGCCGACTAAGGTAATAAAGGCGTGTAGTACTGTTAGGCGATGGGCTTGCAACCTGTCACTAATACACTGGTAAACATCTTCGCCTAAGTGTGCAAAATGTGGTTACAGAATTATCAAAATGCTTTTATAGTTGTTGGAAATTCTGTAGCTCTGCCTACCCCACTCTGGGAATAAAGACGTGAGTTTATGTATGTATGTATGAATGCTCATATTTTACTAGATATCAATTTAAACACGTAGATATAAATAAATTCGTATTTAACTTGCGTTACTCTCTGTCATGGAATTGCCCACATTGTGATAGGTTACTACAAACTTTACTAACTAGTAGGACATGTTCGATGTTACACTTATCTTTCTATAAAGGTAACTAAACACACTGTAAGAATGGTTTCTTCTACAAATAACAAGATTGTGATTGTTGTTAAGAAGCAATGGTCATGATTCCATACGAGATTAACAAGAGGGTACATACATCAACTAAGATGTATGTTGAATAAATTCATAGGAATTTTATTCAATATTATGTCATCAAACGAACGACGACGAAGTTAGAAATACCTCCACACACTCATGAACTTTTATACACTCACACCCAGCTTGAAAACCGAAAACAGGTCAGCCTCATACGCTCAAAAATAACCTTTTCAGACGTCTGACAACTTATTCCGGCCGTTCCTAGGAATAGATTTCAATCCATTTGCCTAGACCGGTTTAGAAGCAGATGTAGGTTGTATTTTCTTAGACGCGAGTTCCCTCGAGGTGTCTAAATGGAAACCACTTGAAAATGTCTATTTTAAAGCTTCTTCAAGCAGACTTTCTGATTTCCTTTTGCCCGGAAGAATTGGAAAATGCTCGGGGATTTTAAAGCCATGTAAACTTTGCCGTCGTGGTAAATTTTGTACAGTCGCGGAATGAAAAGGTTGCCCACCTTAAGATCTGTTTTTGCTTGCTCAGTATAAGTTATCCAGTCAGAGTATGACACATTACGTCATAATGAATGTCATTTCACTACATGGCCTACAGATACATGGTTACCATGGTCACGTATAAACAACAGCCACTATTGGTTCAAACTGAACTAGTCTTTATTGGTCGTTACAAAAGTGTTGCTATGGTCACGTATAAACAACATCCACTATTGGTTAACTGAACTTAGTCTTTATTGGTCATTACCAGAGATCGGAATAGGTAGAGCTAATTTGCCTAAACTGAGCGAAATGGGAATACATTATTGAATGAAGGTGCATCAAGTTTAGGCAAATTAGCTCTACCTATTCCGATCATTGGCTCATTACAAAAGGGTTGCTATGGTCACGTATAAAGAACAGCCACTATTGGTGCAATATTATTTCTCTCGTTTGTTACACAGTTTAAAAAGGTAACATGTGCTTTCAATGCATAAATGAATTTATTTGAAAACTGGTCAACCTTTTCGTTCCGCAACTGTACACTCAAGGAATTTTAAAGGCAACTTCTACACTGGAACAAAATATTGGTGGCTTCTAATTGTGATTGTTGTGCATAAATTTCTTACTTTCGTTCAATAATAATAAGACGTTAGATTAACTAAGATGTTAGTTGTATCACTTAAGAACTTGCTGTTGTTACTTTCAGATTTGGTTGATATAACTAATAAGTAATATTATACAAGACTGATTTTTTGTCAGCAACGAAAAAAAATTCTCTTGATTGGCTCTATATTTTTTGAGTGCTGAGGTTATATTTTGATTGTAAGTATAGACTAGGGCATTTTCCATTTTAATACAATCCAAATGTCACATCGTCTATAATTATATTTTCCTTTAATAATTAAATGTCACTTGTTTTTATTTCATTAATTGATAATTAATTTATCTGAGCGTAAAACATTTTACCCGCTACCTTGTGGGTACCGCTAAATTATGTGACCCGTTAATTTGGGCCGTAGCCAGCGTTAAAAGGGAAAACGGTTTAATGGAATACAGTAATTAAATTATACCCTAGGGAGACAAGGAGGCTTTAGCACTTAGGTACACATATCAATACAAATATGAACATGTAATATGTACACATAATCAGCCTGTATGTATATTGCTCCAATAATGTGCAAGTTTTAACCCTTTGTCATGTCAAAATGAAATGGGGAAAAAAAAAAATCGTATCCATTGTCTAGTAGGTAGTACCTACTAGGTACCCTTGGTACAAGCCTAGAGCTTAGTTTGAAACTAGGTCAATTTATGTGAAACTGTCCCCTAATATTCATGTATAAAGTTAACTATGTATTTCTCTTAAGTATTTTTATCGTTCTATATTTCCGTATTTTTCTCCGTTGAAGTTCATTTGCACGTCATGATACGATTGTTCGATGTTCCCTTGCAATAATATTATGACAGTGACAAGTGTCAACCTTAGCTATAATTAGATCTCACAGAAACTTTTGTGAAAACTGGTAGACCCCTTTCTTGGGCGACAGTACTCTTAATTTGGAACTACGCATTTCATCAGTTAGTAAATAGCAAATTATTATATTATAAAATTAAGGCCTCTTCTCTGTTTTTTCTGCCACTGTTGCTGTGCCCAACAGGGTCCAGGGGTCCACCTATCATAAACATGTAGTATACCTTACCTATGATTGTACAACATCTGTAAAATGTGGAATGCAATAAATGTATTGAGTATTGAGTATTGAAGTTAAGATTGTGCCCTAATATTCAAATTACCAAACATCCATAGCGAAGCGATAAATCTTCCAGCATCGCAGCGTCAAAACTGTTGGAGTATTTATAGCTCAGTTCGGCGTCGCGTAAACGTCAAAGCGGCATAACAAACTGACGTTGCAAATAGAGAATCTCTCGTTTGGACGAATACTAACTGTTTTATTTATGATGTAAATAAGCAACACGCGAATGTTCGCGTTATCGCTTTCGCTTGATGGATAGTTTATTATTTAATTCACCAGTGTTCGTCTTGTTGTTTTATACTTTGAGATACATACATAATTATCGTTCATTGAATACAAAACGGACACAAACCAAAATGAGTCAGTGTTGCATTTTAAAATTAGAACCTGTTGGAATACGATTTTTAATGGAAGAGCAAATTATTTTGGAATGTGTCCGTTTTGTATTCAATGAGCGATATATTCGTATCTTTTCAAAATTATACTGGCACGAAATTATTCAAGTAGACATTGTTATACTGTGTATTTTTTTCTTTTAAGTCCACAGTCGCATAAATCATGATATTCTGCTAAAATAGAGTTTCCTTATGTGTTTTGATAGCTCTTATTTACTTGACAGTAAAGGTGGCCGAGTTAAAAACAATACATATATATATATATTTTTTGTCTAGTACTAGAAAATTATACTTACTACAAAAATGAATTACTTATGTACTCGTACCTACTATTCTGTCTATACCTACATTTAAGTGATACTACAGTAATGTACACTAGGCTACTCATGTAAATTGCTGAAATAAATGATTGATTGATTGATTGATTGATTGATTTGATATATGGTTCTTACCACTTGGAACAGAGACCCTTTGCGTGTGATTTATTTTCTACCGCTTACCTGTCGTTTCTCAAAATTCTAAAATATCGACCCGCGGATCGCCGAATTCGGCGTGCAGAAGTAATCGCTCACTGCTAATCTATTAATATTCGTCAGGTCGAATACCTGAGAAAGGTCGGCACTATTTCCGTCACGCTCAGAGACGCCGGTCAGTGCGGCTGTCAATGTTTTTATAGTTGTCCTACTCTTATTTAGTGTTTTATAACGGGACAGTGATAAATGACAAATAGTTCCGCACTAATACAATGGCGTATTGGTAGAATTAAAGTGTCAGTCTGTAGGTACCGACGTCTTTAAGTAAGGAAAGTATAACAATAGAATCATACGGGGAAGGATGGGATGTTCACGGGGCGCAGGATATAGGTAAGAATCAGGATAAATAGAACAGCAGTTGTCTTAAATAAAATTCACCAAATCATGTAAATCTTATCATCGACATAAAACAATTGCATACAACAAATTCGTTTTCGAATAGTATATTTTTTATACCGGAAATTAGAATAGTTCCAGAGGGAACAGTGATAAACAACTCCAACACGGGTTTAAAAACATCTTAGTAAAACGAGAAATTAAATGTAAAAAAACCGGTTTGAAATTGCTCCCTCCGTTGAGGATCTACAAAGTGAAAGACAGACGCATAGTTAAAACATCCCTCTTTTTGGCCGGGAGGTAAAAAATAACTGCTCAAGTGTAAATCCTGGGAGGAAACAGGTCAGGCCTTTCAGATCCTGCCCTTCTTAATGTGTTTGATACGTCAACAGAGAATTCCTTGTTTGTTTTGGTCCGGATTGCTTCACGTTTGCCGCAGTGGCTATTTTTTTCGAGATTAAGCCTTAAGGTAAATTATTTGCGGAGCTTTACTGTTATTTTTGAGAAGGTTATTTCATAATTGAAAGAGTGACATGTTATTTGAGTAGGTAATTTGAATGATAATCATCGTTCATGTCTCTATCCACATATGTTAAAGGAGTACGACAGCGAGAATTTACGATCATGCGATCAGCCAATAGAAGTGAACCACTAATATTTCAAAGTTCGAAAGAACAACGTGACCAATGGACCGTTAACAGTCATATCGTTACTACTTTAGAACTAGTAAATGATATTATGAGATGTATGAGTTTGAACTCAATTCTCTTTAGGTTAAAGTTTAAAATCGTATTGAACGAAATATTAGATACGAGGTTTTTTTTAAAGTAATGACGATATGGTTTTGTGTTGACATTAACTTGAGTACAAAAAACAAATAAGAGTATACTTCAGTATTTTACTGTGGCTATGCGATATACTCTGAACTTGGGAAAAGCCCTGGGCAAAGGAGACGGAACCGAATGCGTTAACTATGAAGAACAATAACTGCAAACAGAGATGGGCATTATTCGAATAAATTTTTATTTGAATAATCATTCGAATAAACAATCATTCGCGATAAATTTATTCGCGAATAATTTATTCGCGAATAAATTATTCTACCACTTCTTCGAATAATAAATGAATTATTCTTTATTTTATTCGAATAAATACCACGAATAATATTATAGTACACTTTCAAATTTACCATTAAAATGCAACTGGAGCATATTTTAGGGTCTAGGGATTGTCTCGCAGGTAGCCAACCAGAAAGAGATGGATATATGAATGAACGAGATAACCACGTAACTCAATTTTCTTATCGGTTTGTTTACCCGTGTTCATTATTATTTCACAGAAATTAGTCATTCGCATACTTTGGTCTAAACCAGTCGCATCTCTGAAGTCTGTGTATTACTTTAACAAAAAAATGAGTGAGGTTAATGACGATGACGATAATATCCAGTCCAGCAAGGATAGCTCGTTAAACTCCACGGATTTGAGTGAAAACCGTGATGTGGTATCACAAGACCACACAAAACCACTATATATTTTTCATTTCTTTATTTAATTTAATACCCCAGTCGATCTTATAGCGATTGACTTTTAAACAAGGATAATTTATTCGTAGTATTTTATTCGGGAATGATTTATTCGTGATACAATTTATTCGCGAATAATTTATTCATCGAATGATTTATTCGCGAATAATTTATTCGCCATATGTACGAATAAGAATAATCATTCGGAAAATTTATTCGTTATTCGCGAATGATTTTTTTATTCTCAATCGTTATTCGTCATTCGAATAAATTTTGCCCATCTCTGACTGCAAACAAACAGTAACAGTAAACCTCCACGACAGTTATAATTGGAAGATCCATATCGCTTACAAATGGCATCAAGCCTTAATAGCGGCTTAGCCCTTTAGGGGTTACTAGCACTAAATATACCAGACCCAAAGCAACTCCCCGGGGCATCCAAATCGGCCTTTAAAACGAAATGAGCGAACTACAATTTCCCTGGATTAGCCCTACAGCATAGTTGGGCAAAATTTATTCGAATTACGAATAAGATAATAATATTATAACGTCGGTGATACTGCAGTACCGCGTAACTAACAAATTCAATAAGTTGCATAATTTTCCTTATTTACTTTCTTGCTAAGATGTAGATTCAAATGGTAGGAAAAACTTAGTTCATTTGATAGGATCAACGCCCAGGGCCTCTATTTTACCCGGTAAATCATTATTGCGTTTGACGTGTTATACTGTACACACGTGATAGAACAGTTAAGTATAGTATTGTTTTAAACTCGGTCGCCATTACCATCAAGTGACCTAGGGGCTGTTGTTTGATCAGTAGTTATACAATAAGTCGTGTAAATGCCGTTGAAATGCGCTCTTTGCGTAGTATGTGTGGTGTGAAACTGATTGATAGAGTAAGGAATGAAAAAGTCAGAGAGAAATGTGGAATAAAAGAAGATGTATTGACTAAGATTGAAAAGGGCATGCTTCGATGGTTCGGTCATTTGGAAAGGATGGATGAAAGAAGATTGACGAAAGAGATATACACATCGATAGTGAGTGGACTGGTCGGAAGGGGCCGCCCTAGGCGTACTTTTTCGAGTCAAATCGGTGAAATACTGGAAAAGGGCCGAATCTTAAGTACCCGAAACCGACGTGCGTGCATGACTCGATGTATGAATGTGGAAGAAGCGAAAGAAATTTGTCAAGATCGTAGCAAGTGGAAAGAAGTGGTCTCTGCCTACCCCTCTGGGAAACAGGCGTGATTTAATGTATGTATGTATGTATGTAGTTATACTAACTAATTGTTCAAATTTGAAATAGGAATCGAAAATTTGAAGGAATCTCAAGGAAATGTGTCAAATTTTCAATTACATATTTCATCTGTATATTTTTTGCAACTATGCAACGGTCTTTCGAGAATTATGACACTTTTTTTTTACAATTTATCAATTTGTTACGTTTATTCGATAGCGCCCAGGTACAACAAGTAATGAAATTATTGGGTCTCTATTGACTGCCATAATTATTTTTAGTCATAATGTGATTTAAGACATAATTTTCGCAAGTCATAATGCATTTTTCTCAGGACACTGTTATTTTTGCAGGATTTTTATAAAACTAACCTAACCTAACTAACTTACACCATATAAACGTTTATTAAAAACTGTAACTTCAGCCTAAAAGAAGTTATGACAAAAAAAAGTATGACTAACAATACATTATGTTTTGACCAACGATATGTATGGCAGTCAAAGGGATCCGGAAATTATTATCTAGGGAAATCTTGTCAGGTGATCCCGGCAGACACCGTGAGTCAAACAATCCGTGCATCGATTATTCGTAAAATTCAAATCTCTAAAACACCAAATGCGGTTAGAAAGTTTCCGATTAAATTATTCGTAGATTAATTCCATAGAAATAACATTCATTTTTTTTCCTAATGCTATCCCCATCCCTATTGCGTAACAAAGGCCACAGCCACAGATTAATGATTGGCCGAAATGTCAGAGCTGTGATTGGTCAGAGTACGGCCGCACAAAATGGCGTAATTCGCGACGCACATCAAACTAGTAGTTCTAAATAAATGAGCTATTACACGGTAATCAGACAAAATGCGTTACGTCTATTTTTACTTTAATTCGATAAACTAGCTACATACAAATAAAGGCCTAATGTTTATGAGCCTGAGTGTTCAGTTTAGTTTAACGTAACATACTCGAAACTATAGTAGGGTCTCTTTAGTATGATACCTGTGACAGCTCATATAAAATAAACATATTATACTTGTGTCTTTGACGTTTTATAAATAACTAGCGAGCCACCCTTGCTTTGCTTCGGTTTGCGTGAGTTTTCTGTTACACTGTCAATCAGAATTGATTGTACATAAAAAAAATCGTGTAAAATTATCAACACACAACTGATGGTGTAATACGCATAAAAATTCACTAGTTTTTGAGATTATCGCGAACATAATTATAGACAGCGGCGGAGGGCTTTGTCTTAGAATATGTATAACTATTAAACAACTAAGAACCGTCCGGATTCAACTATCTATCTTTCAAAACGAATTGTTTCTGAATCGGTCCATCCATTTAGGAGCTACGATACCACAGACCGATACACATATAAAAATAAAAATAAATATACATACGTTAAACTTGTAACTTCCCAATATTTCCGTCAGGGGTTAATAATATTTCATATAGTTATAATATTGCATTTTGACTGTGGCATGACATAATCAATTAGTTATACTGATACACAAGTGAAAAACGTAACTCAATGTCACGTGCGAAGAAATTAATTTACCTCGCAATTAAAAGAGATTGTAAACAAATACGTTCTGTGTCCGTTGCGGGTTTATTATTAAATAAGCCACGTGACCTACGTTGTGACGTCACTTCCAATCACATGTTTTTGAAGTGAAACTTTTTTTATCACACGTAGGTAAACGAGCACACAGGCCAGCTCATGGTAAGTCGGATCTGAGACCCATATACATTAGGGTTCTTATGACATTTATCATAAGATCGCAATCCTAAGGTCCGTATTAATAAACTCATCTTGGCTGAGATGCCCGTCACAAGATACGTCAAAGTAAACGTCAAACCACAGAACACTGGCATTTTTGACGCATCTCGAGACGAGCATTAGAGTTGAGATTAGTTTATAAATACGGTCCTAAGACTGCAAATCGTTGCAAGCCCTGAGGACTAAGGTGGTATTTATTTATTGCACTAAAATAAGTACGAATGGGGGACCTAATACCTAAAGGCATTCTCTACCAGTCGACTAAATAACTAAACAGAAATTTACATTGTGGGAGCACAGAAAAAGACGACAGATATAAAAACTAAAAACTTAAAACATAAATTATCCTTCATAAATGTTGATAGGCCTCTATCTAAGCCAGTATTTTTCCTCGGTGATTTTATAGGACATGTCACGTTTAGTTACCTACATGAGAGAGACAAAAAGACGAGAATAAAGAGACAAATTACCGAGACTAAGTAGTCTAGCTAGAAACTACATCCCTAACAAAACAAGGAAAGAAATGAGATTATGATCTGAATGTAGCGGCAAATTCCAACACTAATTAAATAAAAATTCTATACACGTCACAACCTAATCGACTAAATTTGAACTATCCAATAATCCATCCATCGCTATTGAGTAACTCACCTTCTCAAATTGACAGCATCACACCGTCCCGTTCGGTAAGGGCGCTAATTATAGAAGTGCTCGAAAAATATTCACGTTATGATTAATTATAACGATGAAAGTGAGATATTTCTGTAGGCGCTGTACCTTTGGCATTCATCAATGTTGCAAGTGGTTAAAACTATTCAAATTATTTAAGCCCGAGTCGATGTGATCTCCGTTTTCTTTAGAATATAGTCGATTATTTAGTATTTATGGTCGATGTTAACTGGAACGGGCAAAGGTGTGAACAAATGAGTACTGATTGACACATAACCTCAAATTGTCATTGAAAGAAACGAATTATCAATAGAAGGAAAGAAAGAAAAAAAGTTTATTGGGCTGGTATTCATCAAAAACCTACCACAATAGTCTTCTCTCAACTAAAATGCTTAAACGTTAGGAAACGTTTCGTCGAAAAACTATGTTGTATCAGTTGTATATATATTCACAAAATCTGTAACCAACTGTAACTTAACTGGACACCTGCGGCACAAAACGTTGGGCTTATCGTGTTTAAATTGTAGGTCAATAATGCCCCACTTTCCGAGCATGTAACATTGCTTGTAAAAACTGTCTCTCATCTGTAGAATAGTCCCCAAGAGGATAAAAATGTCACGTTGGACGGACAGCCATCCGACTGGACACGTTAAAATGACAAACGAGCGCAAATGTTCGGCTAAAAGTGGACTACGGCACGGAATTTCGGGCGTTTTCGGTGGAAAAACCGGCCATGTTGAAAAGTTATTTGTTTCGTCAATTTAGATTTAATAAATGAATATCAGATAACCCTGTTGACGAAGGTAGAGGTTGTAAGATGAGTGAAAGTCTTTGTTCTTTGGTTTTGAATGTATCCTGCGTATTTAAATATGTATTTATTTATTTATATGAGTAGGTTTATCGTATATAAATATATTATTTTACGTATTTTAGAACAAAACAATAATAAAATAAAAAAAACCAAAAAAAAACGGGTCGCCGTCATCGAAATCGATGAGGAAGACTATATTATATATTATATTATGTTTATCGTTGTCTAGTAGAGTCGAAGACTGAAATTTGTGACCCAACTTAGGTCCAAAGTCGATATGAAATTCAATACGGTTGAATTTCCTATAAGTTACATTACACATGACTTGGCATCTCTTATGACACTGACGACTTCAACTTTTTTTTAAATGGGTCCTATAATTGCCTTTGTGACTGCAACCATAGTATCTACAAAGTTAGAGCTTAGTTTAGGACTAGGTCAACTTGTGTAAGATTGCCCCCTAGTATTTATTTATAATCTTATAAACATTGACCCAGTGCCAAACTAAGCTCTGGGCTGTTATTTTAAACAAAAACATTGTGTTTCTATTGCATTATCAACTGGTTCCAATGTATTTTAAATTTCAGCCTATTCCAATTACGGGAAATGGTTCAAAGAGCAGCGTTTTAACCATACATATGCAACAAACAAGTAAAGGTACTTAAGATTCGGCCCTTTTCCAGTATTTCTCCGATTTGACTCGAAAAAGTAGGACTAGGGCGGCCCCTTCCGACCCGTCCACTCACTTTCGATCTGTACATCTAACCCTAAACCGACGTGCGTGCATGACTCGATGTATGAATGTGGAAGAAGCGAAAGAAATTTGTCAAGATCGTAGCAAATGGAAAGAAGTGGTCTCTGCCTACCCCTCTGGGAAACAGGCGTGATTTAATGTATGTATGTAAAGGTAAATACTTAAGTAAATACGTAGAAAATATCCAAAACTGAGAAACAGATCATCACTAAAATATTTGGATCGAACCCAGGACTGCTAGCGTCGTAGGCAGGGTCAGTACCAACCAGACTATCCGCGTCATCAAACGTCGGACGGGTATGCGCGACATTTAAAAATTTAAAAGGGTGCTTAGATTTTTATTTAGATTTTGTCTTTTTTTTTCTCAAACTACTGTATAAGTACTTCAACTAAGTGCTGATATCATTTTAACCTAATTAGAAGCATCAAGTATTAGTTTTAGAGCTCAAAATAAGCTTGTAAACTGTTGGCGATTAGGTATGCAATATGTGGAGTTTGGCGGAAATCTTACAAATATTACCACTTATACGATTAAGGTAGAGAGAACTTGTAGATAGTTTACATCGATGATATCATACCTGAAACAAAACAAAACATTATTAATATTGTAATCAAGAAAATAAATGCAAATTTATTTATTGAAGACCAACATCCATACTTTTGTACTAATAATGCAGAAGTAACTTTGCTGTTTTGTTAACTGAACAAAACGGATCATAATAAAAGTGAAGGAGGTAAATTTGTATCCTTGAAAAGGGCATACGATAATTTTGATACCAGAATAATGGACCGTTCCCGTGGGAATATCAATAAACGACTTCTATGAAGACGGAGTCGCGGGCATCGACTATAGTCGCGCCACTCTAAGTGGCCCGATTTGACAGCTGTCAATGCAGTACAAAATATCACCTCAAACATGCCTCAAACACATTTTGTACTGAGTTGGACCTCTTTGAACGCGACTACAACCGCATAGAGTTTCCCGTTACTCTTCCCTATTTTAACCCCTTAGGGGATGAATTTGCAAAACCCCTTCTCAAGTGCACCCCTAGACCGCATAAGGAACCTACGTTCCAAATTCGGAATCTCTAGACCCTGCGGTTTGGACTGAGCGTTGATGCCATGTCAGTCAGTCAGTTTCTTCTTTTAACACATACATACAAACATTAAATCACGCCTGTTTCCCAGAGGGATAGGCAGAGCCCACTTCTTTCCATTTGCTACGATCTTGACAAATTTATTTCGCTTCTTCCACATTCATACATCGCGTCATGCACGCACGTCGGTTTCGGGTACTTGAAGATTCGGCCCTTTCCCAGTATTTCTCAGATTTGACTCGAAAAAGTACGCCTAGGGCGGCCCCTTCCGACCCGTCCACTCACTCTTCATTTAAAAATTTAGATACATTGTGGTCACCTGTGGTAATCAGTAACCTACATATTTATTTATACCGGGAATACCAGAACAAATATCTTCAAAGGCACGGCCATTCCAAGTAGGCTAACGACTCCAACACCTCCAAAACTATTCCAAACAAAAATCATTCAGTTTTCTCATGACACTTGCATTCCCAAGTTATTCCGGGGGCAACATTCGTCATCGTCAACCAACTTTGACAGCGTCATCTGTCATTTTGTCTCCCGACCTTGGTACAGGGTATTTTCCGGTGAGCTCGCGTCAAGAAAAGAAAAGTGAAATAATAGAAGATAAATCGTTCGTCGATATTTATTTCTGACTCCTTAACAATAGTTATTTGTTCAACAAGAGAGCAAAGTTGGTTTTTGCTGCGAGTGATGATTTTGAATCCCGAGTAAGCGAAGGATTCTATTATTGAATCACGAGCGTAGCGAGTGATTCTAGGTTAGAATCCTGAGCGTAGCGAGGGATTCAAAGATACGAGACGTAAAAAACTTTGGTCTCGTGTGAGACATACAACTTTTCACCTCAGCAGCGAGAACAACACAGCGTGAAGCTGGTAGGGCCAACGCAGGTCTTCATTTGGTGAATACACGACTAAATAACGACACGATGGCATATGCATCAATCACAAGCATTTTTGCAAAATACTAATAAAATTAAAAGTGGAAAAAATAAACATGAAACAGATAAAACCTGTCACTCAACTTGATAATGCCGTAGTGCAAACACAACTTTATACAGCTTTATGTAGTCTGTGGCTTTAAAAAAAACCTAACTAGGCCTTGTCTATGGCTATTGGCTATGGCGGACAAATTAACAAAAATTACATCGTCATTTACATTACATTACTTTTTTTTTTAAGTACAATAATCCCGCTATTTTTGAAATGCGTTCTGAAACTGCCCCCGCGGTTTATGTCACGAAATTAAAGATTGTTAAAACGATAACAAAATTATGTAGATACATAACTTCTTATTTTTCATTAATTTTGTCTTCAAAACATTAAATAAAAAAAATGATTGTAAGTACCTACTGTATAAAATAGTTATAATAAACACATTTCAAAGTTTAACAGATAGTTTTATTTGCAATTTTACGGTTATGTGTGCATCCGAACGTGCGTTTCTTTTTGGGCCTACTATGTGTGGAATTTGAAAATCGAACTTCGAATCAAGTTGTTTCTATCTCTCGCTTTTTTCCTATCGAAGTGAAAGTGACAGAACAAAGTGAAGTTCAATTTTTTCGAATGTTGTGAGTAGCCCCAGCACTGCTCACGGCATTTAAAAAAAATAATTAAAAAGCTACTTTGCCTCTCGCTCGCAGCAAAATTGAATTTTGCTCACTGTTTTTAAGCAGCAAAACCTGCTTGTTTGAGCTGCTGAGGTGAAAAAGCTCTTATGCTATTTTGATAAAAATCGCAACGAATGAAAATAACTTATTTATTGTCTATAAATAACAGAGAGATTCCAGATATATTTGAATAATTTATTTAGGCATCAAACGGACGCAATGTTTTAAGTTACGATATTAATTCATTAATAAGACCTGGAGTACCATACCTTAAAAGATAACAATTTTTAATTAGGAATGAAGGAACGGTAAAAGTAATAGTTATAAGTTTACAATTTAGTACCTAGTGGTAATAAAGATGCCTATGATATCGTATAATCGATAGAAACATTACAAAATAATACAAACAATATTTCTTCGAGAAGAGATTCATAATAAGTATTTTCATTTGACGTTATAGAAAATAAGGTAACATTTCCTTGAATATTTATTTATTTAGGCTTGAATGTGTAAACTTTACATAAAATAAAAAAAAACAACCTCGCTTATGGCATGTTTGTTTTTCTATATCCGCTAACTCCTCCTAAACCACGCAACGGATTTTGATGCCGTTTTCACCATCAGTTTGATAATTTTATATCACAGGTGTTGGTGTAATAGAAAACTCACATAAACCGACTGGGCTGGGTCGCTTGTCAAACATACTTTGTCTTTATCCCAATCAACAATAAATGTAAACATAGCACTGCCAAAGTTCCGAGCGTCATTTATTACAAACTAGCGACCCGCCCTCGCTTCGCTTCGGTTTATTTGAGTTTTCTATAACACACGTACATAAAACAAATTTTTTTATACATAAAAACCTTCCTCTTGAATCACTCTATCTATTAAAAAAACCCGCATCAAAATCCGTTGCGTAGTTTTAAAGATCTAAGCATACATAGGGACAGACAGCGGGAAGCGACTTTGTTTTATACTATGTAGTGATTACCTCTGTTGCGCTGCAGCTTATGTGTCTTATGACCTTAAGGAGCACTAGCTTACGAACTTAACCCTGTAAGTAATCAACCTTTGCGTCTGCGCGTCCATGATAAGGCCGGGGGTCGTAGATAATAATTACAACTTACTGTTACTGAACGCACCGAGGCGGAGGCCGCGCGAAGCGGAGGCGATAGCCGCGCGATGCTTTTTCAGTTTTTACCCGATTGCGGCGAAACATAAAGGGAGGGTTAAGTGATTGACCTGGGCCGGTATTATAGGCGGTACATCATATTTGACCTGTTATGGAATTGTTTGTAACTCGGCCGCCATGGTTACGTATCAGAACACCTAAAATTAATAAGCCTAATGTATCATAATCCTTAAAAGTTCATAATACCTAATGGTCTTTTTTATTGAAACCGTACATTTTTCAGGCTTGTTATAAAACTAACCTAACCTAACCTAATGAGTTCCATGCAATGGCTTTTTAAACAATCCTGAAAAGATTTTGGTTTCTGTAAAAGAGACCATTAGGTATTATGAACTCTTAGCTGCCATTACTGTAAAGGAAATAAGAGCTATAAAAACGTTGACGATACAATAACAGGACAAATAAGATTTGGATTTGTGTCCGTGTGTATGTATGTCCGTTCGTATATCCCCTCGTAACTACTCAATAGGTCAACCGATTTTGATAAATGATACGTCACTAGATGACATTTAAGACGAGATGTAAGTTAGATTTCAATTTAAAAATAAATACGCATTAAAATATTACGAATACGAATAGAGGGTTGCATGTTAATACATTTCAAGATCTTATTATGTATGGCAATAAAGTTTATGATATAACTATGAAATAGGCGCCATACTTAAAACACCCCCTCTTTTTTTATCGTAACTTAATACAATAGGACATCGAAATGCTATCACAATGGTCCTGTTATATTATAACCTTACCCGATAGCACTGTTTTTTTATCACACTGACCGCTATTATACCGAGTTAAAAAGCCTAATTGAAATATAGTTACGCCAAGTTATTTGAGACCCGAGGCAATAATGATTATAATAACGCGTATAACAAAATTGAATTTGCCGTTACAGACTCCACTGAGCAGGCCATTATTTTTTATGATTATAGCAGGTATATTTAACCCTTAATAGAATTTGTGTGAATTAGAAAATTAGAAACGGCGAGTATTTAATCTAAAGATACGATGACGATGAAAATAAAATATTAGAATAAAGCCTAGTATTTCTCAATTTGGGTAAAGTATTGCATTTCATAACGTAAGCATTCACGAAATAGTCAACTTTACGCACTAGTGAGGTTTTTGTTTTGTTACTAACCGAACCTGAACTAACGGACCGATTTTGATAAATAATGTATCAAATAATGGCGGAGATTCTAGGCCGTATAAAAACCATATCGTCTTTGACCTGGTATCGTATTGTCAACGTTTTGAAAGCTCTTACTAGACAGTACTTAATGGTGGCCGAGTTAAAAACTTGTACGTATATATGTGTGTGTGTGCGTATGGGTGCGTTAGTTTGTTTCTCCTTCACGCTGCAACGACTGAACGGATCTCGATGAAATTAGGCACAGAGATAGATTATGGTCTGGAATAGTACATAGGGTACTTCGTATCTCGGAAATAGGCCAGTTTTTTTTTATGGCATAGAGAACAAACGAGCACACAGGCCACCTGATGGTAAGTGGAAACTGTGACCCATAGACATTCGCATTCACAAAACTCCGATGCAATCCTAAGACTGCAAATGCGTTGCCAACCCGGAGGACTAAGATGGAATGCCTCTATGATAGTCATTTCACCGGCTGTCTTATCCCCAAACCGGAACACTTCTGTTTGGCGGTAGGTTAATGGATAAGATGGTGGTAGCGATCCGGACGGACCCTGCACAAGGTCCTGCCACCCACTAAAGATCCCGAGGGAATAGCGATAAACGACTTCTACGCGGACAGAGTCGTACGCTAGCTATTATACTTATAAAGGTGTGTTATACGACCCGCCAGTAGAGTCCTAGATGTATTTTTAAGAGTGGGAATGTCCCCAAGTGTTCGGCTAGCGTGCTTAGCGCCTATTTCGCCCTAACAGTCTACTTCCTTGACAAACGCCCCATTCGCGGGTAAATGGCCGTCGGATAAGGGTCCGTTTACGCACTGGATAATAATTGTTATTAAGTAATAATTAGATGGTATTAAAGCATTTAATAAGCTACGGCAACCTAATGTAGCGTGAACCTTTCTTTAAAGCGTTTTTTTTTTAAAGGGTTCGAAAAGTTTTCTTGCGTTCAATCTTAATCCTCAGAACTGACATTTGCAGTCTTCAAATTACACATCCTTGGACTTCAGATAAAAAAAAATATTATTATTTTAAAACACACATATTATCATGTACCTACTTCGTTTTATAATTACGAAACTACTTTGAAACCTTTGTGTTTGACGAAGGAGTTTGGAAAGATCCACCACTAATCCCAGTAGACCATAAATTACTATTTGACCAGAAGTTACCAGTAGAACCCTGTCCCACAATGCGACTACAACTCTGCCCTCTTAAGCCAATAAGCAGTATCTTCAATTCAAACACCAAAGCAGATTCAATTCTATGCCGTTAATAATAAGGTTGATATTACTACAGGGGGTTTATCTCAGTTACTGCGTTTTTGCTTAGGACGGCACTCCGTCCATGTCCACATGTTCACTACCTTCAGATACATTTATTTTCCGTAATAAAGCACCTATCCGTATCGTTTTGCGTGCCAATCTTGGTTTTGCATAATTCTTCATTACTATGTAAAATATATTTTTAAAACAATGCAATAATTGTTTTATTGATCAATCGTTGAAAAAGAATCTTATAAATCCGAACTCCATTAAAACGGGAATATAGAATAAAAATATTTTCTTTTCATTGTAGAGTCTATCTAAATATATAAAAGAATAAACTGATTGACATATCAACGCACAGCCCAAACCGATGGGTCTAAAAATTCCAAATTTGGCACGTAGGGGTGCACTAAGAAAGGATTTTCCGAAAATCGACCCGCAACTGGAAGGAATAGCCCTCTATTAGCGGGAAACAAATTTTACGCGTACGTAGTCGCAGGCATCCTCTACTCTTAAATATATATAAAAGAAAAAAAATACTGGCTCACTGGCATATCAACGCACAGCCCAAACCTCGGGTATAGAAAAAAAAAAGATAAAAGACATGTATTCAGTACGTAGGCCGTACGGGCACTTTTACATGTCAAGAATCTACCAGCGCTTCCCAAGAGGAGACACTGCCGAGAAGAAAAGCCGCAATAAACTCAGCAGTCAGTCATTTTTTAAACATATTACAATGGTACTACTTAATCTAGCATTATATAAAGGAAGAAATAATAAAAATTAAAAATAATTAATAATAATTTGGCACGTATGTTCCTATAAGATTTACTGTCATTAAGTACAAAAAGAAATTCGTCCACAGAGAATTAGTCGTCAAATCGGAAAAAATGCTAAATTGAAATATAACTATTAGGATAGTTTTCCATCCAGAATATTGTCCAAAATAGAATCATGTCCTCTGGTAAAATTGTCCAAACTTAATATAGGCCGACAGGAATAATAACCATTTGTATTTATGTTCACTTGGAAGTATTACCATTTGAAATACTTGTACTTAAATTTACATTACGGTCTCAAATAAAATTAGACAATATTCACTTTGTGCGTATTAAATTTTGCACATTTTTTATAATGGACATAATTCATTTCAGACTTAATTCATTTTTACCGAAAATAAATTTGGTCATAATTACATTTTATCAGATTTACACTTTGGTCAAAATTCCAAATGGTCAATTCAAGTGGACGAATTTCTTTTTGTACTTAATGACAGTAAATCCTTATGAGGTCTAGGTGTGCACTGAGAAGGGATTTTAGGAAATTCGTCATAGGGTAGCAGGAATTATTTCCACGCGCTCGAAATCGCGTGTGTCCTCTAGTACTCTATAAAGATCGCAATAGTTATAAAAATAACACACTCGTACACGAGGCAACGATCAAATACCCATTTACAAGCGTCTAAAATTTCAATCTACAGTCATAAATTATTTTTATGACATCACAACGCTGTTCGCATACTAAAGTGACATTTGACATTAAACGCGCGAGGAAGCAGCTGTTTTGCGAGCGATAAAACCCGCTGAAACAACATAAGCTGCGGACATGGTCCGTTTGGCTTTAGTACCGCTAATATTAAAGTGGATTGGTGAATTCGTTTTAATAATTGAGTTATTGAAAAATTCTGGGGTCGACTTAACTTGTAGTAAAAAAAAAGGTGATGTCTAACAAACGGAATGGGGCAGTGGTCCAACTGCTTTGTCCAACTGACCAATAATTTCCATTTGAATATCAAATTAAAAGGCTCGACAGAGCTCCTATTTCTGGATGGTTGAAGAACTATCCCTTTTTTTACGGAGAGGAAATTATTAGGGTAGCCAATGGGGGGGGAGGGGGTATGACAGACTCAACCACCTCAGTTGCGAGAGCTGAGGTGGAAGCATACCGTCTAAAACCTCTCCGGTGTTAACCTCCAATGGACTGTTAGCGGGGGCACCGTGGGCTGATGACTATGTACCACTGGCCTGCCTATTGCTGGGATATCTGCGCCAAAGGAGGGAGGGTTCCGTTTACATTGCGAACCCTTCCCCCAGACGTCTGGGACCATAATGTCCATAATGTCATACGGTCCTACTAGGGGTTCAGGCGGGCAGCAAACTGCCTCCGCCTTCGCCCCACACGTCTACGCCAGAGCGGGTGCATATCCACGTCCTCCTCGCGCTCCCGCTCAGTTGAAGAACCTCACCTACCTCATATTTATGATACTAATTTTGGTCAACTGAACAGAGCAGTAGGACGACGGAGCGGGTGCGTATCCACGTCCTCCTCACGCTCCCGTTCAGTTGAAGAACTAACCCACCTCATTCTACCTCATATTGGCTCATAATTATGATACCAATTTTGGTCAGTTGGACCACTGCCCCGTAACTGGTAGGACCTTGTGCACGGTCCAGATCGTTATCACCATCGTATCCTGCTAAACAACAGTGTTCACATTGTTGAGTTTCGGTATGGGGATAAGACAACCGGTGAAATTACTACCATGGGCGCATTACGTTTTGGCCCTTAGGTTTAGCAACGCTTTGGCGGTCTTAGGGTTGCAGACTTTACATTGTTATCTTGAGGATGCAAATGTCTATGGGTTACAGGTCCCACTTACCTACCATCAGGAGGCCTGTGTGCCCGGTTGGCTTCACCATAAACAAAACCTAGACTCATTCTGATCTCACACTCGCAGCAAAATGTAATGAAACAGCAAAAACTGCCTGTTTGAGGTACTAAAGTGAAGTATTTGTTAAATTTAGACTGACTCATCACCTATCTGAAGTTTCATCAAATATTGCATGTAATTCATTTCAAACTCTAAATAAACAACATCCATCGATCCCGTGCCATAAATCCTAATAAACCGCAGCTCGGCTGCATAGTTGCATCAGAAATAACCGCCGATGCAGTCCAAAGTAAACAATGTGCATCGTGCACTAATCACAGGTAATGTTGCGGGACTGCGTCTGACTAGATAGCCTGTTTAACATGGTCTTGAGAACATGACTGGAGATATAAAGATTCAAGAGAACGAGGAGTCATTTTGACCAATTAAAAAAGTTTTTAGACTGATAGAAGCGCACTCCAATACGAGATGATAACACCTAATAACTGGCCTGTAAAATACCAGTTACTGGAATCTAGTGATTGTTGAATTATCGTCTCTTTTACCTTATGTTAAAGTTGATAGGTGGCCAACATAGGGCAGATCATCCTATACGATTCCGTTTCGACCAGTCACGGCTAGCGACGACAGAGGGAACGATTACGACACGATCAGTTGACCGGGTCGTATTCTAACTTAGTAATACGATAGGGAAAAGTGGAAAGTGTAAGCTTGATGCCATAGGCTCCTTATTGGGAAGGGCTTGTACGCATATTAGGAAGGTTGGCACTCAACAGTTGAAAGGTTCGGATGTATCTTAATGATGTATTGAGAGGCTGTATAGACGAGAATAAGTAAAGATGGATGGTTGGAGTTGTGAAGTGGAATGCTGATAAAGGGGTTTTACAAGTCATGAAGTCATGAATATGGTCATGTGGGATTAGAAAGATGGAATTGATATATTTATAATATTGATTAATAGTTTTTCTTAAATAATTTCTGATTATTAAAGTGCATGTTATTTACTGCGGTATGTTGCGTTTAGAAATATTTTGTAACCTTTTAAACCTAGTGCAGTATTTGCAAACCAAAAAAAATGAGATATGGTCAAAAAAGACGTATTTTTGTATTTGCGGACATTTTACGAGTCAAAAACAAATATCAAACATAAGCACTCTTTTCTCATCATTTTACATTTTTATTCTATAAAATATAGTGTTAGACGTAGGTATACTACATAATTCCGAATTGATCAAAATCCTGAATGAAATGTTTTTAACCCTTTTATTCGCAAAATTGGAAAATGGCGTGTGTTCAAACCTCTTTTGTTTCATAAAGAGCATAAAAAAAGATATAAAATAGTGAGCTTTTAACTTGTTGAACCGGCTCCTCATTGCGAGGACAAGGGTTAATAAGACTTTATTTTTTGATATCGCTTGGAATTCAAACCTAACCTAACCTATGTACTCGTATAGTAATTATATTATAAATTTAACCTAAAGTAGAACCAGCATAACATAGCTTTCGGAACACCGAAAATTCTGACAAATGAATATACGTGTATGTATTTTTTTTTTAGATACCTACATAAGAACGGAGCCCGAAATGCGCGACACTCTCACCCAGCGTTTTCCGATAGGTAGGTGAATAAAACACGAAACAAATGGTAAACACGAGTAAACAGTTACTTCACGAAGAAATTAGAACACATTGCCAGACAACGGGATGTGGTGTCAAATTCGATTCGCAAGATTTCTTTACTGACGGCCGGAAACCAAGCGTTTCGCTTGTAATACAAATACTTTGTTGTTTAGACAAAAATAACAGGGCTCATGTAGCTTATTAAACTGTGTCATTGTTCGGCAACTAGGGTTGCCAGGTTAGCCGGACAGTGTCCAGCCAAATATATACCAGTCCGGCCTGTCCAGTTTTTATTAGGCTTGTAGTCAACCCCACCCCGGAAAAAGATAAAATAAATAATAATAAAGAAATATCAGTGGACAATTTCACACCATTTCATTTTTCACCTAGTCCCAAACTAAGCACTAGGCTTGTACTATGGGTACTAGACAATAATAAACTTTTTTATGTCATTCCATTTCGTTCACCTTCCATAGCGCAAGCGGGCCGCGTCCCTGATGCGCCGCGTGCGGACCAGCCCCAATATACTCCTCAGCATGATAGGGAGCAGAGTAGACTGCCCTTACATGCATCATTGTTGTGGGCTACATACCCCTTACAATTAGTGTAATTTTTAATTTGTTACTAACAATCTAGGATTAAGGAACTACTAACAATATATGAGTGTAAAGGGCATTGGGTAAATTTGTTTGAAATTATTGTCTTTTTTTTTTCAGCGGTCGTGGATGATTTTTACATAGTTATTTAGAGAACCTCGAAATACACATAGATATATATAATTTATGGCATTTAATAATATCCAAGCCGAGATATTTAAGATTTAAGAGTTCAGTTTTTGGTACAAAAAGTACGCCCAGGTAAGAATATTAAATATCTCGGCTCCGATCCACTTTACATTACATAACAAAACATGTTTATTTTGAAATATTCTATCATTATTTACCACTTTTAGTAATGGCCGCTCACCTTGAAAATGTATGACTTTTACAAATGACAACACTTTTACCCAAACCCCTTTACTCGAAATAAATGTTTTTATTCTATTCTACTCTATAGCACCAATGTCGATATTCCAGTAAATCACCCATAAAACCAAGACGTCACGGCCACTTAAAAAATGCCTACCCACTCCTAACGCTTCCAAATAATATAATTATACCTGTAGACGCCACCAGCTTTACCCTTCGAATCAGTCCTTCAATGAATAATCACTTTAAGCTAGCAGAAAGCGTCTTCATGCGGTGCACTGGTTCAGTTACCTTAAAACATGATTTCGCCCTCGTGAAAAGTCAAAAATAGCGAACAGGTACTCACCAGCGAGTAATGCCAGCTCTCCTGAAGATCCTTGCTGTATTTCACACCACACCCGGCCGGATAATTAACGAAAAAAAAAGACGGACACGAGATTTGATGATGTCCGTCGCGCGGTGGATTTATCTTGACTAGAGGGCGCTCGCGACGCTTCATAGGCAAGACCCTCGATTACCAACATTACGAACAGTTAAATACCTGATCATATTGAGACAATCAACGAGCGCGCAAAAATACAAATAAAGAATTTAATATGAAGCTTTCTGCTAGTTGTGGCGTAACCATTTCCCCCGGCCTTGAAGGGATGGTCTTTCCAATAAACAGAATTGAAAATAAATTGTGTTATCAATAAGTGACTCTATCGTATAATAAAACTAAGAGCCTTAAGTATCCTATAACTAAACTTAATTAATGAAATAACTGCATATGAACACTAGTTATTGCATAGGAAGAGGACATAACTTAACTAGGGGCCTCTTCAACAGGCCATTTTTAGTTTTTACCAAGGCTACCCGGGCAACACCATCCTTCCCAGTAAAAAGCCTGACAATAAGACCTAAAGGCCACTGTAAAGGCATAATGTTGTCCTGCATAATGACTACGATTGTTCCTTCCTTGACAGGCTGAGTAGGAGTATTCCATTTTTGTCGAACTTGTAACGTGTGCAAATACTCATCACGCCACCGCTTCCAAAAAGATTGTGTTAATTTATCTAAAAGTTGAAATCTTTGCAAAAGATGATCGGATATATCGGCTACAGGCGGCGCCGGAAGGAAGGCAAGTGGGGTTGTGTTTAAAAAATGGGCGGGCGTTAGAGCAGAAGGCTCTGTAGGATCAGAGCTGAGCACTGACAACGGACGCGAATTCAATAACGCTTCTATCTGCGTTAGAACTGTAGATAGTTCCTCATACGACAATATTTGTTTACCGATGGTACGGAAAAGATGCGTTTTTACACATTTTACGTTGCTTTCCCAGCATCCACCAAAGTGAGGGGCACTCGGTGGGATAAGCCTCCATGTTATATTGTTATCTGCCAATTCGTTTTCCCATACCTCTCGATATTTATTTGAGAGGAAATCGTATATTTCCTTCAAGTAATTTCTGGCGCCAATAAAATTTGTGCCGTTATCGGAATACATAAATTTGACTGGTCCACGTCTTGACAGAAATCTTTTAAAGGCAGATAAAAAACTGCTTGTGCTTAAGTCCGAAGCAATTTCGACATGAATCGCACGTGTAGTAAGACATGTGAAGAGACACAAATACGCCTTCTGACTCCTCACACCTCTTCGCCGTATAGGAGTGTAATATAATGGACCGGCGTAGTCGCAACCGGTATGGATGAAAGCTTTCTCCACTTGATTTACCCTTAACGCAGGTAAGTCTGCCATCATTGGGTGCGTGGCGTGAGGTTTTGTCCGAAAACAGAAATTACACTGGTGAATCCTTTGACGTATGATCCGTCGAGCCGAAATAATCCAGTAACGGTGTCGCAATATTGACATTAAAGTCTCTGGACCAGTGTGAAAGTTGCGTTGATGATAATAATCAACGAGTAAATTAATAATATGATCGCTACGAGGTAATAGTATTGGATGTTTGTAATCGTAAGTTTCGTTCGAATTAGTCAAACGCCCCCCAACACGTATCAGCCCGTTATGCAAAAACGGTTTGAGTCTGGACATTACGTTAGAACAAGGCTTGTCCGCTGCTAAGTTGGCCATATCTTGGCCAAAATAAACCAATTGTAACGCAAGTAAAATCCTGGATTCAGCCACTATGAGATCATCGGCCGTAATAGGACCTTTTGGCAGATTCTTTAGGACTTTCAAAACGTATACCACGCTTCTCACATACTTGCTCCATGAAGAAAATCGACGAGACATCTCGTAGAAAATATTTGTAGTAGCATCATCTCTGGCCACTAGTGAAACAGATTTGGCTTCTGGAGCTTCATAGTCATCTACATGGAAAGGCGTAACTGGCCATTCACATTTAGGTAGGCTTACCCACGGAGGACCGTGTAACCAAAGGGGGTGTTCTATCAATTGTGCTGGCATCAGTCCTCTGGATAGGCAGTCACTTGGATTTTCCGTGCCCTTGATATGAAAGAAGTGACTGCTTGACAAGTTTTCTTGTATCTTTGCCACTCGGTTTGCCACAAAGGTCTGCCACCGATGTGGTGATGAGTGAATCCAACAAAGAGCCACCGTAGAGTCGGAGAAAGCCAAAACCGAATCAATGGGGTATCTAGATGAATAAGCATCTAGAACCTTTTTCATTAGTTGAGACAACAACAATGAAGCACACAATTCAAGTCGTGCTAAGGAAACAATCTTCAACGGCGCAACCTTCGATTTCGCGCACACTAGCTGTATGGAAGGCTCCTTAATTGGGCATGTTACATACGCGTATACCATACCACCGTAAGCCTTTTCGCTAGCATCGGCGAAACCCAGAACGGTAACCGAACACGACTCTACTACACCAAGATGTCTTGGAAACTTCATTTTTGAAATCAATGGCAGTTCAGTTTGAAACTGTTGCCACTGGCGCGTTATATGATCAGGAGGAATTTCATCCCAATCAATTTTTTGAAGCCATAGTTCTTTAATTAGAAGCTTGGCGAATACAATTATCGGGGCAACAAGACCCAGCACGTCAAATAATCGTGCTACCGAAGACAAAATGTTACGTTTTGTACAAGGCCGCTCGTCCGGACTGACCTCGAATCCAAAAACATCATCAGAAGGGTACCAACGTAACCCTAGTATTTTGAGTATAGTCTCATCATCAAATGCTACGCTTTGTGATAAGTGCAATTCCTTTGGGATACTATCCATAACAAGCGCCGAGTTGGAAGACCATTTCGCCAATTGAAAACCACCACCTTGAAATAACTCTATCAGTTGTTGAGCTGCCGTGACAGCTTGAGCTTCATTCATAATTGAGCTGGCGATATCATCCATATATATATCCCGGGAAGCTATTTCCTTCGCTAATGGGAAGTTGTCTCCTACATTATCTACCAATTCCTTAACGGTGCGCAGAGCCAAAAACGGACTACAACGTAACCCGAATGCAACACGGTTGTATTGATAAACCTTCAATGGCGAATTAGAGTCGAATCTATAAAGGATTCTCTGATACGATCGATCTGCCTCGCAGACATCTATACAAAGATACATCTGTCGAACGTCCGCAGTAATAGCCATTTCAAAAAGACGCATATTTAGTAATATACAAAACAAGTCTGCCTGAAGCCTTGGTCCTGTGTGGAGCACATCATTTAACGAGAAGCCGCTGGAAGATGCAGCACTAGCATCCAGCACAGCTCTCACTTTTGTGGTCAGTTTATCAAAGCGACAAACCGGATGGTGTGGAATGTAGAAAGCATTGCTAGAATGTTTCTCAGACACTTCAGACAAGTAGTTTTTTTGTAGGTGTTCTAGCATAACCTCATCATATAACCTTTTTATTTCCGGCTGGGCTGCGAATTTCCGCTCCAAGGCCAAAAATCTGCGTTCCGCAGACTTGTACGAATCACCCAGATTGCTGGGAGGTAATTTAAACGGAAGAGCTACTTGGTAGCGTCCATCTGGGAGACGTTTGACAGTTGCCTTATATATTTCTTCAGCCTGTTTTTCTTCCGCGCTAAGCATCACATCTTCGCCCAGGTCTTCAACCTCCCAGAATCTTTTTATTAAATTTTCAATGTCGTATGTAGCGCAGTAACCCACGGTAGAGTCGGGGGGCGGCGCTACAACTGGCGCATCGCCTAAGACAATATATCCTAACGCCGTTTCTAAAGCGTCAGGTAGGCCAGGTTGGTTTATAACCTTCCCTGGCATTAGCATTTCAGCGAACAATTTTACTCCTAGAAGAATATCAATTTGACCTGGAATAGCCCAGGTGTCATCTGCTAATGGAACATCATCAAAGATAAGCCCAGATGATACATCAACGTGGCTAATTGGCAATTGTGAGGTGATTTCATCTAACACAAGAGCCTCAATTTTATATGGCAAACCAGTGTCAAACCGTGATTTAAATGTAATATTGACTCTCCCTCGAACGGGTTGAGTCGCTCCACCTATGCCCTTAACCGTTGTCATGGAACCGCGTTCAATGGTCAAACCTAAAGCTTGGCTGCATTTGGAAGTCATATAATGTTTCTGAGATCCAGGATCTAGCAGGCATCTCACCAGCTTATCCTTCCCATTGCGACCGACTACCAGGACCTTGGCAGTTGCAAGAATCTCTGTCACAGGCGATTTCATACGTCCGGTTGCCGACAATGTGCATACGGGCACTTGTTTCGAGCTAGAAGCATGGTCATCTTCAGTGCTGACCTCAATAGGTTTGCTGTTGGTAGCTAACACATATTTCATGCTATTGTTACCAACACTAGCACCAGTGCTCGATTCTTCACGTTGAGGCACTTGCCTTTGCTGCGATGAATTAAAATGTAGCAAAGAATGATGTTTGCCATTACATTTTCGACAAGATTTTTTTGAATGACATTTCGACGAAGTGTGTTGTATACTAAGACAGTTAGTGCACAATTTGTTCTGCTTAATATAGTTAAACCTTTCATTAGGTGAAAGTTTCAAAAATTGGTTGCAACTATAAAGTTGCGAATGTTCAGGACTACTACACATAGCGCACGGACTAGCAGCAGGCTGCGCTTGCGTGCTGACGTATGCGTGCGGTGCGCGAGGCAGGGGGGCGCGTCCTCCGCCGCCACCACCCGACGGAGTATTATCCGTTTTAATGGACGAACGCTGTGACGTTCGATGTAAAATTTTTACTTGCTCTCGTACGAATCGAACAAAATCCTCATATACAGGCATAGTCTCCGACTCCCGAATAGACATTTCGAAACTTTTAGCGGTATCCGAATCTAATAACTTAAGACCCAAATGAACGAAAATAAACTCACTCAACTCACTGATTTTAAGTTGTTTTATTGCTGAAATAGTAGCAGCAAATTTATCAATAACTTTTTCTAAGTTAATTGCCGAAGGACCATTGACGGGCTTCATGGAAAACAATTGGTTCAAGTAAGATGTAGCTAACGCACGTTTATCATGATATTTCGCAATTAATGCATCCCAAACCGTTTTATAATTTTCCGCGGCAGGAATAATACCCGCGCATATACATTTAGCTTTGCCCGTGAGATGACTAAACAAATAATGAACACGCTCTGAATCAGTGAGTTTGTTATTTTCATGAATAACTCTTTTAAAGGTTTCATAAAAGAAAGGAAAGTTTTGAATTTCCCCATCGAAACTCGGAAGTTCGATTCTCGGGATCTTAATGGATTCTTCCCTACATACATGAGACGATTCACTCTTTATAGTCGATACACTCGATGTCGGTGCATCGATTTTTGTTAATCTACACTTTACATCGCAATAAAGGTCATCAAACGCGTTCATCGATTTATAATTAACGACGTAGTCTGGCTTTATCTCCAGATTCAATAAATTTATATCATCCATTAAGTCTACAAATTCCGCCCTTAATTGGTCGATCATACGAGCTTGAGAAATAAATTGTCTACAGACTGCTTGATCTTCCAATGTTGGAAGTAGGTCGTAAATAGATTGCATACGTAAAAAACATTGAGAGCGTTTGCCCTCCGCAAGTTTAAGCTTCCGTTCGGTAGCCATCGTTTAACTTCAATAAATAAGTTTGATTAAGTATAAGTAGCTATCGACACAACGCCTATAGCCTACAACATAAAATATTAATATGTTGAAAAACCTTAAACTTAATAAGTTTAATAGAAACGACGCAGCGATGTTTGGCGCGTAAATAATAACCGCGATAATGGTAACGTCGCGGACGAGCTGACGAAAGCGCAAACGCACGGCTAAATAGGTACCTCGCGACACGCGACGGATACGAGAAACACGGTGAGGTAGGTACCCCTAGTTAAGTACTTACCAAATGAGTTATATTTAAAAAAAAAACAAATAACTTATGCTCTAAACTATAAGAACTGGTTAGAACGAAATAAATAGGTACTCTTATTTAAGTACTTACCTATTTAGTACGTATAAGTAACAGTTATGGAAAAATAATATTAATTGAAAAACAAATAACTTACTTTTTTCCAATGTTAAACATAAATTATAATACTATAAGCAAGTAGGCACCCCTATTTAAGTACCTAAGTATAGTAACAATTAAAAGCAAGTAACTTATGCTTCCAATTATTGGACAATATCTTTAGATTGCAACAAGTAGGCCCTATTTAAGTAGATACCTACTGTCTCGAATATAAGTAATACAAAAAAAAACAACTTATGCTTAATTAAATTACTAATAACCTTAGCAAATAATTGATTTAACAAACCACTAACGGTGTAAGCAACTGCAGCAATAAAATTAACTCTAACCTTTTTATTTTATTTAAATGATACCCAATCACAGGAAGCGTCAGGTGACCCTCCTTAATTAATGAAATACCTATTAAACTACAATTTATAGCCGTATCAATTGCTCAGTTACGTACAGCCAACTTAACACAGAACAATTTACTGTGTCTGAACCTATTAAAGTTTGTGCTAATAATTATTTTATATTAATAATACCTGAGCAATTAAATACCAAAATGCAATTGTTAGTTAAATAATATGAAAAGGAAGGGATCACCTCACCTACTACTCTGTGAACGTAAGTACCCTACGCGCTAGAAATTTCATCATGCACAAGTACCGTTATTTATTAGAAATAAACGTGATGAATATAAATCATGTATTTGCGCAATCCGGGGTAACTATAACTTAGTATTAGCGTGAAATTAATTATATTTAGTATATATTTCAAGCAAGGAACATTCAAGATTTAAATTCTACAAAAAACAATGTTTACCAAGATATAATGTGCAGCTCGGGTAAACCATATGCCCCTTGTAATAAGGTCGCTATTTGATTAATATATCTATTACAGGCGAAACGAAACGGTCACTATTCGATAACACAATTTACAAAGTACCGAATTCAATCCGGTTCGGTGGAACAATAATTATGTAGACGCCACCAGCTTTACCCTTCGAATCAGTCCTTCAATGAATAATCACTTTAAGCTAGCAGAAAGCGTCTTCATGCGGTGCACTGGTTCAGTTACCTTAAAACATGATTTCGCCCTCGTGAAAAGTCAAAAATAGCGAACAGGTACTCACCAGCGAGTAATGCCAGCTCTCCTGAAGATCCTTGCTGTATTTCACACCACACCCGGCCGGATAATTAACGAAAAAAAAGACGGACACGAGATTTGATGATGTCCGTCGCGCGGTGGATTTATCTTGACTAGAGGGCGCTCGCGACGCTTCATAGGCAAGACCCTCGATTACCAACATTACGAACAGTTAAATACCTGATCATATTGAGACAATCAACGAGCGCGCAAAAATACAAATAAAGAATTTAATATGAAGCTTTCTGCTAGTTGTGGCGTAACCAATACCTTCAAGGAATCAGTCTTTCAGAACGACCGCCTGCAATGCAACACGTTTTATGTTTCAAAGAAGCTAAATGTGTACAACTAATTGGCTGACGTTTTTAGTGTAGATAAATACTAAACGGTTTGGAAGATTTTCAATTAGAGATTTCTAGTAAATTTTTGCTGTAGTACGGTCGTGTACATAATAGAACCTTCTCGCAGCTACTCATATACTAAATTTAAACAAGTCTTACTTTAATACGTCACTGCGGCAAGGTACTATAATGTTCAGTTACTCAGTTCTGAATTCGACTGCACTAATTCAAAAATGCAAGCTGCAGTGTGTGAAGTTGGCGGGACGTGAGCGTGACAAATTTGACAAGTATGGTGCTATTTTTAGGGTTCCGTAGCCTAATTGCAACAACGGAACCAGAATAATTCTTCTCTTCTCTTCTAACGGGTTGGCTTAAAGTAATGAGAAGGTATTCAATTGACAATAGCAGGCAAAAAAATAATACAAAAAGGATTTTGACAGCTATAATAAATAGAAAATATGTCAATTATTGTTAAAAAGGCAAATAATGATTAGCTGTGTTAATAAAAAATGTCCACAAGGAAGTCATTACGTGAACATGTCTATCGCCTACTTGGACGACGTGAAAAATCTGAAGTGGTCTCTCACTTCAAAGCTGAAATGTATCTCCATCTACAATTTAATGTTTGATCCAGCGGTGGGAATTTGGTATTAGGACTAAAGATTTACCAAAAACGGGAAGATCACCCATTCTTAATCATTGAAACCGGAGGAAAATGGCAAAGTTTGCAAAAAACAAAGTGGATGAGTCCCAGATAAGTTAGCTGTAAAATATACTGTTTCCCGTTGGTGAGTAAGGAATATTTTAAAGAAATACAATGTTCTACACTTAAAGCGTCAAAAAACACTCAAATATTCCGACATACAGCTTGAAGAAATTCCAAGAAGTGCAAGAAGTTGCGAAGAAAGTATCACTATGCAGGGAGCACCCAGAATTGACTAAAAAAGCGTGACGTTCATTTCGTGAGTATCGAAGGATTCAAACCGTCCGAACGTCGGTGTAGCTCGTCCAATGGAGGATTTTTTGGTAATTCTCAGTAGAGTAGTTTACAGTGATGGGCCGGAAGCGAAATCACATACACAGTTGAAGCGCCGGGTATAAAAGCAAAGAATTAACTGAAAAAATAAAAAAAGATGTTGTCCAACGTATGATGAAAACGGTAGGTAAGAAGAAAGCTGCGAATTTTTTTAAATGGGCGAGGTTTTCTATATTATAATGATTGATTATCATGCTGGTTTTAGTTTATTTGTATATGATAAAAAGCTATATAACCTAAACAAGTAATTTAATAAAAAAAAATGAGACAAAAAATTTCTCATTACTTTAAGCCAACCCGTTATATTATGTTTGCGTTATTTTACGCAGAGATTGTTTTTTTTTACAGGAGTTGGAGTTTTTTTTAGTGGATCATCATGTCATTCGATACGATAGGTATTATTGAACAAATTGGAAAAAATCAATCTTAAAAAATTAACGACACATTTCTCATTATCTATAAGTTTCAAAAACTAAATTTGCTAGCGTATTTCACGTTTGGCCAAGACATGACCTGAAGAAATATTTCTTCATAAAATCGCAAAGAGAAGCCGTGTTAACATAATATTATTTCATATCCATTCACCGAGAAAAATACGAGTATCTAAGACACATCCCACCCACGCCAGCCACCCAACTCAACAATAAAACGCCCGGCCTCGAGCATACTAAGTTCCAGATATATTTTCTACCACAACATAATAATATGAGTTATATCACTGTACTAACGAAAATCCTCTCCGTATCTTTACGTCGCCACCCGTTTGCAAAAGTGCTACAAATGTGTAATAAATACACGACATCGTTTTTGAACGGAAAGATTCGTATTATATTTCTCTCAGTCAGCTTGAGTGTCCACCGGTAAGCTAATTGAGAAAGCAAGATGATACGAAGTTACCCGACCAAATACGATGACTTATGAAACTTATGATTATATGC
This sequence comes from Acleris laterana, assembly GCA_963966035.1. NCBI lineage: Eukaryota > Metazoa > Arthropoda > Insecta > Lepidoptera > Tortricidae > Acleris > Acleris laterana. Next base: position 9,616,486 of record OZ014463.1, on the reverse strand, counting down.
ACTACATCTTGGTCGAGTTTCTAGGCGGTAATAACCATATTATCTTTAACGTGTCATCGTGTTGTCAACGTTTTGATAGCTCTTATTTACTTGATAGTAAAGGTGGCCGAGTTAGAAACAAAAGAAGTCCACTGCTAGACATAAGCCATCCCAAAGGATTTCCACTACAGTTGGTTCAGAGCTACACGCATCCGTCGGTTTCCCACGAGTTTTACAATTCGCCAGTCGGGGTAAGATAAAAATAAATTCAATTGTAACATGTTTGCACTAGCTACTCCACTAGTGCGCAAATGGCACTAAAAAGTAGGGACTGCGAATAACTGGTTTTAACCGGTTAATAACCGGTTAAATTGCATTCGCTACTAAAAAGGGTAACGTCATAAAATGTACCTATTATTGGCACGCCAAGGTGTTCGGAAAATCGTAAGCAGAATTCCCAGTTTAGAAAACAACGCTGACGCGGTTTATTCAAAGTGACCACGCCGTTCTAAGGTTAGGAGCTGACCTGGGGGTTATTCTGTTGCATTACAGGTGGAAGAATCTTTGTGTTAGAGTCTGTCTGGATCGCTACCACCATTTTATCCTTTATTCTAACGCAAAGCAGTGTTTGCATTGTTGTTGCGGTGCGGAGAAGTACAATTTGAGAAAAAATACAGTTATCGTAGTAGGGCTGGCGTAGTTACTTCTCAAATGGAAATTCCGGTCTCCAGTTATCAAGGGCAGGTCAAGTTTTGTCAACCGAAAGACGTTCACTGCTGGACATTGCTTTCCCCAAGGGAACTACGACCGTTGGTTTCGCATGGTCAATAGATCGTCGGTTCAGTACACATGTGGAAGGCCAGCTAGCACATCCCTCTAGAACCGTCCGCTCTAACGGCCATCAGTCACGGGCAATGCGCTATGCCCCCTGCCACACAAGCCCCCTAATACATTCACACTAATCTTATAAATATGACAGTAACTGTTTGTTACGCTTTCACGGTTAAACCGATTTTAATGAAAGGGGTTCGGGTAAAACTGTTGTCATTTGCAAAAAACTATTTTTTTTTAAGTGAGCGGCCATACCTACTGTGGTTTATTGTGATAGATCAATTCTTAATAAGAGTATAACTTAATATAAGAAGAAGAAGACCCGGGTAATTTACCTTTACTAAAAACCTTATTAAAAATAGTTTATAAATGAGATAGATATATTTGTTTATATCCTAAATCATATGAGGCTCAGTTTCCACTACTTCAATCGAGTGAACTCGCCTTTGGTAGGGCAAAACGCAAACGTAGAAGCGTTTAGCATAATCTAATTCAGAATGTTTACGCGGCGGTCGAAATGTTACTTGAACTAGCTTCGGGCATGTAGGTTTATAGTTTAGGCCGTGACTTTCGGGAGGAGCATTTTGTAATGTAATTACGTATGAAATATAGAGTAAGTTTGTCTGCTGAAGTGTATGACAAATACACAGAGTTCTAATTTATTCTAGGCTTATTTAGAATGGATACTGATAATATTGTTCGGGTAATATTGTTATTACGAGTTTTGTTTGTTCCCTCTTCACGTCTTAACGCCTTAACTTTGTAAAACAATATTGCTTTTTACGTATTATCGTATAGTTTCTAACTCGGCCGCCATTACTGTCAAGTAAATAAGAGCTATCAAATCGTTGAAAATACGATAACACATCAAAGGCGATTTAGTTTTTTTTCCGTTTTTGAATTGCTTAGTTAGACAATGTACCTACTAAGATTTAAATGGAATCGGGTATGTCCCATTTGTTCCATAGAACTTCGCATATTATCAATACAACGTTCGTAGTTCCATGGAACAAATGGGACATACCCATGGAATAGATACTTATCTATACATGGTATAAAATACTAGCGACCCGCCCTCGCTTCGCTTCGGTTTAGATTTTTCATACAAAAGGATTTTCCCGCTAATTCCCGTTCTCGTGGGAATTTCGGGAATTCCTTTCTTAGTGCACCTCTACGGTACCTAAGCTAAGTCCCTTCCAAATTTCAAGTGCCTACGTTTAGCCGTTTAGGCTGTGCGTTGATATGTCAGTCAGTCAGTCAGTCAGTTTCTCCTTTTATATAATGGTATAAAATATAAAACAAAGTCGCTTCCGCCGTCTGGTCGGTTAGACCTTCTAAACAACGCAACGAATTTGAATGCGGTTTTCATCAATAGGTAGAGTGATTCAACAGAGGTTTTAATGTATAATAAATTCTGGTTTATGTACAGGTGTTACAGAAAACTGACATAAACCGAAGCGAAGCGAGGGCGGCTCACTAGTTAGAATATATAAGAGAATCAAGTCTCCCACTTAAAGTCGTTCAAACAATGTAAGCACACACGAGGTTATTCCAAACTCATAGTTAAAGTCCTAATTAACATGGAATGAACGAAAACGTATTAAATTCATAGTTAAAATAAACCACAGTCATAAATATACTTCGCTCTATTGTAAATATTGGAACGATCGCGGAGGTTGATATGATCATTAAAATTGTTGTGTAATGTTTATACATACGAGATGAGCTTTGGATTTATCTTAAACTAACTTCTGCCTGCGACTTCGTCCGCGTAGATTTCGACTGTCGTTATTCCCTCAGGAAATTTATATATCCAGGGTTTAAGCTATCACCATTCCAAAATTCATCTAAAGCCGTTGCAGCGTGAAGGAGTAACAAATAAACACGCACACAAACTTTCGCATACTATAATACTACTACTAGTAGGACTAGAATTACTTGTAGGGGTACTAGTAGGATACGTAGGACTAGGTAGTACTAGTAGGATAAGTAGGTACTGTGGAAGGGTCTATATTAATATATCAGGTGATTATGTCACACCAATTGACCTAGTCCCCACGATATTTTAGAAACTCTGAATAGTTTACAGTTCCAAATGATGTGGCATTATGACCAAATAACTATCGGAAATGACGGGCTATCTTTGGAAACTTCAAATTATTTTTCCAAGACGGCCTATAACTCAACTAGCCAGCTAGCCATTTGTACACTCATATACATCAAGCAATGTAATAAATCGCGATTAGTAACAAATATAATCGTAATGGCTGATGCGCGTAGGTACCTACCTACTTCACAATCACAATCTAAGCACAAACAGAGAGACCATTACACAAGAAAAATGGCTGGCTATAAATAATTCCTTTGTAGATTGCACTATAGCCATTAATTATACATTCGTACTTCTTATTTCATTGACCTGGAATGTTTGATGCATCGCAGATCTTCAATAATAACTATATCTTATTGGTACATTGCTTTTGGCTCCGATATTTGATGATACAGACATACCACGGTGATCTATCTGTGCTATTATAGAAAGTAAATACTATCGCAGTTGTGTTCCGTAGGCTTAGTCATGACCAGGGATCGGAAATTCGGATCGTTATTTACCTAATCTTTGCGGCGGCATTGTTGTTCAGTTGTATGGAGGCGGACTCAATTTTAATTTATCATTAAAATTCCCGGGATTTCCGAATAAATAAATTACGCCAGCCTAAATCCATGATTAAGTATTTATATTCACTATTTGATGTAATTTTCTATGTATAGATTTGGAAAAATTAGTGGTAACTCGTGCAAATTGACGGACCATTTTATCCTACATGTAAAATAATTAAAATAAACGTTTTGTACAATCCCAGAATCCCAGAACTTATGTTATTAAAATGATATTTTTAAGAAGCCGATGCCATGTTCGCTTTACTTTTTCCGGGATTTTGCCAACTTTAGGTAAATATCGAACCGAATTTCCGATCCCTTGTCTAGATGCAAACGCTACTAACGTTTTTCTTTTCTATCCCTCCTTCCACTAGGATCCTAGAATCGCTAGGATATTTGAACGAACAAACTATAGAAACCATCGAAATCGGTTTACGCGTTCAGATTCTATAGCGGCACAAAAGAACAAACATACATACAAACATTATATAGGCTGATAAACACATTACTCTCCGTTGCGTCGCGCAGTCGGGTAAAAAAGGCATAATTTAAATCCACTTCTGTTTTAATACGCTTTATGAAAATCCTTTTTCCCCTAACCATTTCAATTATCGCTAACAAATAAAAAAACGTAACAGAGGTTTTCGGATCGACGGAACGGAAAACGGTTTTATTTAGATGAAAGGAAAACAAGCTCATTAATCATGAAGAGCGGTGAACATGAGTAAATAGGAAAATAAATAAATAAAACCGATAACAAACCGAAGGGAAATGCTTTGGTTGTATTTACTCTAGCTACAATTAAAGACTGTACACGATACAATCAGGCCATGCATGCTCTCGTGTATCTTTGCGATGAATGCATATTTTCAAGCAGTTTTTTTTAATAACTTGTATAATTATAATATATTCTATTATACCTTTCATCTACTGTACAGGGTTTTTTTACAACCTTCACTCGCTTCCTGCTACAATTTTACTACTGTAATATATTTTTACAAGCTGTTTTACGCACATTAGAACTTCGAGAAAAATACTTTTTGAAACTCATTTCTATTTATAGTAATCAGAAAGACTTTATGCTCCATGCACTGAAAGTTGTTTTTGTATGTGAGGCATTTATTTGCCAAAAAGTTAAATTCGTCAAAGTTAAAAAACCTCAGAACTATCTCAATCTGAATACAATTAGGAAAGTTTTAACTATTGTGAAAAGATAACGAAATAAGGTATGATTTGGCTTGTATAATTTAAAATTTATTACAGACTGTCAGTAGACCGTGTACAAAACATATAGGTGCTGTGGATTATATAAAGGTCTAAGTCACAGACGCTGTAACATTTTATTATGATTGTATTTTTATTACGTAGGTTCATAACCACTGACTATTACAAAAAAGTGCTGCCTTGAAAATTAGCATTTCTTTAAAAAAATACACCAGAGCATGCATGGCTCGATCTTATCGTGTACAGTCTTTAAATACACATATCATAAAGTCGTAAATGCAAGAAATCTTAGCCTCTATTCCAGGGGGCAAAAACCATTATAGTCTTTGACCTGTTATGGTATTGTTTTAAACTAGCTGCCATTACAGACAAGTAAATCAAAACACACATATATACATAAAACCACGCCTGTTTCCCAGAGGGGTAGGCAGAGACCACTTCTTTCCATTTGCTACGATCTTGACAAATTTCTTTCGCTTCTTCCACATTCATACATCGAGTCATGCACGCACGTCGGTTTCGGGTACTTAAGATTCGGCCCTTTTCCAGTATTTCTCCGATTTGACTCGAAAAAGTACGCCTAGGGCGGCCCCTTCCGACCCGTCCACTCACTTTCGATCTGTATGTCTCTTATAAGAGAATAAATAAGAACTATCAAAACGTTGACAATACGATAACAGATCAAAAACGATATTGTTTTTGACGTGTTGAATAGAGGCCTCGAAGCAGTTGGCAATTAATTCAACAAAAAAAAACATAGACGGCAATGACGTCGTATACACGTCTAAGAATCGGCCAGATAACCTTACTTCTTTGTGACTATACTGCCCTCATAAGCCAAAAGGCGATATCGCAAACTCAATAGCCAAAGCAAATACAACCATCTTTCGTAAGTAATAATGGTTGCACTTGCTACAGGAGTTTTGTCACAAATATCACCATTTATCTTAGCAGGGTATAAACGGTATGGCCCTAACCTACCCACCATGACCTAACCAAGTCCACATAATCCAGCCATATTAACAATCCCATCAATTAACACCTCACGTGAACAAGGGCGTAACTGAAATCTACCAATGGCTTGGCCAATAGCAATAATAGACGCTCTGCGACACGCCTCTTGGCATGACAGATATGTGCGTGCGGCGTGGTGACTCACTCGGAAATGTGCCCGTCTGACAGCCGGGAGAGAAAATCTCGTTACGACCGTTTTCGTTGGGCCCGTGCTTAAACAGATTGAGGTTGGATTAGGGTGGATAATTTCTCTTGTGAGCAGTGGAAAATTAATATAAAGCAAGCAGTGAAAGTTTATTATAGTTACATATCGACATAGGTAGGTAGTAAATTTCGAATCGACCTTGAAAAGTTGTACAACAATATATGCCTAAATATAGTATATGGTAACACGCGTAGGTATATCGGACCAGCTGATACATGATACTTATACTTACTTATATAGAGAAATACATACTTAAATATATAGAAAACATTCATGACTCAGGAACAAATATTCGCGCTCGTCACACAAATATCTGCCCTTACCAGGATTTGAACCCAGGACTGCTAGCTTCGTAGGCAGGGTCACTACCCACTAGGCCAGAACGTTGTCGAATGAATGATAAAAGTTAATAAATGAATGAAGTTAATAATAGCAGGTTGCTAATAATAACCAATAAAGGAGAAGTTTATACTCAAATACAAACTAATATGCTTTGAACAGCTATTTGCAAAGCCGTGCCTGGTAACATTCCAAAAATATTTAATCAAAATATTAAAAGTACTTACATGTACAGTCAACCAATTTGATTCCTAGGCCACTGTGGACTTTGTCGACGTGAAGTTGTAAACCAAATCATAGGAAGTCTCTAACGTTTTGATTGTCCTCCCGTGGATGTCGTAAGAGACGACTAAGGGAATAAAGGCTGTGTAGTACTGTGAGGCGATGGGCTTGCAACCTGTCACTAATACACTGGTAAACATTTTAGCCTAATTGTGCAAAATGTGGTTACAGAATTATTAACAAGTTTTTAGAGTTGTTAGTAATTCTGTAGCTCTGCCTACCCCACTCTGGGAATAAAGGCGTGAGCTTATGTATGTATGTGTCAACGTCACTTTAGCATAGTCCATAGTGGCCTAGGCCACACTGTATACAGTCGAGGAATTTGATTGTTTATCAGTTTGCCGGGTTATACATTTTCCACGCGTCATTAATCGTGTCGCGTCATTAGACGCCGGGCAATGTAACACAGCAAATTTAGGTGTTATATGAAACTGCTAAACAATCTATTTCATTGACTAAATATAACATTTCCCCTGTTTAAACGGAACGTGGCTAAGCTCAAGTACCAGGAGCATAGGATCACCGAGGAGCTGTTTAAAGTTTTCACGAGTAGTCAGTCTGTGGTAGAGAACTGTCAATGAAGAGATCGCATCATTGTACTATCAGCCCCATTGAACCCTGACCCACCATAGAACGGTGTCACAGTGACATTATAAAACAATTTGTTTGACACTTCTTATGACTTGAATCATAACGTCTCTGTGACACAGTTCTATGGTGGGTCAAGGTTCCAATGGTCTGATAGTACTACACGTGTACCAGTGCAATAATTGGTTCAGGATGTTGCCTCAATTATGCAGCGCATTAGGTATGTTGGTTGTAATATCGATCTATGGACTCTATAGTAAAGCAACTGCCGCAATACTGTATACTTAGTATAAGAATTTTAATTAGAATGATAACCAATAGAGGCCACTACATTGCAATTAGCCGCATTTTATGGAATTACAGCAGCTATGACGCGATCTTGCGCTCTCCGCTCGCTGCATTCTGAAATTAATTATGTGAACAATTTTAACTATATTAAAGCATCGGTTTTAGGTAGAATTTGAACCTACATCTCCTGTGGCTATCCGGGCCAATCCAATGCAGGCTCATTACTACTTACGCTACCCAGACCCTACCCAAGATCCATGAAATTAGTAATCGCTTGCTTTCCATACTCGGAAAGTATGCTAACGCCATCTATCGTGAACAGAACAAAGTGTCATAAATAAAGTAGATAAATATTAGGAAACGTGGCACTTCGTGCAAAAACGCTGTTTTGACGTTATGAATGAAACCGAGCGACGAGTGCATTGATCGAGCTATATATTATAATTGCCCGACTGTGGGTGGAAGGTCGACAGATGTTTGTTTTGCACAGTTTTCGTAAGAACATCTGCTTTTGTTCGAGTTTATTGATTTAGGTGCGCCTACTAGGGTTGGCATTTGTGAAATCTTTGGCCAAGAACTTGATATTGAACCGGTAGTTAAGTGTAAACAGTAATATGCGACCGTGACAGACATAAGCAGTACTACTAGTTATGGCCTCGCCTCTCTCGTCGTCGGTCACCACGTAGCAGTGATATAGAAACAAAGGACCATGCGTCAAAATGGACCCAGAACCAACAGACATGAGAGTTGGGCTATTAAATAGGTCTTTAAATCTACTTCATTTAATTATATGGGCACAAAGTCGAATTCCATTGCAGAACTGAGATATTCATTTTTTAATTTAGAGTGAAAACGAACTATGAAGAATCGGTGGCTAGGGTATTTAACATTTTGGAGGGTAGGTAACAAACAATATATGTAGTAATAATGAAGGAATTGCTACCGAATATGCCATTTAATCATCCTGCAGGTCATTTGAATGACTTGGTTATTAATGTATAATGAGAATAATAAGATAACATTAACTTGCTGTAAATACTGATTATATTAATAAATAAAATAATCAAACGTCAAACGCTCGGTTCTGTCATGTCAATTTAACTTTTTTCCGCTAGGTACCTAAAGGTTGTCTGGAAGAGATCGCTTTTTAGCGATTAGACCGCCTGTTATCTTTCTCTTGTTTTAGTACCTACTTATTATTTTCTGTGTATCGCTTTTATATTATTATCCTATCGATTAATGATTGGTATGGTAGCCTATCATTAAGAGAAACCCGTTTATAGACCTTATACATACACACTGACTGAAATATGAATATCTCGGTTCTGCAATGGAATACAACTTGGTGCCTATAGAACAAAATGAAGTATATTTATAGATCCTTTTAATGACCTAACTCTCAGCTGTGTTGGTTCTGGGTCCAAGCTCCATACTAAGTTGCCCATGGTCCTTTGATTAAGAGTGTAAAATTGACAATCGAAATTAATTATCCGTCAATACACCGTCCAGCATGCTATATGTCAAAAAATAGTTATCTCCATCAATTTCATCAAACATCGGAGTCACGCCAATTGGAGTGACCGTGAATGTTGCTGCCCAGTTTTAGCTTTTCGTAAGTCACAGACTTAAAAGTCAAATGGTCTAACTCCAAACTATACTTCCATATTATTATTTTACCCTATTCTCTATTCGACATCCCTACCGTCTCTCCAATATTAATAGTATACATCTCGCTTTTTATTCATTGATCTGAAATGCGTCACGGAATCGGCAAACACTTTATTGCCTACAAAAACCATCAAATGCTTTTGCGTCAGGCCTATAAAAAACTAATATATCATTAGAAAAGAAAGTGTTACATTCGGTGTCGCAATCATAACAAATTAGACGCTTGTGCGCTTGACCGTTTTTACAATAATTAAAATAAAAATACGTTATATACGCATGACCCTCTTTTACTACAATTTTTCTTTCTTTAGTAAATCAGCCGTAATAACGCATATCCTGAAAAAAAAAAACCACTAGCTATCTACTGCGGTTCAAAAGATACCTAAACATTTTTAAAGTTCGGACGGACGAAGGGACAGCGTAGGCATATTAAAAGGGTACCGTTGGGGTAGCGCAACCTAGTCTCCAGCCCTAACCCACAAAAATGAAATAGTATACAATAGGCTAGTGTCCTAAAAAAAGTCTAATTTATGACGGCATTTACATTATCAAAAAATATTGAACACATTTTTTATTATGTCAATTAAACAAAAAATTACGAAGATAAAGTGCGTTGAATTTTCGCGTGACGTCACGCCGTGGCACACTTCATATCACGTTGTGACGTCACGAGCTTCCACTCCCAAACTTTGATGCCATTATATTTCTCAATTTTGATTAATTTGATAAACAAAAAATACGTGTTCAATATTTTTTGATAATCTTACTAATTACAATTATGTTTTTTTTTACCTAGGACACACCCCTATTTGACAAACTTTTATTTTTTAATGGAATAGGCTCTATTAATTTTCCTACCACAGCGTTTCCTCTCATCAGTCTCAGGACCAACCTACCCAGTACCCATCTTCGTTCCCTATGAAGTACTTTAATTAAATATACCAAGTTTTAACAATTAGTAGAAACGCTTACAAATTCTCTGCCGCAATTAAACTCGATGCAAAATCGATTCAAGTTGAACAACTCGGTAACAGTTGGGTGGGAATGATGAATCGTCTAGAATACACTCCGGGACAAATTTAGTGGCGCAAAAAAACTTAATTTATTTCGGGTTTTTGACTGGGGCCCGATAGGCTATCAATATCAGTAGTGATAATGATATATCTCATGGTACTACGAGTATGTTACGCATCAATATTTACTTTTGTATCAGGCCCCATACAGTGCAAGTCAGATATAAAATAAGAGCTGGAGCCATTTAAACAAAGGGATTATCATTACATGGTATAAAACAAAATCGCTTCCCACCGTCGTCTGTCCCCCTCAGTACGATTAGATCGGAAGGTTTTTATGTATAATAGGGTGTTAGAGAAAACTCACATAGACCGAGAGCGAATCGCTAGTGCGTATACAATTTTAATAACAACCGTTTTTTTTAATAATGAATTTGAATTGACTTGATTTCATATTACTTATTATTTTTTATAATCGTTTTAAGGGTCGCTTTCAAAAATTTTGTACACAATTTAAAACCTTATTGAAAACAAAATCACGATCGCGTCCTTTGTGTAACGAAACATAGTCATACAAACTAGATGGGGAATCAATTAAGTTTTATTTTAATCACAGCCCTAAACTATGTTTTTTTACGACCCTTAAAAGCACATTTTAAAGGAAACAAATACAAAAGGAAAGGACACAAATTCTTCTTTGGGTTTCCCTGTAAATTTGTCCCCGCTTGTAGTTAGTTTTGTTACAATTCACAAGTAATTAAAGCTATGGGATGTCTTATGGCCATCTGTTGGGATTACTATCGGTCAAGTTTTGGGGTTTGAGTGAAGCAAGATTGGATACGTGGTTAGGAAGTATAGAGGCGTCTCCTTTAAACTGGTGACTTCGACGAGCCACTGGCGAGTCTTACTTGACCCATTAGCACTTGTAACCTACATGCTCGCACGTGTCTATGACGTTGGTCGTGTTTCAACTACTGCTTAAGTTACGCGTTATTATATTACAATCTAAGAAGGTTGTTTAAAAGAAAGAGCTGGTTTATCTGGAGTAGTTATTGGCTATATTTGATGATAATCGGTTGGGTTCTTTAAGGGTTAAGAGCTCTAAAAGTCAGGGGTCGCCATTATATGGGGAGTTTTAATCTATTTAAGATTGCGCCGAGCGTACGCCGGATGTACAGTGGCGCCAACATAACTATTATTGTGTTTTCTAATAAACTATATATTTTTTTTCATCGGACTGTGCTTTTTTGTATTACAAATGGAAACACAACAGGGTATATCACATAGTTTAATAGCAATTGACATTCGAGTTATCAACTTAACGGAAAAAATTGGCCACCTTTTCCTGTCGAGTATCTCATAAATTGTGTTTTAATTGCGCTGCAAAAAACCATCGTTATAGGTGCATATGCTAAGGGCTCATTCAAAATTTTTTTATTAAAACAACATCGAAACGTTACTCAAGCCTTCGAAAAAGAACTAAACCACGTGATACGACATAAGTCCAAGTTGGCATTAAACAATTGACTACCAAAAGTCAACATTGCGCAGCTGTTATGCGCACTGATAAATTATGAATGAAATTTGCAGTGCCAATGATACATGCGAGAATTTTATGAATCATCGTGTTCCGCCTACGGAGTTTGAGAATTCTTTTTTAAGGTTGAGACACACCGGGGGTTCGACGACGGCCGGCGTGGCGCGACGCCAGCGCGTAGGACAGTTCTTTTTTTTTTTATGGCATAGAGAAGACAAACGAGCACACAGGCCACCTGATGGTAAGTGGAAACTGTGACCCATAGACATTCGCATTCACAAGACTGCAATGCAATCCTAAGACTGCAAATGCGTTGCCAACCCTGAGGACTAAGATGGAATGCCTCTATGCTAGTCATTTCACCGGCTGTCTTATCCCCAAACCGGAACACAACAATGCGAACACTGCTGTTTGGCGGTAGGTTAATGGATAAGATGGTGGTAGCGATCCGGACGGACCCTGCAAAAGGTCCTACCACCCGCAAAAAGTTCTTAGTCAGATCGCGTGGCGTCGCGTTCCCTACGCGACACTGGAGCTTTCTGGCAGGTCAGGCAGGCAGCTCTTGGAGCTACTTAGTATTACGTACTGTCGACTGGTCGTCGGCGAGTGTCGGCGACTTGATCGACGGCGACTATGACTTACTGTAGTTTAAATAGGTGTTTGTTTAACAATGTTTACGCACTTGGTCGCCGGTTGCCACAGCGACCAGCCAGACGCTGACTGGCCTGCGTAGTGATTCTGAAGCAACGCCGGTCGTGCGGACTGTCGAGTGATATCCAAGCGGCGAGATTAAGTAGTCCCGTCAGTGCGAACAAAACACATTGTAGCGCGTGCATTTTCAATTTAGCAGCACGATGCGACAGACACGTGCGGCTGACGCGCGTCTTGCGACAGCAGTAAACACTATGACAACGTATGGGACCGCTTCCGTGCAGCCAGCCGTTCAGTGGAATAAAGTTGAAAGTGGCAACATACAGTCGGGTGTGGACAACAGGGATGGGGATAGCCCCGTCAGCCGCACGCGTCTGTCGTATCGGCCGCTACCCTTGGAAGTCAGCCTTTTAAGCCTGTGTTCTACGGCGCACGCAACACACGCTACAAAAGTAACCCACGTTGATAATACCAAAGTTTTATGGACATCCGGATTGACGGGGGCAAAAATGTACCATGCTAGTGAGTGATTAAATATCGACTAAGTTTATCGACAACTTTTTTCGTGACATATGGATCTCACATTTCTTGCAATAGTAAGTCGTACCGTTATATTCTATATCTAAATCATCAACTTTCCATGAAGATAAAGGATCTTTCTTTTTTCGAGGCATTTTTAACCGACTTAAGAAATAAAAAGTTTCCATTTGTCGGAATGCTAAAGAATATTATTGTGCTAAATAAATTTGTTATTCTATGTAATTTCAATGGTTGTCAAAAGTGACTCGAGTCCAGAGTCAATGTCAGACAGCGGTTGAGGATAGTTGCGATAGGTATAAATAAAAGAGGTTTGCACATAATTACAAGGTATTCAAACTTGGCCATTACTTATGATAATGGTAATTAAAAATGGCTTTTTATCGATATCGATAAACTTAGTCGACATTTAGTGAATCACTAGCACTGGTAGATTTTTGCCCCCGTCAATCCGGTGTATGGTTATGGAACAGCTTTGTAGCAGCCGACAAGTAAGTAAGTTAGTGCTTATTTACGCTGACGCATCGGCCGCGGCGTGATGGTCTCAGGCGACAGTCATACTAGTCGCGAGACATGGAAGTCCTTATGGTACAATTCCTGTCGCTCACTTCGGTTGGTCAGCGCTCATCCTAACCTCCTAAACAGTTGGTCCCGCGACCCAGTAAACGTTACCGATCGCCAGCAAAGAACAATCATTCATTTAGGGTTAACATACATACCTTCACGCCTGTCTCCCAATAGGGTAGGCAGAGATTATGGAACGCCAGGTGAACCGATCTAAACACACAATTTTCGCTTCCTCTACATTCATCAATCTCTTCATGCACGTACGGCGGTTTCGGGTGCTTTTGATTTGCCCCTTAATCAGTACATCGCGAATCTGATCACTGTAGGTCCGTCTAGGACGTCCCCTACGGACATCTCCGCTCATTCTCACTCGCCATATCTCTTTCGTAACTCTTTTTTCATCCATCCTTTCTAAATGACCAAACCACCTAAGCATACCCTTTTCGATTTTAGTCACTACATCTTCTTTCAATCCACATCGTTTCGTTTACGGTTAACTTCCATACAATATGTCACAACGCTTGCGTAAATTGTATACACAACAAGCTTAATGGACCGGATTCCTATCGATCGCCATCCATAAGAGAAAGAGTAGAGAAACAAAAATATTAACATGATTTTCTCGCCCCAATAAAGTCCCGCCGCCCACAATTATTTTAGCCACAACAAAATACAAAAGAACCAAAGTCATCGACTCGAATAATAAATAGAAGACAACATATTGAACAAGACGGCCACAATTAGATGTTTCTAGAACATATTAATCTCTTAGCGCTTTGATGTAAACTCAGGTTGTCGTTCGTATTAATAGATTATACTGGAAACCGATGCTGAACTAAGTAGAGGCGCAAATATGGTTGCTAATATATAAAAAAAAAACTGGACGTAGAAATAAGTCCGTCGGCCTGTCTGTCCTAACTTTAAAGAGCTGTATCATTTCAACCGTAAAAGGTAGTTAGTTAGTTAAGAAGCCTAGTTTGGTGTCCACATGATGTTTTACATTGTTTATAAAGCGTTTTTCGTTTTCTTATTGAATGAACTTATTCTTAGTTGGTTAACTTTTACAGGAAACAAAAGTAAAACATTAGAGGGTCCAACGAACGCATTCTTTCAACGTTTTTTTGTTTGTTTTTTGGTTTATTGTCAAAACTGTAATAAATAGGAGCGCTTTGGTGAGACAACGACAGATAAAAAAACCAGAGAAGTGCGAGTCAGACTCTCACTTCACCGGTGTTTGTTTCTAGGCACGAATGTAAGTCCCGGAATAACATACGTTCGTTCATAGGCCATATAAAAACAGTATGTAATTAAATTACTCAAATCTAAATCCAAGTTCAATTTCAATTAGCACCAGCATTTGTTCAACCATAAACAATAGAATTCCATCTCACGCGTGCTAAATCACATCTTTATTATCTATGCTAAGCCGGAACCTTTAAATCCATAGATTATTTTTACGTTTTCAGCCTATAGTGTTATTTCGAAATAACACTTTGTAGTGCTAACAGTAAAGTTGAAATTTAATTTATTTAGACTTGTACAACACTTTTGATGCTTGTTGAATTATTTGAGTTGTTTTTAGTGTCATGCTTTGATCGAAATTAATAGGGACAGCTGTTCGTCACAAGAATCTAAAAACGCCGAGCGGTTCCGAAATACTCCTATTAACTGGTCTAGGGAATTTAACACATACATGTACAGATGTGTGCGTGCACGCATTGTAGTTTTCGTGCGGTAACGATGATTGTGTGTTTTTTGGCGAAAATGTCAAGATCGAAGTCCGCGGATTAAAAACCTGGACCAAATTTTAACGTCTCTAAACAAAGTTTTGATATGTTATTGCCCCATTGACGGATTAAAGGGATAAAAGACAAGAGTTGTGCTCTCTGGAAACTCCTTCAGAATTTTAGACAAAATGTTTGGAATTGCCAATTTCCAAGACGTACATTTACTTCAATTTCGACAGTAGTTAAAATTCACATAAAATGCAGCTTGAGACTAAACGTTTATATCCGCTTCTATAACGTGTTGATTTTTACTCGTCTAATATAGTAAACCACTTTCTAACCTCAACATGAACCCACCTATTTTAAATGAAATAAAGCTAGTCCAAAATGTTTACTTTATTTACGATAAAAGAGTAGTTTTAGCAACAAAAAAAAAACAGCAGCTTTTTTATCGTAAAATCTTACTATATGCATCTGGCCTTAAACTATCTGGTGAAAAACTATAAAAAATAATCCTAAGCACTTCAGCTACTGGAAGTTGGAACCCGTGATTTACGTACTTTTTATTACCCATTAAAATGAACAAACTAGAAAATAGATATCACGAAGTTATCTAACCGTTATGACTTTCAAAAATGCTGAACGTTTTTACACAGGTCACGTTGTCAAGATAATTATTATTGTCAAGTATGCAAATAAGATAAACGCCAAGATATATGCATTTTTTATCGTAAATATAAGGTCATTGGCCGAGGTTGATGTACCTACTCAGCCCTCCTAAGCTAAGCAGTATCACAAATTCAATAACTATAGCAGTTTTAATTCTTTTCTGTTAGTAATAAGGTTGATATTGTTACAGGAGTTTTATCTGAGATACTACCTATTGGTTTAGCAGGGCATTATTGTGAGTTATTCGTGTCGAATCTTGTACAACATGTTATGCATAACATTTAACTATGACTTTAATAAATCACTAATACGAATGTGAATTTGATAAATAACCTATGTTGAATGAAAATCAAAGGAGTGGCATTCAAATAAAAATTAAATTGAATATTAAACCCCCGACTCTAAACAGTCGGTAAAAAAATCGTCTAAAAAGTAAAAGATAATAAGTATTGGCCCTATAAGTTTAACTATAGTAGGTAGGTATTAATATTTTGATTCAAGCGTCGCCACGTCGGGGACCGCTAAGTAGCTGGGGTATTTTATATTATTTCATTTACTTAGCGGTCCAATAAATAAGTAAATAAATATAAACTTATAGGGCCAATAGTTATTAATTTCTTACTTTTTAGACGTTTTTTTACCGACTGTTTAGAGACGGGGTTTTTTTTAATTTACAATTGAATGTTTTCACGCTTTTTAAACTTTAAAGCTCAATATCTCAAAAACGGCTGAACCGATTTTGATAAAACATGTCTAAGAACACTCCCGACTAATTCAACATTCAAACAAAAAAAACAAAATCTAAATCGGTTAATCCGTTCGGGAGCTACGATGCCACAGACAGACACAGACACACCGCCACACACACACTTCAAACTTATAATACCCCGTCGTTTTTGCGTCGGGAGTTAAAAAGAAGGGGACGGCATGGAGAATCCAAAGGATTAGGATACAGTAGTGACCCCTTCTTTCACAGCTGATATCTCTTAAACGGACCTGAAACAACCGATTTTCATGAAACCTTGCTAAGAACCACGGCTAGACAACCTGATTTCCCCTGACTATACCAAATCGTCATCGTCGTACTTATATTATAAACAGCTGTTCCCGTGGCCACTTGGTTGGGCAATTAACATTTGTTTTTGGGTTAATGTATAGTCTACTAGCGACCCGCCCTCGCTTCGCTCCGGTTTATGTGAGTTTTTTGTAACACCCGTACATAAAACAGAGTTTATTATACATAAACAACTTCCGCTTGAATCACTCTATCTATTAAAAAAAACCGCATCAAAATCCGTTGCGTAGATTTAAAGATCGAAGCATAGGTACATAGGGACAGATAGAGAGACAGCGGGAAGCGACTTTGTTTATACTATTTAGTGATGAGTTGACAAATAACGTGGTTTTCTATTGGTAAAAGAATTTTCAACTATCCTTACGTCACAAACTGTAGAAGTATACCTAGATGAATTAATTAAATAGGTCTATACCTACATGCTATATCTACGTAAAAGAGTTTATACCTGCCATACCACGGCGGTCCTATCGTGTTAGTCATCTACTCGTGGTCTCAAATAGCTTCCATAAAGGAATTCGATGATATTGCAAATGTTTGGTTTTTAAATCGTAGCTATAATTTTGTCAGATTCTTTCATATTGAAGATAGAAAGAAAGAAAAATCATTTAAGTGACGCACAGCTTCTATTCTAGGTACCTACACAGAATAAGTCAAGAAATAGGAAATAGAAAATGGTTAGAAATACCTAACAAAGATGAGATTTAAATACATTTATAGGTACATTTTTGATTTTGCGATAATTTGCGGGTGCCCGCGCAGACGAGGTAGTCTGTGACAACCCTAAAGCCATCAATCTCATAATGATTTTTCTAAACCTATTTGTAGGTATATTCGATTCAATAAAATCAGAATCAATGCGATAACGACGAACGTAAACAGAGAAACGCTTTGTCATATTTATCTATCTGGAGAGAAACAGATAACTGCGTCTTGTTTATGACTTTTACGACTTTTTAGAGATATTTTTTTCTTACATACAGTATGGCAGAAACAGCCGTTTTATGCATAAAAAAAAGTTTGGGCTAATTAAAAAAATGTTGCCAGAAAGAAAAGAAAAAGGCGGGTAATGTTTAAAAATGGCGGGATTTTTTGATCTGGTCATTATTAATTTAAATAGGTATCACTTCTTAGGAAGGAATCTACCAGGAAAGTTTTTAAAAATGTGAACAAGTTTCCTAAAATTATTCTAAATTCTGCTTACCTTGAAGCATCAAACGGGTGATTTTACCCTGACAACCTCAGAGAGTAAAATGTCAAAAAATAACAATGCCGATGTCTGGCAGCAGTGTTGCCAAATTAACGGATTTCCCGTCATATCTAGCGGATTATGTTATAAAGAAACGGAAGAAATACTATTTTGACGGCTAACGGGTTTGTTGGCGGAATATACTCCGCCAACAAACCGTACTAAAACCGTACTAAAGTAGCAAAAGATTTTAATTTCAATTATTTTTTACAAAATGTTTTTCAAAATCCACACGAAATGGCAACTCTTAAACCCATTGCCATATTCGAATGCAGAGGTTGAACGAGTGTTTAGTGTAATGAATGGCGTAAAAACAAAGCTACGAAATCGAATGAAGACAGATATGGTTAATGCCATTCTTAATATACGAGCAGGGCTAAAGCGCAATGAAAAAACTTGTTACACATATGAGTTACCAGATAAAGTATTGAATCAAATTGGAACGACTCAAAGTTACTCGTATAGCCAGCCGTCAACTTCTACTGCACCCGAAATTATTGAGACCCCAAATAGTGACGATGATTTAGACAACATAGAATTAGATTCATTTTAAAGACTGTTGCACTTTATTAAACTTCAATGAATATTTGTATTTGGTTTTTTATTTAACCTTTGTACCATTTTACATTAGGTATTTTGCCGAATTTTACTGACGAGAAAAATACGAGATTTAATGGATTTTTAACGGAATTTCGAAATAAAGTCGACGGAATCTCAAAATTATTGTTGGCAACACTGTCTGGCAGACCTAATGACCGAACCCTGTCAATCAGAAAGACAGAGTAATTGACAGTGCCTCGCAAGCGGCTATTTCTGTACAAACCACACAAAAAACCGGCATCACACGCCACGTGAAAATTCAGAAGCTACACGCACTAAAATAAAAACTAACACGGTAATACACGCGAAAAACCAACGAGATCAGACCGCTAACATACAAGCGTCAGACGTAACCTCAAATTTCACAAAATCAACAACAGAACGTGCTAGACTGTTATTAAACAAACCAAACGTTACAATAATCTGCGAAGCCTAAGCCACTATTGATCTGTTTTGTACAGAAATGACGGAGCGTTGCAATCTGATAAAACAAAACATGATACATAAAACGTAGAGCTAAACTCGGCCATTTTCGACTAAACCAAGACGACGGTGATATCAGCAGGCCGTCCTGCCTTGTAGATATGAAACTCACCCTTTCTACGTCGAGGTCGGTTCCTGTACACAGTCTCTTGCCACCACTACCGTTGTAAGACATCGTGCACCACAAAACAAAACACAAATCACACCGAAACGCGTTTACGTACGACAAAACTTGGTTAACCACTGCTTTGAACGGCGGTCGCGGGCAGACTGAACGAATGAAAGTTACGAACGCGGAACGCACGAACGTCGTGAATGAACTGCCGAACTGCGGACGGCGCGGCGACGGCGCGATGCGAAACGAATGGTTTGGGGCTGCCATTCAAAATAATTTCGTTTTGACACTTTTTACGCCTCTTTAAAATAAACATATTATATTCATTAGACAAAGTTTAATATTGATAAAGAATAAGAATGTCTTATGTTGGATAAAACTGTATAAAGTTGGTGTTTTTTTAAGAAACTATTTAGTATTTATTAAAACAAATTGTTTACTTTTCAAGGAACGGAACGTAGATAGGTCAATAAACCTTAAAACTGTCAGGAGGTGCCTAAATCAGCTGATAATTGAATTAGTACTTTACTTTTCCTTGATTTATATTGAAATTGGGGAGAAATTAGCATGGACGCGTATATAGACGAAGAAGAAATAAAAATAGAATACAATGAGTGCTTTGAATCGGACCCTTTGTGTGAGAAAGTTGACACAATCTCGATCGAAATGTGCAATGTTCCGGTTGGATACCTTACTTCTTTTACTGAAGAATATAAAGTCCGTGATACTCTTATAGCTTTCCTATTAAATTTTGTCTGAAACCTGTGTCGTATAGTTACAAATTCTTTAGTTATGCAAGCCTCCCTGGGCAATATTCTTATATTTTTTACAAACCTTTCCATGTCTTGTATGACATAGTATTAAGTCTATCTATAACTATATTCACTGACAGATGAACTGCTTAAACTTTCAAAACCACTTTCAAAATAAATTGATACAGTTCACAATCATTGTACTTAGGTAACCAATTTTCATGAGTTAAAACAGATTTACATTTAAAATACTAAATTTTTCAGTAGAATAACACCACCATACTTTAAATCTGTCTATGGAGTCTTAAGTATTTTCACTTGCATTTACAGATTAGCCGTAATGCTGTCAATCGGCAGTTGACCGCAGACGGCAACGGCAGGAGTCACTCCTGGTGTTAATGTGTTTCAATGAAATACCTTCCGTACTTACTGCAGACAGCTGCAGCAGGCATTGGACGTCTGACGTTGCCTTCTACGGCCAGTTGCGGAATGACACCTTAAGTTATTCAGAATAGGTATTATAGTTGAGTTAAAGTAGGATGATGCAGTGACAGCTTACATTTACACATAAATAAAACCGTTAATGCAACAACTTTTTCTACACTTTACTTGCGAGTTACTTATACTTAGTGTTTGAAATTACAAAACACAACTGTCACAGCGATCATCCTAGACTGACCGTACTACAGTGTGGCAGGTACTCATTTGCTCGTTGTTTATTATCCTTTCAGAAGCCAACTGTAGGTAACCACGTCTCAGGGATTGAGTATGAATCCCTCGATTGTGACTTCAATCAAGATAGTCTTCAAGATAACGTAAGTATCATACCCTCGTATGAGCTGCCTTTTATATTTCGTATGATGTTCTCAAACAAGAAACTGGAGATTTGGCACGATAATGACCATAAAGCGAGCACTCCTAGGTTTGATTTCTGGGCTGTTGTGTATAAGGCCTCTGTTTGTGTTATTGGTCTGTCTAAGTAAACTGAGTTCAACACTATTTTTTAATAGATACAAAAAACTCAGCAGTTTGATTTCTGCATTGATTCTTAGTCCTTTCTTATGTAGTAATAGTAATGTGCTACCATGGCCATCGAAACGTGATACTGAAAATTACCGCTAATTTTAAAATGTAACTATAGTATGCCGGAATGAGCTACAATTAACCAATTTTAATGCTTTTGACACTAACTTATAACTTAATACTTAATGACAAAAGCATCAACATTGTTTATTTCTAGCCCAAACAGGCATACCATAGCTACAATTTAAAATTTCGTTGTTATTTTCAGTATCATGTTTCTAAGGCCAGACTCTAATATTATATTACCTATAGAGTTTTGAGGTTTGAAACAAGTTTGTAATTAATCTCATAGCAACAGTACTTAAAATCCTATTTAAACTCAACTTCTAATACTTACCAAAATCAACGGAATACCTTTTGTTTCAGATCACTGTAGAAACTACTTCGACTTGGTACAGAGAGATTGATGAATCGGGAAAGTTTGTATGTAAATTCTGTGACCTTATATACTCAACCATACAAACAATTCGCCACCATGTCAAAACCAAGCACCCTGAAAATGCCAATATGTTAAAAAACATAATTAAGAACAATAAAAGAAACTCAAAGATAAAATGCCACATTTGCAAAAAACGGTTCAAACACATTACGAACTTAAAAGAGCACGTAAAGGAACACTATTCGGAGAATTTACTCAAATCTTGCAAAGAATGCTGCGCTACATTTAATAATGAACAAGAAATGATACATCATCTGTATCAAAATCATCAAAACATACCGAACACCAAAATATACTCTTGCGCTACATGTGGATACCAAACCCGAAAGCTGTCACACTTTAAACAGCATAAAAACACACATTTAATAATAAAAAACATGAAATGTAATTACTGTGATTACGCTACAAACTATTCACCTAATTTGAAGATACACCAACGCATTCATACCAATGATAAACCTTATGTCTGTTCATATAAAGGCTGCAGTTACCGTGGCACAGCAAAGTCTGCGTTGCGAAGCCACCAGTTGAAACATAATCCCGAAGAAAACATGCTGTATTGTGATAGATGTACGTATAAAACTGTGTATAAACACTCGTTGAAAAAACATATAGGCAGCCATGACAGGAACAGTTTGAAAGATATGTAAGAATACAGAAAGGAATCAAAATGAAGTTTTTGAGCAGGAGCAGAAGTCCGAACTCAAGACCTACCCGCTAGCAGCCATACTGGAAGTTCACAATCCTCTTAAGGAGGTAATAGCAAGGAAATAGCCATGGATATAGAGAAGTCGAGGATTGCATCACTATAGTCGCGTCGTTCGGAAAGGCCTGATTTGACATCTGTCAACTCAGTACAAAATGTGTTTGAGGCATATTTGAAGTTGTCAACTCGGGCCAGTTAGAACGGCGCGTCTATAATACAAACACTGACAAGAGCCAGAATTAAAATTAAAAAAGACAATGTAATTCAAATTGTTTTATTCACTACCCTACCTTTGTACAAGATTTCTTACCTACATGTGTTTAACAATAACAAGAGAAATTATTCAAAGTCCACAAAAAGCTTGAAGCTATTTCGAAAGGCTTTGCTAACAAAAATTACAAATTTATTTAATCCCCTCTTTTTGCTAAAATAGGTACTAAGATAAGAGGGAGTATGGTCAAAATTAAATGTACTTATTAAACATTTGACAGGTTCGTCACTTTTGAACCTTAAGAGCGTAATAGAGTCTAAAAGTGACGAACCTTTTTTCATCTGATTGCCCTTGAACTCATATGATAAAAAAAAACTTTGATCAAAACATAATTATTTTGGAAACGTTATTTATTATAAACAGGGACTACATGCAAATCTAATAACTATAGTGTTTGGAATACTACGATTAATGTATTGTACTTGAATCCTGCTTTGCCAGGATTAAAATATTACTATTGTATGGTCGAAGTGAAAGATCATTATAGCATTGTTTTACCTTATTCCATTGAATTAAGGTACAAGAATGCAAACATGTCTTCGATGTTGACCGTACAGTCAAGGGCCCCAATATGTATACATAACAAAGTCTCAAAAATATGTAGGTACCTACACAGACCTTATCACTATTGCAACAAAGTGCAATTAACCTCATGCATGAAACCCGGTGTGGAGGCAGGTACTGTCAGCCCTATCGAACCCTGACCCACCATAGTACTGTGTCACAGTGACATTGTTTTATAATTTCTCTGTGACACAGTTCTATGATGGGTCAGGGTTCCATTGGGCTGATAGTACACAATCAAGGTAATTTAGTTCATATTTATTACTAAAAAGTTCATTTTCATTTGTTTCTAAATTGAAAATCGCATTTAAGGGCACAGGTAATTGAACTTTATTACCTTGTACCTACAAAAAAACTTTGTACGAATATTTATTTTTACCCTTGAATTTACAGTGTGTCTAAGCATTATTTAACGGCATTGAGAGGGCAAACGAAACCACACCACCTGTGGGTACAGTCAAGTGTCAAAATACGGGAGATGGCAAAATCTCAAAAATATGTCCCAGTGCACCTTATTACAGTGTAATAGTTAAGAACTTCGTGACATATTTATCAGACGATTCTACCCATGCATATTGTTGCACTTGACTATAAGTGGCATCCATAAACATTTGCAATCTGTCAGCATGAAATCTCAAGACTGCAATGATACATTGCACAGCCATTGATAAATTGGCTGAGATGCGCGTCTAGAGATGACAGTTTTTTACGACTTGACGTTGAGTTTAATATGTCTTGAGATGGATATCACAACCAAGATCAGTTTAAGCCTCAAACGCACCTAGAAAGGCGCGGTGAAACGCGTTCCCATTCCCATACTATAAAACCCATGCGTAACTTTCGTCGACAGTATATTGGAAATAGCACTTTATGTGACTGGTGCATAATGATAGTCATTAAACCACATCGATAACCGATACTTTAATGACATGCAATACTTTAATGTTGACATTAAAATACAACCACAGATACATGTTTCTTAATAGGTATAGACCATTTGACTATCGTTTCTGAATATATTGTAGGGAAGTTATGATATGGATGTAGATAAAAACTTATATTCCACGTGCGTGTGATTACTAATGACTCCGCTCGCATTGTGGTTGTTAGGTCCATCCCTGTCACTCGTCATTCAAGTCTTTTTTTTTTTATGGCATCGAGTAGACAAACGAGCACACAGGCCACCTGATGGCAAGTGGAAACTGTGACCCATAGACATTCGCATTCACAAGACTGCAATGCAATCCTAAGACTGCAAATGCGTTGCCAACCCTGAGGCTAAGATGGAATGCCTCTATGCTAGTCATTTCACCGGCTGTCTTATCCCCAAACCGGAACACAACAATGCGAACACTGCTGTTTGGCGGTAGGTTAATGGATAAGATCCTACCACCCGCAATAGACTAAATCGAGAGAAAGGGATGGAGCTAACGTAACTTCGAACTTCGATTTTCAAAGTAGGGCCTTTCAGACATGGGCTTAGACACACTGTACCTAGCTTGTCTTTCAATCGATCAGTTATAATTAATGAGGTGTGGGAGTGTGTCCGTCCACATAGAAGTTCCTCGTAGCTTTCGGCAACTGAAGCTCCAAACCATCCAGATCCTTGGTGAGGGTTATTTGACAACCTGGAAACATGGATGAACTTGAAACTTGCACTCGGATCCTATACGTAGAATAATGGTTGGAGAATTATCGCTTCTATTTGCTAGGGATGGCACTGCATATATTTTTAGCATGTTTTTGGTATGATTGGACAGATGTCCATGTTACAACTTCACCACAAAGGAAAAAAAACTTAATAATGGGGAAGCTCAAATAACAAAATATATTTAAAAAAACACCCTGGAACACTTTAATAACCGGACGTATTTACCAATTACACCTGTAGAAGTAGAGCGATTTCATATTTATATAAAATCCACAGTAATAGACGACAAAATTTAACACGACAAGTTAATAATGTATTCAGAAAACTATTTGTTAAAATATTTAATTAAAAAAAAAAAAAAAAAATCAATATCTTTCGCAGTCAATGTCAGATACGGCGCGTATAGATGAATTAGCGAGAGCGTGGAATTGCATTATGTAGTGGTATTGTGTGTGTACCTATAGGCAAGAGAAAATGAGAGTGAAATAATACTACTACTTATTCGTATTTGGGTGATTCTTCGAGGTCGTGATTTTTGTCTTATTCCTCTGTCGTATTTTTGTTTGCATATTTAAGTAATAAATATATTCTCCCACGAAAGTAGATTTATTTAGAAACATGAATATGGTTTTGACACTCATTTTTATGAATTCTTAAAGAAAATAATTAACTTTTTAACTTTTGTGCCCAGAGGAATAAGAAATTGACGACAGAGAAGTAAGAATAGGTTTAAAATATTAAAAATTATGTGATTTTCTCGGTATTTAAATTACATAAAAATAAAACATGTGCAATTATTATTGAAGTACCTAGGTATACAATAATTTATTATTTGTATTAATAAGCATCATAGAAAACTGTAATTTTAGGCGTGCTTAAGCAGTGTTATAGTTTTATTTTAAAAAATATACTTTTATACATAAAAAATACGAAATTGAAATTTCTTGAAATTGTACTGAGCGGTTTTTGATGAAACTTGCACTGTTCAACACTGTTCCCAATGTTGAAGTAAATTTAAGCTAATAAAAAATAATGGTCACAGTCCAACTGATAGTTTCGGGGAAATGCTTGAAAAAACACATAGGTACATACAAATTTACAAACAAACATACAAACATCAGCTATATTTTTTTGTTTAGTTGTTTGGGAGCCCTAATAGATTAACATATCGTCGGTGATACTGCAAAACAGCGCAGCTAACAAATTCAATAAGTTGTAAAATGTACCTTACTGACTTACATGATAAGGTGTATTTTGCATTTTATCTAAATTGTTCGTTACGCGGTATTGCAGTATCACCGACGATATGTGAATTAATTGCTTACCTAAATACGTGTCGGATTGATAACATAAGTTTTTGAAGCAGGTTAAAACGGCTGCATGAGTCTCTAATTAATAAATCACAACATCGAAAGTGAAAAAAAACTATGAAAACTGACGATTTTCTTATTCCGCTGTCCATAACTCCGAAGCAATAAGGGACAGAAGAGTAAGAAAAATATGAAAACAAGCTGATGGTTCATAATACAAACATATTGGAAGGCTACCGTTAATGCTACGGTAAGATAGCACGTAAAGCAGTTAAACAAGCACAAGTATTTTTTTTTAAATATTACACACTTATTAAAAAAACTAACAGAGTGATAAGAATATTACGTAAACCAAGGACAGAGTAATGATATATTTGCCTTCGTAACTCCGGAGCGATGAGCATCAGCCGACACGTCCACCACCTGGCACGTTCGGAACGCGACTAAAAACCGGCCCACGTGGGAGTTTTCGCTAGGTTTTTAAATGTCTTTATGATACAGCTGATTGAAGCCCGCTCCAGAGTAATAAGAATTTTACGGCGGACAAATGTTAAATCCTCAGTTATAAGAATAATATTGCATGTAAAAAATATTTGTTGTTTTTTTTTAATTTAACAACTAATCTTCTTTTTATGTGGTCACTCAAGATATTGATAAAGTTGACTAAATTTAAGTTATTATCATATGATTTCAAGAAAATGGAGGACGGACACGACAGAGTAATAAGAATAATGGGTTTTTTTATTTTTTTTATCTATGTTTAGAATCAGTTACACGAAAATCGACCGGTGTCCCAGTTAAACATGAATATCAGTCACCTCTGAAAAAAAAAACAACCTTCTAAACTAAGAGTTCATTGGACTAAGCCCTCGGACGTCAAAAATCAGGGCCCCGAAGAATCACCCATTTCTCTCTGTTTCTCTTGCCTATAAACACACAATACCTCTACATATGCAATTCCACGCTCTCGCTAATTCATCTATAGCATGGTCGCGATTTTTTACGTCCACTCTAACGATCACGATACGCGTCGGTGCTTCGCGAGGGAGATACGATACGGCAACACGATACAACTGATGACCTAGCTTTACGTACCTAATCGAGAGTTCTCCTTTAAAAACGGCGCCATGTCCAACAAATCGTCTTCTTTCTCCTCAGATGGGGGTAGTTCGTCTACAAACTTTTCATTAACGTACACGTGGCAAGTTGTACAAGCCAGAGATGCTTCACACGCGCCTGTAACAAATAATGACGGTCAACATATTAGACCAGTGCCGGTTATAATCTACCCCTGACAGTAAATGACAGTAAAAAAAAACAGGGGACAATGTCACACCAATTGACCTAGTCCCAAACTAAGCTCAAGGCTTGTACTATGGGTACTAGACAACGATATAAATACTTATATAGAGAAATATATACTTAAATACATAGAAAACATCCATGACTCAGGAACAAATATTCGAGCTCATCACACAAATATCTGCCCTAAACCGGGATTCGAACCCAGGACCACTAGCTTCGTAGGCAGGGTCACTACCCACTAGGCCAGCGCGTCGTCAATGCCGTTCATATTCTACCCTTTACAGTGGATGAGAGTAGATTGCTGTTTAGCAAATAAGTACCTAAACACCTAGTATTGCCCAGTAGGCAATCGAAACTAACTTAAGAAAACCTCCATGAAATGACTTAACACTGGCGATAGAAAGTAGGGTCCGGATTTTAATCTGCCCCCCTATTTCACCATCTTGACAATGACCGGTGTCAGGTGACATTTCAGTGAACATGACGCAGCTAATACGAAATCCAGTGATGCATCAGCGTGTTGACATGTAATTGTCAAAATGATGAAATAGGGGGCTGGTGTCGGCGCCCCTGTTCACACTAGTCTGTTGTCGGCCGCCAGTATATTTCGGGCGGAATAAGGGGTGAGGGCGGAGTGGGCTCGGCCCCGACATCCGACCAGTGTGAACAGCGTCATCCTTACTCATACGCGAGCGGGACCCGACACGTTTTTTTTTGGTCGAGGGGCCTAACGCCCGATTATTCTTGTCGGCACCGACCGCAAATCGGTGTCTGGTCAGTGTGAATAGCTTCATATAAAATGTTCTGCCACTGGAACACCCGATTAGTGAGAACCAGCTCTTAATGGTAGTAGTCCTTTAATCTACCGCCAAGCCGCAGTGTTCGCATTCGAGTGCGGGGCTAAGACAACCGGTGACATTACTAGTATAGCGGCATTCCATCTTAGTATAGATGAATTAGCGAGAGCGTGGAATTGCACATATAGTGGTATTGTGTGTTTATAGGCAAGAGAAAGAGAGAGAGAAGTATTTAAATATTTCGCTCTCGCTAATTCATCTTTACTCAGGGTTGGCAACGCAATTGCGGCCTTAGAATTGCATTCTGAAGATTGTAGTTTTATGAATACAAATGTCGTAGGTTAGGTTAAGTTAACTTGTAACGGTCAAAAATAAATTAATTTTGATGAAACATTTCGTTACTATTTTAGAAAAAACTCGTATCTGATATTTCGAGATGTATGAGTTTCAACTTAATTCTCTTGATACTTAAGTTGAAAATCGCACGTAACGAAATACGAGATACGAGGTTTTTTCAAAGCAATGAGAATTAGTTGAAATGTGTTTTGATAAAATAATTGCTACCCGTTGCTTGTGTTTTGTGTGTCCAATGTTTATCTTTTGTGTGGCATTAGAGTGTTATCATTATCTAAGAAACTGATATCTTAATTTGAGACTAGTATAATTATATTTATTTAATTTTAGAACAGGTAAAATAACATACCTTCCATTTCAATGCCATATCTGTGGGCCAGATACAACACATTGTCACCGACTTTGCCTCTTATGGGGTGTTTTTTTCCATCCTTAGTTACGTATACAATATTTACACTGAAAAAAATAGACTGATTATTATACAAAATAAACAAGAAATGCAACTTTATACATTTAGAATAATAACAAAGAAAGAAAAAAGATGAAATTGAAAGATGAGATTGAAAGAAGATGTAGTGACTAAAATCGAAAAGGGTATGCTAAGGTGGTTTGGTCATTTAGAAAGGATGGATGAAAAAAGAGTTACGAAAGAGATATGGCGAGTGAGAATGAGCGGAGATGTCCGTAGGGGACGACCTAGACGGACCTACAGTGATCAGATTCGCGATGTACTGATTAAGGGCCAAATCAAAAGCACCCGAAACCGCCGTACGTGCATGAAGAGATTGATGAATGTAGAGGAAGCGAAAATTGTGTGTTTAGATCGGTGCACCTGGCGTTCCATAATCTCTGCCTACCCTATTGGGAGACAGGCGTGAAGGTATGTATGTATGTATGTATGTATGTAATAATAACAATTTTAAGCCTGGTCCAATGTGTTGCTACTTGAACCAAACCAGGCTAAATTTAGGCCCGTATTAATAAACTAATCTCAACTCTAATGCTCGTCTTGAGATGCGTCAAAAATGACAGTGTTCTATGGTTTGACGTTTACTTTGACATATCTTGTGACGGGCATCTCAGCCAAGATGAGTTTATTAATACGGGCCTTAGTCTACTCTGTGTTGATAGTACTCCAAAGGTACTTGCGTATACCCTTTGAGAAACAAATACGGACCACTCCACCAAACCACATATCACCGTTAGCAGACAAAGCTTCTGTCATTGAGTGCCTACATGATTAAGGAGGTTTATAGTAAAAAATTGTTACTGGTGGACGGTTAATGTTTTTCAAACAACTTTTGGATTTTGCAGCCTAAAATACAACAATCAGATCACGTATGTCTATGAAATGTATGAAAACACACATAAATACATACAATACAGAGTAAAATAGTTAAAAGCAACAAATCACTACATTGTGTGGCACCAGTTCTGGTGACAAGCAACATCAGCCATCTTTTTCATTTATACATCTTTGACATGAAAAAATAATGAGTAACAGAGACGCTTATACAGGCGTCTCTGTTACTCATTATTTTTTCATGTCCCGTCTATCTAATACTCTGTCTACAGTCAGGTGCCTGTTTCTCTTATTAAACTAATACTTTTTGAGAAATGGGGCTGTAAAACATTATTTGCGCAATAGTGTCCGTGTTTTTCGAGAAGATTACGCCTATATACATACTTTCTTTAATTTCTGGCTTCATGATGATGCGTCGACGCTATGAAACTATCATTCTATGAGTTATTGTTTCAGGTATTTAAGGAAACGGTATTACGACTTTTCACAATAACTTACACTTCATCTTCTGATTTAGGATCTTCCCATTCGTATTCACCATGCTTTAAAACTGCAAAACAAACTTGAACATTAGACATTTGCTGACTAAATAAGAAAATAAAGTCTGTAAATTATAACCACCTGAAGTTGCATGAATACGCCTTATTCTAACAAGGTTTGACGCTCTTAACACTTTTACATTCCTTGCTTGCATACAGCGCTTTAAAATAAATGGAAACATTGTGTAATTCTTATTTCATCGCATCACAAAACAACAAGTAAACAAATAGATAGGTTATAAAATTATCATCTCAAATATGACATATGTATGACATTTCAAGGACGTTTTAAATTTGTTTCAATAATTATTATTAATTCCACATCTCACTTTTATTTGAATTTAATTCCAAACTAAGTATTAACTTATTATTACACTAGTATTATAATCCATCTAATTTAATTTTAGCCGATAATAATAATAGCTTATCCGAAATCCCGATTCCGATTCCGGTTCTTATAAAACGGAACGGAACTAGGGACTAAGGGTTTTCGAACGGGTATTTGATAGAGTGGTTTTACAAACCTAAACGACTCGGTAAGCCTATCGTCTACTTTTTCTATGAAATGCTTACCAAACACAGTTAATTGTACTTAGCACTTAGCAAAACTAAAAAGTACGGAATAGAGAAAAAGTTCTGCTCTGCGCTAAAAACCATACCATTAATGTACCATTATCAACCATTATTGTGGTTGTCAAATTACTTTTAGCGAAATTAAATTTTATGCGAGACAATATTAAATGTTGATTGATTACATCCAAAAATGCAATGCAAAAATGTTATTTAAGTATGGATTCTGAAAAAAATGTTGGAATTTTATGGCCATCCTTTTCCTTTTGGCCATTGCTTTTCGAATATGATCTAAATATTTACTTGATTTGTGTCAGGATAAGTCAGGAATCCGGAAACTTAGAACCCGGTCGGCTCCAGTACTATAATTTAAACACGATTAATTTTATTGTCCGACATTATTGCACTGGTAACACCAAGAGCAAAATGTCACGCATTCTTGAAAAACGTCAATAATCGCGAAAAGGCCACTTTGGCCATTTTCGTAATGATTTATTTTATTATAAAGTTATTGATTTTTAGCACAAGGGTGTCGGCCGGCGGTTGAACGTTGTTAATATTTGTTAGTTTATAAAATGATATAATAAGTGTTAAATTATGGTTGTTTTCGTGTTTTAGTTGTGTAGAATAAAATAAGTTTGTTTTTGTGTAACGGGATCTTATTAAATAAGGAGAGATAAGTAAGTCTTATTGGTATGACGTGGTGGAATCGTATATTCTTGTAACATTCTTTGGCTACAATTACTCGGAGTATAATATTGATAAGCAATTTGTTTAAAACAAGGAACTAACAACTATTATTTAAGTATTATTTTCCTGTATGGTTTCTTTTAATTAATTCACTTATCAAAGTACACTGCGCTTCCGTTTCCGTTATTATCATTACCTAGAAGGTTAAGAAGCAATTATTCTTTGATAAGAAACTATTGGGTGTATTACTAACTGGGAAACTAATACTTAATTTGTTTTTGGGGCCAACTTACTGTTATAAATATGTATGTCAAGTTTTTTATTATTTATAGTGCAAATAAAGAATGTCTTGTTCATATAAAAACATAATATCAGTTCCGAGTACATTATATTATTATTACATTATGCGGGTGGTAGGACCTTGTGCAAGGCCCGTCCGGATCGCTACCACCATCTTATCCATTAACCTACCGCCAAACAGCAGTGTTCGCATTGTTGTGTTCCGGTTTGGGGATAAGACAGCCGGTGAAATGACTAGCATAGAGGCATTCCATCTTAGTCCTCAGGGTTGGCAACGCATTTGCAGTCTTAGGATTGCATCGCAGTCCTGTGAATGCGAATGTCTATGGGTCACAGTTTCCACTTACCATCAGGTGGCCTGTGTGCTCTTTGTCTTCTCTGACATTAAAAAAAAAAAAAAAAAAAATTAAAAAAATATTACCTCAGTAATGCTGCAAGCTTGGTACATTTACAAACTTTTGTGTATACATAAGGGTAACTCGGTATCTTATAAAATTTAAGTTTATCAATTTTCCTTATCAGTTTGTTGAATGCTTTTTATGCTGAAACCATGATGTTTTCGGGATTACCTTAAGCATTATTTAACTAGATAATGTAAGGTTAGACTTGTGACTATGAAAGAAAATAAAAGTCATGTGGCGATAAATGCCTTTTGATAAAATTAAAATTCTGGGTCGGACTAAAGCAAAGGGGGCTTAACACTGGTTTTAGTGAACAGTTGATACGAAAAAAGATGCTTGTTTTGTATATTCTAAACAATTAAATCATCATACTAAACAGTCTCTGATGCCTTGTAATTAACCAACATTTGAACCCCCATATCTCAGCAAATTAAGATTTTAGAGTAAAGTTTTTAAGTAAAGCATGCTTATTTTAATGTGTTCTATAAATTATGATAATTTAAAATAAGTGTCATAATGAGACCACTTTGATGTTTTTTTTTGTTTTGGGGTTGTTTCTTTTACCCCAACCCCACCTGTTGTTTAGCTGTGTTATTTTTAATTGTATTGTTTCTATGTAATGTTTTTGTTTGGTGTACAATTAAGTGTTTTGTATTGTATTGTGTAACTCAATAATCTGTCTACTATTCCAAAATTACTGCATGTATGTTTTCTTTTTGTATTTGTATCACTTTTCCCCTCCTTTTTACCTCAGTGTTGCAAAAGGAAAAAAATAAAAGTATAACTTGTTTTCTACAATGGTTATTTCAGTTTCCTTCAAATCTTATAATATTTGACATAATTAGCAAGGCCTGAAAAACGCCCGTCATTTCCAAAACTGATCCCTGTTCCGTACTTCCTTGTTATTAATGGAAAAATATGATTATCGTAATATATATTTATTATACCATAATTTATTGAATGAGGAAATGAATGAATGACAGAAATGAATATTGGAAAAAATTACTTTCACAGTAAAAAACAACACAAAATGAATTAATGTAATCAATTATCAATAAATGGGTTAAATAAAAAAAACCCAGTTCACAACAGTGGAGACTAATAATATTATTTAGTTTTTATTTATAATGTACAAGTTAATTTTATATAAAAACGAAAAGTTGTTACTCTCCACTGTTCGGAACTGGGTTCAATTTAAGAAATGACGGGTATTTTTCCGAGCCTTGATAATTATAAATCAAATTATTAATTAAATACTTCATTAGATTTAATAGGGGTAAAGAGCTCTTTATTATAATATTTTTGCATTACACTTAGTAGGAGATCAAAGTGTGCTAAACTTACCAAAATTTTCTTTTCTTTTCTAGATGATTTGAATTAAGATGTCTATCAAGCAAGGACAGATAAAATTAGAAGATATAAAACCAGACCTGGACAAAATAAAAATAGAATATGAGGAAAGAAAAGACCCAACAACTTTCTTACCTGAGGAGCCCATGGTTTATGAGCTAAAAAAGAAGAAAAAGAAAAAAAAGAAGCATAGACAAGAAGATCCATTCAAGGATATAGAAGACAAGAAACCTGTGGAAGTCATTAATGCTTTTGAAAATCTGGATGACGCAGAGCCCATGTTTGATGCTGAAGTTAATATCAAAGTGGAAAAGATTGAAGTAGAGTTAAATTTTAACGATGTAAGTAACACACATGTAATTTAAACTTTTATTTCCGTACCCAAAGGGTCCCAACAAGACCTTATTACTAACCCTCTGTTGTCCACCTGTCTGTCTGTCAGCGGGTTGTATCTCTTAAACCGTAATAGGTAGACATCTGCGTATTTTACAGAGTATATATTTCTATCGCCGTTATAACAAGAACTATTAAAAATTCTGCTCTGAGCTAGACAACTGGTTTTTATGGAAATACCCCAAATTTTCTAAAAGTGATACTATTGCCGCTTAAACAACAAGTAATAAGCAATAGGTTAAATTGAAAATTAAAAGGAATAGAAACTAATATTATAAAGCTGAAGAGTTTGTTTGTTTGCTTGAACGCGCTAATCTCAGGAACAACTGGTCCGATTTGAAAAATTATTTCCGTGTTAGATAGCCCATTTATCGAGGAAGGCTATAGGCTATATATCATACTCACATAAACCGAAGCGAAGCGAGGGCGGGTCGCTCGTCCCAATATAAGAATGGTACGAAACCCTCTGTGTGCGAGTCCGACTCGCACTTGGCCGGTTCTATTATTTCACCACACGAAATATGAGTTATAGTTTTGTCTGTTTTATTACGTTTTGTTTAAGTTAAAATTCCGATGCTTTGTTGTGCATTTTTTAGGATGTCACAAAATACTCCTGACTATTTTAATCTTTTTTTTTTCAGTTTGCCGACAATGGCGGTCTTCTACTTGAAGGCCCACAAAGCGAAGATAGCCAGGAACCGGAAGTGAAAATAGAAGAACAGAATCACGAGGCAGTCCTCCTCACATTCGAGAGCATCATCAATGACAAAACAGTCCTGGGCTACGGCTCGGGGGCAGGCATTGAAGCTGCTCCCAACCACGTTTGCAAAATCTGCCATTTAGTATTTCAATCGCAGAAAACTTTACGAATGCATCAAAAGCGAAAGCACAAAGCATTCAGAAAAACGTTCAAACACATCTGTGATTACTGTGGCATGTCATACGAGATGAAGAATAGCCTAGTTGCTCACATAAAGAGGAAACATGGACCGAATTCAGCCCCCGACGATAGAGAGGAACGGACGTGTGAAATATGTGCGCTGGTCTTCAAAGGCATGACTAGATTAAGAATGCATATGCGACGCAAGCACGGACTGTTTGAAGAGACATTCCAGCATGAATGTCATGAATGCGGGCTCACGTATGATAAGTACAGAAGTCTGGTCGTACATATTCAAAGAAAACATTCTAAAGTATCCAAGCCAGCTCCAACGCAGTGGTATAATTGCCCTTTTTGCCCTAAAGTTTTCACAAAGAGAGAGACTTACGCGAGACATGTGCAGAGGAAACACCGTATAAACGAAGATGGCGTTTTACAGGATAACATTTCGCAAGAGGTTTTGGATAGCTGCGTTAACCAAGAAACGGGGGAGATAACTTGTAAAGATTGCCCTCTCGTCTTCTCTTCGTTAAACTTCTTGAAACTACACATGAGAAGAAAGCATAATGCTTTGAAGGAGGATTTTAGGTTAAAATGCAGGATTTGTAATCTGTCCTATGATAAAATCGAGAGTCTGAAACGCCATGTGCGAAGGAAACATGACAATGGTGCCCATTGTGAAGTGTGCAACAAACAATTTGACACGAGAGAGACGTACTTAAACCATTCCCATGTAAAAGTTATCAAGGAATGCCCTATATGTGGCCTCATATTCTCCTCCCAAGGTGGCCTTGGAAAGCATCTGCGATGTACTCACAAAATGGACACGCCAAAAACTGTTTTTTGCAATATTTGCAATGAAGGCTTCCATGACAAGAGACAATTGAAACCGCATCTCATGAAAGTGCATTTAAAAGTGTCGTATACTTGTAGATTTTGCATGAAAGTGTTTAAAGCAAAGGAGAGTTACAGGCGGCACATTTTGTTCAAGCACCCAGCACCACTGAATCAGACAACGAGCGAGCTTCAGATGTGTGAACAGTGTCCTGAAACTTTCCCAGACGAATTTGAGCTCAGCCGCCACGTAGATTTAGTCCATTCAAAGAAATTGAATACTGATGAAACTGGTGTCGAAATAAAAAAGGAGGATGTTGATGTAAAAGAGTTTTTTCAGTGCACAAAGTGCGCTGATAACTTCCCCACATGGGAACAGCTAAGATTGCATTATGAACAAAACCATCATTTGATACAGGACACTCAGTGTCAAATTTGCGGCCAAATCCTACCTACTACCGAATTAGCGAAACACATAAAACAATTACATACAGCTGACACCGTCATGCAATGTCAATATTGTGATTTCAAGACCACTATTAAAGCAAGCATGACGCAGCATATGTTGAGGCATAAGAATGCATCAACAATACGGTGTGATTATCCAGGTTGTAGATTCAAGTCGTTTTATGAAGACGCAATGAATAAGCACAAGCGGAAACATTCAGATCAAGGAGTAAAGCTTCAATGTATACGGTGTCCTTTTCAAACTATGAATAAATATATTTTAAGATATCATGAGGAAGCACATGTGACTGGGAAAAAGAGGTACGCTTGTAATCAGTGCGACTATGCTACGATATTACCTGCGAACTTGGTGCAACACAAATATAAACATTCTGCAGAAAAAAGGTTCAAGTGCGAATTCTGTTCGTTCGCAACTAAGTATAATACGTCGTTACGTTTTCATGTTAAAAAGAAACACTGTGATCTCCCGTCTTTCAGTTAAAGGTTTATGTTGTTAAATTATTAAAGTATTTGGTTTTATCTGTTGGTTTTGACCCATTCTGTGAATAATGAACCCGGAAATCTCGAGATTTGAACCCGGAATGAAGCTTCCAGAGGTTTGTCTCGTAAAATATATTATTTTTTACATATTCGCTGAGAAAATAAACAATTTTCTGCTAATGGCGAACGAGCGCAAACGCGACATGGCCTTTTGTATGTCACGTAAGCGAGCTGGACTTGAAAAAAAACATACAAACAAAATGAAGTCAGACGTCACTCAAACTATTAGTCCATAGCTGGCATAGCAAACACTGATTATCAGGGATCGTAAATTGGGACAAATATTTATTGTACCTAAACTTTAGCGGCGGCATTAATGTTATTTTTTTGGTTTTAATTTATTAATACAATTCCCGGGATTTATAAATAAACAAATTACGCTAGTGTTGAAATTGTTTGAAATCATTTTCCGTCTAGATTTACTAAATTTTATTATTATTATACCTTTACGCATTGAACTAACGAAGTTTGAAGAGCAAATTGACGTAAAGTTCTATCCTTTTGAAATCTGGAATTTGTATTAAGTATTAAAATAATATTTTAAAAAGCCGACGCCATGTTTGCTTAACTTTTACCGGAGTTTGCCAGCTTTAGGTAAATATATATCCAAATTACGGATCCCTGCTGATTATACAAAGGAAAAATATTTACACTAATATTATCAAGAGGAAAGATTTGTATTGTTGTGTGTGTGTATGTTTGTAATGAATAAACTCAAAAACTACTGTGCCGATTTCAAAAATTCTTTCTCCATTGGAAAGCTACATTCACCCTTAGTGACATAGGCTATGTTTTATTTTTCTGCGTGGACGGAGTCACGCGCAACAGCTAAGAAGTTATATAGAGGATTGTCTCAATTTTTTTAAATTTTTAATATTATTTACGGAGAAAAAAAAAGAACATTATCAGCGATACAAGTACATTACTGCAGAGGCCGTGAAGTAAGGGATTTAAGGACGAGTTTGGGCAGACAGATAAAACGAGTCCGTCAATCCCTGTTCCGGCATCTCACGATGGCAATCTCATGTCTGCAATATTACGATGGCAATCTCATGACTGCAATCCTACGATGGCAATCTCAAGACTGCAATATTACAATTGCAATCTCACGATGGCAATGTCAAGACTGCAATCTTACGATGGCAATCTCTAGACTATAATCTTACGATGGCAATCTCTAGACTATAATCTTACGATGGCAATAATATCACGATGGCAACAGATTTTGTTTTTTTTGTTAATGTCGCAAAATATGGTTACAGTGTCTAGTGGTGGTTTCAAAATTAGAGCAGCAGCGCGGCGGCCCAGTTAATGTTTTTTCTTAGGTTTTTCATACATTACTTCTCGGCCTAGGCCAAGTAATGTAAGGAGACTTCATTTCGTGACTTTAACGTCTCGTATTTCCGAGCATGTCCAATATAATATCAAATACTCAGGTCTACTGTCCCTTGGAGCTGTGAAAAATTCAAACTTCGCAATTAGTAGATACATCCGTTTATAAATCTCGCAAATTTTTGAAACTCGCAAGGGAATCAAAACCTACAGGGTACTTCCCGTGAACTCAGAATCTTGAAATTTGGTACGAAGCAACATCTCATAGCACTGACAAAGCAAAAATTGCGAGAACCGTAAATTTTCAGTTTTTTATGAAAACTAAGTAGGTACATAATTATAACGAATTTTGAAGAAAAAACTATGGCGATTAAGTAGACTTGACTTGATAGATAACTTTCACGAAATCATTATTTAGGTATGTCAAGCGATATTTCTTTCGCATTTTTCCCATTCTTAATTTTACCCAATTACATTGTTCCCCGGTCGATTCTATTAATAGGTACCGTTTAAGTTCTCGTTCGACTGTTCGCATTTTTTCCCGATCGACTTATGCCAGTCTCACTTTTTCGCCTAAATGTAAGTAATTAATTAAGTAATTAGGTTTATGTTAGGTATGCATAACCTAGTTTTGCAATGCAGCAGTCCCAAGGGGCAAAATAATCCAG
This sequence comes from Acleris laterana, assembly GCA_963966035.1. Classification (NCBI taxonomy): domain Eukaryota; kingdom Metazoa; phylum Arthropoda; class Insecta; order Lepidoptera; family Tortricidae; genus Acleris; species Acleris laterana. The sequence continues at coordinate 9,577,684 of OZ014463.1, read as the reverse complement.
AAATAAGACGTCCGACTCTATCCAATTAGATTTTTTGAATTTGGTAAAAACACGAGTCTGAAAATTTGATGTTAGGAAAATAAACGAATGAAAAGAAATTGGAAGGGCAATACAAGAATGTGAAAATAAACTGGCGGGAAAAGGCGATTGGTAATATCACATTCAGATCATCTTTCCTATAGAAAAAACGCAAAGAAATGTTACTTAATGAAGAAATATGATCTATAGGTACACAAGAAGTACTTAATCTTGTTTTTTGTTTTGGTTTGTGTCAGGTCATGTCATACGGATTGTATGGATTTAATTAACTCTTTGTTTGTCATGTCATGTCATGGTTCAACTTGGGTTGGGTAGGTACGGTTCCTCCCTCATCGCGTCGCGTCGAATCATAGATGTAGGAAATCGAATACTCTGTTTACGCTAGAAACATTTATGTTTGCTTTAACTTCACGTTATATTTTGATGGAATTTACGAATAAAAGTAACGTTAGTTTCAACTTTAAGGTCATGGAATAAAGTTAATTCTGGTTTGGCATGGCTCTTAAAGTATAAATCAACACGTGATAACATAAACGAATAGCACCAAACCGAAGTTACTCGATGTAATTTGTCAAAGTACTTCTTCGCATGATTATTTTATTACAAAAGAAAAGGTTAAAGAACAATGACGGCTTGTTATAGCTTACTATAAGCGATAAAACTTGTGAATCGTGTTGTAGTTTATTTTTACGGTTGCGCCAACAGTCGCCAACATAACGTTACTTATAACCGTGAGTGAAACAGGCATTGCCAATGTTATCAAACAAAAATATTCTAGACTAGGATGGAAGAAATCCTCACTTCGTATTTTCGCGTTGTATTTTAACACTGTCACTATAATCACTGTAGTGTTCTATTACTGTATTCGTTTACGTTCATTTTGAGCACAGCAACAATGGATTTTTTAATGCTCCCAACTGTTATGATTGAAAATATACTGTCGTACTTGACTTTCGATGAAATCGCTAGAATAAGAGTGGTAAGTTATTCACATCTACTACTGATTTATTAAGGATCTTTAGAATCAATTTCTGGTATTTCTATTCCTATGGGTTTATACATTTGTATTTCTTTTAGGCACCTAAAAATGCAGAGTATTTATTTGATACATTTCTTTACCCTCAACCAATTTTAGCAATTGAATGCTTGCATGCACTCTGTTCTGGTTTATTGCCTATTCATTTTGGCAGTGTTATTTGCATTTCGCGGTTGGATGTTATTGCTAGATACTTCTCTCTGATTTCTGCGAAGCGAAGCAACATATCAACTTAAACATTGGATATAATAATAATTTTGTGTTTGATGTAAACAATTACCAGTGATGCTAGACATGGGTGAACGGGCCCCTTGCCCATGACTCTGCACTTAAAGGACCCTTGCTAATTGTGAATGGATTATGACTGAATACCATAAACTCTAAATAGTATGAAAAGGGCTTTGCTGATGCAACTACACCCTTGTCTAGATTCGTCTATGCTACATCACTGCCAACCTCACAAGTGCAATCAATATTATTACAGAAAAACATTGAATTAAAAACTCATTCATCATCTGACACTCAGTAGCAGTTTTAGGGTAGGGCGCGGTGGGGCGACCGCCCAGGATGCCAGATATAAAGGGGCGCCGGTGACTGGTTATTTCATTATAACCCTTGCATTTGGGTTTGAATGGCAGAATGGGGGGTGTTGCATAAAAGCTCACCAACCTTCTTGGAATTTGTATTTTTGCTCTTATGTTAATAAACATACAATAATCATCAACTAGTTACAAGAACGCTGTAACTGTAAAATAAAAATTTCACAAAGAAAGATGAGACCGAAGCATGATGGGTGGTTTTCAAAAAAAGGACCTACATCTGGACTAAAATTAAGAAACGGTAAATTTTAGTCTTGTGAGTAATGAAAATTAATCGTAAATTTATGTAGTACCCTGATACACCCATGGACCATATCTCAAATTCAATAAACAATGCAGATTCAAGCCTCACCTAGTAATGTGGTTGCAATTCGTATAGGAATTTTGTCTGAGATATGACTTAACTAAACTTATGCTAACTGCTACATCATCAAACTCTTCTTGTCTAAATTGAAAAATATGTAATGTCTTTTTGCTCTGTAATTTTCAGGTATGCAAAGCCTTCAATGACCTGTCCATGCGCATGCTCAACCGAGGGTTCCTGATGATTGAGAGGCGCCACGCACTGGCACTCAGGAACGTAAAAGTGCAGTTGCCTCGACGTGAGTCTGAACGCAGGTCAGTAGGATGATGATGCTGCTTGCTGACCCGTAGATAGTGACAGTGTTGCAAAAGTGAAAATTTAAAAATCGTTAAATTTCTCAACTAAAAATCGGGAGAAATCGATAGATTTTTGTCCAATAAAACATTTGTATTTTACGCTAATTACTTTAATCTAAAAGCTATAAAATAATTAATTGTTTAGTCATTAACGTCTATATCGTCGTCGAGAAGTAATAAACATCTCGGTACATTCGCCAAACAAGCTAAACTTTGAGGGTCCACAAAGGACCAAGTGAGAAATTAGAATTTCGTATCATACGGTCCCTCTCACGCAGCTGTAAAACACTTATTAGTGTAACCGGGACAGTATAAAACGAAGTACAAATTTCGTATTTTGGAGTAGCCTCCCTGATTTTTTGGAAATTTCTCGCATACGCCCACCGTACAATAATGAACTCTATTTTAAGGCATATAGATTTAATGTATTTTGTGAGTACTACATTATTGAAAGGCCGTGGGATGTGGTTCATTCATTATTGAATGAACATGCATCAAGTTTAGGCAAATAAACTATGCCTATTCTGATCTCTGAATTGATTGATTATTCTTTGAACGGATTAAAGGCAAATAAGCACTTTATCAAGATCAAAGATTACAAATACGTTGGGGACTTTGTGGATAATAATATAATATACTTACTTTAATTGATTGTTAGGTATCAAAGCACTTTTATGTTTTTTTTTTTCAGATTCCACCCTTTGGCACGTCACTGTGACATCTTAACGTCGATAGAGACCCGTATATCCATGCTTAACATGACATATTCGAAATTTATTGACTCTGAAATATGCTGCTTTATACCAGGCAGGGTAAGGTTCAATATTGTCGTTAACATATCGAAACCTGGGACCGGAGAACGCCTTCATTTGATTAACCCTATCGATAGGGAAACCCTATAATTTGGCTACCCAATCGTTTATGGTTTACCTGTGATTGTGTCACCGTAACGTCAGGGTAACCTTATCGGACTAGTTAACCGCCTCTATTGCGTTTACCTAGTCCATTTGGCTATTTTTAGCAATAAGCATTAACCGGTTGTTTACCCTATTCATCGCCTTTCTCTCTTTTCCTTTGGCAGACTTTGTCTCGCAGAGTATGACTACCTGCCGCTAGCGAATTAGTTTTTGGGTAGTGCAATAATAAGTTGAATGTTTAGCTCGTAGAGATTAAAATACCTTGAGGCCGTTCGATTTACCTTAGCGATGGTAACATATGATTGGGTTTTTGGTTTGGTTTTGGGTTAGTGGAATTAACTAAGTATATAGTTTGGGTTAGTAAAATCAAAAACTCGATTGAAAACCTTTTTTTAATAGAAAGAGGTTCCGGTCCCTGGTCAAAACATAGTTAGAACGAACGGACTGACGCGTCCGTCGACGTACATACGTATATACATTAAATCACGCCTGTTTCCCAGACGGGTAGGCAGAGACCACTTCTTTCCACCTTCTACCATTCTGACAAATCTTTCGCTTCTTCAACATTCCAACATCCAGTCATGCATGCACGTCGGGTACTTAATTAATATTCGGCCCTTTTCCAGTATTTATCCGTCCGTCGACAGCGAGGGAATGTTAATAGGGACCGATGTGCTCTGTTCGGGGACGGAACCATAATAAATCAACAGGGATCGCAAATTCCGATAGATATTTGCCTAAATTTGGCAAATCCCGAAACTTCTTAAAAATATAATTTTAATAATATAATTTCCGGGACTTTGGGATTTAACAAAACGTCTATATTCATTATTTTACAATTATTATAAGACGTTAATTTGCTTATCAAACTTCGTTAGTTCAATGATTTACAGGTAAATTAAATAACATTTTAGTAAAAAAAAAACTTTAAATAGATATTGTAAATACTTAAATCAGCATTTATGCTGGCGTAATTTGTTTAGAAATCTCGGGAATTTTATGAATAAATTAAAATTGAGTCCGCTTCCATACAACTGAACCAACAATTCCGCCGCCAAAGGTTTGAGCAAAATAAACTTATATTTAAGAGAAAACTAAATAAATATCTTTTAGACACTCTGACTTAGAATTATATTATTGGTACCCATTGTGTCGAACTAAACATTGTATATTATTAACAGGGGTCGGATTTTTCATCGCATGGTGAGATGAAAGAAAACTGTGGAGTCGATATTAAAGCTAAATTTTAATTCATATTCATACTCATTCATTTAATTAAGAACGAAATTAAATTATAAATAAAATAAGTCATATGAGTAGAAATAAATTATATCGTAAATAAAAATAAAATAAAATATTACTTTTATAATATGCTTTACCGCAACAAAGTAGTCTGAACCAAACAAAAGATTAACTAATTTGATATAGTTACAGGGTAAATGTAACTCTTTACCAAGCAAAAGGCTTAACACTTCCCAAATCATACTACACAAATTATTTTAACTACATTCAGTAAGATTAATTTTCGATTAACATTTTCGATCTGTCAACCTGCACAAGGGACAAAAGTATTACGGGACTAAGAAAATTGGTGAGTATGAGTATGAATATGAATTAAAATTTAGCTTTAATATCGACTCCACAGTTTTCTTTCATCTCACCATGCGATGAAAAATCCGACCCCTGATTATTAAGATTATAGTACTTACTGTTATTTTAAAGTCTTCCTGCAGTCAAACTGTACTAATACCGTTTTGCAGGGCTTTTGTATTATTTGTAATTTTTGTTACTGGTTTAATAAATAAATAATAATAAATAAAAAAAAATATATAAATAGTGCCACTCCATATCTTTCCGTGGATGTCGTAAGAGACGGCTAAGGGAATAAAGGCGTATGGTACTGTTAGGCGATGGGCTTGCAACCTGTCACTAATACACTGGTAAACATCTTAGCCTAAAAGTGCAAAATGTGGTTACAGAATTATTAACAAGTTTTTAGAGTTGTTGGTAGTTCTGTAGCTCTGCCTACCCTACTCTGGGAATAAAGGCGTGAGTTTATGTATGTATATGTATGTAAATAAAGAATATATTCCCCAGGTGATAGACGAGATAAGTCGCGTCCTGCGCATCGCGGACACGATGAAGTCGCCGCCGCGCGCGCACGAGGTGCTGCAGGAGCTGCGCGACATCTCCAGCATGGCCATCGAGCACTTCGACGACAAGATCTCGCCGGGCCTGCGCCAGCGCCTGCAGGCCGGCGCCGCGCCGCCGCCGCCGCGCATCCACGGTCAGTACACCATCATCATTATCAGCCCCAAGACGTCCAGTGCTGGACAAAGGCCTTCCCCAAGGTTTTCCACAACGATCGGTCCTCTGCTGCTGTCATTCAGAGGTTTCCCGCGACCTTTATCAGATCGTCAGTCCACCTTGTGGAAGGTCTGCCAACACTTCGTCTCCCGGTTCGCGGTCGCCACTCTAGAACCTTTCCGCAGTACGGTAGGTCAGTACGGTAGATATCAATTAGCGAGAACGTGGAATAGGGTAAGAACTACTGGGTAGGGTACTTTTTCGAGTAAAATCGGAAAAATACTGGAAAAGGGCCGAATCCCCTCGAAGGGTCGAATACTTAAGTAGTACCCGAAACCGACTTGCGTGCATGACTCGATGTATGAATGTGGAAGAAGCGAAGGAAATTTGTCAAGATCGTAACAAGTGGAAAGAAGTGGTCTCTGCCTACCCCTCTGGGAAACAGGCGTGATTTAATGTATGTAATGTATGTATGAAATTAAATTGTTTTTTCATGAACAACATATAAACGTTAGAAAAATACCAGGAAAATATCAATCTTTTATTTACAATAGCTATTTTAAGATTTTTAAATTCATAAAATCCAACAATAATGACGCTGTTTGATTGTGACGTCACAAGATAGTAATCCCTATAAATTTCATAGTAACGGAGCGTTTTTGATGTTTCATAAAAAGAAGCTGATTTGCCTCTTTCTCAAATACCGTATTGCATTTGTAGTGGTTGTACGGTTCACATGAAAAGGAGAATAACATAAGTATTTCTCTTAATTTAATGAATTTACATACTTTTCTCTTCTTAACAAGTAATACAATCAGTCTTTTTTTGCTTTCATTCGCTATTATTTAATTCTTAATCTGAGCTGTCAATCAATACTTAGATTTTTGTTGCTTTGAATTAGTCCCGCTTACTCTTAGACAAAATATTATAAACAGTCGAGAGAGACACACCTGTAGCGAAAATTTTGATATTTAGGCAAGTAGTAGGCCAATATAAAAAAATCTAGGGGTGTCACTACTTCACAACAACAAAAAAAAATGTTTGTTTAAATTGGTATTTTTTTTCTTTTTTTTATACGATAACTAGTATTCGTTTTTAGGGTGGCGATGCAAATCTATCTAAAGAACATCATTTCAAAATTTTAAGCACATCGCTTGAATACATCCAGAAAAAACAAACATTTAAAAAAAACTTGAAAAACTCATAAGTCAAAAACTATTACAAGTAGGATGTTCATACTCGGCTAAATTATTTTCTTCATTACAAGAGGTACTGAGAAAAAAATCCCCGAGCCCATTTGATGTAAGGGCCGACTTACTATGGAAACCCGGCTATAGCCTTTATTTAGTAAAATAATATTCTTTAGCATTCCAACAAATAGAGAAACTTATTGTTTTTTAAGTTGGTTAAAAATGCCTCGAAAGAAAAAAGATCCTTTATATTCATATAGAAGATAACGGACTTACTATTGCAAGAAATGTAAGATCCATAATGTCACGAAAAAAATTGTCGATAAACTTAGTCAATATTTATTTAATGAATCACTAGCACTGGTATGCTTATTACTAACAAAATAGAGTTGAATCTGCTTTGATGATTGAACTTAACATACTGCCTATTGGTTTAGAAGGGCAGATTATTGTTTTTTTTTTTTATTTATCTTTTTTTTTTATGGAATAGAGAAGACAAACGATCACACAGACCACCTGATGGTAAGTGGAAACTGTGACCCATAGACATTCGCATTCACAAGACTGCAAATGCGTTGCCAACCCTGAAGACTAAGACGGAATGCCTCTATGCTAGTCATTTCACCGGCTGTCTTATCCCCAAACCGGAACACAACAATGCGAACACTGCTGTTTGGCTGTAGGTTAATGGATAAGATGGTGGTAGCGATCCGAACGGACCCTGCACAAGGTCCTACCACCCGCACCATCTAATAGTTATGACTGTTGTCTTCCAGCCGTGTTTGCGCCGATGGCGATGCGTCAGGAGCTACTAACCCTGCGCCGGCGCTCCATACTGAACGCGAAGCTTTCTCTCTTTCTGGCGCAGCAGTACAAGAAGTATCATAAGGGGGTGAGTTCAACTTACTTATTTAACAAGTACTGTCTCGATTAACCACCACCTAGTTAATACGCCACCTAGTTAATTAGTTAGTTGATTTGAACCTAGTTGGTAGTGACCCTGCCTACGAAGCTAGCGGTCCTAGGTTCAATTCCCGGTAAGGGCAGATATATGTGTGATGAGCGCGAATATTTGTTCCTGAGTCATGGATGTTTTCTATGTATTTAAGTATATATTTCTCGATATAAGTATTTATATCGTTGTCTAGTACCCATAGTACAAGCCTTGAGCTTAGTTTGGGACTAGGTCAATTCATGTGGCATTTATACCTTGTAATTTTTTTTAAATGCAAAAAAAATTGAGTTGTGAAATTGTGAAAAGAGATTTTTCAAAGATTTTTTGATTTGGTTCTTTTGTAATAACGGTAATACGGTTTCGGAATTTTATTTCTAATCCACTTTGAACTATGTTAATTTGACACCGTAAATAAAATCACAAGAGGTTTCTTACCTTTTGACTAATTACGTCACTTACATGTAGTCCAAAGTGGACTAGGAATTAAATTCCGTGACTGTACATACAAGCGTCAAAAGTTGGTCGGCCAATATTGATATGAAAATGTATGAAAGTTAATCGTTAAGACTGCGCCGAGCGTACGCCGGATGTCCAGTGGCGCCCTCATTACTATGATTGTGTTTAATAATAAACTAAAGTATTTTCTTGAAATTTGACGGTGTGTTTTTGTACTACAAAGGAAAACACAACTTATAGGGTATATCATATAGTTTAATAACAATTCACCTTCGAGTTATCAACTTAACGGAAAAAAGTGGCCGCCTTTTCCCGTTAAGCTGACTACTCAAAGGGTAAATGTTATTAAAGTTTGTTACGTATCCCATAAATTGTATTTTACTTGCGCTACAAAAATGCATCGTCTGATTGCAAGGAAATTCTTTAGTTAATTAGAAAACACAATAATAGTAATGAGGGCGCCACTGGACGCTCGGCGTTTGCTCGGTGCAGTCTTAAATGTGACTAAGGGCCTGTTTCACAATCGACAAGTAAATTTATCTGTCACATAAAGTTGTCTCTCTCCTTGTCTATTTTCAAGTGTACGACAAAGAAAGGGCTAAACTTATCCGTCAAATATCCTTTACTTGTCGATTGTGAAACAGGCGGTAAATAGACTGTTAATTATGCATGTTGGTGTTTTTTTTTTTTGTTGACCCTTAATTTGGCAATGTTCGTCACAGCGAACATACCATGACGAGCACTTTTTTGTTTGGATTGTGTTATTTTTTTTTGCTGATTCAAAATCAAAAAGGGTTTGAACTCCCGACTTTATATATTTTTGCCAAGTTAAAGGTTAATGCCTCGTTTCCTATAACATAGGTTTATGGTATAGAAGCTTTAGGTCTTTATCTCGTTAGGACTAGGTAGCAAATACTTACGACCAGATCGCTTTGCAACTACATCTCGATTTGACTAGATCGCTTTGTGCCTAGATCGTAATACGACCAGATCGCTTTGCGACTACATCTCTAAAAGTCCGAGTTGCAAAATGACTACTTCGTTTGCGTTACTAGGTAGGATAGGTTCGTTAGGTAACTTCAAATGCCCGAAGGGCAAATAACCCAGGAATAGGAGCCCCGCCACGTCAATATTGCTAAGACAGACATAAGGTGAAAAAAACAATGTGGTCATTTAGCGACTCGGAGTTTTTGAGATGCTGTCGTAAAGTGATCTGGTCGTATAGCGATCTAGGCAAAAAGCGATGTAGTCAGATCGAGATGTAGTCACAAAGCGATCTGGTCGTATCAGCTACCTAGCCATATCGAGATGTAGGCGGGAAGCTTCTATCCCAGGTTTATATAGTATTCTCTAGGCAGACTTACACAATTTACAGATGATAGAATATAGGAAAATCGCTTGGAAGCAGAGACAGGCAATCAGAAAAATGGCAAGGAAGCAAAAAGCTCAGACCGATTGTATTGGTAAGTAAAAAATATATTTCCGTAGACGTGTTAAGACTGCGCCGAGAAAATTACTGATATGTCCCTGTTTTGTTTTTAACAGCGGACCTGAAGAAACGTGTTGACGAGTGCGACATTAAGTTCAGAGAGCTGATCCAAGCCAATCAAGCGAGCGGCGGGAAAGCCGTAACAGGTAATTAATATGTTCCTGTAAAAAAGATGTATGCATAATTTTAAAATTATTTGCTCCAAAAAGGTTTATAATTTTTATATTTAACTAGCTGTTCCCGTGTCCACTTCGTTGGGCAAAACATTTTTTTTGATTTAATAATTTTCCCGCAAATCCCGTTCCCGTGGGAATTTCGGGAATTCCTTTCTTAGTGCACCTCTACGGTACCTAAGCTACGTCCCTTCTAAATTTCAAGTACCTACGTTTAGCCGTTTAGGCTGTGCGTTGATATGTCAGTCAGTCAGTCAGTTTATCCTTTTATGTATTTAGATTATTTTACTATCATCTAACTCATCATAACCTCTCAGATCTTAACGTAACAAAATGTAATAACAAAACGCAGATTTGGGCTTCCCATTACCATTAAATTTAACGTCTTTGTTAACTTCAAAAATTATGCAAATCACTCTCCTTACCTTCGTTCTCCTTAGGCACTATTGCTTTACAACTAAAGACTGTATCGTTTAGTATAAATACAACTTTACGTAGTCATCTTTCTTTGCTAAAGTATTTTTTAGATTAAATTGTACATGTGTTTAATTAGTGCTTTTATTAGGTACACATTTCATCCTGCGGGCTCGACTTGAGGCATATGGTTTAGTCAAAATTTACCGAATCCATCTGAGTGATGTTAACGAAAGTGGACAAATAGCAAAATAAATTTTACTGTTTGCGAGCTAGACAACGTAACCAAAAAAAATATCATACTACGCAAACCATAATTACACAAGATTCCCAAAGTAAAACATCTGAGCATTCTCTTTAATTTATTTTTAATAAAAAAATGGCATGGATGGCGGTGGGCGGTGGCCATTTTGAGAATATGGCATATTACTCATTACAACTCCGACTTTGACATCTATTATAACTATTAAGAAGCGTTTCTATCGACGTGTTTTACCGATGGTTGGACGCCACGATTGTCCATTGTGCTTGGGTCTGGCTGAGACCTTTGGTTTGTCTCCCTCCTCCCGCTCGCACCAGATATTGATGGGAAACCAAAACATTACGTAAAAAGTCGCTTTTGTGTGAAAGTAAAAATCTATCATATTTATTCTGAGGATGCTCATTCGGGTAAACATGAAGGGGACACTTAGTTAACATGTTTAGGCTGCATATCAACCTATTGCATTTTAAAATTGTACTTTAGGAGTTGCTGAAATACTTCAAATTGAGCTCAATAGGCTTGTCCGAAATATATTTTAGGGACGATTTTGAAAGCATCATAAAGTCTCTAAGACACAAAAGTTAACCATATTACGAGGGTCATGCCAAAAGAAACTACAAAGTTTATTCTTTATTATTGCTATCTATTTTCTCGAAGTATTCACCGTGAGCACGTATACACTTTTTCATTCGGCTAAACCACTTGGAAAATGTCAATGACCATTCTTCTTTGGGTACCTCAGAAACTTCATAATTATAGGCAGCCAGGGCATCTTCTTTGGTTTCAAATCGCCTTCCTTTTAATTTTTCTTTAATTTTCGGAAACAGGTAAAAGTCACAGGGTGCCAGGTCAGGAGAATATGGTGGGTGAGGGAGTATAGTGATATTTTTCGAACTAAAATAGTCGAGTGTTCGGGCAGAAGTGTGCGGGGCGGCGTTGTCGTGGTGCCAGAGCAGGTGCTGGGTTCCTGACTTTGGCCGCTTGTCACACCAAGCTGACAACACTTGTGGAGCACAAACTGTCACATACCATTCTGAGTTGACAGTTCTTTGATCCTCTAGCACCACAGTCGCAATATGCCCTGTCTTGCAGAAAAATGAGGCAACCATTTGTTTCTGTGTGCTTCGTGCTCGGCGACATTTTGTTGGAGTCGGTTCATCTTCGAAGCACCATACCGTTGACTGCCGCTTTGTTTCAGGATCGTAGTTATACAGCCATGTTTCGTCACCTGTCAGTATATCATACACAGTTTTCTTCTCGCCAGCGTCGAATTTATTTATCATAAATTTACACCAATCCACGCGGCGTTCTTTCTGCAAATCGTTGAGTTTATGCGGCACCCATCTCGAACAACGCTTATGGAGGGACAGTTGTCCATGAATTATGGTTTGCAGTGCTGCTGATCCAATGCCTAGATCTCGTTCAAGCTCTACGTATGTAATTCGTCGGTTCTCACGGATATTTTTTTCCACGGCTTGCACATTTTCTTGAATAACTGCGGTTGGCGGTCGCCCCGACTTCGCCTCATCTTCAAAGCTCTCCCGCCCTCTTTTGAATTCAGCAAACCAGTTAAAAACAGTTGCACGAGAACAAGCAGACTCACCAAAAGTCGTGGTTAAAAGTTCAAAACATTCTTGGGGCTTTAAACCTTTTTTAAAGTCATAGTAAATCATAACACGAAAATCTCGTCGACTAAGTTCCATTGTAACCGCAAATTCCCGTCAGATTCAATCAAAAAAAAATATTTAAAAAATAATTACGCAGATTTCCGGAGTATTCCATTTTTAAATTTATAGCTATATAATCAGCCTTCACTATGGTGTATAACTGGCCAGTATCAAACAAATGAGCATGGAGTATCTAATTTCTTTTGGCATGACCCTCGTATATCAGATGAAATGGTTAAAAAACACCTTCAGGTCATATCCTCAGAACATTGTAATTCAAAATAATACGAATGTCAAAAGTTACACTAGGTTTTGTATGTATTTATACTAAACGATACAGTCTTTAGTACCTATTAAAATACAGTACATTTGAATCGAATTTTATTTCAAAGCTGTTAGGAAATCCTCTCGTCAGCAGTCTGGGTTCCGGCCGCTACACGTAGGTACCTTTTCTTTGCAAAGGCATTATCGTAAATCGAGGTTACTTTGATTTAGGGGGTGGGGTGACTTTGATAGCAACTACCATTCCACACAAACATGTATTTTTTGAGGCGTTGGAATAAGCCTCCATATAATTTTTTTCGCAACTGGTAACGGCGATAGTTCCTTAAGAAAGTTAAAGTAGTGCGCGTGTTACGGCCTTTTTTTGTATAGAAATAAAAAGTATTTTAAGTGTGTTTTTGTCTTGATTTTTGAGGTAAAAGAACTTCAAACGTACCTATGTTATGCAAAAACGTATGTTATTTGAATGGAGTCTTATGTTAATCTAATCTAATTGTTGATATCGAATAAGAACAACATCTATTGTATTTCTTCAGATTTTAGGTGATTTCAACAGGTTTACTTGAAATCTTCATTAAAATATTTAGTGGTGTCTGGTGGCGGTGGTGGTGGTATTCGTAGTTTAACTTTGAACATAGTGTTTTTTTTTTACGGGAAACTTAAGTCCTCAAATGTTTCTAATTAATCAAGTCGAAAAAACAAAAAAACCAATATTGCATATTTTTATTAGGTATTTATTTTTTATTTTAGTTTGTCGATTTCGAAAAAGAAATTGCATCTGTTTCTATGTAATTTTATATAAACCTCATGTAATAGTACATTACTTAACAAGGCAGGCACGCCTCATGTAATAGTACATTACTTAACAACGGGCAGTAAAAAAGAAAGCCCTCTATCGCATATTTACAACCCTCGCCTACGGCTCGGGTCTCAAATACCTGCGATTTCGGGCTTTCTTTCTTTTACAGCCCGTGATGAGTACACAATTTTACGTCTTCACCTGGCCACAATGCGAGTTTAACCGTGCGCGCAGCGTGCGATAAAACTCACATTATGGCCAGGTGTTACGTAAAATGTTTTGTCATTTTTTTATTTTATTTCGCGGCCCGTTATTTTTTTTCTATTGTACAATTATCGATATATCGATAAAAAAACTTACACTAGCTAGATTGCGACACTCTTGTTTTGCCGCGGTTTTTTTTAAAGAAAATATAAAAAAATACGTACTCATTAGTTTTTCATGTTCTCACACATATAATCAAGCCAGTAATAAATTAGAAAAAATAAAAAAAAAACCTCTTTATAGAAGTTAGAGGGTTTAGTCGCTTTTCAGTACTTTCAAGGCCATTTTCTCCTAACAGGTTGAGTTTGAGCACCTAAAAAAAAATACGTGTCCGTTATTTTAGACTACTCTATAACATATATCAAAATGAATCAAATCGGAGTCGGACAGTTGGGTACCCTTCCTTGTTAGTTTTAAGTACTATTATGTTTTTATGATTGAAAAAATGACCTTCTGCTGGAGTTTCTTGCGGCGCTTCTTCTCCGCAATGATGGTCTTGTCCGAAGCGCTGGTAGACTCACCCTATATTACCGACGTGTAAAAAAGCCCTCATGTGGCCTATTTACTGAACAAATATTTTAAATTTTGTTTTTTTTTAAATTTTAGCAGGTGGTGAGGCGGCAGCGCGGCACTTTGGCAGTCAGATCAAGTTGGACTTGTCCGTGCTGCCTATTGGGACCGGCAAGCACGCCAACGCAAGTAAGCATTCACCTCCTGCCCTGACAGAAACGCGTATTAATTAGTGATCTGGTTTCTTAACACGGTTTATTTGGCTTGGCTATCCAATTGCGCATACTATTTATTAAGAAACAAAATTAAAAAATACAGCCTATGTCTATCCGAAATAATCACAAGGTACGTTACTTTTCGACTGTATTTCAACGCTGTTAACGACCAAAAGTGATGATTGTGATGAATAGAGAGCGGATTTGAAGTAGAGATTACAAGTTTAATATGGATATGTCTAGTGCGATTGGTTAGGGTGGTATTTTACTTGTCCAAGATCTTTGTCCAATGTGCATTGCCTCTCACATTTTTTTAAACAAACTGTGAAACGCAAATACACATTGGAAAAAAATCTTAGACAAGTGGAATACCAATCTTAGAGAGTTGTTTGTTGGTTTTCTTATTACTCAATTACCTACTTACCCCAATACAGTCTTATTGATAATTAAATTCAATAAATGTTATTCTTGCAACAAATTATGTGTAAAGAAAAATATTTTATTCTTATTAGTATTATACAGATCAAACATAATAGATCCTATTTATTGCGCCCCTTTTTGATAGTTCCGATTATTCTAGGTCTTATCCCCAAACCGGAACACAACAGTGCGAACACTGCTGTTTGGCGGTAGGTTGGATAAGATACCACCATTAAAAAACGACTTTTTCCATAGTGCCGAACATAAAGCCACGGAAGCCCGTCATGAAATTCCCGAGTCTATCCGAAGACGACTTCTATCCAAATGCCAAGCCGGAGTCGAACCCCGGTCCTTCCACTTCGCAGGCAAGCCCCAAAACCAGGGCGCAGTCAACCTTGGCCAAGATCCGAGGGATCACATGCGAGATCAGACATTTGTCTAACTTGTCTAATATGATTGAGAACAAGTTAAAACGTCCCCTCACCAGTTCTGATGACGAGGAAGAAATTAAAAGGCAGAAGAATTAGCGTTTCGAAGGTAATGTCTATTTTATTCGTATATTTAAGCAATATTCGTTGAGTTGAGATGTACCTGCAGTGTTTCAATGGTAAAATGTATTGAAACATATTACCTAAAGACTGTACACGATAAAATCCGGCCATGCATGATCTGGTGTATTTTTTTTAATGAATGCTAATTTTCAAGCAGCACTTTTTTGTAATTGTCAGTGGTTATGAAACTACATAATAAAAATACAATCATAATAAAATGTTAGAGCGTCTGTGTTTTAGACCCTTATATAATCCACCGTACCTTTAATTTTTGTACACGATCTTCTGACAGTCTTTACAAAATTCTCCGTTTTAAAACATTTTATTATTTTTAATTATACAAGCCAAATTATACCTTATTAAATTATCATACCACAATAGTTAAAACTTTCCTAATTATAATTCAGATTAAGATAGTTCTGAGGTTTTTTAACTCTGGCGAATTTGACTTTTTGACAAATAAATGCCTCCCATACAAAAAACAACTTTCAGTGCTTGGAGTAAAAAGTCTTCCTGACTACTACAAATAGAAATGAGTTTCAAAAAGTATTTTTTCCGTAAGACGACATTCTATTGTGGGTAAAACTGCTTGTAACAATATAAATACAGTTGTGGCATAGAAGCAGGAAGCGAGTGAAGATTGTCAAAAAACGCTGTACAGGAGATGAAAGGTATGATCACTACATAGTATAAAACAAAGTCGCTTTCCGCTGTCTGTCCCTATGTATGCTTAGATCTTTGAAACTACGCAACGGATTTTGATGCGGTTTTTTTTAATAGATAGAGTGATTCAAGAGGAAGGTTTATATGTGTAATACATTCTTTTTTTATGTACGGGTGTTACAGAAAACTCATATAAACCGAAGCGAAGCGAGGGCGGGTCGCTAGTAGAATATATTTGGCGAAAACTAACACATACCCATACATTATGATACGATTTTATTTCATTATATAGTATTATAATTATACAACATATTAAAAAAAACTGCTTGAAAATATGCATTCATCGCAAAGATACACGAGAGGCATGCATGACCCGATTTTATCGTGAACAGTCTTTAAACAGGCTGTAACATGTTATGTGGATAGGTCGCCTGCCAAATGGTCCACGTGAAGATGTTGGATGAGGGAGGCCTCGACCAGTTGGCCATGTTAGAGGTTTATACCCATCACTGGACTGCTATAGGCTGATGATGAGGCTACAACATCGAGAGAGGTCAGTATAGGGACCTCCGATATTGGAAAAGATTGCAAATATGTTCTGAATCATGTTGTTGAATTAAAAAAAGTTATTCGACTGTACGCATAATTAGGCATTATGCACCAGTCACACAAATAACTATTGTTCTATAAAGCTGCAACCACACTGCTGCTAAGAATACGGCGACGGTACGGAAACGCAGTGCCGCGTCGTACGAGGGCTGCTACTTAAGTAACCGGAATCCGGGATTCCAACATTTTTAAACGCTATATCTGACCTCCATGGTAAAATTTTCACTTTTTTGAATACTGGCCGCTATATTTTTTTTTCTTATCTTACGTAGTCTTTTGTTTTTGGCGGGTTTAAATTTTAATCTCGCTGCAAGTATGGAACTCACTCGTGAAAATATTCGTGCTATGATTTATTACGATTTTCAGCGTGGTTTAACGCAACAACAGTGCATAGATCAACTAACTTCGACTTTTGGTGATGAAGCTCCATCCAAAACTACTGTGTATCGCTGGTTTAGTGAGTTCAATCGTGGACGTAGTATGCTCAGGGACGAAGTTAAGGATGGTCGCCCGAAATCGGTCGTTGTACCACAAAATATTGAAGCTGTGCGAAAACTTATCATGCATGTCCGTCATGTTACGTATCGCGAGATAGAGGCGACTATAGGCATATGTATGACGAGCATTAATAAGATATTACATGAACATTTAGCTGTGAAAAAAATTTGTTCGCGTTAGATCCCGCACAACTTAACTAAGGATCAAAAAGAGGCTCGCGTCGAATGGTGCAAGGAAATGTTGAAAAAATATAACCGTGGTGACTCAAAAGCTGTTTATAATATCTACACAGGTGACGAATCCTGGATCTATGCGTATGATCCCGAAACCAAACAACAATCAACGGTGTGGGTGTTTCAAAATGAGCCGAACCCTACGAAAGTAACTCGTGCAAAAAGCACCTTGAAGCAAATGGTGGCCTGCTTTTTTGGTATTAATGGCCATGTGGCTACAGTGCCCCTGGAGAATCGTAAAACGGTTAGTTCGGAGTGGTACACGACCATTTGTTTGCCGGAAGTATTTGAAGAAATACGGAAAAACAACCAGCGACGGAGAATCATTCTGCACCATGATAACGCCAGCTGTCATACATCACGTGAAACGACTCGATTTTTGGAAGGTCAAAATATAGAATTAACGGGTCATCCACCTTACAGCCCTGATTTGGCACCCAATGATTTCTATTTATTTCCAAATGTAAAGAATAAATTACGTGGTCAACGATTTTCGACCCGTGAAGATGCCGTCGACGCGTTCAGACAGCACGTTTTGGAGATACCTCAGTCAGAGTGGAAAAAGTGCTTTATAAATTGGTTTCAACGTATGCAAAAGTGCATCGATTATCACGGAGAATACTTCGAAAAACAATAAAACCATATTTAGCCATGTACGTTTGTTTATTTTTTCTATTCCGGTTACATAAGTAGCAGCCCTCGTATCCCTGTCACCGCGATTCCGTACCGTCACCGTTTTTTAAGCATTGGTGTGGGCGTAACTTAATGCGTGCTTATCAACGCCATGGTTCCTAAAAACGAATGCGCCCATTTCTTATAGTAGCGACCCTTATATTGACCCTTCTCGACGGTTCCCTGTATAACGTTAGACCGATGCGCTTATTATAGAACGAAGTATGACCGATATAACTATGAGTGTGTGTGTGTATTCTGTCGTAATGCCGACTTAACGAGAGATGTTTCTACCCCAAGCCAATAGGCAGTATGTCAGATAAAACTCCTGTAGCAATATCAACCTTATTACTAACGGAGAGAATTCAAACTGCTTTGGTTATCGAATTTGAGATACTGCTTATTGGTTTAGGGCAGATTTCACGTCTAATGGTGTCTTAGTCTGAACAGACGGTTATATCATTCGTATTTATTAAAATTATTGTGTTTTCATTATACAGCAGACATTTAAGACTGCGCCGAGCGTACGCCGGATGTACAGTGGCGCCCTCATTTGTATTATTGTATTTTCTAATAAACTAAAGTATTGTCTTGAAATTGGTCGGTAGGTTTTTGTACTACAAATGAAAACACAACTTACAGGGTATATCACATAGTTTAATAAGAATTCACCTTTGAGTTATCAACTTAACGGAAAAAAGTGGCTACCTTTTACCGTTAAGCTGACTACTCAAAGGATAATTGTCATTAAAGTTTGTTACGTATCCCATAAATTGTGTTTTTACTTGCGCTACAAAAACGCATCGTCTGATTGCAAGGGAATTCTTTACTTAATTAGAAAACACAATAAAAGTAATGAGGGTGCCACTGGACGCTCGACGTTTGGTCGATGCAGTCTTAAAAACAAATAACGTTCTATTGTTATTGACGGTAAAGCGTATATTTGATGGTGACTCGTTGTAAGTCCAGATTTTGGAGGTTAATTCATTGGTTTACCCTTGGATCAGCGACATTAATTTCATATAGTGTTTATATTTTTTTAGTGATCACAGGTCTAACCTAACTTAACTTAAGTAACGAACCCATACTTGTGATAAGTAACCTAAAAACAATATTTTTTCAGTAAAAATTAGCTATCGATGAAAAAATTTAATCGATGAAAACATTTGAACAAATTAATGTCGGTAAAACAAGGGGACCCAATTGTACCAAAGTACATCTCTAGTGTAAAAGATATATACTTTAATAAGTATATAGGCGGTGTTAAAGTTGGATGTTTTTTTTGGAAATTCCGCCTACATTTAGCTGTTTTTTATTATAAGAATATAAGATGTCTTCTACACAGAGGGAAAACTCACTAAGTTATTAGTAACTTGTACTTAGTGAGTTTCTCCTCTATTTAGGAAGTGTATATTCTCTTTGTTTAGTATTCGAATACATTGTGCTAAATTACTATAAAAAGTGTTTTTGTGTAAATTTTACCTTTAAATCCCTTGGCTTCCTAGTTTTTATTTATTGTGACAGTTTACATTAGAGAGTATGGATCAAGAAGCTTAAATACTATGGAGACTGTGTGGAATTGAAGCTAGAGATAAACATAACCAGAAGCCGGAATTCTCGTAGCACTTTTGAGCTGTCATAGGGACTACTCGTCTATCGACTTCCGTTATACATATACGTGTATATGTAGTTAGTACGGTAATAGAATAAAACAACATGCAGTGTTTTCGCGAATGAGCAATCTCTTCGAGTAAATCTTTGGATTGGATACCAACTATTTGGAATTTTTAAATAGGAATAAAAAAAACAATGTTTTATTGTTATTTATAAATAATTTGTGGATTTCTTATGCCTTTTAAACTTGCTGTCGATTGTTTTCATTGCAAATCCCTATTTCACAGACCTCTTTAGCGATAACACCGCCTGTTGATTACCTCTACTTTTAATACTCTTTTATATGTTGTGTTCTATAATGTGTATCGATAAAATGCTATGTATATACGAGAAGTCCCTATGACAGATCAAAAAATGCTACGAAAATACCGGCCTCTGAACATAACTTTTAATTAGATAAAGTCCCCGATATAATAGCGTTCATGCGACGATCTTTTTACAAAGGCTGCCAGCGCGCCTACGATTCCTCTGGTGTTGCGGGTGTTTATAACTCGCGATGATCACTTACCATCAGGTGGCTCACTTGTTCGTCTGCTTCTATTTTCACATAAAACCCCTAATTTCCTTAAGAGGCGCAAAAAATAACCCCTTTTATATCGGTCCGTTTATTTGGGAGCGGTAGATTGAACTCCATAGTATTCAAACTTCTTAGTATGAGTGATATCGGCTATCGGAAATGTGTTATCGGTTATCGCCATTGCACTCCTCGCATCCGACGGTATATTTGTCTTTATATTATACACGAAGAAAGCCGATGGCTAATTTTGATACGCAATAAAGTAATTTTTAAATTTTATATTTCGGCTAAGATTGTTAAAAATCAAAAGTTTATGATTTGTCTGTGCCAATTGAAATTGGCTAAGATGTAAACTTAAACAAACGCACCAATTTACCATTATTACTTGACTGTCGCATTTAAGATTACGACTGCACCGAGCAAACGTCGAGCTATTGTGTTTTCTAATCAAGAATTTTCTTGGAATCAGACGATGCGTTTTTGTAGTGCAAGTAAAAATACAATTTATGGGATACGTAACAAACTTTAATAACAATTACCCTTTGAGTAGTTGAATTGTTATTAAACTATGTGGTATACCCTATAAGTTGTGTTTCCATTTGTCCAATTTTAAGAAAATACTTTAGTTTATTAGAAAACACAATAAAAGTAATGAGGGCGCCACTGTACATCCGGCGTACGCTCGGCGCAGTCTTAAATAACTATTAAATATAGATTATTTAAATTAAAATCACGACTGATGAAAGTTTGAGGTTATGTGTGAAGCAGTACTTATTTGTTTACATCTTTGGCAATTTCAATTGGCATACACCATACTGTATAAAAAAGGCTATATCTTTATAACGGTATTTTAAAGGGTTTTATTATTATACATATAATAGAGTTAGTAATATATATATTTCTGCCATACATATAACTGCCATAATTGGAATTCGACTAATTGGGAGCTTATTCATATACAGCCTTAAGTATATAAATGTATAAATGTATGTCAAACAAATTATGACTAAAAAAAGTTACCGTGGAATAGCTAATACTTTATCCTTATCTGTCTTTGTGACATTTGGATTCGATGGATAAAGACAAAGCATGGCTTTACTACTCCACGGTTTCTCCACTTTTTTTTAGTCATAATCAGTTTTAAGGCATAATTATCTCAAGTAATATAGTGTTTATTAAGGAACTGTAACTGTTCGAGATTTTATAAATCAAACCTCATCTAACCTAGCCTACATGGAAGGTATTAAAGACATTCTGAAAAGTTTTCCATTCCAGCGATATAAATATGACTACAAATAATTATGTCAAAAACTACTTATGACCAAAAAAATATAAGAAACAATGGGTTCTGACTCCGGCGTCATAAGACAACCTGTGAAATTATTAGCATAGTTGGGCAAGACGTTGCCCACCTGATGCGATGAACTGACCTCTAGAGACCACGTTTAAGATCCCTTAAGCAGTCAGGTCAAAAGTAGTTGCTTTTTCCATCAAAGTTCACCAAATGCCATAATATTTTCAGGGTCAATCATATTTTTGGGGGTTTATCTTAGTAGTCCAGTGCTTCCACTAACACAAACATAATAAAAAAAGTACATTTATATTAATTTTATAAGAGGATAAGTTTTCGAATCGTTAACAATCGAATAAAGGTTAATTTAGTTAATTTAGGAGTTAACATTAACCTGGCTAACGCCATGGCAAAATCAAAGTCAAAAGCACCCCAATGAAAGCTAGAATTTTAACCATACGTAAACTTTTTGCTTCCTATCGTGACGGATTTTTTTATTATAATTACTGTTAAATTGATAGTTCAGATATTTGAAAAGAGAGGTTATTTTACGTTTTCTAAGCAACTGACGGATAAATCAGCACCGCAGGTTAAACCCTAATTACGGATAAATCCGTCACGGTGTCAGGAAAATATGACGCGTGTAATCGTAAGGTTGGGATTCGAATGCCTTTCAGCTTATAATATAATAATTATTATGTTAAAAAGGTAAAAATTCTTTTAAATAATATCGAGGCTTGCACTACTATTACATTATGTAAACTAATTATATTACTATAAAGAATAATTAGTTTTTCTGCTATGTTGAACTTTAGATTTATGTTATTTAAACTTATGCTAGTTATAAAGTTAATTTAATTACTGGGGCCTCTATTCTAACAAATAGGCTGCATTGACTGACAACTTAATAAGTGCAATCTAAATGTTAAATCCACGATAGTTAAAAGGACAATGTAGAAAAAGGGTCCCGGTTAGACACAACGTAACCTATATATCAATGCACTTAGTTTATATTATGTAATACATTCATGTAACATGTAGAATTTACTTATTCTATGGTATTAATTTAGAGGGGCGTGGTATATTAAACCTTATCATTATATTAACGCTGTTATATACTAAACTCTTCTCTTACTCGGTTGTTTCAACTGACAACTGTGACGGATAAATCCGTCACTTTTTTTAAAAGTTATCCTCCGTGCGAACATTTCCGTCAATGGCGTTGAAAGGGTCAATTAGATAGAGACACTGTTAAAAATATTGAGTTTTTTTTTTGGATTACAATTCTTTTGGCTACAGTGATCGAACAGTTGGTATAGTAGGTTTGCCTGATTAACGAATGTTATATTCTTATATTGATTAATCAAACAATCCTGTAATCAACATCGGCTGTAGATCTTTCTCTCTATGTAATTATTATGAAAAGTTATGTCAAAATTGAAAGACCACTTTGTTTGGTCCTTACAGGACCTTAAACTATATGCAGCTTAATATTGCCAAACTACTAGATATAAAGTCGGAAAACACTGTATAAAAGTGTAAGCATATATAATATATAATACTTATGTGTTTAGTTACTAAAGTTATGTCCCTGTGTGTATGGATTACGTGAAAGTATTATATGAATACTCCTTTTTAGAAATAAAATAAATGATATTATCGATAACTTGTTTTATTTAAAAAAAAAAATTGCACTAATCACTAATCTCAACACGTGAAAAGGCTGCACGCATGGGAATAGAGGCCAACCAATAGCGTGTGCGCATAGCATTCCGGCGGAGTGTTCCCCCGTCCCGCCCCCTTCGTACCACCGATGGTCCGCGCTTGCTACAGTTGAGTAAAATCTACCGTGTCCCAATGCTGGTCTTAAAAAATTAAGTAACATAAGTCGCATAAGAACGTATGACAGCGAGAGAGAGAAACCGGGGGACGTTTTTTCTTTTTAACGCTGTGTCAAATACCAAAGATTAAGATCTTTTTTGCCCTGGTAACTATGACGGATATATCCGTCGTTGGCGTTGAGAGGGTTAAAAGGGAACAGTGTACTACATAGAGGTATAATAACGTAGACGGAATAAAAAAACGGCTCATAGAATCAAACTTTTCACACTTGTTACAAATGCCCTTCGTTAAAATGAGACTTCATACATGACAAATGGTTATGTTTTACACAAAAGTAATATTGCCAAAAACCTAGTACGCTTGACAAATTGTCTACGCAGGGTCTATGTTATTGTACGTCTGTGGTCCATGTTTGTAGATAATCCGTTAAGTGATATACAGCAATGCGGTATATCGTACGTCACTTCCCTCTCTGGGGTTTTCAAAGGGATAGATGTACGGTCTACCAAGAAAGTGGTCTACCATTTTTGACAAAAGTTTCTGTGAGATCTAATTATCACTAAGGTTGATACTAGTCACTGTCATAATATTATTGCAAGAGAAAATCGAACTTAAACCGAAGGGTGGTAGACCAAATTTTTGGGGAACTGTACATGCAATAAAAGTTCATAAATAATCTGATAATTTATTTTATTATTAACAACTAATTAATAACATAAATAAGGCACATAACAAGCGAGTATTCTGACCTAATGGCGGTTGAAGAAATTATAATACATTTTTATACTTCGTATTGCATCTGGCCCGATAATTTATTTTAAATATAATATTGCACGTAGCCGATTAATTTAATAACATAAATAAATAATTAAACACTTTTTAAAGTTATTTTTGATGATTGCGTAATCCATTAAACGATAATAAGACTAGTGATTACTCGCCATGGCTAAAGGTAATTTTAACATTATAATAGAAATATGTTTTTGTAATTGCTTCAAGGTACGAAGATTAAATATAACATAAGAATACCAAGATAGGTTCATATAAATAATTTAAAATAATTAATTTTAGTATGATCTATCGCTGTTATGTTGTAAAAATATGTATGTACCTATGTAAACACTTTATTGTAGAAACAAAAGAGATAACAATTATAAAATATTCAAAAATATAGCAGGCATCATACAAAGGCGAACTTAAGCCTTTAAGGGATCTCTTCCAGTATAAAAATGAAAAGATGTGTATACCTACTTTATTCCAATAATAAGGTCTGTATATACATCATTTTGAATGGATGGTGCATACTGGCCCCTTACTACGAGTATTGTAGACTTAAATTGACAATTTAATATATATAACCCACACAGTGGCACCAGTGTTGGACACTTTAAGCTGTCATGCACCAATAATTGACACTTAACTCTTAATACCAAAATCATACGGTCCACAATTGATTATTGCAAATCGAATTAATAACCCTTATCTGCTGTAAAATAAGAATCAAGTGTCCATCAAAGGTTTTCGTCCATTACTGATCACTCAACTAACAATATAATAGGTAGGTACATTAAATAAATTATTGCCTATTAGTCATTGACCTGTGTTACAAGTTTCTAAAGTCGATTAACTATTAAACCACTATTAGACATGCTTGTTGCTAGCATTAGACTAGCGAGATAAATTAGCAAATTAAACCAAAAAACTGAAAATATAAAGCTTCCATTCACGGTAGGTTTCCGCATACATGATCAGTAGTAAACTGTTACAGTGACAAGGTACAAAAGTGATGACTTATAAATCAGAGATCGAACAAATAGGCGTCATTACTCGCAATAATGTGGATTTGATATAAATCTACTTAAGTTTACTTCATTAACATCCGTGGATTGCGAAGGGAGCTTTTCACCTCATAAGTTTATATTAGCCATGAAAACTAAACTAACCACGGAAAAATATAAAAAATACTGCTTATTTGCTTTAATAAATCTACACAATAACAAGTCTTTGTATTATTTAGGGTTAGTTATCAATTAATAACAAACAAAAAACAAAATGCTAACCTTAAAAATATTTGTTTTTTTTTTGTTATTTGATACATGTGCATGTGGCCTATTGTAGGTACCACAAATGTCTGACTAAGTAAACTTATTTAAGTACTTAATTAGTTGTTAGGTGCTTGCAGAATGTAAAAGTGTTTTTATTTTGTAATTTGCTTAATTAAAATCTTTAGAGTCATGTCCACATTATTGCGAGTAATGACGCCTATGGGTTCGATCTCTGCTTATAATAATGACGTTGAATGTGATAATTATTTGGCATACATAATAACGTTTCAAAAAGCAATTAGGGATTCAACAACCTTTGATCTCAATGAGTTTATGTTAAAAGGTGCTATTGCATAATCCATTGATGGATTTGAATGAACAGAAAGTTTTTACAAATGTACTTATTGTGGGTCCAAGTACAATTGTTAATAGTATATTTATTTACCATTAGCGGTGGAATCTTTCATAGGTTCTTCACTTTAGCAAACTTGGCTTACTTTTACTTTTTTCGGATTACCTGAGTAGGTATATATTGTATTTATATCATTATTTATCATATGATTTAAATACTACCATTAATAAGACACATTATACCTATGTCACGGTCCGACGTTAATGTCGTGTCTAATGGATACGACAAACCACATATTCGCGGTTTTTAAATTTCTCGAGTTACGTCCGAGCTCAAATTTTTAATAGGTACAGTTTAGCAGTAGCCTACCGGACAATGATCACAACTCACAAGTCTATCCACGACTCTATTTTCAAGGCCAAAAGAGCTTTAATGTGCATTACCTGATGGCTTCTGTTGCTGACTGTACACCAAAATAAAAAAAATGCTTGTGGTCGTTATGCAAGGAAGTTTTGTAACGCATTTGAATTTTCGAAAGCATTTAAAAGTTTCTGTATTCAAATTCGATGTCGTTATATTTAGTCATAGGTTGTCAAAAATTCGAATGGTTTACACTTTTATAGATGTCTTATTTTATAGTGGTTTTGGCTGGCGCAAGGTTCATCCAGATCATTATCACCATCTTGTCATTTAACCTATCGCTTAGCAGCAGTGTTCGCATTGTTCTGTTCCGGTTTAGGGATACTGGTATAATTAATCCCACCGTATCCCACAATTTACCGTAAAGTAACTGTGCATGTGTTCAAGGAAGGTTGTGGTTACACTTTGACGAAAGGCTTTTTATTGAAAGGAATAAAAGTACGTTGATCAATACGCCTAAAATATATGTTGATACGCAGAGCACACTTTGAGAAAAAGCTGCTCTACAGAAAGTTGCACCCTAACTAATCTCGTAGAAGAACATTAATTGCGAAAGCTTTGAGGCAATCTCTCACCGATCGATTCGTTGTAGAATTAAGATCTTTGTTAGCCAGACAACGGAAGTATAATATCGCCATAATTAAATATATTATTACGTAATGCATAACAGTTTATATAACACAAGTAAGCGATGAAATGTCGTACCAGTAATGCACACCATAAATGCCTCACTTACTTTCACGATTTCTCTTTTCACAAAATAACTTGCACACATTATTTGCCATTCTAAGGTTTTGGCGGGAAATGTTAAGTATAAATTTTGACGCCATTTTCTTTAGCGCCATTCGTGCGCTGGACTCCGGCTGAAGTGCATTCAGCCTCTTTTTGATTAAGTTTAAGTAGATTTATTTAAGAATAATTGTACCATTTTAAAATATTATTGTAAGTGTATTGTTAATAAATAGAGTAACTTTGTTTTGTTTCATTTTGCGCTAATAGTATAGAACTTATTTCTAGATTAAGTAATTTAATAAACCGTATCACAAAATTACAACATTCTGACCTCACTCTCACAGATTTTCTAGAACCTACATAGAGAATCCTTCTCATTGCTCTGTATTTAAAAGGTTCTAGAAAATTTATAATTAACACAGTATGGGTCTACTCAAACCCCAGCACAAATTGGATTTAAAACAATCATTGATCGCAAAAATACCTCAATGCTTGTACTGCAAGTGGTCATAAGAGATATCAGCATGGAATCCCTCAGGACCGGCTGAATACCGGACTTTTTGCATTCTCCCATCAGGCAGAAGGACGTGGTAGGCGCCATTTGTTTTGCCGCCATTTTTGGCTTCCTTATGGCCGAAGTCATTTCCGCTTTGGTGATCGCGGACTCTGTACCCAAATTCGTAGTTTGCTGCGTACTGGAGCTGTTAAAAAAAGTAAGTATTTTTATAATACATTTCTGGTAAAACGTAATAAGGAAAAAAATGCTCAATTGGACTAAAAAGCGTTATTTTGTCCAATAGAACATAGGTATTTCTATGTTCTATGGAATTTAAACTAGAACTATGTTCTGTGACTAAAGAGTCACTTAATAACGATTAAGTTGTTCCTTAGTTACGTTTTTTTATGTACAAGTTTAAAAATGGAACGAGTTTATTGTCTCTAAAATCTCTTAGTATTAAGATAATTAAAAAAGAAACTCAAAGGTTCTTGCTTGGCATAGATAAGGTGAAGGTGAAGTGATGGTAAGTGGGTTTGGAAGACCATAGCTCTATTTACTTAAAAGTAATGGTAGCCGAGTTAAAAACAATACTAGAACGGGTCAAAGACCTATACAGGGTGAAATCTAATACGTGATACCAATGATCACCTCTGTGTTCTACCCACGAGTATGAACAACTTTCACTATGGGACCAACCCTGAAATATCGAAAAAAAAAACAGCTGCTTCATACATTTTGGTCGAGTGCGTATTGAACTTTTCTATGAAACAGCTGATTTTTTTTTCAATATTTCAGGGTTGGTCCCATAGTGAAAGTTGTTCATACTCGTGGGTAGAACACAGAGGTGATCATTGGTATCACGTATTAGATTTCACCCTGTATTGTTTTGTGCAGCGGCTGTTTTACCCTCACAGAAACAAGTGTGAACAGTGTTGTCACATGTAATTTCGGCAAATTGGTAGAACAGGCTCCAAAAATTAGTAGAAATTGGTAGATTTTGAAATGAAAATTAGGTAGATCTACCACCCTGTTTTTAATGATTAAAAACGCGTAGAAAATGTTCAAAATTAACACCAAACTTACGTAAAATGCCGCAAAATGCTTTGCTATCCTGCCTGTGTCAGCTGTCACAGACAGCTTCTCATAATTTTTATGTCACCTCAAACACAGATTATACACTTAACATAACGCGTTCCGTTTTAATTGCTGAAATTACAAGACAGGCAAAATTTGATAGCAAGTGACATTTCGTTACACTAAACGCATGGAAAATGTTTACAATCATAACATTTTGAAAAATATCAAAATTAGGTAGCTTTAGGGCCGTGGGTGGTAGATAGGTAGACAGGAGGCAAATTAGGTAGATCTACCAAAAAGTTGGTAGATGTGACAACACTGAGTGTGAACACTGCTTCATTTTTTTTGCGCGCGCTTATCTGGCCATAGGCAGTGGAAGTGAATCAGACAGACCCTGCACATGGTACTTTTTACAAACATGAAGTAATTTATACCGTAGGACCTCAGTTTAGTGGTTGTCGAGGCGGTCTTAAGTGAGTTGTTTATACATTTCTCTTGTCACAACCTTTCGATTTATGTGGCTTAACCAAAAAAAGAAACACTCTGTTGATGAGTTTGGTTAGGGTTGGAGTTTCGTATTTTCAAGAATACCTGAAAATCTTTTTGAAAGACATTTTTTTTATGGACTTGTTGACCAAAAAGTGGGGGCAGGTAAAGATTCTTAATTATTGTTTTAGTATTTAACTCATCATTATTTATCTTTTTATAATGGAATTAGTTAATATTTAAGGGTCTGGTTTAACAACAATATTCCTCATGGGTATTATTATAGTATCTTAGTAATTAATGATTAAGTACACTAAAAATTAAGATAAAACTTTCAGTTTTTTGTTTTTTAAACATAATTTTAATATGTACTTAAATAAACCCACGTTTGTGTATCAAAACTTGTATCTTTTGTGAAATTCCTTTGAAAATAATGCAGCAGAATATTCCTTACTATGTATGGTTTAGAATGGTCAATGGCAGTTCATTTTACAGCTAGCTTAAAAAACAGAGTTCTCTCTCAGAGTTTTCTCTCGGCGTAAATTGAACTGTATTGCTATGTCATAATAACCCCCCTGAACCCTTACTATGTATGAGTTACAATTACCTTACTCGGTAGCGAGTCGAATGCTCTGTCCCTCGCAGACCTCGCAGTATTCTTATAGAGTGCGAGGGACAGAGCATTCGACTCACTACCGAGTAAGGTAATTGTAACTTATGGTACGAGTGGCCTGTGAGTTCGTTTGACTTCTCTATGACAAACCAACCAACTTTCAGAGTTGATATCGTATATTTTGGACGCGTTACCGATGTCTATGAAAACTAACCAACGATCACAAAATAAGCTACCTAACAAAAAAAACTTTCGGCGTGTACTACATTTTTTATTGCTATAATGACAATAAATGAACTAAAAATTATACAAGAATTAGCTATTTTAATAATGGGTGAATTGAAAAAATATTGTACATAGTTACGGGCTTAATTGAGACAACGTTAACTTTCTTCCATTGTTTTTCCTTTGTGTACCGAAAGTTATCCATATTATATGACTAATCTTCGTTACACAAAGGAAAAAGTTATATGTAGAATATTTTAGCAATTCACCCTAATTACATTTACGACTACGGGTTGATCGAAAAACGCTAAAAATGCATGCAGGATATATTGAACAACTTCCGGGACATTTTTTTTTGTTCAACAGATTTGGCACCTAGAAACCGGGTCTGTACACATTAGGGAGACTCAATTATGACAGAATCAGCCAAAGAAAGATTTTCAAAAGTAGGCATTTAAAGACCCACTACTTAATACTGTGATAAAAGTTATTGCGATAATTTCTGAATCAGTAGATAGTGATGGTATCTAAAATTTTACATGTGTAAGCATTTTGTTTTAACTAATAAACAAAGGGTGTTCCAAAATACATAAACAAATTCATATTCAGATAGAATATACGTTGACTGTTAAAAAAGGTTAGAATTATGTTCTACTTTTCAGTAAGGCATGTATTATTTGATTATGCAAATAGGTTAAAAGATAAACATAATAAATAAATTATCTCATGTTTATTAATGTAAAAACTAATATAATTCACTCTAGTTTAATAATTAACTGAATAATTTATTTCATAAATAATAATTTAACAAATGCGTAACAAACCTATGCATATTCATTAAAAAATAAATGGAAGTCTTTCGTGTCCATAAAATGAGAAATTATGGATGGTAATATTTTTATTAAAATTTGATATGCTTCTTTCTTATCACAAACTGGTTTGTTAAAGACACGTCAAAGCTTTGATAAATTAATAATATAATCAATTAAACATACTTAAGCTATAAAATAAATTAACTAGCATTTTACCATATACTTATGAATAAGAGGTATAGTCGTATGCGTCCAGTAAAATAATTTCATTACAACTTGCTTATACGTCATTTTAGTTTCCTAGCGATTCTGGTGAATGTTTTAAATGACTTGAAGCAAAGTACCCGATAAAAGTCACCTATATCCGACATGAAATTCTTAATCCTTTTTTGTTAGGTAGGTACCAAAAGTAAATATGGAATACGGCGAAATTTGCAAATAAGTTAACGGTAACTTTTTTCATAAATCGAATCGAACGAACACAACACTTCAATTTGGTATTGATGATTTTTATGAAACAAAAGAAAATATTCAGTTTAAATTCAAATTCAAATTCAAATTCAAATATTTAATTTTAATTTTAATGTGAATGTTAATTCTTAAATCTGATTCTTTGCTTTAAAATCCTAAGCTGCTAAGGAATGCGAGTAGTTAAACAGTGAAATTTTTACTGATGAGGCTTACATTGATTTATCTGCGGCCGGTAAGTTTCTGAATCTTATGCAAAGTCTTCTTTATCTTACTTTGTCTATGGCTATGTGGGAAGCGCCTTTTATACTTCCTGTGGGTCCCAGGCCGCTTATGTTTGATTTTAGGCGAAGTTTGAAAGATATCTAAATGCTCAATGTTCAAATTATGATGGCCGATTAAACTTTTCAGCTGAGTTTCAGAAAGAACGTACAAAGATTCCTCTTTTTTGTGTCCATTAGAATAACCTATGTTGTGGGATTCAAAGTTAGAATGAGGAGGTCCATAAGAGTCTATAGCATCGTAAGTTAAAGGTTTACCGTATGACGTTTCAGGTATGCCAAATTGAGGACTTGCATATCTTTTTCTATAGGTATTGAAATTTTGTGCACCATATCCAACGTTTGGCGCGTATTGAGTAGCTAAGTTGTACAAAGATGGCTTGCTTTTAGGTTCGTAATCGTAGTCAAAATCATCACCGTATTCATCATCTTCTTCATAAAAAGCATCTTTTTGATTCTGTCTGTGTGGTCGTTGCTGTGTTCTTAAATTATCTTCATAATCGTCATAAATATAATCTGTAGCTTCTCCTATAGGGAATTTCGGGGTGACAAGAAATGTAGACATTTCGTTGTATCGCTTTCGACCGAAGGGATGCAATCTTATTAGGGGTTCTGCTTTTGGGAGAGTGTTGTTAGTGTTAATCAGAGAAGAATTAGTGTCACTTGGAAGCAAAAATGGTTTAGTTTCGAGAGTGGACCTACGGTTTCGAGGAGATTTAGATCTCCTTTGTTTACTTACACTATCGTCTCCGTAAGCGGATACTCCTGTGCCATCTCCAGTTAGGTGTTGAACGCCTGTGTGTTGAGCGTTGTGGTGGAGATACCGCTCACTTTGGTCACTGATATCACCATAATGAGGCGAGGGTTTAGCATATTGAAGAGCTTGGAAACTGGGCTTCGCTGGGTCTTCGTTCACATAATAATCAGGTTCTTTGAGTGTTTTGAGCCCTGAGGTAATAGTCTGACTAGCAACCTCCACTTTGTAATAATTGTTGCTCTTTATTGTTGTTGTATCGTGGATCTCTTGAGGAGCTTCAGTTAATACTGATTGAACTGCATAAGTTTGGAGTTTGTTAACTTTGTTTGGATCTTCAATGTCTTCTATTTCTTCAGTTATTGGTGTATGGTCTTTAACAGGTTCAGGTATAAAATCACTCGCATATTGTTGTGTTTGTGCGTATTTAGTGTAATCAAATTGCGGCACCAGAGCTGGTTTCGGTGCGTCTTTTAGATAAAAGTATAAGTCTATTGGAGTCTCTAGATCGTGTTTTTGTTCTTCTTCTTTATTATGCTTCGCTGATACTATTAAGGAGTTCAATTCTGACAATTGGTCATTAGGATTCTTCTTTAGTAGAGACTTTAGAGCGTCAATGTCTTGCGCTGATTGGTATTCTTGCATTTGGTTGAAATGTTTAGGGTATACATATTTTGTGGTACTAGGAATAGCTTCTGTGAATAGTTTGCTGTCTTGTGAAGGCTTGAAATATGTCAAACCGACGTTACCATTAGGTTTGATAGTCACACCTTGATCGTAAGTCGGCGCAGGCGACACGTAAACCGTCTGGTATCTCTTCGGTTGTAGATGCTGGTAATAATCTAAAGAGCCATGCGATCTATGATTCCTACTCCTTTCCCTAACATCAGCTTTAGTAATCTTAGTCGGTTCAGCGCTTTGCAACCTTATTCTTTCTCTCTTCTCCTGTCTTCTGGTTTTTGGAGTAGTAGCAACTACTTTTACTTCTCTACCTTTAGTTTGTTGCTGTTCTACAGCTAGTTGGTGACTCTCCTGAGAGTCGTGGTAGGCTTTCATGTAGCTGTCCATTTGGATTGGGGCTTTCGTCCACCGTTGAAGCTGTGCTCTGTGTTGTCTTACTCTTTCCGCATTAAACATGGCCTGTTGGTTTTGTGCGTGAAGCCTAGCATTCTGTTGGGAGTTTCCTGCTAGAGGATTTCCATAGGGAAGATGGCTAGGGCTACTAAGTTTGACTTTCTCATCTATCCGAGCCTGTTCGTTGATGACTTCGTGGACAGGTCTTGCGTTTGTTTTAGCTGGTATTGATATACTGAAAGGTATCAGTAGTAATACTGTTGCTATTATTCTAACGCTGGCTGGCATTGTACCTGGAAAGAAAAAAACATTAACATTATAATGGCTTCTTAAAAATGTAAAACATGATCATAAAACTAGATGAACAAGTTAATGTAATTCATATTCCCTTACATAATCAATTAAGTCTGCCAAGCGTCTGCTTTTCTCATCTTCAAACTTAATTCGTCGTGACCCCAATCTCACATTACTTTAAATTTGCAACTCATGAATTATAAGTTATAAGACGGATTCATATAATTTTAGATGACATAATCCGGAAGGAAGATCATTCATATTATATCACAAAGATTAAGTGAGGCTTTCACAGACGTATCATGACCTAATATTGTGTACGTATGATCGTAATACATGAATAATGAGGTAATCTACCGTGTAATTTCATTACGTAAAAAAACTGTATACGTCATTCAAGTTCATTCGTGTACGCTTAGGGTAAAAAGTGTACGATGTGTATATTTATTTATTTTTACCGTACATATTTTTAAGAATTTTGTAGCAGTACAGAGTACCTATGCGTGTTGTTAAAAAAACAATTTAGTAAATTAAGATTTCCGTTAATTTCAAACTTGACTTCAAAATGGTCAAAGATGTAAACAAACCAATTTACCATTATTAATCGATAATCACGTACTTTTAAATATCAAGTGAGGTATCATTACTTTCATATACAGTTCAAGTTCAGTTCATTAAATACTTAAATATTTAAGATTATCTGTCAAACAGTACTAATTTGTTTTCATTTTTGCCCATTTCAATTGGTACAGACTATAGTCTAACACATTTACAAATTAGTTACATCCTGTATAACCAATAAAGCGTCATATTGCACAGCGTGTCTTTTCTCCGCAACAGTACAGGCTCAATGACCATGGCTACTTTCACTGACACGACCACCTGTGAGTACGGAACCGGTTGTGTGTCCGTCAGTCCCCGCTTAACGGCTAAACGTGTTTACTTAATAACCCGTGATTGTTTATGCTGCATGTTCAGTCGAATAGGATAAAGTGAATACCGATTTTGTAAATATAGATTTTGAGTCATCGTTGATCATTTAAATTTATAAGATTTTGTGAAATATTGGTTTTATGTCTGTATGCGTCTTATTGTATAAAAAAAAGAACATTTGCCTGATTTATTTAAATAAACTTTTAACGTTTACGTATCCATAAGTCTAGTTATTTAAGTTAGAACATCATATAATAACATATCAGTTAAAGAAGTGCTTGAATTTGTTCTCACTAATGACGGGTTCCTATATTCATACCGCGGATAGATAACGCTTACTTCGGGTTAAAATTTGACATTTGCCCATACAAAATGTGTCAAATTTTAATCCGAAGTAAGCCTATCTGTCCGCGGTTTGAATATAGGAACCGGCCATAAGAGAATAGTCACCGATCTAAGATCGAAGATCGAAGATTCCTTTATTTACCATTTTTCAACCTTTATTTAGTTTAATGATTAAGAAAATAACTCCATTATTGTGTTAGGGAGTAAAAGCGGACACATTTTTATTTATTTATTAAGGTACAGTTGACATCTTAACAATTTGAAGAATTTCAAATAATACAACTCATTAAGTTGGACTAACGTTGTCGTATTTTTAAACATCCTGTATATTTGACTTCTATAAATTTATAGTTTTGCCGTTCTAAGAGGCCCGATTTGACAGCTGTCATCATAGTACAAAATACATTATGTTTGAGGTTATATTTTGTACGACTGTGACAGTTGTCAAATCGGGCCTCGTAAAACGGCCAAACTGTAGTGTAGATTGAGGTCAAAATAAGCGTCAGGTTTTTAATCAGTAGAAAATTAACTAGTTTCTTTGTAATTATTTTTAATGTCATTGTTTAAGAGGTCCCACAGACTTCGTAATTTTGAGATCTGACAAACGAGGTAAGTACAATTAACTAAATTATGGCATTGTTAGAAATATTATTTATGGTCTGAACTTTTAAAAACTTAATGTGACCTTGCTCTAAAAACTTTGTTCAATGTTGGAAAATGTTCTCAGATTACGTTCCCATACAAATAAAGATTAATATTTATGTTTTACAGTTTTGATTACTCTTGTCGTATCTTGTATATCGTTTAATCTGACAGCGTAAAGAATTACTTTTGAGCAATAACAAATTCAGAACACGCCATATCTTACTCAAATACGTTTTGTACCGTCTAAAATTTGTGTATATAAAATAAATTTCTTGTCTTAAAACCATGGCAAATTTTGTATTGTAATTGATTTTGTTAAAATTTTAAACTAAAAAAATAAACGAAATAGTAAAATATGACTCGAATTAATATTGCAAATACATTATGATATAAATCATGATAAAAAATATAAACAAATTGCATGATAGAGAAACAAAACCAGAAATCGACGACTAAAATCTGTCATTTAAAGTTGGTTCTCTCCTTGTCTATTTTAAAGTGTAAGAAAGAGAAAGGGCTCATTTTATCTGTCAAATGTGCTTTACTTGTGTATTGTGCAACAGACGGTTAAGCATTTTTTTAAGCTTCATTCAACAACCTTGTCCCAATTAAAAACAAACCGGCGTCAACAAAACCTACGAAAGCGTCGTGTGAATCATTTTATATATGTATGTATGTGTCTGCATGGGAGTTTTGCTATTGACGGGTGATATTGACCTCTTGCGTGATCGTTACTCTCACTTTTTGCTGATCTTTATCCAAGTCTTGTTAATAAATGGAGACAAATCATGGTTCAATACCTTAACCAACTGTGCGAAGTAAAATGGGTTTTGCCTCTAAACGTACTACTATCGAATTGTTTCTAACTCTGCCGCCATTTTATCAAGTAAATATAAGAGCTGTCATATTTTTTTATAAGTGAGAATATGATGTCGTGAAAAAAGCAATTTAATTGCTTTTGAAAGCGCTTATTTACTTGGCAGTGATGGCGGCCGAGATAAAAAACAATACCAAAACATGTCAAAGACGATATGGTTTTTACCGCCAGAATAGAGGCGTGGTTGCCGGGTTAGAATAGTGCCACTCCATGTCCTCCCGTGGATGTAAGAGACGACTAAGGGAATAAAGGCTGTGTAGTACTGTGAGGCGCTGGGCTTGCAACCAGTCACTAATACACTGGTAAACATCTTAGCCTAATTGTGCAAAATCTGGTTACAGAATTATTAACAAGTTTTTAGAGTTGTTGGTAATTCTGTAGCTCTGCCTACCCCACTCTGGGAATGAAAGCGTGAGTTTATGTAAATTTTCTAAAATTTGTATGAGCACAAGACGAGTGGGGGCGGGGGGGGGTATTTTTGCCGATAAGTATATTTTGAAGCTTGACAAAAGGAATGAGTTAATTATGTCTAAAATCTAAAAGTAAGACGGTTAGATTGGTATTGGTATTGGTAACGTAATTAAAATTAAAAGACGATGTCATGAGATAGGAATCCGACCCTGTTAGGTATTCTCCTGTCCCTTGTATCAGGCTCGAGTTAGAAAAGGACAGGCAAGGGCTAGGTGACCCTTAGCAACTTGTAGCTGCTTAGCGAAGTGAATGTGAAGTGTTGAAATATTAATTTATATCAAATTTATCGTAGGCGTTGGTATTAAACAGCCGATCAATAGTTCAAATTAATTCTCAGATCTGAATGAGAGCTAGATATCTCTTAAGAATGCACCGAGCAAACGTCGAGCGTCCAGTGGCGCCCTCATTACTATTATTGTGTGTTCTATTCTAACTAAGGAATGTCCTTGCAATCAGATGATACGTTTTAGTAGCCCAAGTAAAAACACAATTTATGGATACGTAACCAACTTTAATAACAATTACCCTTTGAGTAGTCAACTTAACGGGAAAAGGTGGCCACTTTTTTCCGTTAAGTTGATAACTCGAAGGTGAATTGTTAATAAACTATGTGATATACCTTATAAGCTGTGTTTTCATTTGTAGTACAAAAACACACCGTCCAATTTTAAGAAAATACTTTAGTTAATTAGAAAACACAATAATAGTGATGAGGGCGCCACTGTACACCCGGCGTACGCTCGGCGCAGTCTTAAACGACTCATCCAATTTTCGCTAACCCTAGCTAAGAACCACCGCTAGAAAACCTGCTTTCACATTAAAAAAACCGCATACAAATCGGTTTACCCGTTTAAGAGCTACGTGCCA
The DNA here is from genome assembly GCA_963966035.1 of Acleris laterana. Taxonomy (NCBI): domain Eukaryota; kingdom Metazoa; phylum Arthropoda; class Insecta; order Lepidoptera; family Tortricidae; genus Acleris; species Acleris laterana. The sequence goes on along the minus strand of OZ014463.1, from coordinate 9,540,210 downwards.
CAGACTGACACACAGACACATAGCATTAAAAACTATTCTAAGTTAAATATTGCTCCAGTTTCCGAACAAGAGCAGCGAGTCGATTTTTGAATCAAATCCGGTGACCAAAATGGCCAGCATATTTAGGTATTGATTTCTAGAAATATGTAGTATAAATTGTGTTAATTCAACTTTTTTTTTGTATGTAGCGCATAACACAAAAAGACATAATAAGTATAGATGCCTGCCTCTTAACTTGTACCTATTATTTAATAAGGAAATGACAGAACATGCAATTACAAATGATATTATTACAGATTGTGTCTATTATAAATGAAATTAATACCGACTGTGTCAATTAGTTTTTTGTTCGTTAGCTATATTAGATATCAAAGGCCATGGCAAAAAATAATTAAAAACATGCATTTTATACACAAGAGTTTTTAAAGACCCGATTAGATATATATGCTAACGTGTTAAAAGTGCAACAAAGGAATCTGTCTGTTTGAAATACTGAACTGACCAGTTCATAAAATCAATGATTTAGATCAATCATCTTAAGCTTTAAGCGAGCTTTAGACAAGCACTAAAAATTGCAGAAGTTGTCGCTATCTTGCTCTAACTTTTATGTTAGAAAAAGACGGAAAAAAACGTGATTCTTGCTCTAGAACTGAAGTTAAAGTGAGACAGCAATAAACTTCTAACATTTTTATTGCTAGTCTAAGTCGCGCTTTAGTACCACTGTTTGTATAGTTGTGTTCCGGTAACTGAGAAATACAGCTAATGAAATAGATTAGACACGTAATGGCAAAAACGGCAAAAAATCACGTTTGTTGTATGGGAGCAGCACTTAAATATTTAGTTTATTCTGTTTATAGTAAGTTTTTTGTAAGAAATACATTTATGAAAATTTCAACTGTCTAGCTATCACGGTTCATGAGATACAGTCCGGTGACAGACAGACAGATGGACAGCCTAGTGGCGTGTTAGTAATAGGGTCCAGTTTTTACCCTTTCAAATTCAACATAATTTATTGCACATCACATACCTAACCCTAAAAACTGTAACTTTTAACGCATCTTGACGTGCATTAAGTACACAGCCGAGATCAGTTTATTAACACGGCTATTAGTCGTTTTTACATAAAATCAGCGGTGTCAATTAAAAAATATATGGCTATTACTAAAGCGTCTAAAACTATTTCTTCTATTTCCCGAATTCCTATATTATGAAACTAGAAACTAAGTACAAGCTCAATTAAAGCGAAGTATGTGACAATAATGAATCGTAGAACATACTGCCCTACATAACATGGCACTAAATTACGGCTATTTCTACGAAGAAAACCATTTGAAAAAGTTTAACTAGCTTTACAAAGTTACCACGCTCTGTGGCCAAATTTGGAACTAAAATATCTACGTACTATTTTAGCTTCTGCCTTGACAGACAGCGCCATCGCAACCAGTTTTATAAAGTTTGTGTTCATATTTTATAAACTGAATCATCAGCAAAGCCAGTTTGACAAGAAAAATAAAACTCTTTTAAACGACATCATTTAAATATTATTAACCTACATAAAAGTAGACTTCCTCATAATTCACATAATAAATTCAAAAGAATAATTTCAATGCGTTCCGTTTTGCTGATAAAATGCGGATGACACGGCACATTACGCAATATGACGTAACAGAACGTAAGTTTTGGCGGCAATTTCTTCCGGTGCGCTCGACCAATCAGGATTGAATTTCACTCGTTTTAAATTTCAAACCGGGCTCTGGAAGCATTATGTGTTGAGCCAGTACGAGATATAATTATTGATGAGATACTTATTTGTTTTGTTTGTTTTAGTTAGCAAGAGACGTGATGTTTACAACTTACATGTAACGTTTTTACTATTTGCTTGTTATGTGAACGAACTTTCTCTAGCTGTACATCATTTGTACGGATTGTATATTTGAACGTAGTAGGTAGTGTAGAATCAATAACAACACTGTTTTCAAATTTAGGAAACTTTATTAAATATTAAATTAAGTAACGTTAATTAAATAACAATGAAATAGTTTTAAATAGTAAGCGCATCACTTGAGAACGGGTGGCCGAATAAAGATTTAGGTTTTTTTTTAAATAACCGTTTATGATAACTGGCAACATCTGTCAGGTCGGGTTGGCCAATTTGAAATATAAGTAGGTGTTTATAAAACTTTATGATGGACGTTAATTATCCACCATAATCATAGTATTCATTCATCAATGTGTTTCGTTATGTTTTCACGTAACATATATTTTATATTTTCTTATTATTATTATAAAAAATGGCACCAAAAATGTTGTATTAAGTATAATCCGTGATAATAGACGTTTTAGCTTGATATATTTTATGTCATAATCTATTTGATGGGCATACATATTATTATGGCGCTTTCTTTCGTTTCTTTAACCGCTAGGGGTCGCTGTTTAACCCAAAAACGTGCAACGTAAAATTATTGTTGTCTGTCTGTCTGTATGTCACAACAGCTTTTCTCAGTAAGTAGAGAGAGTTATGGACTTGGAATTCTAAACAGTCGTTTAATTTATTCGCACGCATCTATCTCTGATATCAAACTAAAAAAATAAAACTTAGGTAACTAAATCAAAATAATCCGTTTTGACTTGCTTGCACAATCAACACACAAAGTTTGTACGCCCCGCAGCGGCAGAACATGGAAACAACCTTATGCTTTTGTCACCAACTGTACAACTATCTACCTGTATTTAGCAAATACACATTGATGGATTGATTTGATTTTGATTTGAAATAGCGTACGAGAAAAGTTCATGTAAACTTTTAAAAAAACATGAACTATTCTAGTTTTTTATCTCTCCAACATGTGCACCTACATGTTCAACTCGCAGTCGACCTGTTTTTTTTTTAAATTGGCGGCCTACCCGTAATCGCACAAGGACGATATAACGTTTCGAAATTAAGAGTTCAATTATATTAAGTGCGTTAAGTACAGTCGCACTTAATACCGGTAGTTACAGGTTAAGGACGTCCGCACTAGCGAGGCAGGCGGGTTTCCTCACTATTCACATCCTATCCGACCAGTAGGCGTGGCCAAGATAACGCTAGTTAACGTTTCTATTTTCTATCGACTAAAAGTATGGGATGTAGGCTCGTGCCGGAGGAACTAAGCAGTAAAAGTGTAGGAAGAGAGGTACAATAGAGAGATCTCTATCCAGGCGGGTGTTATGCCTGGGGACCGAAGTCCATTAGGTTGAACTTGAACGTGCTATATATTATATACCTAGTAAAGTATAGTGATAGGACCTTGTCCAACGTCCGTCCGGATCGCTACCACCATCTTATCCATTAACCTACCGCCAAACAACAGTGTTCGCATTGTTGTGTTCCGGTTTGGGGATAAGACAGCCGGTGAAATGACTAGCATAGAGGCATTCCATCTTAGTCCTCAGGGTTATGGCAACGCATTTGCAGTCTTAGGATTGCATTGCAGTCTTGTGAATGCGAATGTCTATGGGTCACAGTTTCCACTTACCATCAGGTGGCCTGTATGCTCGTTTGTCTTCTCTATGCCATAAAAAAAAAAGTTGCGTAATTGTCCATTGTCGAGGGTCACCAATGTAGGAAGAGAGGACAATTACGCAACCTGACGAACTTCAAGCACGTCGCTACAAAAGGAATGTATACCCGTCACGGACCGAAAGGGACTACTTCTTCGTAAACGATTTTAATTGGTCTTCGGTCCTTTAGTTCAGTAGCAATTGTTGTACGTATGAGCGAAACAAAGGAAACGAGTAAAGAGCGCTCAGCACGGCACTCCATGTGAACGAGATCCAAAAGTACCTATTTCAAAGCATGTCCTGCTCAGATCTCAAAATTTGCTCCGGAGCTAAGGAACTAAAAGACCGCACTAGTTCCTTTCACCGATTGACCGAGATCGGAGCGCTCCCTTTGAAGACCGAGCGGGCACAACTCTTGGGATAACAAAAGGAAAAATTGGTTGGTACGGTCACGAGCGTTAATTTGGGACCCATTTCAAGAAAAATATGCTTGAAGTCGTCAATGTCATTAGAGATGTCAATTGTCAAGTCATTTGTAACTTTTAGGGAACTCAGCCTTATTGTTGTAGAATCTCAGATTTACTTTAGACCTAAGGTGGGTGTCAAATCTCGTGACTCCGTACAAGAGTGTTTTTATTCTATTGATGAATAATTTGACTATTTTAAATATTAACTGTGACATGATTTAAGATTTGCTAGATATATTAAGCTATTGCAACTTCTTTGTTATGATCCTGACGTTGTAATATTTCAAAGTTTAATCGTATTTTTACATTGTTTTCATAGGGAATCACTGTTTCTTAGTGTGTTTAGGTTTTGTGAAACAACTTTTATTTCTATGATTTTTATGCATGACATCTATTGGGTATAATCTGTATGACTGTATGTATGTACATTGACATCCATCATCTGTACCACATTTTAAGCAAATAAATATATTTGGCTTTGACTTTTACATTCTCGTGGGTTTCGTTAAATCACGTAATCAATTGTCATGCCATACATTTTAAGTGATAGGTAGCACCTATTTCTCCTGGTCACGCTATAACTTGAAAATGGCTTAACCGATTTGGCCGATTTCTTTTTTGCGGTGTTCGTCATTGTCAGGACAAGGCGTATGAAAGAAAATAATTGAAAAAATCATCCGGGAAATTTGCAGCGGGGCGAAACCGCTGGCGGGCCGCTTTTATAACATATATTGTGGTATATTAATATATATTTTAACTCCGTTTGTGACGGGCTTGAGCGATGTTTTGTCGATTTTTGAAACTTAGCGTTGTGGGCCTTAGAGGTCGTTGACAAGATGCGTAACGATAACGTAAAAAACATTCGATAACAGTCAAGATGTAGGATATAATAATAATAATAATAATAATAACGCAGGGCAGCTAGTGGCGAGCTGTTGGTGAGTGGCGACACCACGTACCTGATTGCTCCCGAGGGTAGGTCCTGTTCCTCACCTCACGCTTGCCTTCACCGGCCGGCTGCGGTGTACAATGACGAGGAACAGACCCTCACCTCTGGCTTGCCTTTATTGGCCGGTCAGAGTGGAGCCGCAAGAGCTATATGCTCGAAGGGTGGATGTGTTGCATAAGTGGCCAGTGGGCACCTTATGGTCGTTTAAAGTCCAGAAGCACCTCTCCACCCTTAGCCCCTCTGGAACTGTTGCCTCCCAGCTGCTATATATATGCGGCTATTTCGGGAGGCCCATTCCATTGAGTTGGCGAGTCACCGCCTGCCATTTCAACCAAAGTAATTAGCATTGGCCAGGCAGGCGCCGTAGTTTCATCAATAGCCTAGGTCACCAATCCATATCAGTTCATTCATAGAACTTATTATTAATGTTCCCATCCTTCTTAAATAGTCTCTTCTAATCGGTGGTTGTTCGTGGGAGCATACCTCTATAGTTTGAACTCAGGGACAATCGCCGGTTGGTATCCCATCACTTTACTAAATTAAACTTGTCTAAAGGGCCTCTGCGTGTTGGCTTCGGCTCCATGTACGCCTTCCAAAGGTCCGGGACTCCCATAGTTCCGTGATTGGTAAAGACATACAAATAATAATAATAATAATTGCCGTAAGCATCCTATACATTTTCTATAGCGGCAACGTTTGCAGAATTCATCTTGACTAGGCCTATTAACTAGGGTTATTATTATCTAGGGATTAACCTTCGGCCTGAGCCTCTATTCTGGACGGTCAAAAACATATCGTCTGTGATCTGTTACGGTATTGTTTTTAACTCAGGCGCCATTACTGTCAAGTAAATAAGAGCTGTCAAAACGTTGACAATACGATGACAGATCAAAAACGATAGAAGTCGGTTATCGCTATTCCCTCGGGAACTCATTTTATTGGGATAAAAAGTAGCGTATGTGCTATTATATCTCTGTGCCAAATTTCATCCAGATCCGTTCAGCTGTTCTGGCGTGATTAGAAAACAAACATCCTTCCATACAAACTTTTGCATTTATTTATTTATTTATTTATTTATTATTATAATTACAATTATAGGCTTACAGTATGCACCAAGGCGCCTACAATGTAAATTGCGCATTAGTGCAATAAAGTATTTTTAAATAGTTTGATAGTATATTTTTTATATATTGCAATGCGGTGATATAGCTTTAAATTAAAGATATGGCTATTTGAATAACAAGAAAAACATTAATCCACTTGACCTCAAAACTGCATAAAGTTACTCTAAATGTATTAAGTGCCAAACTTCCAATCACCATACAAAATCGACTCCTTGTCGCGTCATTGGATACGAGCTTTAGTAATGAATGACCATGCACATTTAAATTGCAAATGCTGCAGCAGAATTAGAAAGGTTAATCTTATTAAAGCGTACCATTAGAAATTAACTTGTGTCTTGTACACGCGTTTTGTTACCTTATTTCTTGTTTATAATGAACCTAAATTAATAACTTAATTAAGTTTTCCGTTTGTTTCTAATCATTATAATTCAATTAACCAAACGCAGTAACTAGTTTGGTTCTTATAATTTAATAACAACTTAAAATACTTACACATCTTTACAAATCCTTTGCTTCCAAAATAAATTAATTCCTAAAAGTCTAACCCAATATCCAAGAATCCAAACACACTTTTACACAAAACAGAATAAAGGTGGCATTTAAACTCCTTGCTGTTAAATCACACCATCGATTCACAACAAAAAACAATTTAAAAATAAACGTTGTGTTCAAGCGAATTCAAACTTCGAACTGGCAGGTTGAAAGGGAACGTTTTTCATTTTAAACCACTCTCTGTGGTGGTAAACATTGACATTATGGAATATCGTCGTCTCCATTGACGCGTAATACTTTGAAGTGTTTTTATATGTCTTTAAAAAACAGCAATGGTTTATAAAGATGTTGATTAAGTCGTGTTTGAGTGAAGATGTCTAGTGATGTGGTCGAAGGCTAAGCTTTCATTAGAACGTTTAAAAAAATGATAATTCAACGTGATTTATCCGGTAACGATTTTGTCCATGATTGCTTTTAAATTGGATGGACATAATCATCCGATGATATAATATTGCAAACCGTTTATCAAGCTCTATAGGTACTTAAATTTTGTACTTACTTTTTTTATGCCATAAAGCTACTCTTGATCTAGTGTTTAACTGGAATCCTTTCCTTATAAATGCAAAAGTATCAAGCATACTTTACATTGTAATTTTTACATTGTCTTCGATATACGTGTTAATAATTGAAATTTTGCCATTGTTGTTATTTAAATTCTAACAGTTTAGGTATCCTTAATTATGGTGAAAGGATTCTAACGATACCACACACATCTAAATCGGTTCAGGCGTTTAAATGTTATGGTGGAATAAAGAATCGGACATATAGGCAGGTAGATATACATAAATGAACCATGAAATCATTTCACACTCTTTTATTTGCGCAGCCGTGTAATAAATAAAGTCTTTTAAAATACTTTAATGTCCATTAATAATTTGCTTACTAGTTTATTACTTAGTTATAGTATTAATTTACTAAACCGACGTTATCTATTCAGTTTCACATTTTTTATCAGTGTAACTGTCAAAATAAAAAGATTAATCAACATCCATTCACCTTATTTAACATCTCAAATTAAATATAAGTAGGTATAATAAAAAGCACGTTTTAAAATCCCAAGTGTATTTTTTGATATGGTCGTCACTATATATACAGAATACATAATGTATTGGTTAAAATACAATAAAACTTTACAAGTCAATTTAATTATTTAAAATAGGTATAGTCAATAGGTAAACTTGTGCGCAAAATGTGGTTACAGAATTATCAAAAAGTTTTTATAGTTATTGGAAATTCTGTAGCTCTGCCTACCCCACTCTGGGAATAAAGGCGTGAGTTTATGTATGTATGTAGGTATAGTCACTCGTCAATCAATCAATAAAAATAAACTACAAATAAAAAATAATAATTAAAAAATGAACACCCCTCTCATTAGTTTGAATGAAATAGCCTATGTCACTCCCACATCCAAGACGAATCCAACGACACCTCAAAGTTTAAAATCCATCAAGCCGTTTAAGCTGTAGAGCGGTCCAAATAAATAAACATACATACCAACACATAACAAAAAATATAACCATCCTTTTGACACAGTCGGGTAAAAACTACAAAGATTCCACAGATAAATTAAGATTACTTCCATTATTGTGACAAGTCTGGAACCGTGGCGGCCATGACGCAATCTTTTGTATGAAAAGTGAAAATATCCCATGCTCGTAAAGATAGCGTCGTAAGATCGCGATTACGACATACGTATTACCTTATCGGGCTTAAATTGTGGGTTTAAGGAATTATTTAACGACAAAACATGCCAATGCCGTTAATTAGGTACTTTACCTTGTATAATGTATACTTAAATACAATAAACAAAAGGACCTTGGAGGCCCATTTGTTGCAATCTATTGGATACGTTTAAATATAGGGTAATAGTAATATCTAATCTAGGTTAGTACTTTTACAAAGAAATATAAACATATTAAAATCGGAAAAGGAAGATTTATGGTTTATTGAACAAAAAAGACCAAATCATAGAATTATACTTTTTAACGTAAATGTGCTTATATGTATTAATTATTAACAAACCTATATTTATCCCATCTCAATTCGTCGAAGAAGAGAAATCTTGAAAAAACACCTTATTGTTATTTAAAATTTCTCATGACCTATTTGTTTGTATAACTTTGCATAGGAAGTGGCATTTACCTACCGTTTCCAACCGTTTCTCACGAAAACGTTATCTTTCTGTGCACTATTAGGTAACAAAATACATCCAGTCATGTTACATATAAACAACGTTATATTTAACTTTACTGCAGAACTTATTTTCTAATTTCGTCTTGGCAATCACCCGGCTCGTTGGTCTAGGGGTATGATTTTCGCTTAGGGTGCGAGAGGTCCCGGGTTCAAATCCCGGACGAGCCCAAATCACTTTTTGCATTTTGTTGATTTGCATTTTGTTGATTAATTACTGTAATTAGTTAAATATTTTGCTTTATATTACTTTTACAAAATACCAAAGGATTTTCATTTTGTACATTTTTTATCTCTAGTTTGTTTAAGTTGCGTATTAGGTTTCATCATCGACGGTTGCGCCATCTATTGCGCTCTATGTGATTAATTGAATAGTATTGAAGTGGAGTAACATTTTGCCCTAGTCGTCTATAGATGGCGCCACTAGACAGTTTAATTATGTCACTTTTTTTTATTATTATTAAACTTAACATAATGGAACTATAATAATGAGTAATATGGACACTTGCAATATCAAAGCAATGCTTGCCAATACATTTCTTTACCCATATAACTATAACTGCCCTTTTAAATAAAAAGGACGTATGCGCAATTTGATAATCAAAGCAAATTGAACCCCGTAGCTTAAAAAATGAGTTCACTAATACATTCGCGATTATATGAGACATACGCCCTTTTTTGTAATGAGGGCAGATAAGGTCTAAAATGGGTTGCCCTCTATGCCCTCCCGTCCGTCCGTCCGTCCACAGCCTAGCTCAGAGACTCTTAGTACTAGAAAGCTGTAATTTGGCATGAATATACATATATTAGTCACACCAACATAGTGGTAAAACAAAATCTTTTTTTATTAGTGTACCTCCCCTACACGTAACCTGGGGGTGTATTTTATTTTTCGTCTACCCCATCGTGTAGAATGTTGTTGGAAACGTATTTCAAAAACATTGTGGGTTTGTGAAAACCATTTTTCGATGAATGGATCCGTTTATGAGATATTAAGCTTTAAAGCGCTATTTTTTTTTAAAGTCATGTTCCCCCACTACATCCTAAACTACAAATATTAAAAATCGGAAAAAAATCAAAGCGCATAAGTATAACGAATTTAAAAGCAGCTATAAGAATACTTAATTAGTTCCTGAGATACAGGCGACTAAAGTGTTTATACCTACAAAAAAACATCTAAGACAGTTTATACATGTGTTTTTTTGTGATAGTTGTTTGTGTTTGTTGTATCGGCTTCGGAACCCGACACTGAGCATGGTCCGACATGCTCTTGCCCGGTTTTTTTCCCTTAGTCACATCTTACGACATGCTTACGACACCCACGGGAAGACATGGAGTGACACTATTGTAAAATGGCAACCATACCGGATTTATTATTTATATTAAGTACATACATTTTATAATTTAACCTATGTCATACCTCTATCACCGTTCTTGTATATATACTTTTTTTTCTATTTATCAACATAAGTAAATAAATATCACGTAACCATAACAACGATAACAATACTGCCGTACTAAGAAAAATGGCGATATAAGAAACAAAACTCCTGTTGCAAATGCAACCTTATTTCTAACAAGAGAGGATTGAATCTCCTTTGGCCATTGATTGTGGGATACCACCTTTTGGTTTATGAGGCCAGAATATCTGGGTAATCGACGTCCACTTGGGAAAATTTTGAGGGGCAAGAGTTCAAAGGTTATCTATAGGTAAGACATATTGTTAAAAGGTAGATAAGATATACTAGCAGCTATATAAATCTGCCGAATGCACTAAAATTTAGTCGTTTCTGGAATCTGCGGAACTGGTGAGTTTTTTTTCAAATTACATAATGTTAATTTAAATCAGAAACTCAGGACAGTCTGGCCATAATTTACATTAAGATGGTTTGGGAATTTCATACATATTTTGAATATTTAACAAATAATTCAATCAGAATTTCAGAGTGGCTATAGTATATTATTGTAAAAAAAACCGGGCAAGAGCGTGTTCGGTTCCGATGCCGTTATTACGAACTCAAAAATCTATCAAAAAATACGATGTGAAAAAGTGCACCAGCCAAAGAGCGTATCTTCATGGCACTTACGTCCTTTTGTTGAGAAGCGCAGTTTTTCGGCGGTAACTGAAAAATAGTAAATACAATCATGCTAAAATAATTTTCATTTGAACTTTATATCCCGCTACTTTTGTAATATTTTTATAAGATTTACGGCTTCAAAGATAAAGGGCACAATTTATGCTACTCAATTTTTTTAATATTTGGGTCATTTAAACTGCTTCACTTTTGTGGACATATTTTTGAAGAATTGGGGGTAGGTATATTTTGATAGTGGTCAGATTAGTTCTCATAGAACACACCTAGAGCTAGATAGGATAGGACTAAACCAATTCGTATTAGTTGGTCCCTAGGTACTTATATATATATTTTTTTTACCTAATATATTTTCTCTCTTTTCCAGAAATCACTATGAAGCTCGCTATCCTGCTCCTAGCGGCTATGGCGGCCGCCGCACCCCCCGCGCCCCCCACTCCCACCACCGACAAACTCACTATCGACGAGACTTTCTTCCCCGAATTCTACCACGTTGCCACCGATACCTTCGACATCGTCGACATCATCGTCCCTCTCAACAAACTCAACTACGACGACGAAGACAGCAGTGAAGATACCACAACCACTAAGACCGATCAAGTTGAGAATAAGCACCTTAACTACGTGTTCTATGTAACAGCAGACTTTACAGATGGTAACAAAATTTTCAAAGGAGTCCACGTCTTCAAGAACGGTACTATCCAACTAGTTCTAAGTAACGGTCAGAGTGTTACATATGCCAAGGACTTTAAAGCTTACATTGGCGCTAAAGACGGAATTTACAGTTACAATCACGTAGATAATACTGTTACTAAATATGGCAGTGTGACTGACAGCATTATCAAAATGGAAGTCGATACTGAGCATGGTTTTGTTTATTACTTAACTGAAGACTATAAACTGTACAAGTTTAACAAAGACGAAGTTGAATCTACTAAAGTAGACGCTGTAACTGACGCGAGAGACTTTGTTATCGATTACGATGGTAACCTGTTCTTCTACGATGGTAACAAAGACTTTTTTGTTTACGCTAACGAGAGAGTAACGAAAATCGGTGGATTACCAGCCAATCCGACTTACGTCAAGCTTATCAGGGCTCTTGTTCTGATCAATGAAGTATACGTGGTCTTTGACAATGCTTTGTACAAAATAACTCCGCAAGGTACCAGCGAGGTTACCTCTGTAGAATTCCAAGTCCAGCCAACAGCTTTCTCCCCGGACACTCTCGTACACCAGTACTATGCTTACAATAAGAAGCTGTATGAGTACAACCTTTCGGATATGATTGCGGAGAACAAAATTGACGCTCTGACGGGTTTGTTTAACGAAAAAGAAGACGAACTTACGACTTATTCTAGAACTAATTCCAAACAAATTTAAACGGGTAGTATTTGTTTCGATACTACTAGTGGTCTGAAATAAACGATTAAATAACTAGCTGATTTTTTATTTACTTAGGTAACTTAATGGTTTATTGACGACGCGCTGGGCTAGTGGGTAGTGACCCTGCTTACGAAGCTAGCGGTTCTGGGTTCGAATCCCGGTAAGGGCAGATATCTGTGTGATGAGCGCGAATATTTGTTCTTGAGTCATGGATGTTTTCTATGTATTTACCCATAGTACAAGCCTTGAGCTTAGTTTGGGACTAGGTCAATTGGTGTGAGATTGTCCCCTTATATTTATTTATTTACTTATTTATTTAATTAAAACCTAGGACCTTGTGCAGGATCCTAATGTAAAGCAGCAGTGTTCGCATTGTTTTTTTCCGGGATGGGGATAAGACAACCGGTGTAATTGTAAGTATAGAGGCATTCCATCTTAAGCTATCACCGTTAAGGATCGTCTTAAAAATAATATGCCACCAACTTAGCAATTTTTAAAAATGAATAACGTAATAAGTCAAAATATCAGAAATAATGAAATCAACAACACACAATACACACACAAAGACATAAGTATACAAAACAGATATACAAATATATGTATACATATATATAGGATTACTTCTGTCATCTTTAACCTAAAGGTGAGCTGGCTGAGCTCCCTCAGAGGGATAAGCTCGCCTTTGTACTAACCCCCTTACTTATAATCGTGGAATAAGCTTGGGATAGTTTATGCCATGCTTTGTATATAGGATTACTTCTGTCATCTTTAACCTAAAGGTGAGCTGGCTGAGCTCCCTCAGAGGGATAAGCTCGCCTTTGTACTAACCCCCTTACTTATAAACGTGGAATAAGCTTGGGATAGTTTATGCTATGCTTTGTCACTTTCTGTCAGATGCAAATGCCACAATTACAGATAAGGACAAAGCATGGTAAGACTGTAAATATATTTTCTTGATGATACAAACCATTCTAAATATATTTCCTTGATGATAATTTGCATACATACATACAAAAGGATCGAAGAAATGATAATAGCTAAGTTCAATTGAATTCCTCGTCATACATTTGTTCAATAGATTCTGTGCTCGCTTCTAACTAATAATATTATTAAACATGTCTGTCTGTTTTTCATTCTTTCACTAAACATAACTACGTGATAATTCCCTGCAGAAATAAATCAAGTTTTTTATGGCCTATTTTACCATCTTGACAATGACAGGTGACAGGTGACATTTCAGTGTACATGGCGCAGCTTCTATGAACCCATTGAAACCCAGTGATGTATCAGTGTGTTGACTTTGCAACGTATACCGAATTGTCACCTGTCTTATGTCATTGTCAAGATCGTGAAATAAGGAGCTGATGGTAAGTGCATCTGAGACCCATAGACATTTGCATTCTCAAGACTACAATCTTAAGACTACAAATGCGTTGCTAACCCTGAGGACTAATATGGAATGCCTCTATGCTAGTTTCACCGGTTGTCTCCCCACGCCGGAACACAGTTATTTGAACACTGCTGCTTAGCGGTAGGGAAAAGGCACGATTAACCAACATTGTAAATTATAACTAAAAAGAAAAAGAGCAGATTAAACGGTTTATACTCGTAGATACTAAATTATAATCTCTTCGTTATCATGTGCAAAAATGGCGAATACCCGACTTTTTGCAAGTATATACCTTACATACGTTTAATCAAACAGATTTATTTGAATTATAACAGGGCCGAAGGTGAATTGTTATTAAACTATATAAGATATACCCTATAAGTTGTGTTTTCATTAAATTTGTAGTACAAAAACATTTCGTCCAATTTCAAGAAAATACTTTAGTTTATTAGAAAACGCAAAAAAGTAGTAAGAGTTTTCTAAATAATAATAAATGAGGTCAGGCATATTGACCTGTGGGGTTGTTACGACGTTAAGGTTACGCTGAAAGAAAAGGACAGAGTTATGTAACTGCTATAGCTCCGTCCTTTACGCTCACCGTAAAATGAACTGCATAGCCATGTCATAATAACCACAATATTGATAGGTACATTATGTGGATGGTACTACGATGTTTTCTGAATAGCTGACATCTTTATTTCATGTCAAGTGACAATGCGAATGCCTCTACGTTAGTTTACAGGCTTAGGGCTGTATTAACAACTCATCTTGGCTGAGATGCCCGTCACAAGATACGTCAAAGTAAACGTCAAACCATAGAACACTGTCATTTTTGACACATCTCGAGACGAGCATTAGAGTTGAGATTACTTTACTAATACGGCCCTTAGTAGGTATTCCAATCTTGTGCCTTGATTTGAATGAATGCACGTGCTGTTGCCTTCTCCTTAACTTAAAAAAAATCGAAGTCATTGGATGATCTTTTAGAAATCTGGCGGAATCATACTCAAGATATCGTTAGTAAGTCAATAAGGCCGAGATGATGCGGCTAAAAAAGTAAACCGAGTCAACTGTTACGGAATCGAGAAAGTGGGAAAATTTACATCGCCTCAAAAGATTACATCTCACGTGTCTTATAAAAGTTAAAACGAAGTGTAAAAATCGTCATTGCTTTGAAAAAACCTCGTATCTCATATTTGGTGACGTACGATTTTAAACTTAAACGTGAATAGAATTCAGTTCAAACTCATATATCCCGAAATATCAGATACGATTTTTTTCCAAAGTTGTAACGAAATACACATTCTGCACCTACTTGAATAAGTTATTTTATTAATAGAATTATGTTTAACAATTAATGATAGCTAGCTGCCCGCGTCCGGCGTCACCCGGTGTGTTTTTTTTTTCAAACAATCCTTATGAAAAATACTTTATGTCCTATTCTCAGAGCTACTGACACTACACACACACAACATTTTGATTGTTTTTCTTTGAAAGAATCGGTCAGCCGGCAGCTAGTCTTCTAATATATAAAACTAGCTGTTCCCGTGTCCACTTCGTTGGGCAAATTTTCCCGCTAATTCCCGTTCCCGTGGGAATTTCGGGAATTCCTTTCTTAGTGCACCTCTACGGTACCTAAGCTACGTCCCTTCCAAATTTCAAGTGCCTACGTTTAGCCGTTTAGGCTGTGCGTTGATATGTCAGTCAGTCAGTCAGTCAGTTTCTCCTTTTATATATTTAGATTCCCGTGTCACAGTGTTTGTAACTTTCAACGTCATCACGTCATCAGCAAAATTGGTCATCGTGTGTTTGACACACGTGAACTGCCATTTCTGAGTACCCATAGCAAGTGTTTTTTTTTTTTTTTTTTTTTATGGCATCGAGTAGACAAACGAGCACACAGACCACCTGATGGTAAGTGGAAACTGTGACCCATAGACATTCGCAATCACAAGACTGCAATGCAATCCTAAGACTGCAAATGCGTTACCAACCCTGAGGCTAAGATGGAATGCCTTTATGCTAGTCATTTCACCGGCTGTCTTATCCCCAAACCGGAACACAACAATGCGAACACTGCTGTTTGGCGGTAGGTTAATGGATAAGACGGTGGTAGCGATCCGGACGGACCCTGCACAAGGTCCTACCACCCGCAAATGCGAGTGAATGGTGTGAATGGTGTTGCGAGGAAATCCACCAATAGGATAGTGAGGCTAGTAAAACAAATGAATCCTATTGGTGGATTTTTCCTCGCAACACCGCTTCGCTGCCTCGCACAGCTCTGGTGGAAACGCAGCCTAAGCGTAACTAGTTAATATGCGTTTGGAGTTCAGATGGACCAAGTCCCAAAGTCAACCGACTCCGCAAAACAACCTAAACCTAAACCACAACAACATAGCTTTTTAGTCTATATTATAAAATGTCCATGTCACAAAACGACCACTTCGTTTGTGTTACTAGGGACGTTAGGTTCGTTAAGTAACTTCATATGCTTAAGAGACAAACTGCTCAGGGCTAGGAGCCCCAAAAAAAGAAGTTACAAAAGGGTTGCTCTGGTCATGTTTTAATAAAGAAAAATGGCAGCATTCGTGTAACACAACCAAGTTAAGATGATTAGCTGGTGGCTCTATAAACCCTTTTTGTGACTATGTTTTACACCTTGGAACTTGAGATCTCGACTCAAGAGCTCAAGTCGGGCCGTAACGCATTCATAAATTCATCTTAACTGAGATGCCCAATGAAGCGGCCGGAACCCAGCTGAGGATAGGATTTCCTAACTTCTTGAAATAAAATTCGATATGTATGTATTGTATTTATTTCTGGTAGCATAAAAAAGAGCTTTTATTCATACAAAAGACACAAACAAACAAAAACAGAAAAATAATAAAAACATAACTAAATTTAAATACTAAATTAAATTAACTTATACTAAGTAACTATAATATGTACAAATGTCCCCTAAGCCACTGCCACCAGGAATGGTGCCCATAATACTGGCTGCATGTCCTCGTTGGATAGCTATTGCTATCCTTCGGCCGAGGAAAGAGCCAGTCCTATGGACACTTTAATCTTTTAAATTCTTAAAAAGCTTCCGTGCCTCTGGGCCATTTTTATCGCAAAATCATCAGCTATATTTGCATATTTGCGGCGTTATGCTGATTCTGCCACGGTAGCCACCGCACCTGCCTTCAGATCCGTGGCACCAAGGTGGGGCGGTGCCAGAGTATCCACAGGTGGCATCCCACACTAAAGGCCGTCCCATTTCCCTCGGCATGAGAGACATTCCATCAGGTCTCTTGCCATCGTCTTGTACCAGCCCATTAGGTTCTATAGGTAATGTAGCAGGCACGTTGACGTTGACAAGGGTCCACCGGATGATGTCGTTAAGGCAGGCGTGGCTGGACAGGCGACCAGCGCTTTGTGGTGCACCGTGGTGGCCCTGTCGATCAACTTGAGCTCCGCAGTGGCAGTGGTGCGCTTAGACAATGTTTGGGCCAAGTCGAAGGCCAACTATTGTTGTTCAAAAGGTTGTCGTAATTTACAGATGGATGAACCTGAAGCTGACCCGATTCCTTCTCCGATACTGGTAGCATGCGAGCCTTTTTACAGCTTGTCGAACAATTGTTAACAAGGTGCTCGTAGACTTGGCGACAAATTGGCTCGTCCCATAACTTTGGGCACTCTTGGCTGTAGGTAAGTCTTTGACTGGGCAGGCCATCTTCCGTAGTCTTTGGCCTCGGGCAAGTACGCTACCTCGAAATCATTATCAAGTGATGGACGAAGAATTTTACCCACGAGTGATGACGTACTTACAGTCACGAGATTTAATTTGGTACCCACCTTAGGTCCAAAGTCAATCTGACATTCTACAATAATAAGGTTGAGTTTCCTAAAAGTTCTGTCGCTAGACCTTTAAGGTCTCCATAATTAGTTTTGTTTCGATGGTTTTACACAAATCGTGAGATTTGGAATGGGATGGCTTGCTATGGTATTGCAAAGTATTTGTGGAACGGGAACAGTTTGACTTGATTTGAGATGTTAAGGAATGGTCGGTGACATCTTTGTTTGTGTGAAAAACTGAATATGAGGATGTAGAAAGGCTTTGAAGGCAAATAGTGCCTATGATGGTCGGAGGTGGGCAGAAGAGTGATTCGCATAATAAGTTGAAGTTAAAAAAACCAGTTTTAAATTTAGTGGTAGGGAGAAGCCCTAATTTTCGTGTTGATATTACATTGTTATGTTAATATCTAATAGGTTATTATGACAGTAAATAGTAATTTCAATTTATATTAAAATTAAATATGAAAATAATACAACGTTTTTGAAACAATTAATTTTAACATTCTGATAGAAGTTGAATAACTGCCGCACTCAGAGACGTCAATTATATTTATTGTTTGTTTAGTGACTTGTTGTCTTTATTCTATTGCTATAGCAAAGAAAGTGACAGCAGCAACTTTAATTAAGCATTTAATTTAATTGACGTCTGTGCAACAGTAAGATCTTCTCTTTCTACAAATGGCGGTGCACTGCGATATTCCGCAGTGATTTCGCCAGTGTCAAGTGTGTAGAGTAAATCAGTAAATAGAATAAATCAAAAGTAAAAGCCGGACATCTTTCAATCGGCCATCTTCCCTCCCTGAAAGTTTCCGGAAAAATCCAGCATCAAGATAAATGTTGCGTACGCAACACCCGGAACAAGAGACGTCAAAGTAACGTCAAGCCATAGTTAACTGCCATTTTTGACGCATCTTGAGATTAGCATCAAAGTAGAGATCAGTTTATTAACACGGCCCTTAAGAACTCCGTATTGAAATTAATAAACTAAATTCAAAACAAGGAGACAGTTTATTTTTAGAAGTAATGATTTTCTGAGGGCATTGGGATATTTCAAACGACTTTTCAGTGGATTCTATGTTTATTACCTAACTATATTTAGTCGCCAAGACATTAGATAGCAGACATGAAGTAGTCATCAGTGGGGCATGGGTCATTGCTATCGATAGGTTTATACCTATAGATCTTCCCTTTCGTACCAACGACTATATTATTCTTATGATCAAACGCCATCCCAGTGATTTTAAAGCCAAGTTGTCCAATTTTCACAGGCAGTATACTCTTAGTGAACAGTCGGAACATAGATCCTTTTACAGCTACTATAGCCTCATCCCGATTGTTTAATTGTAGTATATACTTAAGCTCTCTAGTGAAACCTTTGTATTGTATAGGCTCGTACAAATCGACGGAGAAAAAATATAATCTTCCATCAACGTATTCATAATACGCATTGCCTTTAGCATCTAGAACAAAACTGTATGCTTTAGGTATTCTTTCATATCTCTTCACAGCTGCTGAACCGTTTACAAATCGGAATATTTCATGGTTAGCTCCAGTAGCTATATACATTTGGCTGTCAGTTTTATCGATAAAGACATTTCGTACATCATCATCGCCAATAGGTCTCTCCCCGGTTATTTCGCTTCTCGAATAATCATAAGTCACCAGTCCCTGATTTGTTCCAATGTAAATAATATTATTGTTAACATCTATACCAACGCATTGACCTACCAAATCATCGGAAACTGGCAACTCTTTTATCCCTAAAGCTCCATGTTTCAATATATGTATTCCCTTAGTGTAATTCCTCTTATGTAGGATAAAAAAAATGTTGTCCGTTTTTGGGTCGATGACGATTCCTGTGGGATACCCATCGATGGTAGCGATGAGTTGTCGTTTGAAGAAATCGTTGCCTATTTTAATTCTGTCGCACTTTTCAGCTCGATGAACATCAATTAAGAAGGCGATGATGGGCAGGATAGAAGTAAAGCTGTCCATGAGAAAACGCATGGTGCAGAGAGCCTGGAAGACAATTGAGATAATATTAGTTGAAAATGTCACCGTTCTCTTATTACGGCCCTGGGGTCCTAGTGAAAAAGGGTAAAATTGACTAAAACTTCTCCCGTTTGTGCAAAATGTGGTTGGGCCATTCTACTTTTCAGTGTACATTTTTGCAATCGTCCGATAAAAAGTATACCAAATGATGAATCCGCGAATAAACAAATAACGTGAACTTAGAATGTATACGTTTGACGGTTTTCAAAAAAAAACATCCTAAATTACTCAATTATCGCTGAAGAATCTTGGTAACTCAGTGGTAAATTGCACATTTTCGATAGAAAAGGCGGGGACATCAACGTCCACTGCGTTACTCACTTTAAAGTTATTACAAATAACTTTTTATGAATTAGTTAAATTCTTATAAGCTTATTGATGTCCCTTTTCTAGTTTTAAGTTAGAAAAAGTAGCACTTTACCGTTTGTTGAAATAAAAATAGTTTAGTGAGAGCGTGGCTAAAAGTTATGTACAACGAAAAGTAGAATGGCCCGGTTGCAGAATGATCAACAAGTTTTTAGAGTTGTTGGTAATTCTGTAGCTCTGCCTACCCCACTCTCGGAATGAAGGCGTGAGTTTATGTGTGTATGTAATACATTGTGTTACCAGCTTTTTTAAAGTAGGTTAAAATAACGTACATCTGTAACGTAACTATGACATTAATTTAATTAATAAACAACTTTTCAGGCTTTGTTAACTTTCTAACAAAATCTTAATTGCCAGCAATGTAAAGCACAGCATTTTGACAAGTGTAAATGACAGTCGACGGATACTTTGATTATTATGATCTGCCCCCGTACCACGACATGCCTTGTACTAAGCAACAGCGATACTCATAACGATGAACACGCAGCACATGCACTACATTAAAACTGGACAGTATCTAAGAAGTTATTTCTATTATTTTTTAATTGATAAGATAATTCTTGCAAACAATTGCTAAAGCAAAATAATATCGGCAGTTTTAATAAATGCCCGCATGCCGGTAACACACTGTATAACCCTGTTGCAAAGCAAGATTTGTTTTTGTTTTTTTTATTTTTTTTTAAGATGTTTAATTATAATGTAATTCTAAGCTACAAAATAAAATAAAAACATTTTACAACGATAACAAAAAATACAAATAATATTAGTTAGTTTTATTGCGTAGCATTCAATCTCATTTAGTTACAATGTGTTTAATTAAGTGAAAAAATCGAAAGTATCCGTTTTCTTTGCAACAGGGTTTATAGTATTAAAACCTAATTACGAATGGTAGAGTCAGCATCAAAAGTAGCTAAGCCGAGTAAGATGCTCAAAATAATCTAGACACGACGTATTCTCTTGACAATAGAGTCGAGTGCAGATCATTTTGACCTCTTCGGTTGCGTAGCTACTTCTGCTGCCGGCTGTACGCTTTTTTAAAACCAAAGCAATACATATTTAATTTATTTACTTACTTTATTGTTAAGAAAACAACAAAATATTGAACATACAACTAAGTACCAGTCGACCAAGAAACTCCTTTACCACCTTTCGCCTCTAATATTATAGAGTCATAATATAGTGGAAAAGGAATTTCTTGGTGAACTGTACATATTATAGAAAAAATGTAAATACTAAGCGTATTAAAAGAAATATTACACTAAGTTAATAATAATCCAAACACCTATAAAAAGAAGTACCTATTAGTATTTAGCCAAATTAGTGCAACTTCGTCAAGTTGAAATTTAACGCCTGTAATTTATTTGGATCTTAAACGTTGATATGTGTTTTTGCTCATAATTTTAATAAAATTAATTCGATTAATCGCACTGCTAGATCAAAACAGTAGAAACTCAAAATACAACTGTATTTTAAAATCAACTTTAATACAACGACTGCGAACAACGAGCGTACGCCGGATGTATAGTGGCGCCCTCATTACTTTTATTGTGTTTTCTAATAAACTAAAGTATTTTCTTGAAATTGGACGAAACTTTTTTGTACTACAAATGAAAACACAACTTATAGGGTAAGTATATCATATAGTTTAATAACAATTTACCTTCGAGTTATTAACTTAACGGAAAAAAAGTGGCCACCTTTTCTTGTTAAGCTGACTTGTTATTAAAGTTTGTTACGTATCCCATAAATTGTGTTTTTACTTGCGCTACAAAAACATTTCGTCTGATTCCATGGAAATTCTTTAGTTAATTAGAAAACACAATAATAGTAATGAGGGCGCCACTGGACGCTCGAAGTTTGCTCGGCGCAGTCTTAACAGAAAACTAGCAAGGACTTTGTCTTCATACTGTTTTGATCGAGCAGTGCGAAATATTAACAGTTTTCGACGAGTTTAAGAGGGTCTAATCAAAATTGTTATACCGTAGTTAAAACATACGGTTTAACAAAAATACAGTTTTTCTTAAAAAACACATGTTAACACACACACACACACACACACTTTAATTAGTTGCTTAGAAAATTGATCGTTAGCAAGTTAATGACAATTATTATGTTTTGTGTGTTAAACGGAATCATTACAAAGGTTTGTGTTCACTTGTGATGTACTGCTATGCTGGTACAAAGTACAGGGTGGCACATTTAGATTGGTCAGTATGGGCAAGTATTTAACTATAAAACATACAAAGATCTGTTCTTAGGAACCTGTCATCGATTTTAGTGACAAGAAAACTGCATGCCGTGACGTGCCCATACTGACCGATCTAAATGTGCCACCCTGTATTAGAGGAAACACTAGAAACCAAGATCGTTAAAAAGCAACACAAAAAATATATAAATACAATGTGTTACCAGCACCCTGGCTTTTATTAAAGTAGTTTAAAATAACGTATATCTGTAACGTAACTATGATATTATTTTAATTAATAAACCAATTTTCAGGCTTTGGTAACTTTCTAACAAAATTTTAATTGACAGCAATGTAAAGCACAACAATTTGACAAGTGTAAATGACAGTTGACGGATACTTTGATTATTATGATTTGCCCCCGTACCACGACATGTCTTGTACCAAGCAACAGCGATACTGATAACGATGAACACGCAGCACATGCACTACATTAAAAATGGACAGTACGAGTATCTAAGAGAATTAATTGTGAAGTTATTTTAATTATTTTTTTATTCATAATACTAGCAAACAATTGCTAAAGCAACATATTAGCGGCAGTTTTAATAAATGCCCGCATGCCGGTAACACACTGTATATGATAATAAATAGGTAAGTACACACTATACTTATCTTTTTTGCTCAGCCAGAATTTGTATTGTATTTGTATGCTCGGAATAAGTAATAATTCTAATTATCGCTCCCAACTGTTTCATTTATCCGAATTTTCACAAGTTATGAATGCAGTTTTACCAGAAAACGTTTAACTGTTTAGGTTTGTCATTATGAAATGAACCTCAGGTTGCCAACATTAAGGCCTGTATTAATAAAGTCATCTTGGCTGAGATGCGCGTCACAAGATACGTCAAAGTAAACGTCAAACCACAGAACACTGTCATTTTTGACACATCTCGAGACGAGCATTAGAGTTGAGATTAGTTTATTAGGACTTGACAGAAGCGCGTGGAGCTAACCCCATGTGCTTCTGTTTAGTCCATCAGAGAAAATACTCTTTTACCGAACAATTGTCTTCGCGTGTGATATCTATGGACTTATTTCTCTAATAAGTT
The DNA here is from genome assembly GCA_963966035.1 of Acleris laterana. Lineage (NCBI taxonomy): Eukaryota > Metazoa > Arthropoda > Insecta > Lepidoptera > Tortricidae > Acleris > Acleris laterana. Next base: position 9,516,967 of record OZ014463.1, on the reverse strand, counting down.
CATGGGAGTGTCTATAAATAACTCGACATTGGCGAAATACAACCTTAACAGGAGTGAAAGCCATTAATTAAAATTAGAATAGAATAGAATTAGTTTATTAATACGGGCCTAAGATTCAGAAAACTCAATCTCAATCACAACTTACGATTACCCGGAAAAGTTAAACTGAACCCATGAACCTATTAATCTCGTTTTTAACTGAATTAATTAATGAAAAATAGGCCTCGGCATTTTGCCGATAAATTGCCTATTTTGTCGGCAATATTCCCAGTACTTTTCCAGTGAATAGAAAACGGCACATCATTAGTATTGAAAGACTGATAAGAAAGCTCTACTTGGGCGAATTTCAACAAGCATCAAAATTATCCTAATTTAGGTGGTACTTTTTATTTTGTTAGCAGGGTTCACAATTATACGTTTAAGGGACGTCATTAGTCATAGTTAAAACAGTGTTAAGACTGCGCCGAGCAAACGTCGAGCGTCCAGTGGCGCCCTCATTACTATTATAGACTGGACTGTACCTATGTCTGGCACTGCTGTGACAGACATGTGGCAGTGACTTGGTCAAAAAGAAATGTGTAATTATTATTTTTATTAAATTTAGTATTGACATCTTTTTAATTTGTATAGATTTTATGGTATTGCTATCCTGTGACTCTGTTTATTTTTATTTTATTTCATTTTATTGTGACATTCTTAAGGTATTTTTGTGCTTGTTACATTATTATTATTGTGGATTAATTTACTGTTGTGTGCACCAATTATGGATCTTTGCTATCTGAAATAAATGATTATTATTATTATTATTATTATTATTGTGTTTTCTAATAAACTAAAGTATTTTCTTAAAATTGGTCGGTAGGTTTTTGGACTACTTACAAATGAAAACACAACTTATAGGGTACTAGCGACCCGCCCTCGCTTCGCTTCGGTTTATATGAGTTTTCTGTAACACCTGTGCATAAAATACAAAAATATTATACATATAAACCTTCCTCTTGAATCACTCTATCTATTAAAAAAAAACGCATCAAAATCCGTTGCGTAGTTTTAAAGATCTAAGCATACATAGGGACAGACAGCGGGAAGCGACTTTGTTTTATACTATGTAGTGATATCACATAGTTTAATAACAATTCACCTTCGCGTTATCAATTTAACGGAAAAAAGTGGCCACCATTTCCCGTTAAGCTGACTACTCAAAGGGTAATTGTTATTAAAGTTTGTTGCGTATCGCATAAGTTGTGATTATACTTGCGCTACAAAAGCGTATCGTCTGATTGCAAGGAAATTCTTTAGTTAATTAGAAAACACAATAATAGTCATGAGGGCGCCACTGGACGCTCGACGTTTGCTCGGTGCAGTCTTAATCTCGTGACTGTACTTTGAGTAAGATTATCTAGATAATAAATAGTTTTAATTTCCAATACATGTATTACGTAGCCGCGTTTAGAAAGGGATTAGACGTGACAGTTTTACCATATACTTACGTCAAAGTGCATATGAATTGACAGCTATTCCAATCCCAAACTAATCGCGGTTTCATAATACTTTACACCCCAATTATCAAGTCCGCCGCTCAAAAATATGGTGGGATAATTAAATTACCCACCTCCGTTAGAAAACGAACCACTGAATTAGGTTTTTTATTTTTCAGTTCACGGCTTCTATAGTCACATTACGATGACCCGTCGATGTAGAGGCGTCTCCAATCGCGAAATATCTAGAAAAAAAAACCCGTTACTTTACTCATTTTTGTCACTAATTTATATAAGTATTTTACACAGTATGTTGATGCATCTACAGCATATGGTATGGTATAGTATAGTATAGTATAGAATAGTATAGTATACTATAGTAATTAATTATTGAGTAATATCAAGAACAAAATTTAAGTGCTCTGTTTAAATAAACATGCTTATATAAAAACCAGTCGTATACATAAATATTTAATTGAAGCAATTTTGTGGTAGAAATATTCATATTCCAATAGTGAAACTTCAGGCCTCGATACCATTTGGTGTCCGTTTTGATACAATTATATTATCGTTTTAAGATGTGCGTAATTTTTAAATTGTTACACACGTTACACGTTTTAGTATAAAAAGTTACAATTACCCCTCAGACGCAATACGCCCGACGTTATAATATTAAAACACGTAAAGCGCATTGGGTAAATCTGTTTGAAGAATATTGTCAGTTATTTTTTCAGCGGCCACGGATGATTTTTACATAGTTATTTAGAGGATCTTGAAATACACATAGATATATATATATAATTTATGGCGTTTAATAATATCGGAGCCGAGATATTTAAGATTTAAGTGTTCTGTTTTCGGTACTAAAAGTTCACCTAGATAAGAATATTAAATATCTCGGCTCCGATGCACTTAAGAGTATTAGATTACATAACGAAATATGTTTATTTTCAATTATTCTATCATAATTTACCACTTTTACTAATGGCCGCTCACCTTGATAATGTATGACTTTTACAAATGACAACACTTTTACCCAAACCACTTTGAAAGAAATATGTAGTAGGTACCTAGTTGTGCTGGCAATTCTCAAGGCGTATTACATTATTCTGAAGGTAGCATCGTAACTGGAGGAGGGGCGATAAACCATCTCACTAATTAGAGCGAAACAAACAATCAGGGCCCTTTTTACTTAGAATTTGGGAATGTACGTCTGAATATAGCATACATGATACATAACAAACCTCTATGAAGTAGTATAGACGACAAAATTAACGAAATCTACGTTTATGAATTGTATAGTGTCCTATACGTTAAAATTGAAACTATATTTGAATTTAGACGTAATTTCCCAGAATTTTTCTACACCACTACAAAGACCGCGATTTCGTTAAGTTTTACACAAGCAGTAAGACAATTATATTTTTTTATTATTAAGAACGGGTTGGTGGCATCTGGACCGTCATATTGTCATTGACAGATGTCAATGTGACAGTGACATTTCTCGGTAGATTTAATGGAATCTAATTATGAATCCGAGTTTAGTTCACAGTAATGGCCGACAAGTTAAAAAAAATACCATAATACGTCAAACGCAATTATTTTACGGAATTCAACAGAGCTATTAGTACCTAACCTAAACCAACCTAATAACCTAACTTTAGAATAGCTGCGATGCGCATCAAAAAAAAACTGAATGGCAAAAAAAAACTTGCACAGGTATAATTATGTTCAATTGTACCAAAAAGACAATTAAAAAGATTTAAACAACAAAACGATACTTTTTGGATATGATCACAAACATGACAAAAAAACATCTCGAAAATTTATAGTTAAACACCGAAATTGCGAAGATTTTTCTCTGCATAACATGCTCTTTTCCAAATCTTTATAATGCTAGCTGTTTTATTTTTAGTTTAAAACTTACATTGTTATTCACATCTTTGATGACGTAGGTACAAGAAAAAACAAGTTTCACACACTTAAAAAACTACAAAACAAAACAAAACTTTGTTATGACAAAACTTCGTTAAGATCATTTGCGCGTTCAAACAAACACTTTCTACGTAAATTAGACTTCTAAAGTATTATAATTGTTCTATTTTTTTAATATTAAATAGGTAGATCATACCTGTGTTCTGTTGCTCCGGCTACGGGGCCCGATGTGACCGGCGCGCCCGGTTTTAAAACATTTATACTGTCTGAAGATCGAATGACGGCAGTATTTAATAATATTGAGCGTAACCACTGTGCGATTGTTCTACAGGATGATTCTTTATTTATTAGTTCCTGCCCTGCTAGCGGCGCATGCGCGATAGGGCTGTGCGCGCTAGTTCACTGAGCGGATAGCTCCTAACTAGTACAATCGCTCAAATGTACTAGTTCGGTCTTTTAGTTCTTTTTGCACACTAGTAACATAATAAAACTGGCCTGTTCATTTGGATCGCTGTGCTGTCAGTGTCACTCACTGCTCTGCCTGCTCTATTTGGTTATTGCTCGCGGGTACTAAATGAACTAAGATCAGAACGTTTTTGGAATATTTCGTTCTAGTACAGCAACGGGAATTCATTCTCTTTGGTTCTTAGTCCCTACATATTATACTACACAACCCTAATGCACGAAATGACGTCAGCAACACGTCTTAAAGTGGCTCGTATGTGTAGCGCGTGCGTGCGTAGCGTGCGGTGAAAGAGTATAGAAGCATCAGTGTGAATAGTTCAAATTTCCCCATTTTTTTGTTGTCTCGTAGACCACTTTTAGGTTTTGGGTAGACCCCGGCCACCTTACCTAATGTCGAAAAAAGAATCGGGGTTTCTTGCACGGATAAAATGAGAGGTCTAACCGGCTAAAATTACGATGTGTCTAGTATTGATTATTCCATTAATGGAAAGCCAAAATGGGTTTAGCTGTGTGGTTGCCGGCTTAGAATAGTACCACTCCATATCTTCCTGTGGAAGTCGTAAGAGACGACTAAGGGATTAAAGGCTTGTAGTATTGGTAGGCGATGGGCTTGTAACCTGTCACTAATACGCTAGTAAATATCTTAGCCTGCTTGTGCACAATGTGGTTATAGAATTAACAACAAGTTTTTACAGTTGTTGGTTAGTCTGTAGCTCTGCCTACCCCACTCTAACAGTTTTGCGGGAATATTGTTATATATTTACTTTTGTACCGTGCCTAATAATATAATAAATAATAAAAAAAAAACTCTGGGAATAAAGGCGTGAAGGTATTATGATGATGGGAAGCCAAAACCAAAGTCACGACCTGCTTAAATGGGATCCACCATCACAGGCCCCCATTTTCATCTCATGGTTCACTTTTTTCCGCTCACATAGATCCCTTTCTGGTCTATGTGGATATAGACCACTGGGGGGATCACTAGTCTAGTTGGTAGCTAGCTTGGCGCTAAAAAACAATTTACAAACACAATTTTTTTTTAAAAAAAGCAACATGTATGAACTATTATTTTATTTAAATTTATTTTATTGTATTAGGTGATTTTTGCGAAGTGTCAGAGAAAATTTACGCGGTTTTGCAAACTAGGTAGTAGCACAAAATGACGTCAGTGACACACGCCTAAAACAATTGATCGACGTGCGTTGCGTGTGTAGCGTACGTGCGTAGCCTGCGCCGCAGTGGAATTCGGGCTTTATTCATCCCTAGCCCAGATCCTGTTGCCTCGTTCTTGACTGCATTATTAGGTACATCGGCTTCTAGACACGATTATATTGCATTGTCATCGGGTGTTTATGTTTCGAATTCGATCGAAATTAAAATTTAACTAATAATCAAGCAAACGTGAAGTAAAATCCCATTGATATTATAAATGAGAAAGTTTGTTTGTGCGTGTGTTAGTTACTCTATAAAGTAAGAGTTATTCTCTCTAGTGTGTCTTTCACTCTACAATGGCTGGACGGATTTGGAACGGATATAGCTTATACCCTGGAATAACACATAGGGTACTTAGTGATGGCACTAGTGTTGGACACTTCTGACAGTCACTCTTATTTAAAATTTCATACAGTCGTAAATTAATTGTTGCAAAACAAATAAATAACGCTTATCTTCAATAAAATAAGAATCAAGTGTTGATCATTGGTCGTTGTCCATTACTGATTCCGTTACCTTAGGAAAATTAAAAAGTTCTCAAGGGCATAAAGGAGTCGCAGGCAGAAACTAGTAAAACCATTATAACGTCAACCCATATAAATATTTAACATTATGAATGGAAATTGTTTTCATTGACAATTTAATTTCTATTATACTACTCGTACCTATCATTTATTTTACTGTGACACATAGATTTTGCATACCGACCAGGTGAGACATGTGGGTCCTACAATGTTTAATGTTATCTTATGAATTTATTATATATGTATATTTTATTTCATTTCAACCAGACTTCCCCTGCAGTATTAGGATTGAGGAGGCTATATATAGCCTATTACACTCAATATATCCCATGCAACAATATTAATCCACTGATACCCATACATACATACATACATACTCACGCCTTCATTAATAGAGTGGGGTAGGCAGAGCTACAGAATTACCAACAAGTCTAAAAACTTGTTGTTCATTCTATAACCACATTTCGCACAATCAAGCTTGTAAAGCCATGTGTATTTTAGTGACAGGTTGCAAGCCCGTCGCCTAACAGTACAAGCCATTATTCCCTTAGTCGCCTCTTACGACATCCACGGGAAGACATGGAGTGGGGCTTTTCTAATCTGGCAGCCACTCGGCCTCATTTAACTCAAATTTAAAATCCGTCAAGGTGAAAAACATGACAACACTTTTTAAACACACTGTCCTCCTTTTGAATAGTGGGGGAAAAAGCATCTTGCACCTTGATGGGGTTTTGTATGGAGTAGCAGACCAAAAAAAGATAGCGTGACGATTTGAATAAATTCAATACAGGCTGACAAGGATTGGCTGCTTCAAGAGATGACTAAAGAAATGAAGGGGATGAAAGGCGGGGGGGGGGGGCAGTGGGACACTAAATATACTATTTAGATTCGTTCGATTACATATGCGTACACGCATCTTTGTCATGCTTATTTATAAGCATGAAACTTGAGCTTTAGTAATGAGCTTGAATTGAACGAATTTGTGGTTTTGTATGACATAACATTTACAGAATTTAACATGAATACAAGTATAAATTAAAACTAAACGTAATCAAACAAAAATAAAAATTATAATCCTTACGCCAAAAAGCTGTCAAATTCAATAGCCAAAGTAAATTCAATCATTTTCTGTTTTTAATGAGGTTCTACTTGCTACAGGAGTTTTTTCTGTGACTGCCTTAGTCAGTACCGTAAATCGGGGTGAGTAGGGACACAACCTAAAATAAGCCATATCTTGTTACAAATAAGAACAAGTATTAAATGGACAATAACGTTACGTAGGTATATTTGAAATAATTTGAGTCTTATACATACAAACATACATTAAATCACGCCTGTTTCCCAGAGGGGTAGGCAGAGACCACTTCTTTCCATTTGCTACGATCTTGACAAATTTCTTTCGCTTCTTCCACATTCATACATCGAGTCATGCACGCACGTCGGTTTCGGGTTCTTAAGATTCGGCCCTTTTCCAGTATTTCTCCGAATTGACTCGAAAAAGTACGCCTAGGGCGGCCCCTTCCGACCCAACCACTCACTTTCGGTCTGTATATCTCTTTCGTCAATCTTCTTTCATCCATCCTTTCCAAATGACAGTCTTATAATTAGTAACATATGCTTCATTTTAGGTTATTCCTACTCACCCCTTAATCCCTACTCACCCAATTTTACTGTATTGACAGCTAATAAATTACTAAACTAATTCGGCAGCCTCCTGTATCTCATTAACAATTACAATAATAGGCGCTGTGATGTAATTCGTGCAACTGTTATGATCTATTATGCAGATGCATCTATTCAAATCTTCGCATCAATCAGTAAGTTTACTTTCAGTCGCTAACAGCCCTTTTACCCTCAAGGTTCTCTCCGTCAGTCAACAATCAGGTATGTATTTAAGGCTGCGTTTATCGCTTGAAAAAATATGAATAAAACATCTGTCACTTTCTAACACGTAAGGGTTATACCTAACGAGAGTGTTGGATGCTTTATCGAAATTTTGACACGCGATGAACGCAACCATACTAGACTCGTAGAATTCTACTAATGTAAGTCACACACACACACACACACATAAACTCACGCCTTTATTCCCAGAGTGGGGTAGGCAGAGCTACAGAATTTCCAACAACTATAAAAACTTTTTGATAATTCTGTAACCACATTTTGCACACTTAGGCGAAGATGTTTACCAGTGTATAATTAGTGACAGGTTAATATAAGTCGTCTTCGTCTTATATGTTAGTGTAAGACATTTGCATGTAGTTTTTGTATTTATTTTGCCGCTAACTATAAGTAGTGTGTGTAGTGAATAAATGTATTTTTCTTTTTCTTTTCTTTAAGTGCCACATTCAGAGACGTCAATTAAATTAATGCTTGTTTAGTGACGTGTTGTCTTTATTCTTTTGCTATAGCAAAGAAAGTGACAGCAGCTACTTTAGTCAAGCATTAAATTTAATTGACGTCTCTAAGTGCCGCAGTAAGTGTCCAAGCATCCGTCACTCTCGTACTTATTTACGTGTCAGAAAGTGACGGATGCCTTATTCCACACTTTGTCACGCGATTAACGCAGCCGTATTCGACCACCTGACGTATTCATTTTACGCATTTTGCTGTATAATTTCAAGCCGAGTAAGCGTGATAGTGATAGGTAATCTTTCTACTACTAGGACTACATTCTTTGCGTTACTAGGTAGGTTAGGTTCGATAGGTTACTTCAAATGTCCGAAGGCCAAATTACCTACAAATAGGAGCCCCCCTGTGCGGGGCTCCGTCGACTGTACTTAGACGATGAAAAAATAAAAAAAAAGATATAGGCTACAAGCGATGTGGTAATTTTGGTCAGTGACCCGGTAAAACTTGTCTAGTAACTGAGGGACGACACTAAACGTCTTTCTTGCCTGTTCAATCTTCAGCGCATATTTCGCATTTGCAATCCTAAGATTTCAGTCTTTAGATTGTAGTCTTGAGATTACAAATGTCTATGGGCTTTAGATCCTTCTCCGTGTGTGGTAATAAAACAATAGACATTTAACATTAATTTTATTAATCACAATGCTCGTTGCTATATTTGTACACTATACCGTTTGTAGATAGATACATGTCATCGCCATCGAATGCGATACCAGCTGGTATGAAGTCAAGGTCCATCAGTTTCCTCGGTATTAGACTATCTGGTCTCAAATGATACAGACCATCGTTTGTCGCTAACACGACTCTATGAGTTTCATCAATCGTTATTGCTCTCGCTGCATTTTTAGCAATTCCTACAAACTCAACAGGTTCATGGAAACCTTTTAGTAAAACCTTAACGTATTTAGAATCACATTCATAAAATATATTGTCGTCAGCGTCCACCGCTATAATAAAGGCACAAGGTACATGCTGCACTCGACTTTTTTCATTTCTCTTCAAATTAACTTTATATACTTCATTGTTTGGGAATATAACTACGTATATATCGTCGCTGTGATTAGGTTTGAATAGTTGAACTATGTCTTCATCTTTTAAACTAATGAAGTTAGCTTTATCTGTTGCATTTAGAATATTTAATCCTCCATCAGTGCCTATGTACACTTTGTTGTTTTGTACATCTACTGCTGCAGCTTGACCGTTAACATTATCAATTTTAATAGGTACTCGATTTCTTAATATATATTGATCCATTTTGGTTTGGACATCATCGTTTTGTAGTGTATCTAGATCGATTAGAGTGAATAATAGATCTTTTTTACTCGGGTTGAACACTAAGTTTGTTGGTAATCCTTTGATGGTTAAAATGGAAGATCTGGTGAAGTGCTGGTCGTCATATATAAAGGAGCAGTTGTGTTCCGATGCAAATGCAGCGGAAAAAAACAGAAGCAGCAGTGGCAACATATTTATCTGAAATAGATATAAAGTTCATATGTTAGAAGTTATCTAAATGAAGAAAACAGGTCACAGAGATATTAATATAAAAACAAGCTCAATGGTTGGGAGAGGTAAAATTTGAATTGAATGAAGTGTAAAAAAAATATTTGTATGAAATAAAACGAAAGTATTTTATTGCGATATATTTATCATATTGATTCGTGCCTCACTTAATTAATGTTTCTGTAAGCAAGCAAACAAAAGTTTTTTTATTATAATCTCGTTTTTGCAAGTTCCTGATATATTGACAATATTTACGACAAGTAGGTAAATAATATAATAATAACGTTATAAATGATTGCGTGAGGGACATTTACACAAGACAATTATAAAACATGGTTGGTTAATACATAAATATTTTTTTTAGTTAACTTTCGCAAGTCTGTTTACCAATTGTTTCATTTACATGGTTTTTTCCACATTATAGAATCCATAGAATGTTTCAGAAAAATGCATTTGAAACTTATAAAAAACGAATATTTGAACTAAAGACAACTCGCTCATTGAATATAAACTGGACACATTCCAAAATAATTTGCTCATGCATTAAAAATCTTATACCAACAGCTTCTAATTTCAAAATGCAACACTGACTCATTTCGAAATGTGTCCCTTTTGTATTCAATGAACGAACTCTCATCATCATTATTCTCCTGCCCTTATCCCAACTCTATTGGGGTCGGGGCAGCATGTTTTTTTAGACTAAAGAAAACTCTAAAATAAATACAAGCAACAAAAAAAGTATAAGTACCTATCTTCATAAAAAAAAACATGCACAGAACACCCTTCAACTTTGCACTATCCGAACGAACATGGCATCTATTTTTGGGTCAATCAACTTTTCTTTGTAGCTCATTGCCATGGTTACGTCTCCTGGGTCACTCTTAAAAACCACGATTTTAAAGTATATAAATCCAGCTAACATCAGATTTTGTGGAAATTACAAACCCATTGTCTTATGGGTTTTCTTCCAAAGCGTATTAGTATTGTATATTATAAAAAAAAATCTAAGAAACTTAATCACTGTTGTCTCCTGGCTTACGGGATAGAAGAACAACAACAAAAAGTTGATTCACCCTTTTAAGCAACGTACCGAATCTTTACTGCAAATATATAATTCAAGAGCAAAATGTAAACTTAACGCGTAAAGCCATGTTTACTAACCGACCTTAGGGCAAAGCTGAAATTGGCATGACAATATTAAATATATAAAAACTTACATATGATCGGCCACAAACAACGAGTCAACAAAACCAACTGAGATATATCCCTGCCCAGGAGTCGTTCAACTCTTATCGATGTAGTACAACCTTATCAATAACATAAATACTTAATTTAAATAATTAAATTAATAGAAGAGTTAAGTCTTCGATAGTGTTGCGATAACAATAAAGTTTACACTCCGTTAACTGGTATATATAGGCTATCTATCTATCAAACTTAAACGAGTAAGGAAATAGATTCAAGTGGGTTTCCATTGTCGTATGGAAGGAAGTTTTTTTTAGTTTGACGACGCGATAGCCTAGTTGGTAGTGATCCTGGGTAGTGATTCTGTAAACAACGCCGGTTGTACGGACTGTCGAGTGATATCCAAGCGGCGAGATTAAGTAGTCCCGTCAGTGCGAACAAAACACATTGTAGCGCGTGCATTTTCAATTTAGCAGCATGGTTCCTGCCGATGGGTCGAACGTACCTATATGGCTGCTTAATTGAAAATGCACGCGCTAAAATGTGTTTTGTTCGCTCTACTAAACTACTTAAACTCGCCGCTTGGATATCACTCGACAGTCCGTACGACCGGCGTTGTTTACAGAATCATTACCCTGCTTACGAAGCTAGAGGTCCTGGGTTCAAATCCCGGTAAGGGCAGATATTTGTGCGATGAGCGCGAATATTTGTTCCTGAGTCTTCTATGTTTTCTTTGTATTTAAGTATTTATTTCTCTATATTAGTATTTATATCGTTGTCTAGTACCCAAAGTAGTTTGGGACTAGGTCAATTGGTGTGACTTAGTCGCCTGATATTTATTTATTTATTTATACGAGATTTTCCAACTAAAGCAAGTTTTTTTTTTATCATGTGTGGCACAAACCTAATGTTTTAGAGCAGAGGTCCCTAAACTTTTTTGTCTCGTGGACCGGTTTCGGTTATGGGTAGACCAGCACCCCATTTCACCATCCTGATAATAACAGGTTAGGTGTCATTTTTTGTGTAGGTACATTGCGCAGGCTTATATGAAACCCAGTGATGTGTCAACTTTGCAATGTATACCGAATTGTCACCTCTACACGTGAAACTTATAACACCCGTCTTTTTCGCGTCGGGGTATAAAATCTACACGCAAAGAATTGAATTTATATAGATAATACTTGTTTATTTATCTATTTATAACAAAGTATTACGTAAGACTCAAATAAAAATCTTCGCGGATGAAGTCACGATCAGAAGCTAGTATACTAAAAAAAGCAGTTTGACGTGCCAGCTGACAATGCAACCGCGTTGCATTACAGCATTAATTCACGCATAGCTGGGTGAATACGAGTGGCGTGAGGGAACTAGGTTATATCATATCACCCGGTAAACAGCTCGGTTATGTATTGTATTAGTTATCGATAATAACTTAATAACTCAGCTGTTTTTGTTACTTCAAACACATGATTGATTAACGCTAAGTAGACTCAAGTTCATTTTTAGGGTTCCGTACGCAAAGGGTAAAAAAAGGATGAGTGATAAGAATGTTTTTGTATGAGAGAAGAATGTAACCGAGGACAAAGGCCACCGATGAATCTGATGATAAGAGGGAGCTGATGGCATAGCCATTTCCATTCTCAAGGCTACAATGATTTGTTATTTCCTAACATTGTTGTTTTTCCCCGTGTGGTTGCCGGATTAGAATAGTGCCACTCCAAGTCTTCCCGTGGATGTCGTAAAAGCCGACTAAGGTAATAAAGGCGTGTAGTACTGTTAGGCGATGGGCTTGCAACCTGTCACTAATACACTGGTAAACATCTTCGCCTAAGTGTGCAAAATGTGGTTACAGAATTATCAAAAAGTTTGTATAGTTGTTGAAAATTCTGTAGCTCTGCCTACCCCACTCTGGGAATAAAGGCGTGAGTTTATGTGTTATGTGTGTGTGTGTTAATTTGTCTATCCTTCGGCAGTGTCCTTGCTTATTCTACTCCAAGGTTAACTGGAAGAGATCCCATATGGGATAAGTTCGCCTATGTACATTATTTATATTGATGCAAACATGTCTTGTAATTGTTTATGTGCAATAAAGAGGTTACATACACATACAATCTCAAAATTGCTAATGCATTGCCAACCCTGAGGCCGAAGATAGAATGCCTCTATGCTAGTAATTTCACCGGTTGTTATATCCCCACAACGGAACAAAAAAATGCGGAAAATTATGTAAATGTAGGTAGGTGGTAAATGGTGGTAGCGATGCTGACGGACCCTGCACTAGATTCTACCACCACTAGGTTATAAATGATAACTATGTAGGTACTAATGAATGATAAGAGCTGGATGAGAGTGGCCGCAGATCGTGCTCGGTGACTAGTATAAGCTGATGGTGATGATGATGATGATGAAGATGATGATGATAATGATGATAATGATGATAATGATGATGATGATGATGATAATGATGATGTTGATGATGATACAACCAAACATTTCATACCAATTGTTTTTTACAGGTCAAAATGTGGAAATACATCGCAGTCAGTCTCATCACCGCCGTCCTGTCCAGCCCGCAAAGCAAGCTGTTCCTTAAAGAAAACATCATCTTCGCCTCTGACTTCAACATCACTAGTGTCATTGCTCCTGCCAACAGCAACAAAAACGTGTTGCAGGAGCCAGTGGACATGCAGAGCGTCTTCTTCACGGTAGAAGACCCAAAACTAGACGGGGGGAGCTGCATATACGTCCTTCAAGGTCTTGCTGCTTACGAAGTTTTAGAGGGAGGACGAGACACAACATCAGACTTCAGCAACGACCCGACAATATATTTCGGCGCACACAATGGTATATACAAATATTACCCAGATTCACTATCCGCTAAAAAGCACGGTCCTTTCAATGACGATATAAAACAAATACAAAAAGCGACGGCGATAGATGTAATTTATTTTCTGAATACAGAAAATAAACTGTTCAAAGTTGAAAAGAGCGGGACTGTGAAGACCAGGATCACAGCGGTCACATGTGCGACAGAATTTGTTTTAGACACATCTAATAATATATATTATTTGTCCTGTGGAGAAAATTTGCCGCATATTGTCAAAGCTGATGGGAATATGTTGAGTCCAACAGCAAATCTAATGGAAGAATTTTCATTCGTTAAGTTAATACGTCCAGCTTTTTTGATGGAAAGTTGCGTTCCCTTCTTAGGAGACGGATATCTTTACATCCTGTATTCTAACGGCACTGGGGAGAAAAGAGACTTTATTTTAAGAGACAAACCTAGTGCTATAAGTGTAGATGCAGCTATTTACGTCATTGCTGCATTGAACGGTAAAATATATGAGTTTAATGTAATGGATATATTACTAAAATCAATGTTTGGTACGGCAGAGGGAGTAGGCGACATGATGAAGATAATGTTACAGGCTCTCGATAAATCGAAGGACTATTTTCATGCCTACCGCTCATTAGTTGCCCAGTGACTTTAATTTCCTATTGTTACTATTTCTTCAATTAGAATCAATTTATGTTTGAGAGCCAAATCCTAGAATAACCTCAGTTTAAATCTCAGTTATAGTAGTAACTGTTACACGAAAGTCCAGCTCTAAGTTAAATTCCAGCATCACGCTGAGTTGGGACCATTTCGTGACTAAATTCCTGTGCGTATTACTCTGTTCTTTGTTCTTATTTGTCACGATTTAATGATTTTCTTCGCTTCTTTCTTTCTTTTTGTTACAGCTATATCTGTTCTTTTATTCAAATCAAATCTTATCGACCACTAAATGTAGGAATACCAAATAAGTAAGCGACCACATCAGAGCTTAGGGCTGCGTTTCCAGAGATGTCCAAGGATGCGTTGCGAGGGATGTGTTTGTCATGAACCAATAGAAATACTTCTTTTACCTATCCTCGATTAGCTTAGCTCTGGTGGAAACAGTTCAGCGGAGCGAGGTTTTACTACATACAAAAGAAGGGAAAGATGTGTGCGAGGAATGTGTTGCGAGGAATGTGTTGAGAGGCGGCATCCGGCTCCGCTCCCGCCTCACCGCACCCCGCTTGCTTATTTAAAAAGAGGCCGCTACACATCCTCGCACCGCTCAGCTACCTCGCACATCTTTCGTGGAAACATTCACACCGTTACACCTCCTCGTTACACAGCCTCGCACCGCTCAGCTACCTCGCACATCTCTGGTGGAAACGCGGCCTAACGGTGCGTAAGTTACGGTCCGTCAAAATTGACGCCATGTAATTACTATGACCCAGTCTTTTGTTACCCAACGTCACCGTAATTTACGTGTCGGTGTGGCCGCTCCTTAAAGTATAAAGGCACCAAATTAAGTTACGCTCGCGGTAATCAGAGCACCCCACTTCAACGTGGTCTTGTCTATCCTATCCCTACCTTAACTAATTCAAATGTCACAATGACAGATATTGGACAAAGCATGGTTTGGCTAACCCACGGTTATTCCACGATTATAAGTAAGCGAGCGGTAGCCTAGGAGGGGTATCCTGCCTTTTGACCAAATCATCATTTGACAAACTATATCATTTTTCAAACTTTCATTTCGCAAAAACGTGTTTGTGCTTAATCCATTACATATTACAAAGGTTACATGGGCTTATTAAATAATTTAGGTTAGGTTAGAATTTTGACTACATGAAATTGTAAATAGGGGATGCAAAAACCCGGTTATAATCGGTTTTAACCGGTTATTTTCATACAAAACCGGTTAAAAACCGGTTAAATTGCATTCCCTAATTGTATTGTAAATAGGGAAAGCAAAAACCCGATTATAATCGGTTTTAACCGGTTATTTGGATACAAAACCGGTTAAAAACTGGTTAAATTGCATTCCCTAATTGTAAAACAAACGAACAAAAGTCTTGCGAATACCGAATGATTTTAAACTACTTTTAAGTTATTTTTAATCCTATGCAAATTTTAATTTTAATTAATTTAGTTTAGATTCTATGTTCTACATTCTATTTGTCGGAGTCTAAGTGAGTGATAATTTCGCATACGTTTTATACACGCATAAGTGTCACATTTACACTACCTTAATCCTCTTTAACTAACTAAACTAAACTCTGTAAATATGACGTTGTTGTATGTTCTTAATAAATAAATAAATAAATGAATCTATTAAGCTATGTTCCTAATGATGAAGTGAGTTTTAGTTTACTTTATTCCTACGCAACTCCGCAGTCAGCCTGTATATTTAATAGGATAAACTGAGGGCCCAGACAAGATGCATTACGCTAACTATCGTTTCTATTCGTTTAGTTTTTAAACCAATCGCGTCACTGGCACATCACGTGACTTTTCGTATCACGTCATCTTCCAGTGACGTGATTGGTTTAAAAACTAAACGAAGAGAAACGCTAGCTAGCGTATTGCATCTTGTCTGGACCCCCTGGGGTGTTATTCTCTCAAAAAGAACGGACACGGTCGGACGGACGAGTGAAATCACAGTGGCGAGTTTAAGTAGTCCCGTCAGAGCGAACAAAACACATTTTAGCTATTTACACTACTTAAACTCGCCGCTTGGACATTCACTCCCGTCAGTGCGAACAAAACATATTTTAGTGCGTGCATTTTCAATTTAGCAGCATGGTTTCTGCCGACGGATCGAACGTAAAAGGCTGCTTAATCGAGAAACTATCAAAGTTACAAAACTAAAGCTTTGGAAAACGTTGAAAATGAAATAAGTTCACGCGTGTTTCCCAGAGGGATAAGCAGAGACCACTTCTTTCCACCTGCTACGATCCTGACAAATCTCTTTCGCTTCTTTCACATTCACACCGTCATCGTTGTATCTTTAGAAGGTATAAGGGTAAAAGGAATGGAATACGCTTTTCATAAAATAAATTTTTAATAACACACTTTTTTTAAAGTTTTTAAAATTATCTTTCAAGATTATATTGCATTGTCTTTTAGTTTGATCGATCCAAGTAAAGCAAGTATAACTTACATCAATTATTTTATTACTTTCCATCAAAACTACTGAAAATCTCTGGTTTTCTGAAGTATCGTTCCATTTGTTTTGAAATTAATTCTAAAAAACCTTCTATTATCATCTTCATCATTTTTCCGAGATCAAACTCATATATTTTCTTGTCTTCTGCATAGTAAAAATTAAGATTAAGGTGCTCGAAATTGATTATGGCAGCAGTTACATTTCTCGATAGATCGAAATTACCCAAGGGTACGGCGGTACCATTTGATAACATATTGTAGATAATCCCATCACCTGCAACTAGTGTACCAAGCGTACCGTTCCCAACATTGGCGTTTTTAACAAAGAACACGTTGCTGTGATTCCTAATATACCCATTAATATGTTTAACAACTTGTCCATCATAAACGTAGAAAGTTTTGTCTTCCAAGTAATAGTATATAGATCCTGTATAATCAACACTGATTGCTTGAGCGTTTTTGACTTCATTCACAATAGCATATTCTTTGCCTTGTTCAGTGACCTTGTACAACTGGTGTTGACTGTTTAAATAATATAGAACTCCATTAATCTCAGGTACTATACTTATTATAACGTCATTAACTGTACCATATTTCTCAGCTGCGTTATTACTTTCATTGTAAACGTAAATTCCATCTTTAGCACCGAAATATACAGGATTCGATCCATTGACAACTGCAATATCTTTAGCATCATCAAGAAGTTTAGTTTTAACTCCATCTTTGAGCACAAATAGAGCATTGTTGATTCTTTCTCCATTTTCATTGATATCAGCTTCAATGAAGAATAAAACTTTATCTATGGCTTCGTTTGTAGTTGTATTATGGTTGCCTGTTTGTACGTGTGTGTCTAACTTTTTTGAAATCCCCAAACTTATTATATCACATGTACCAGTATACATTAAAGTGGTAACACTGTCGTCTTTGGCGTTTCTTTTAGCTAACGGGGCTCCGTAAGAAGTTGCCAACAAAAGGCACTGGGCCATTGCTAGTAGTGTTAACGACGACATTTTGATATCTGAAAAAAATCACTTAGTTATTCCTTCTTATTTTATTTTAGTTTAAATATGTCCTGGAATTTTAGGTATATTCCAAGGAAAAAATCATTTTCCCTTGGTGTCATGGGTGTCATTTGTACAGTCACGAGATTTAATTTCGTATCCACCTTAGATCCAAAGTCAATCTGACATTCTACAACAATAAGGTTAAGTTTCCTAAAAGTCACAAATGACTTGACATCTCTAATGACATTGACGACTTCAAGCATATTTTTCTTCAAATGGGTCCCAAATTAACGCTCGCGACCGTACTATTCCCAAATTTTATCTGAGGTATTTTTTGGGTCGGGCTTATAATTTCTGAAAACATAATTTTAATCGTAGCAGAATTTTCATCGCCAGAACTAAGCGGAAAAGGAGCTTTTATGTTGTTTAAAAAACATTGAAACAATACATCACGAAACGTTCTCCATGACATAATTCAACTATTTAATAAATCACCCGACAATATACACGATTTAAAATTACTTGCAATGACCATTCCACGAACTGAATTCTCGACGCAATAAAAATACATGAAATGATGACTTTGAAATGAAATTCGACGAAATAAGTGTCGACAATTTGATGATAAACTCTACGCACTATCGTTAATTTAACTAAACTACTTACCCGTACGATGTAAACAAAACAACTAAGTAAGTTTGTTAAAAGCGTATTGGATACCTACCTACTCCAACAACTTATTATCTCATGTTTACTTTATCGTCGTGAACGTGATCAGGCTGTGATCAAAGCCCCTAAGTATAATAAATCGTAAAAAAACATGTTTTTTTTTATCAAACAGAAAATATCTCTTGGTTGGCTCTAATTTTCGGTGAAATGTAGTTTTTACAATCTAAACTAATGTGTCAGCATTGTCTCAGATAACCCATACTGCCCACCGAAATAAGAAGGACGCATGAGCAATTTTTGATAGTCAAAGCAAACGTAACCCCCCTTAAGAAATAAGGTCACTAATACATACGCGGTTCTATGAGACATACGCTCTTTTTTCCAAGGAGGGCAGCATAGGTTAAGCGTTGTTTTAAGGTTATCTTCATTTGTTATAGATAGTGTCTTATTTGCTTTTATAATAATTAGACTACGCCTTGCGTCCAATAGCGTCCACATTACTATTAGGCTGCGTTTCCACCAGAGCTGTGCGAGGCAGCGAAGCGGTGTTGCGAGGAAAAATCCACCAATAGGATAGTGAGGCTAGTAAAACAAATGAATCCTATTGGTGGATTTTTCCTCGCAACACCGCTTCGCTACCTCGCACAGCTCTGGTGGAAAAGCAGCCTTATTGTGTTTTTTTTAATAGACTTTGTGTGAAATCGAAGGGTTTTTGTTGTACAAAAGAATACACCATTTATAAGGTATCACTACATAGTATAAAACAAAGTCGCTTCCCGCTGTCTGTTTGTCCCTATGTATGCATAGATTTTTAAAACTACGCAACGGATTTTGATGCGGTTTTTTTAATAGATAGAGTGATTCAAGATAAATAAATAAATAAATAATAAATATCAGGGGACAATTTCACACCAATTGACCTAGTCCCAAACTAAGCTCAAGGCTTGTATTATGGGTACTAGACAACGATATAAATACTTATATAGAGAAATATATACTTAAATATATAGAAAACATCCATGACTCAGTAACAAATATTCGCGCTCATCACACTAATATCTGCCCTTACCAGGATTTGAACCCAGGACCGCTAGCTTCGTAGGCAGGGTCACTACCAACTAGGCCAGCACGTCGTCAAAGATCTAAGATCTAAGCATACATAGGGACAGACACTGTTTTATACTATGTAGTGATAATACATACCTGTGCGGCGTTACGGAACCCTCGGTCCGCGAGTCCAACTCGCACTTGACCGGTTTTTTATAAGGAGCATTAAAAATAAAAACGACAAACTTTAATTATTTTATATTTATTTTTTCTTGCCTGTCCTATATGTTAGCTCCAATATTATTTCCAACAGAGATATCCTCATTTTGATCTCTATTGTGATCTGGTATAGCTCTCCGAGTTTCCAATAGCTCAGAAGCATCCTTAAATTTGTATTTTATCAGCTTCTGTAAAAAATAAAGTTTATATTCAGTAGACCAAACTTCCCGATGCGCCGTGTGGTTGCCTGGTTAGAATAGTGCCACTCCATGTCTTCCCGTGGATGTACGAGGCGACTAAGGGAATAAAGGCTTGTAGTATTGTTAGGCGATGGGCTTGCAACCTGTCACTAATACACTGGTAAACATCTTAGCCTGATTTGAAAAATGTGGTTGCGGATTTGTCAACAAGTTTTTAGACTTGTAGATAATTCAATAGCTCTGCCTACCCCACTCTGGGATTACAGGTGTGAAGGTAAATTCAAATTCAAAAGGTATGTATGTATGTATATATAAAACCCCCAATTTAATAGTCCGGTCTCTACTTTCAGACTCGATATTTATCTAACGACCAAATCGAATTTCATAAACCTTAGGATTATTCGGTGAAATACTGGAAAAGGGCCGAATCTTAAGTACCCGAAACCGACGTGCGTGCATGACTCGATGTATGAATGTGGAAGAAGCGAAAGAAATTTGTCAAGATCGTAGCAAGTGGAAAGGAGTGGTCTCTGCCTACCCCTCTGGGAAACAGGCGTGATTTAATGTATGTATGTGTATGTAGGATTATTCTAGTAGGATTGAGAAGCGACGCCTCAATCGCGTAGCTCTCTAAAACATCCATACAAGTTTAGCTCCGGGCGATAACTTCCATTTCCACGACTTTCGAACAAATTGTATATACGAATATTATGAAAAACTAGGTTTGTACCTTTCAGTTTATTTTTCTTTTATTTGGTCTTTTCCCAGAAAAAAAATTGGAAAGGGAAACGTAAGGTGAGTACCAAAGTCTACGTACGACTGTATGTGGTGGGTGGTGGGTGGCGATCGAGTCCTTAGACAGGGTGCCTATCATTTTATCGAATCGTGTTTCACCGAACATATCATTTCGCAGAATTTTATTTCATCGAAAGGCATTTCTCGCCGCTTTTTTTTTGGTAGTAACAAGTCGAACCTACCTTCATAATGTTTAAGATATCCTGAAAACAATGGCTGCAGCAGATAGCGTTCGATGAAATGAAATTCGATGAGATGATACAAAGATCTCTATGCCATAAAAAAAAAAAAAAAACCATGTAGTGAAGTTTGATAAAATTATGGGTTACCACCAACTGACCTTGGCAATGTACGCAGTAGGACGGCAAATTGGCTAAGTAGGTAATAAACAAACATACAAACTGTCGCATTTATAATATTAGTAGGATACCCAGGAATCGAACCCAGACGATGGTTTAATGTGACCAGTTTTTATTGGTCAGTTTACTAAAAATTAAAGCTAGCTAGATCGATTTATCCCCCCCGAAAATCGTATATATACTCGTATATATATGTGTATAAGAATTGCTCGTATAAGGTATTAAATAAAATTAAATAACTCACATATATTTCAACACCTTAATATTCTGCTATTTATTCCCTTTTTTTTTTAAAGAGACCTCCTTTCCCTGCTGCGTGTCTTTGATATGACGATGGACGTAAATAATTTGATAAGTTAACGCGGGCCAACATAAAAACAAATATTCAATCATGTACAGTCAGCGTGAAAATGACGTATTTAACTTTTTACTTTTAATATTAGCATTTCTTTATGGCAAAAGCACGAGCACTCATTCCACCTACACACTCTACTCATTCTTACTTAAGTGAGATCTGAGACCGATAGCACAGAATAAGTAATAGTACCTACAACCGATAGACATCTGCTTTTTCAAGCCTGCAATCCCAAGACTGCGTTTGCTATGCCAACTCTGAGGGTTAAGTTAGAATGCCATCATGCTAGTTATTTCACCGGTGGTCGTACCCTCACACTGGAACAAAATAATATGAATCTTGCTCGGCTCGATATCTTAAAAACATGATTCCAGCAGAAAATAGCGTTCGATGAAATGAAATTCGGTGAAATGATACATTCGATGAAGTGTCATTCTAACAATGATGGGTCGCCTGCAAAAGGGCCTGTGACCACTTTAATCCTGACTTGTGTCTAATGCAAAACGTATTATAATTAAGTAACATACCTAACCCTTTGGTACTTCGTCGCTTTAACACCTTTGGCGGGTTAATGCAGCAGTTCATATATGACGTTAAAATGACGAAGCACTTAATTAATAAGGACGACCGAACTATCGATAAAAAATGTTCAGCTGTTTGACATGATACCTACGTAAATTGGCTGGGCATTGTTCACGTTTCAGTAGTCGGGTAAACATTCAAAATACCTACTTGATGGTACCACATGGGTACCCGCTCAAACGGTTAAGCACTACAGGGGGGTTATTATGACATAGCAATGCAGTTCTGTTTACGCTGAGAGAAAAGGACAAAGGTATATAGCTGCTATAGCTCCGTCCTTTACCCTCACCGTAAAATAAACGGTATAGCCACGTCATAATACACCCCCAGTTAGTAAAAAAAAACGGTCTACAATTGGCGTAGAAATCAAGTAACATGGAAAACCTAATCTTTAAGTCTGTTGAAAAGCCCCCTATGTCCAGAAGTGGAAGTAATTCCGCTGACGTTTCTGACTGTACTTTATTGACTAATCAAGGGTCATTATGGGAATAACAAATAACAGTAATGGTTTAGAATATCTTTTAATAATTATCTCCATTAGTGACATATTAATAAACCTCATTAATATGTTTATAAATATAGGTATCTATTTATTTTCTTATTTATTGTAAATTCTCTCAGAATTTTTTGTTAATTTGATCTAGTTTACACAAACATTATCTATACCTAACAATTTATATATTTTAAGTCTTCAAAAGAAGATGTAGTGACAAAGATTGAAAAGGGCATGCTTCGACGGTTCGGTCATTTGGAAAGGATGGATGAAAGAAGATTGACGAAAGAGATATACAGATCGAAAGTGAGTGGACGGGTCGGAAGGGGTCGCCCTAGGCGTACATTTTCGAGTAAAATCGGAGAAATAATGGAAAAGGGCCGAATCTTAAGTACCCGAAACCGACGTGCGTGCATGACTCGATGTATGAATGTGGAAGAAGCGAAAGTTTGTCAAGATCGTAGCAAGTGAAAAGAAGTGGTCTCTGCCTACCCCTCTGGGAAACAGGCGGCATTTAATTCTTCAAAAATGAAAGTCTTCAAAAAATATTTATTCATTAAAATTTCTCTGCACAATATAGATTTAAAAATGTATAAATGACGACAAAAACTATGTTGTTTACCTGAGTTTAGGTAATTATATACCTGAATATTTATTTGTTATTTGTACCCTTACCATGTGTCTAGCGCTAATAGCGAGTCGAATACTCTGTCCCTTGCACTCTATATGAATATTTGTGGGGTCTGCGAGGGACAGAGCTTCGACTCGCTAGCGAGTACTGGTCCTATTTGCATTTTAAACTTTCTGTAATATAAGGTCAACTAAAACATTCTTATGAGGTAAAACTTCTCTCTTCTTTCTTTCTGTCTCTCGTGGTTCTCCATTAGAGGTGTGAGAAGCCTCTATTCTCCCTACCGGAGAAACCAGGCAAGTTACCCAGAGGATCGTTGCTTTGTCTGCAAAGAAAAACAAAGGTTCAGTTAAGAACCACGCTACCATAGAACATGTTCTGAATCGGAGATCTAAGTATGCTGGTCTTGTTGCCACTAAGTGTAGACTAAAGACGAAGGGGATGGCAATAACCGCGGTAATCAGGAAAATTATAATAACTATTTTTTCTCAAACATGCTCGGAAAGGATGACCTTTCTTTTGAAAATCGAAGCCACGAAGTGCCTCATTTTCCTCCTAGGAGTAAAATAAACGTATGAAAACACTTTCCGTCCATGTCCATATAATTTATTAAAAGTGCTCTCTATTGCATATAAAATCGAAAGGAACGTCAAAAAAATCCCGTACACCCAGCTTGTGGGTGCAGTGCAGTGGGCCGGCGCGCCGGGCACCTGTGCGGGGTAGATCTCACTATTCCCATTTCCCATTGCAGTGGTAATACTGAGACTGCACTTTTTTTCAAATCAGTCTCACTATTCTTATTGAATTACGAAACGCCGAATGGTAATAGCGAGACTTATGTTCTCCTACAAAATGTCTCATTATTCCCATTTTGAGCGGTTTTTTTTAAACGTCGGGTGTAAAATAATATACTATCCTACAGAAAAAAACAAATATACGCAATATAAAATTTTATTTGGGCTTTCAATAATTATTTATGTATATCTAATAATTGTATTTACAACGGCAAGCCAAAATTCTTCAAATTATCTCAATAGGTACCTATCCATTTTGTTAATTTGTGATCAAAGATGAATATTATATCATTTAAGATATTTCTCATATGAGAAATGGATACGTCATTGAAAATCATTATTGTCATTGTGCCTTATTATTACTAATTGCCTGTATAGATATCAAAACAATAATAAAGAGGTCATAATATCCGAGCGTTTTATTGGTCGCGAATAGTAGCGGTTATATAAACGCAATGGGGATAGTGATACAAGTAGTATCACTATTACCATCAATGGGAAAGCTCAATGGGAATAGTGAGATCTACCCCCTGTGCGGCGTTGTGCGTGGAACTATCTTAACTTGTACTCGGTAGTTTTCAAACAAACATTCTCTCCGAATTTGTCAGAGGTTTTTAAAAATACTTAAAATTATGTATTTGTATCATTTCCTCGCATTGTTTGAGAAAAGCATTATATATGCCTCGGCGGAAACGACGATTTCCTGACTCGTATTTTAGCAGGACTCGCTAATGCTCGGCCTACTAACCAACTCGTCAGGTAATCCCTTCCTTTCCGCGCCTAGGCAATAATGTACTATTATTCACTCAGGAACGACTTGAGCGTCATTGACTGAGTAAAGGTTCTTTGCCACCGACATTATGAGACGAGGTGGAACTAGAATTGAAATGGCGCCATTTCTACCTAAAATTGCCATATCGCCCTTAGATTGTAGGCTACGTATAGTTTGGATATAATGCTGTTCAGAGGCCCTTGCCATGATGCACAACGCGTTTCTATTCGTTTAGTTTTTAAATCAATCGCGTCAGGTAGATGAAGTGATTCGAAAAGTCACGTGACGGCCTCAGTTCGTCTTGCGATAAACACGCGGGTGCAACAATGTCCCGTAAATAAGTACCTACTGTTACATTTATTAAGACTGCGCCGAGCGTACGCCGGATGTACAGTGGCGCCCTCATTACTTTTATTGTGTTTTCTGATAAACTAAAGTATTTTCTTGAAACTGAACGAAATGTATTTGTACTACAAATAAAAACACAACTTATAGGGTATATCATATAGTTTAATAACAATTCACCTTCGAGTTATTAACTTAACGGAAAAAAGTGGCTACCTTTTCCCGTTAAGCCGACTACTCAAAGGGTAATTATTATTAAAGTTTGTTACGTATCCCATAAATTGTGTTTTTACTCGCGCTACAAACACATTTCGTCTGATTCCAAGGAAATTCTCAAGTTATTTAGAAAACACCACAATAGTAATGAGGGCGCCGCTGGACGCTCGGCGTTTGCTCGGTGCAGTCTTAATGGAAGAAGCAGATGAAGATAAGATACTGTAAGACGAAATAATCGCATAGCTCTGTAATATTATCGTGGTTACATATTTTTAAAGCTTTAGACGTATTTATGGATCCGCCCTTCGCGAGAATCGGGTTTCCGTTGCAAAATTAATAAGCAGTATCTAGGTAGCAATAAGGTTCGTTATACAAAAAAAAAAAAGTCGTAGCGCATATCCGCGTTAATCCATACTATTTCCACTGAAGATGTCTGAGAGAATTGAAATGTTGCCATACAAATTTCAATTATCGTCTGGCCCCAACCCCAACCTCGTCTCGACTTGCCGGTGGAAAAACACCTGGAGGCTGTTAGTCTTTCATGATATATAAACTTTGTGCTATTTATTGGTAAAAAAAATAATGTAGTTAGGTTCGACTCGATACAATAGTTTTTGTGTTTTTTAAGAACAAAAAAAATGTTCTAAAAAAGTACAGGATGGCGTTTCCTAGTACCCCTAGTACCCCTTCGCCTTATAATTAAACAACTATTTGGAAAAATCAAAGATTGTACTAAATTAGCAAAACAGTTATCATATCATTAATTGATACGCGCGCTTGTTTTCTCACAAAAAAACAGGAAATAATAGTAAACAACAGATATACTAGATTAACAAACGAATAAATTATATAAAACTAAATTATACGAAACAAAAAAGGCCAAAAAAGGGACATATAATGTCAAGTGATGAATTAACTGATGTAGCCTAAATTTTATTTAAATATACTCTTTATTTGTAGTAAAAGTGGACTTACCGATGTATTTGTGTTTTCTAATATGTATTTTATTGAATTACTTAGAATATTTTTTCTTTTGAATCTCCTTTTGGATAACAGTTTTTTTTACGCACTTTATTAAGAAAATGCCATTATTAGGGGAGTCAGAATATTGGGGTACTACAGACTAAACATAAAAAACTCATTTTTAACTTAAAATAAAACTTTATTAATAAAATCAGAATACTTTTTAAATTACATTAAAATGTATAAATTTAAAACATCAAAAATCATTACATTATTTTATTTTAAGGCAACGTCATTGGCATGAATGTAAATTTTTAACAATAAAATAGAAATAAACTTGTTTTTTTTTCAAAAATGTCAAGTATCAGCCATGAATCACTTGAGATTTTTGTTTCAAATTAAGATTATAAATGGATTGGTCCACTTTTTTTTTCTCTTAAAATTAACATGTTAAATATTAAATCAAGTATAGAAATCTGCCGAAAATTCTATGTATGAGAAATGTGTTAATTGGGCAATAGTTTATTAACATATTTCCCACAATTTTTTTTTGTTCTAATAATTCTTATATAAAAATATATACTTAACAAAATTAAGTATTTTCAGAAGCTAAGCGGTATATGAAATGACAACTATATCTACGGCAGTAGAAGTTTATGATCTTAAATACTGAAATAACATGTTTATTGAAAATAAAATAATATTACGGAACATAACTAAAATAAATGCAAACAGATCAAAACAATTTTTAAAGGGCAAAACATGTCAAACATATTTTTAAAGAAATGCCAATTAAAAAAAACTTGAAAAATTGTTGCACAAATCATGAGCGGTTCTGAGAAAACCCATTTGAGGGCGAAAGAAAGAGAATCGTTACAACAAAATCTGAATTAGAAAATCAGACATTTTATACATATCATTCGTATTATCCTTTCGCAATTCCAAAGTTCTGCGAGCCTAGTATGGTTGCGTTTATTACGTGACAAAATGTGGATAAAGCATCCGTCACTCTCGTACTTATATTTGTGTCAGAAAGTGACAGATGTTTTATCCACATTTTGTCACGCGATATACGCAGCCATATTAGACCCCCGTTTTCTAACTGTTTTTTTTTCTGAACCTTTTGACTTTAGAATATAGGTTAGGTTATGTTTGTATTAGGTATGTTTAGCAATTGAGTAAAACGAAACCGTTGGTAACTCAAATTCGACCTTATCAACCACAGTTTATCCAGTAGAAAAATATCAAATTTCAAATACATAGGGCAATCCATATATTTAAAACAGATTTCTTCAATGATAACACCATTATATTTTTTTACGTTTACGAATGACAATGTTCTAAAATGTCCAGATACTCAAAGAAGACTAAAAGGCAGTTCAACATCCAGACAGAATTCTGGCATCTGTTATGTAAGGAATAACTTGAAGAAGTAACTTACTCTGTAGAAGAGTCATATTAAGGTATAAAAAAAAACCATACTTTGGTTTATCATTATAGTTTATGCAAATCGTTGCAAAATTTTGAACTGCCTATAAGCACTTCAATGATGTAATTCAAAAGAAAACGAGTTAAATTCGCTGCAAAACTTAGGCCCTTATCTACAGTTCGGGAATGAAAGAGAGATCACTATTCCTTTCACAGCTTATTAGTACTTTTTTTTTCTAAAACTGGTTATATTTGATATTGCTATAGGAGTTTTCTCTGAGATACTGCCTATTGCCTTTGATGGTACGGTTATTTCCTGCGTCTTTCCTTCATTCCCTAACTGCATTTCCCTAGCGCTCATGATGCGTCCTCAGTCCTCACTTGGAGTGCACCAGGTTGAGGAACTCCTCACGCGTCTTCGGGTCATCCCGGAAGACTCCGAGCATGGTCGACGTCACAGTCTTGCTGTTGATCTTTTGGACTCCTCTCATCACCATGCACATGTGTCTGTGGAAGAGAGAGATAGTAAGCTTTTGTTGGTGGCAGGATATAGAGTTCAATGTTTTTAGTGTGAGTCTGTGTGTCTTTGTATCTACGTATCTGGATAATTTTCGCCAATTCAAAACTTTTTTTATGATAATTAAAAAATATATGATAATCTCACAACAAGCCCATTCACTTGATATGTCACACGAAAGTGTGCCCAATAATTCATTAATTTACGTTACCCATCTGTCTTTGGGTCAATCGGTCCAGATTCGAGTAGACTGGCTGTGACAGACGGAAGGACAGACTACGTGAGTTATCCTATAAGGGTTACCTTTTTCTTTTAAAATACACGCAACTCTAAAAAGTACAAATAATATCACCTGATGTCCCTCAAACTTCGAGCAACACGGAAGAGAGTAGGCATTCGCACCATTTCCCCTCTGTCATAGGACAAGCCCAAGCGGGCATGATAAAACTAGTACTACACAGACTACTAGGCTGTAGTAGGCTGTAGTACTGTGTAGTACCAAACAGAGTGCAGTCACGCGAGTAAACGTTACCTACACTTCAAAAGCCGCATTGCTCTGTATTCCGCTCTAAAAAGTGGTCTGGGACATCAAACTTACAAAATGATGGTATTACATTTCACATGCAAGTAATTTTTTGTCGTATTATCGCTAATATAGTGCATTAAGACACCAAATTCGTATATTTTATTTGTAGTATATTTGTACAATTTGTGTGCAAATTTCCATCCGCCAGAAATGACAGAACTATTTGACTGTAAGATTCATAGGCTCATAGCTAAGGCAACTCCCTTCCGCTAGGAAGACCGTGTTGCTCGAAGCCCTCAAATGTAGAACTAATCAGTCGCATTTGCCTTCCTTGGTCTCGAATAAGGCTAAGAGCAAAACCATAAAGTACAATAATATACTTACACTCCTTCTATCACCACGGCAACGCCCGCAGGCCTGACCGCCTGTGTGACCGCTATGGCAATCTGCTTGGTCAGTCTCTCTTGCACCTGCAGCCGGCGGGAGTAGATTTCGACTATTCTGTAAATTCAGAGGAGGACCATTATAAATGGGCAAATAACCCAGGAATAGGAGCCCCGCCATGCGGGACTCCGTCAATATTGTTAAGACAGACATAAGGTGAAAAAAACAATGTGGTAATTTAGCGACTCGGACTTTTTGAGATGCTGTCGTTAAGTGATCTGGTCGTATAGCGATCTAGGCAAAAAGCGATGTAGTCAGATCGAGATGTAGTCACAAAGCGATCTGGTCGTATCAGCTGCCTAGCCATATCGAGATGTAGGCGGAAAGCTTCTATCCTGTTTCGGGTACTTAAGATTCGGCCCTTTTCTAGTATTTCTTCGATTTGATTCGAAAAAGTACGCCTAGAGCGGCCCTTTCCGACCCCTCCTCTCACTTTCGATCTGTATTTTAATGTTAATATTAAAGTATTACATGTTATTTAAGTATCGGTTATCAATGTGGTTGCATCTTAATGTTCACATTAATATATCGGTGACTAAAATCAGTATCACGTTAAAAAGCAATTTTCAATCATCATATTTAATGGCCACCTTTCAATCATTTGCATATCTATTTTATTTATACTTATCTCAATTATAAACGATTAAACAACCGATATATTTATTTATGACAAAGAGAAGACAAACGAGCACACAGGCCACCTGATGGTAAGTGGAAACTGTGACCCATAGTCATTCGCATTCACAAGACTGCAATGCAATCGAAAGACTACAAATGCGTTGCCAACCCTGAGGACTAAGATGGAATGCCTCTATACTAGTCATTTCACCGGCTGTCTTATCCCCACACCGGAACACAACAATGCGAACACTGCTGTTTGGCGGTAGGTTAGGATAAGATAATGGTAGCGATCCGGACGGACCCTGCACAAGGTCCTACTACCCGTATATCTGCTATTGACTCTTTTGAAATTACATTGAATAACAATTCATTGAGTGCAAAAATATTGTTTAGCACTTACTTAGATGAGTTGATAACCTCCTCCTTTTTGTTATTTGAAGTAGGTTAACGCTTCGCAAGAAAAAATATCGTTTATCTTCATGGATAGCTGATCATAGACATATACTTGCTTTACGGTGGTACCAACAGCATCAAGGTTAACTGACCACTAATGAGCCTTATTGTAAGTAGGGTTTGCAATATTCGTTCAATTTTAGTATTCGAATAATACGAATATTTAGATTTCCAACATTCGAATATTCGAATATTTCGAATAATTCGAATATTTTTGAAAATTAAACAAAATAATGATTCTAAGTTGTGTAATTGTAAAATATGTGATGTTAATTTAAAATGTAATGACCTTACAATTCAAAAAAACATTTATAGTATCTTCTCCAGATACCTAGCATGTAGCCGAACTTGCTAGCTCCCTAGCTCGCTTTGTAAAGTGACAAGATTCACAAATGGTCAGTTAATTGTGTTGTTCGTGATACATAATTTTTATCCACATCAACTTATAAAATTAGTTTAAGTTGGTACGAGTTAGTACAGAATTGCTCCAGGTGTGCTGATGAGTTACCTGGCTAGCTTGCTGAGCCCCAGGATCTTGCCCTGCGGCAGGTACCCGATGGAGACCTTCCCGTAGAACGGGACCAGGTGGTGCTCGCACATCGAGAACATCTCTATGTCCTTCACGACCACCATCTCGTCGGTGTCTTCGTCAAAGATCGCCTCGTTCAGAACTTCTGCGAATTAGAAATTTAAAAAATTTAAGGTGGTACATAGTGATTCTGCGAAAGTCAATATATTTTGTTCATCTATATCATTTCACACGGTAATATTATATGCATTAATATTTTAGTATTTATAATATTTAAGGTAAGATATTAGTTGCAAATTTTCAAAAATCTTTCTTCTAAATTTCTAGTCAGTGTGACCATAATTGGCAGATTCTACCGTAGAATTTTTGATTTGGCTTATTTTGTCGATGAATTACGAAAGTGGTAGAATTTGGCAAAAGAAGAATTGTACATGTATAGAAGATAGATAATGGGCAAACCTTCGAGGCTCTGGTCGTATCCCTTAGTGAAGAAGAGCATGGCTTTAGCAGCGCGTTCTGGAGTCTTCAGCAGGCCCTGTCTGTCGGGGTCCTCTCCCAGACCTGGAAGTGGAACATTCTGGTTTATTATATTTCTGGTAATCGAAAATAAATGAAAAGTAAGCTTTAAAAACACGACTGCATTTTTTACATCGTCTTCGATAAATAATTCTGATAATAATAATTGCTATTGTTTTGAAAGGGTTCTAACGATACCACACACATCTAAATCGGCTCAGGCGTTTAGAAGTTATGGTGGATTTAGAAATCGTACATACATAGGCACATGAACCTTGAAAAGATTACACTGTCGTGTAAAAAGAAAGTAAGGAATGGCTACAAAGGATGCAAATGTTTTTACAATTTAAATGTTTTCTGTAATTATGAAACAATTCTTTTGTATGGAAGGGTACGTCCAAAATTGGCAAACTTTTGTCACCATTCATCTTATGATATTTAATGTGCATAAAAACGGAGCGCCTAATTAAAAGTATGCAGCAAACCTTAGCGAGCAAGTCAAGAAGGTACATTTTGCAACTTATAGAACTTATTACTTACGCGGGATTTAACTCTTTGTTTTAATGCAGTGAGTTCCATTAAAGATATGATAATAATTAAAATTCAATAAGGTGGCAAACAGACGCCATTTTGTAACAAAAGGAAAAGTATACGATCAACACGCTGGGTATCTTTCATATCATTGATTCATAACTATTTAAAGTTGGTTAAAAACAGGTGGGTTTTTTAAAGCTTGTTTTTTGTTACACATGAGTGTGTGCCGATGACAACAAAATGTCGAAATTTTGAACAAGGTGTTGTTCAAAGTTTCGTCATTTTGTCGTCATCACCAAAAGCTCCTGTTGATGATATTCACCTGTGAGCAGTAGTCTGTAGGAGCTGGCCATGTCCGGAAGAAGTGCCTCCCTGGTGGGCGGCCTGTGGTCCAGTTCCAGGTCATGGTGGAAGGTGCATTTCTCGTGGCCTGGAGACAAAAAATACTTCATATACAATACAATAGGTACGTATAGTCATTTTTCGTTTCGTAACCGAGAGGTGGCCCGACGGGGCCCTATGTATACACGGTGATTTTTTTTTGGTGATCAGGAACCAATTTTTCTAGTTCAGTTATTAATGGCGATCACGTTTAAGTCGCAGTTGCATGAAACAAAACTATTTTTGCTACGTAAAAAATATATTTTGAAACTAACTTTTAATTGAAATTAATTGTCACCCTACTAATTGTTTAGTCTATGAGTTAACAACACTTAACTGATAAGTTTATTGACGTAATATCTGTCAAATTTCCCGCCAAAGCGATGGCACTTGACGATCTACTTCACTTCAATAATTAATGTAAGATGTCCATGTATCCAGTGGTGATTGGTTTTAACAATATCATTAACTTAAATAAATTAAACAGTGAGTTAATTGTTTGAGACATCAACCATTAAATTAAATTTTTGTTGCTTATTAATAATTTACAACTCCTGATCACCGATAAAAAATCACCGTGTATAACTGCGCTGTACGTCCAAAACGGAACGGGAACGAAACCCTCGGTGCGCGAGCACTCGCACTTGACTCATTTCTTACACCATAGAGTTGGTCTGTCATAGTTTTTACACCATAGGGTCGATCAGCTTCGTGTGGTTGCATAGTGCCACTTCATGTCTTCCCGTAGATTTCGTAAGAGACGACTAAGGGAATAAAGGCTGTGTAGTACTGTTAAGCGATGGGCTTGCAACTTGTCACTAATGCGCTGGTAAACATAAAGAATAAGAATAAGAATAATCTTTATTGCCACATCCTTAAATTTAGCCAATAAAAAAAAAATACAAAAACTGTGATAGTTGAAGAGCTAAATTAAAAACTTATTGTAACTAAGTAACTAGGTTGGACAATGGGTCCCAATCACAGCATGTGCTAGGCAGGGAGCCCGGCGCTGGTTTTCAGACTGGTCTCAAACTTATAAATATGTTGGATACAGTAAACTAGGTAGGTAAAAAAGTACACGAAAAGGTCATGTTTTAAATAGTAGGTGATAAGGAGTAAAAATTATGAAAAAAGTGCCATGTGATGTGATATGATAGTGTGTGTACGTTTGAGCAACACACACACACATAACGTTTCTTCCCGTTTGAACATCTTAGCTCATCTTAGCCTAAATGTGCAAAATGTGGTTACAGAATGATCAACAAATTTTTAGGGTCGTTTGTAATTTTGTAGTTCTGCCTACCCCACTCTGGGAATGAAGGCGTGAGTTTATGTGTATTTGTGAGTTGATCAGCTATAGTTTTACACCATAGAGTTGGTTATCTATAGTTTTTACACCATAGAGTTGGTTATCTATAGTTTTTACATCATAGAGTTGGTAAGTTTAGTTCTTACACTATAGAGTTGGCCAGATTTATTACCCAAGAGGCAAGTCTAAGTTAAATATAAGTCTATCGTGTGCGTAAGTTAGTATGTTTTTTACTTCTTCACGAAGGAAATGGCTGCACAGATATGGATGAATTTATATGTTTTTTTTTCCCGTAAAATGGGCCGCGGACGAAGTCGCGGTCAGAAGCTATAAAACTTTTATTTTCTAGTTAAAATATTGAATCTTTTGGCAAGAGTTGAAGCCCCTCAAGGGGCGCACGCAATTAGCAATACGAGGAATCGGTAAAGGTTGCTAGGCAACCAATTATCACGCATGCGCGGCACCAATCCGAACAAGTTTGTAGCTTAAAATCTGACTCATGAAATAACAGGAAAAAAGTCATGAATTAAAACCCATTGTGATCTTAAAGTCAAGATAAAAAATTGGTAAGTACCTACCAAAAATCTTTCCATTGCCCTTTTGGCGCTCTGTATGTACAGTCAACCAATTTGATTCCTAGGCCACTATGGACTTTGTCAACGTGACGTTGTAAACCAAATCATAGTCAATCTCTTACGTTTTGGTTGACAACGTCACTTTAACATAGTCCAAAGTGGCCTAGAAATCAAATTGGTTGACTGTACCTACGCTTATCTTTCAAACTACTTTACAGATTTTGATGCGGTTTTTATCAATAGATAGAGTGATAAAGGAGGAATGTTTTTATGTATAATGCATTTTCGATTATGTACGGGTGTTACAGAAAACTCACATAAACCGAAGCGAAGCGAGCGCGGGTTGCTAGTATTTTATCAAGTGAACATTACGGTATAGTCGATCTTAAAAATACCTACCCAGGTCCTTTTTAGGGTCCCTTCGGGCACGGAACCCTAAAAACGACCTGGGTATGTACTTGTATTTATTAGAAAACAATAATAGTAACGAAAGGGTCAAAGATCAGTGTGCTCAGTTGAGTCTCAACATTCACCGCCCCCAATCTACTTGAAAAAGATAATTATATGCTTTGACAAGTATCTATCGAGCTGTCAACTTTAGAATAGCCCTTATTTACTTGACAGTAATGGCGGCCGAGTTAAAGACACTTGAAAGACACTACGATAACATGTCAAAAGCAATTATATTTTACCTGGTAGATGTCACTGCAACCATATCTCAATAAATTGCTATAATAATAAATATACTGCAGTACCATAAAATAACTCTTCTTATTATCCTTAATGTTATTAAGAACCTTACAAGTATAGTAAACATCATAATATGAATTGGTTTTCTAATAGCTGTAAGCGGTTTTCCTCAATTTATTATTAAGCTATTGTTACATATTATCCAAGCGGTATCCTTTGTAACAAAGTAGTTAGCGGTCGTCAATTGTTCTCATGTTTTGGCTGTTATTATGGCATGGAGAAGATATAGTCACGCTATTTTAAAAGGCCTGATTTGACAGCTGTCAACGCTTGACTACAAAATATAACCTCTGCTTCTTTTTAAAGTCCGATTTACATCGGTCAAGGACGGTGTCAGTGGACAGTATAGTACTGAAAACCGATCGGACAGTGGCGACTCAAGTTGCCTTGCCAGTGGATCCAAATAGAAACGAGTCCTATTTTTTCACTCCACTGTCCTTGGTACTGTACTTGCCATTGTCCTTGAACAGTGTAAACCGTGACCATAATTTTAGTAATAATTAAAGAAACATAATATTATTTTAATCCTATACCAACTAATAGAATCTCAATTTACTGAGTTGGGAAAATTGAGTTAGGATCACGACCAAGCAGTCACTCTGTAGTTATCTCACTGTATTTAAACATAAGGACACAAATTTACCTTTATCTCCTTCGCACATTACGCACATCGAATCGAACACTTAACGAATAACTAAGAAAAAACATCAGCTGACCTAAATATAAAGCCAGCCACTAACGGTGCGGATTCCAGGAGCCTTATGCAATATGACCGGCTTGTTACAATACGCTGGCAAGGTTACAACGTATTTTTCAAACACTATTTAGCGTTTGACATTGTTATTTGTTATACTCGTAAATTGTTATGTGATTAGTAATGGGTAGTGACCGACCGAAACATGTTATTTTGCCGAAACCGAAACCGAAACCGAAGGTTCGGTTTCATTGTAGTTTCGGCCGAAACCGAAACCGAAACCGAACCTTTTATAAAAAAAAAAGTCCTTAAAAAGTCGAAAAAATGTTAGTAAACCCGTTTTTTTCTAAAATTAATATCTCGCCGACCGACAGGTTTCTACTTTCAAAGATTTATCACAATGAAATTTCAGCACAGTTACAGAGGTTCTGTTTGAAAATTTAACTACCTACTATATTGCCAGCCCTGCCGAGCGCGCCCGACGTTAGCCGAGCGCGACCCGAAGGTACGATGTTGTAAGTTTCGGCGCGGCCGAAAGGTTCGGCCGTTTTTGGCCGAAACCGAAACTCGGGCCGAAACTTGATTTTTTGGCCGAAACTGGCCGAAACCGAAACCGAAACCGAAATTTCGGTCGGACACTAGTAATGGGGCACATTAAATTGTAAGCCTAATTTATAAAAAAATGTAAATACCATATTAAGAAACTTGTTTCGTTATAAGTTAGACTATGTTGTTAGTATGTCGCAAGTATGACATTAACAAGTGTTAAGCCGGCATTGCACTGCGGCGTACACTACGCACGCACGCTAAATACGCTACGCATATGGATCAAATGTCCGTGTCGTGCGTCAGTGACGTCATAAGCGAATAATTCAAACTTGCGCATGTTAATAATATATGTGTGTAGAATAGAAGAGAATAGAATAGAAAATCGTTTATTCGACAAACACGTTAACACAAGGGTAGGGTGTGTGCGTGAATCATTGTGCTCGCTAAAACACACACAGAAATCGCCTGCCTGCTCTACGCTTCTTTCCCTCGCATAATCCGTTTTCATTCGCATGCAACCAACAAACAAAACAAAACCAAACAAAACTCACTCCTAGTGATACAAGCTGATGTACAGTCAACCAATTTGATTCCTAGACCACTATGGACTTTGTCAACGTGACGTTGTAAACTAAATCATAGGGAGTATCTTACGCTTTGGTTGACAACGTCACTTTAACTTAGTCTAAAGTGGCCTAGAAATCAAATTGGTTGACTGTACTTTGCTTTGTAGCTCACCAACGGATAAACCGATTTCAACGCAGTTAGTTTCTTAAAGCTAATTTAATCTGGATGGTTTAAAAGTTATTAGCTCTGAAAGAAAGGGTCGCAAAGTTGTCAAAGGTATTTAAAAAAATACGAACCAGGTGTTGTTGATGTCCTAGGCGTCATAGGTGTACCAGGAACTTCAAGTTCACTTTCGGCGTCAGTCATATGAAAGCCTTTCAGGGCCTCGGGAGTTTTCTTGTATTTAGATACGAAAGACTTCGCATCTCCATTCTCTTTGTCTTCGGAAATCGAATTTCGAATGGAACGCGAACTGACGCGTCTGATCAGGGAAGATGGTGGCACTATGGGCTGTTCTTCTTTGCCGTTGACACTGGCCATTATTGCATTAACCTAAAAAGTTCTATTTTTGAATTTGAAGTTTGTTTTTTTATCTATATACAGTGTATTGCGGATTGCTTGTCACGCGCTTCGAAGTTTGAATTTTGGGTTTTTAAATTGTGTCATTTACTTTTAAATTGTGCGTTGTTAACGAAAGGCTAAGGAATACTGATACTGGTAACAAGTCAGCCAATTTGTCTCCAATTGACCTAAGGGTTATCAATTATCACTTATCATGTTAGTAATAAAACCAATAAAGTACGATAACACTTGTTTTGTTTGAATATGAAATAGTTGTATCGTAATGTAAATGTTTTCTGCAAAATATCTTTTCGATTGTTAGTTGTTTAGAGGGTCAAAGACCAAGTTAAGATATAAGATGATTGCGGGAAAGTTTCCTAGTCGTTTATCGTTTTAAGATATTTGTTTTACTTTTAGATTGCTTTAGTTTCTTAGGTAGGCAGCGTTGCATTGTCTATGTTTTTTCAAAGCTTTCGAAATTTATGTTAACAGTTAATATTGTTTTATTGCAGTTTTCTTTTTAAATTTTACTGACGTGTTAGTAAGTACAGATCGGATAAGCTATAAACCTCCTTAATTCAAATGTTTTAACATAGTACCTGTCAATATACCGATTGACCTTTAACATACTCGCGCTAGTAACATATATATGTGATCTCGATTCCTTTCAAGTAGTTCAGGGCTAGGAATGATTTAATGATAAACATGACTAACCTATCCAATGACCTTTAAGATTATTTTTTACAAAGTATTAAACTAAGTCCTTTTAAACCACTCAACGGATTTTGATGCGGTTTTCACATTTTTTATGTTTTTTTTTTTATGTATTATAAATTCTGGTTTATGTACGGGTGTTACGTAAAACTTACATAAACCAAAGCGAAGCGAGGGCGGGTCGCTAACTATATTGTAAGTGGAAACATTTATTTGTTAATTTTTTTACGCATCAAAGGAGCAATGGATCTGTGTTTTTTTAATTTTATATTTGATAGCGGAAATCAAAGTATTTTTGCTAAATTGCTAAAAAAAATTGTCCCCATGGAAAACGTATGCGGGCACTCAATAATGAAATAACAATGTGAGTTTGTTTTCATTTCTTGTCATAACTCATAAGTCATAACATAACTAAGCAACGTATTAATTATGTAGTTGTTATAGTCATAAATGATGATGAAATTATTAATCCTTTAGTCACTAAAAAAAAGGGACAAGACCTGAGAGAAAAGCTAAATAATAAAAAAAGTACAAAGACAAAATATTTGATAAAAGCTAAATTTTAAAAAGCTTCTGCATATTAAGTACAATTAACACGTTTGAATTAACCAATTAAAACATGAAATTATTATTAAACTCTCTTTTCACATTTTTAAACAAAAACCTCTTTTCATAAAATTTCCTATCAAAAGAGACGTTTCTAAACAAAATATGATGCAATTTTTCTAACTAAAACAGATCAAGATCCGGATAAACAATAACCGGTAATTTAAGGTTAAAGTATTACCTTGCTAGAACGTTGACCTACTTCGTGAAAGTAGAGGTTATGTTCCAAGGTCAGTATATTTCCGGTACTTGGTTAATATCTACTTATAATTAATTACGCATTTTTTTGGCATTGAATTATACAATAAATAATGTGTGCATATTGTTGCACAAATTATAAAAAAACTCAAAGATAAAAAAAAGTTGGTAATCATTCAGTTCCGAGCGATGTTTTGAGTTTAGTGTAGTATCGTAGGTTAAAATTAATTGCAAACATTTTATCGAACAGAAAAACAAACAGACAGATAGACAAGATAGCGAGTATGTACAAATTGGATTTATTCAATTTTACCTTATATAAAATGTCATATCACTATGCATGTGAACTATGATTTTTATATTTTGGGGTTTGGGTACTATCATGTGGCTTAAGCGGTTTCAACATTTCGCAACGTTCATTTATAAGCTCACCGTGAATGGTATTCTTTACCTTGTTTATGGTTTAAAAAAAATGATGTAAAAAGAAAGCATTCACAGCAATCGAAAGTGGACTGGCCACAACGCTTTTACTTTTAAATGTGTAATTTTAACGACAGATCCAGTTCTTAATTAAACGATTTAAAATCTTATGAAGAATGTGATAGACGCCTTTATTGAGCTTGACCAACATTTATAATTACTAAAAATATTAATATTTAACAACAATACTTCATTTTAGAACTACTTGTGTATTTTAAAATTAAGTCAACTCATTTATTTTTAAATGGCAATTCAGTTCCATGTAAAAACGCGCTATTATTCTACCATAGACAAGATGATCACCATTTTCCCGCGCTTAACGCCAGAAGCCATCTTTTATTCAAATTCGAATACAATTTTATTCTGACAATTGGATAAAAAAGGAACTAAAAGAGGTACATAGTAACTTCACGCTATTTGTTTAATGGCAGTGCTACTTATAGCCGCAAATATAATTTTGTGTTGTCTGCGAATGGTCGAGAAGAACGGATAATGATACTATATTAAGTACTTTAAGTGAGAAAAAATGTATAGTTTCTTATGAAATGTTAAATCATTCATTTGACCTTATTTTTTATCGATTTGTGCACGAAAAGGGACAAACTTGGAAGCATAATTAGTTTTTATTAAATCAGCTGGTAACTGGTTACCTGCTTTGTTATTAGTTTTTTGTGTCAAACCATTTTGGAGGACGATTTTGTTTGTTTTTTGACACGTTAAATTTTGAACAGTCACACAAATTTATTACAAACCCTTTTTCTTTTAATAAGTTTTTTCTTATTGATGATGTTTTTAACTAGGTACCTACATTGGTTTTAATTTTATGCCTAGGTACTTAATTTTTTAAAAACATTTTTTTATGTCCCGACCAATAACCATTCTTTTTCTCATAATCTATGGCAAAGAACATGTCACGTTTAATTAATAAATACGGTGACGGCACCAATGATGGACACTTTTAGCTGGCAGGCACCAGTAATGGACACTTCACTCTTAACTCAAATCTCATA
This sequence comes from Acleris laterana, assembly GCA_963966035.1. NCBI lineage: Eukaryota > Metazoa > Arthropoda > Insecta > Lepidoptera > Tortricidae > Acleris > Acleris laterana. The sequence continues at coordinate 9,476,873 of OZ014463.1, read as the reverse complement.
CGGTCCTAAATTGATTGTTGGAAAACAAATGAATAACCTTTATGTTCTGTAAAGTAAGAATCAAGTGTCTATTATTGGTGCCTTATCCATTACTGATTCGATCTCCCTAGGGAGAAATACATATTTTTTGGGTTTTTAAGATGTCTGCTATAATAATAAGATATTGATATCATATTGTAGTTGCAGTGTTGGTAATTAAATACCAAAGTTCTAACGAGGAGTGTCCTTGCTTCAAAGAGAACGTTCGTACTTCGTATTTAGTTTGTTCGCCTACTGATATAGTCAGCCAGCTATATTCAACTCTTATACCTTATCAATTTGTTAGTACAGTCAGATTCCAATTTTACCGGCTTAGAATCTTACTAATTAATATTATAAATGAGAAAGTTTGCATGTTTGGATGTTTGTTTCTCTATCACGCTTCAACCCCTGAACCGATCGGGATGAAACTTGGCACAAATATAGTTTAGGTTCTGGAATAGGACATAGGATAGTTTTTATTCCGGAAGATTGGACAATTCCCAAGGGAGCAGCGATAAACTACTACGCGAACGGAGTCACGGGCAAAAGCTAATAAAAAATATATATTAGTACTAATTTCCATAGTATCCCGAGTTTTATTTTATTTTAATCTAGTTTTGCGTGGTTTTTAGGTTTGATATTTTTATTACTAAGTATGAATTTATGCCATTTATGAATTATGCCAGACCGGTGTCACAAATAACAAATTTTAGTAGCACAAATAGCCTATTTATTTATTATTTTGCCTCGCAACCGTTTACAGACTCGACTATTTAGTAACGAAAAAACACAGGTATTGAAAAATTTGTCGATGAAAAGAAACTTTCGTAAATGTTTTTTCTTATTGTAATTTATTTTTTAACGTTTTAACTGGAAAATAAATTTAAAAGATGTGAATTTGTTGAGCATAAAATTAATCAATAAAATAATCATTTTACATAGCACGTTTATTCAATTTCTAAATAAAATAAAATAAATAGTTTATTCCACTTGTTAATTTTATTAATAATTTTATTGGTAGTATAAGTTTTGATAAATGATAATATTATTATGTTGATGGGCGATAAAATTGATCAATGATAAATCTACATAGCTATTAAAGTTAACAGCACAACTAAACTACTGGTTATTTTCCACGTATTTAATAAATAACGTATTCGAGTTTACGTCATAAAGTTATATGTTTACGTATGATAAGTAAATATTTATTTGTATTTTTTTAACTTGACTATACTTTTAATACTAAAACATACGAAATAACTGCTTAATTTCAAAATTTGACGTTTGTCTACAATCTAATAGTAAAAATCATTTGCTGCGATAGAAAACTGTTGTAGTCTTTTACAAATCGATATTTTACCACTTTTTTACAAAAACAAACATTATATCTAACAAAATAAACTTTACAGTCATATTTGTGCCATTGGTTTTTTTTATTGATTGTAGTTGCTTTAAGAATATATAGAAAAGCGTTTATTTTAATTGTGAAATCTTAAAGGCCTTTTTTATCTTATGTTCAATTAAGATGCACTGCGCGCCAAAATGTTTTCTCTAATGTCTTTACGTAGAGTCAAAATTAATAACAAATATGTCATAAACTAGCTACATATGGAACAATACTTCCAATTATTCCATTTCCAAAGCCATTACAACCCCAATTTAAAAAAAAAAACATCTAAATTCAATCAATACTTACACCCAAAATCCGATCGTAAACCAATAACAAACTTTTTAAACGCACATCATAGACATTTTTTCAAGCAATCCGCAATTCACGTAGTACTTACAGGGCGTGTTCGAAAATTAAAATTTTGAAAAAGCAAAATGGCGGACGCGTTGACGCGCTCCTGTCTTATGGCTGACTGAGCCGTGGCAATGCAACAGATGATTTTTGTACACGAACAGCAAGTTTTCATTGCGCTTGTGTGAAATCGATCGGCTTCTCGTACTGCGGGAATAAATTGCAAAGTGGACTTTACGACGCAGGACTAACAGTTTCGATTCTATTAACAATAAAATCGTTGTCATTTGGGAAAATACACACATTTGAAATATGACTGGGTTAGATTTAGCTAAGGTTTATTATAAATTGTTGTCGTTTAGTAATGATGTTGTTTGTATGGAATTGGAACTGTATTCAGTTAGCGATAAGGTTAATATTAGTGAGTAGATAAAGCTAATATGATACGTGATTTTGTATTATCAAAGCAATTTATTTATTGCGAAATCTTTCTTGTATTTATGCTGTTCAGGTTTCTTTTATGACAAATGATTATGAGTTCGTGTTTTATGTTAAGGGTGTTTATTTATTAAAGGTCAAGTTTAGATTTTTTGGAAGAGTTATTAAAGAATTGAATATCTTGACATCGGTTTAAAAAAAAAATGTATGTGTTTACCTGCAACATTTATTTTCAGTTTATAGTTCGTTTTTTTTCCTCGAAATCGTTATCTTTAGCCGGTGGGGAAATGCTCATATTGCTAATAGGTTGTTCAATAATTAATAATAAGTAGAATAATTTAAAATAGAAAAACACAGCCCGCATACTCATACTGACTTTACATTCGCAAACCCAAGTCATTAATAATTCCATAATTAACTATAATTTTTGAACAGTTTTTTTTTCTTGTACTTAGTATGATTTCTGGTCGCAAATTACAATGGTATATAAAATCCATAGTATATTTACTTTCCTGCCTTTCTTCACTGTAGTCGCTTTTCACCTCGATAGATATTTGTTTGTAATGCGTTATTACATATCGCGATATTTCCTTGAAGCACTATAGCTAGTTTGCAAACCACAAATTCTTCAAATCAGTCAATAAGCGACCGTATTTTTATTACATCTCAGTGATATAGCCAATTTTTTTACGATTAATACAATACACTACAACAATATGCGACCCAGGTAAAAGGCGACTAAATTTTTTTGCGGCTAACTAAATAGGCTATTGATAATACATGCTACATCAAAGTTTGCTACTGTTGTAAAAATCTATTAAAAACATATGCGAGTAACAAAATATACCACCGATATTACACGCTACAACAAAATACGCTATCGCGGCGAAACGCGAATAGGTGAAAAGCTACAAGGAATTTTTGATTTCGAGGTATACGACTAACAAACGATAAAAAAAACCAGACTGCATATTTACAAACTTTTATTTAACTTTAATTATATGTCCTAGAATTTTGCGAGTCGATTTTAAATCAGTTCCCGTCAATGGAATCAACTCAAATTTGGAATACATGTGTACACATGACAATGCTATATTATGGTACCATTGAGCTGATCTGATGATGGAGTTGGAAGGTGGCGAAGGGATCTTTCCTGTACTTAATAAGTACCGTACGTAGCGACCCGCCCTCGCTTCGCTTCGTAGTATGATATATAGCCTATAGCTTTCCTCGATAAATGGGCTATCTAACACTGAAATAATTTTTCAATTCAGCACCAGTAGTTTCTGAGATTAGCGCGTTCAAGCAAACAAGCAAACAAACTCTTCAGCTATATAATAAATATTAGTATAGATTTTGAAATGTATAATGACTTTTGGCGAACGTATCCCCTATGGGATATCTTCCAGTTAACCTTGGAGTAGAATAAGCAAGGACAATGCAGAAGGATATACAAATTAACAATATAACAGGAAATAACAAATAATACATAGAGTGACGGAACCAGTAATGGACCAATTACATCTTAAATACCCAAAACTTCTATATTTATTTAAGTAATTTTATTTATTTATTTATTTATTTATGGTTTTTGGAAAATCTGAATTTCACATGATTTTTACGTAGAATCCTTATACCGACGTTAGGTTGCGTAAAAAAACAAATTTTACGTAAAAAAATATGCTTAAGTAGTTGTACGTGTATGTGTGTGTGTGTATGTGTGTGTGTGTGTATGTGTGTGTTTGTGTGTGTGTGTGTGTGTGTGTATGTGTGTATGTTTGTCGCTAGGATGATGGAACCAGTAATGGACAAGGCACCAATAATGGACACTTGATTCTTATTTTACAGAATAAGGTTTATTCATTTGTTTTGCAACAATTAATTAACGACCGTATGAAATTTGAACAAAAACAATTGAATATACTAATATATACCTACTAGCACATACGTAAACAGCAGTTAAAAACTCAAACAGAGCTAGGATTAACACTCAGACTGATCTTGTTGATTTAGCCACCACTTCTATAACCTTTCGTTCAATGAACCGACAGACAGATTTAAGAGTGACTTTACTTAAACCGTTTTTATGATACATACATACCTTCACGCCTGTAAACCTAGAGTGGTGTAGGCAGAGCTACTGAATTACTTACAACTTTAAGACTGCGCCGAGCGTACGCCGGATGTACAGTGGCGCCCTCATTACTATTATTGTGTTTTCTAATAAACTAAAGTATTTTCTTGAAATTGGTCGGTAGCTTTTTGTACTACAAATTAAAACACAACTTATAGAGTATATCACATAGTTTAATAACAATTCACCTTCAAGTAATCAACTTAACGGAAAAAAGTGGCCACCATTTCCCGTTAAGCTGACTACTCAAAGGGCTATTGTTATTAAAGTTTGTTACGTATCCCATAAATTATGTTTTTACTTGCGCTACAAAAACTTATCGTCTGATTGCAAGGTTTTTTTTTAGTTAATTAGAAAACACAATAATATTAATGAGGGTGCCACTGGACGCTCGACGTTTGCTCGGTGCAGTCTAAAAACTTGTTGATAATTTTGAAACCACATTTTGCACAGATAGGCTAAGATGTACAAGTATACCAGTATATTAGTGAAAGGTTGCAAGCCCATCGCCTAGCAGGGGTGTTATTCTCTCAAAAACAACGAACGGTCGGACGAACGAGTGAAATCGCAGCGGTCCCGTCAAAGCGAACAAAACACATTTTTAGCGCCATGCATTTTCAATTAAGGAGCCGTATGCGTTCGATCCATTGGCAGAAACCATGCTGCTATGTTAAAAATGCACGCGCTAAAATATGTTTTGTTCTCACTGACGGGGCTACTTAAACTCGCCGCTTGGACATTCACTCGTTCGTCCGTCCGACCGTCGTTGTTGAGAGAATCACTACTCAGTACTATATTCCCTTAGTCGCCTGTAACGACATCCACATCCATTATTAAGAGTTAAGAGTGACTTTACTTAAACCGTTTTTGTGCTAATTATACTTAAACTATACTTAGTATTTGTTGAGTCAGTTGAGCCTCGTGACGTCAATTATCCGGGGAATGCCGGAATCAGGTAAAAACCTTGGGGTTTGTAAGAGTGATAATGTGACATTGACGTCACGCGGAACACCAAAGAAAGGGGCTAACTGGAATGTAGCAGTCGAAGTATTTTAAACTCTATCAGTAACGCTATTGAAGTTAAAATGCTTATACACTTGACAACAGGAAATTGTTGAAATGGTGTTAGATAAATATCATGAGGTTTGTGCCAAAAGTATACTATTTTTTTTGGTTATTACGTCCCGTGTGGTTGCCGGGTTGGAATAGCGCCGCTCCATGTCTTCCCGTGGATGTCGTAAGAGGCGACAAAGGGAATAGGTTTAGTAGCTTATGCGTTTTAACCCAACATGAAACACAACAATGCGAACACTGTAGGTTAAGGATAATATGTGCGAATTTACCGATCATTTTGCTCAGCAAAAGATTTCTTTTTTCTAAAAGTAAATTAGGTCAAGGGGTTCGCTAAAAGCTTTTAAGCTCTCAAGTACTCTCTATGCTCCATCTAGAATTCCACACTTGAAGAGCTTAGCTCGACTTTAGTGCCGTTATATCAGGACTACTATCTGACGACACGGTAGCCTAGTTGGTAGGGACCCTGCCTACGAAGCTAGCAGTCCCGGGTTCGATTTACATGGACAAATACTCGTTTGATGAGCGTGAGTATTTGTTTCTAAATCTTGGATGTTGTCTGTCTATCTTTAAGGATATAAGTGTTTATATCGTTGTCTAGTGGGTCAATCAACTTTTCTTTGTAGCTCGTTGCCATGGTGACGTCTCCTGAGTCACTCTTTAAAACTGTGATTTCAAAGAATATAAGTCCACTAAAAAACAGTTTTATTGGCAATTCCTAACCCATTTTTTTATGGGCTTTCTCTTGAGTGTGCTAGAAGTGTATATTATAGCATTTTTTCTAAGAAACTCTAACACTGTTGTCTCCTGGGTTACGGGACAGAATAACAACAACAAAAAGTTGATCCACCCTAGTACCCATAGTACAAGCATATTATTCATATTCTTTATTAAGTATTGTACATACATCGTCAAAGTTAATCAGTTAATGAGTTAAGTTTTGTCAGTCGGACCTATCCTTAAATATTCAAATTTAGATCCTTTAGTTTCGATGAACATGGTCTAACTTGGAACTGCAAATAACCGGTTTTAACCGGTTATTTTTATACAAAAACGGGTAATAACCGGTTAAATTGCATTCCCTAGGTCTAACATAGTTCTTAAATGATATAACATTAGTTTTTTAAAACAAATAATTTGTTTTACGCGTACACAAATTTAAAACAAAAGACAAGTGTAGCTGCCAAAAAAAATCTTGAAAATTTGCTCCGGGTGATATCGTCCCCAAATGAAGTTCGATTTCCACGGTTTTTCAATATTTATGTTGTAAATTGTTGTAGTTGACGACGCGCTGACATAGTGGTCAGTGACCCTGCCTAAGAAGCTAGTGGTCCTGGGTTCGAATCCCGGTAAGGGCAGATATTTGTGTGATGAACGCGAATATTTGTTCCTGAGTCATGGATTTTTTCTATGTATTTATGTAGGTATATATTTCTCTATATAAGGTTTATATCGTTGTCTAGTACCCATAGTACAAGCCTAGAGCTTAGTTTGGGACTAGGTCAATTGGTGTGAGATTGTCTCCTTATATATTTATATTTATTATTTATTTACTTATTACGAAAAAAATGTGTGTACAAAAAATACAATACGTCGACTCTTATCAAGAGTGAGTGTAAAAGAAGTATAAATTCGAAGTACCTTCTAAAAGCTCACTGACTGTACTGTATTCTTATGATTTACTAAGTGGGTATGATTCAAAGGTGAAAATTATATTATTAAAATATATTTATTTTAGAATGTTGTATGTTCTTTATTACAATACAATCGTATCTACAATTCAAAGTTAAAAACTAAACTTACTTTAATTAAAATAAAACTAAGCTACTGAAAAATTAAAGATTAAAATAAAAATCACCACTACAAAAAGAATACCAGCAAAAAGAATATAGCAGGTCCGCGCGCGGCATAGTCCCTATAACACTGGCTGCATTACCTCTCTGGATAGCTAGCCCAATCCTTTGGGAGAGGTAAGAACCAGCTTTTAAATTTAAAATATATTAAATTTGGCCATTTAATATTAAACGGAAGAGCCGTGTAATATAATGTAGTTATATAGGTACTTATGTAAATTTCTGATTGATTTTTTTGTCAACTGGTAGAGAATGCAATTAGACAATAGGTCCGCTATTTGTACTTATGTCTGTGCAATAAAGATTAGTAAGACCGCTTTATAACAAAAAAAAAATAGTTCACCAAAACCTAAAGTAGGTATCGGTTTTCTGTGAATAGACAATTTAATATATGCACGTGTTAACACACGTTTTTGTAGTGAGAATCTAATTTCATGCGTTTTGCATTTTAATGGCCTTATTGTATTAAATGCTGAAGTGGCAATGGGCAGGCCACATAGCTCGGAGAACTGATAACCGTTGGGGAAGAAAAGTTCTCGAGTGGCGGCCCCGCACCGGTGGACGGAGTGTTGGACGGCCTCCCACCCGGTGGTCTATGACCTGGTTAGGATCGCGGGGAGCCGCTGGATGCAAGCGGCTCAAGACCGTGACTTGTGGCGCTCTTTGGGGGAGGCCTTTGTCCAGCAGTGGACGCTCCCGGGCTGATGATGATGATGATGATTGTATTAAATATTTCGCAAGCTTCCGGTTTCACGTCTAAGAATAGAATAGGAATAGTAAAAAAAACTCTTTGGCCAACTTTTGCTGCCATGTTTTTTTTTCCATAAAATTTTCTTTAAACTTAGTTGGTCTGTATAAAAATGTAACGAGTCAATTTTGACATGCATGAAAATATATTTTGAAAATTTGATCCATTTCTGCGATCCTGATTTTCTTTTTATATAAAATCTAGGCAAAAAAAAACTTGTTACCAAAATAAATACTATGCTAAATGGGTCATTATTTGAGCTTTTCAACCGCCTCACTTTTGTGGACATATTTTTGAAGAATTGGGCGTATATTTTGATGCCGTTTTTAGATATTTGTTAGATGACCGGTAAACTTAGATACCTAACCTAACCAGAATCGAAATCGAAATCTGCAGCCACATCTACAAAAATGTGACCACGAAAGTGATTCGGAACAAACGCCTGAATAATGACCCAAATATTAGATGGATATAAATCCCCGATACAAGTCACCCCTTACTTCAGAGCTGATATCTTTTAAGCGGCTCAAAAGAGTTTCATAACACCTAGCTAGAAACCTCTGCTAGAATACCTGCATTCAGTTAAAAAACCTGCATCCTAATCGCTTCACCCGCTTAAGAGCTGCGGTGCCACAGACAGACACACACACATCGGTCAACCTCCCCCACCATATTTGCGTCAGCAGGGGTAAAAAAAGTATTTTCCACAGTTCAAAAAAAATGCATAGTATTTTAATCTCAACGCTTGCTCGCATTCGAGCGAAAAAGCAAACTAACATAACATTCATAAGTTATTGTAAATACAAAGTTGTCTCAATTTTGACCTAATTGCTCAGCGGTTTCGGTCAACCAATAGTGTTTAGTTTCGCTCAACGTGATACCCGTAACCAGATACCAGTGGCACCTTATGGTTACCGCATTCACACTATATTGGTAACGCATTGCTTATGTTACGTGGTAACAATGGTAACACATATTGGTTTTGGCGTTTGTTAGTCGTATACCTCGAAATCAAAAATTCCTTGTAGCTTTTCACCTATTCGCGTTTCGCCGCGATAGCGTATTTTGTTGTAGCGTGTAATATCGGTGGTATATTTTGTTACTCGCATATATTTTTAATAGATTTTTACAACAGTAGCAAATTTTGATGTAGCATGTATTATCAATAGCCTATTTACCTAGTTAGCCGCAAAAAAACTTAGTCGCCTTTTACCTGGGTCGCATATTGTTGTAGTGTATTGTATTAATCGTAAAAAAATTGGCTATATCACTGAGATGTAATAAAAATACGGTCGCTTATTGACTGATTTGAAGAATTTGTGGTTTGCAAACTAGCTATAGTGCTTCAAGGAAATATCGCGATATGTAATAACGCATTACAAACAAATATCTGTCGAGGTGAAAAGCGACTACAGTGAAGAAAGGCAGGAAAGTAAATATAGGTACTATGGATTTTATATACCATTGTAATTTGCGACCAGAAATCATACTACAAGAAAAAAAATCTGTTCAGAAATTTTGAGATCGCGGTGAAACGCGAATAGGTGAAAAGCTACAAGAAATTTTTGATTTCGAGGTATACGACTAACAAACGGGTTTTGGTGTAGGTAATTGTGTAGATGAACATTATTTCTGAACTTTAGAAATTATTAAATTACATAGTATAAAACCAAGTCGCTTTCCGCTGTCTGTCTGTCCCTATGTATGCTTAGATCTTTAAAACTTCGCAACGGATTTTGATGCGGTTTTCTTGAATAGAGAGAGTGATTCAAGAGGAATTGGAAAATAGAGAGAGTGATTCAAGAGGAAGAGGAAACTTGTTTTATATACGGCTTTTACAGAAAACTCAAATCAACCGAAGCGAATCGAGGTCGGGTCACTAGTTAATATTATAAAGAAGATCTGTACGTTTCTGTTTATTTCATTTGTTTCTTTCTAAGGAATATTTGATTGGAAAGGAAAACTTACAGACATAAAGACTGTACACGATAAAATCGGGGCATGCATGCTCTCGTGTATCTTTGCGATGAATGCATATTTTCAAGCAGTTTTTTTTTAATATGTTGTATAATTATAAATATTATAATACTATATAATGAAATAAAATCGTATCATAATGTATAGGTATGTGTGAGTTTTCGCCAAATATATTCTATCATACCTTTCATCTCCTGTACAGCGTTTTTTGACAATCTTCACTCGTTTCCTGCTTCTACGCCACAACTGTATTTATATTGTTACAAGCAGTTTTACCTACTATAGAATGTCGTCTTACGAAAAAAATACTTTTTGAAACTCATTTCTATTTGTAGTAGTCAGGAAGACTTTTTACTCCAAGCACTGAAAGTTGTTTTTGTATGGGAGGCATTTATTTGTCAAAAAGTCAAAATCGCCAAAGTTAAAAAACCTCAGAACTATCTTAATCTGAATATAATTAGGAAAGTTTTAACTATTGTGGTAAGATAATTTAATAAGGTATAATTTGGCTTGTATAATTAAAAATAATAAAATGTTTTAAAACGGAGAATTTGGTAAAGACTGTCAGAAGATCGTGTACAAAATATAAAGGTACTGTGGATTAATATAAGGGTCTAAGACACAGACGCTCTAACATTTTATTATGATTGTATTTTTATTATGTAGTTTCATAACCACTGACTATTACAAAAAAGTGCTTCTTGAAAATTAGCATTCATTAAAAAAATACACCAGATCATGCATGGCCGGATTTTATCGTGTACAGTCTTTAGTTGTTCATGATATCTACAAAATATTTAAAAATCGTAAAATTAGAACTACGTTTAAGGGGAGAAAAACGTTATCATATTTTGTATGGAAATTTTTAGCTTCACAATTTCACGTTGTTTAAGTTACGCATTTTCTCATTTGCTACATCAATCGGGATGATTCTTAGCAAAATTTCATGAAAATTGGTTGGGCCATTCAAGAGATATGAGCTCTGAAAGTAGGTGTCGCCGTTATATCGGGGTGTTTTAACCCCCTAAAAGCTCAAAATCTCAAAAACAGCTGAAACTATTTTGATAGGACATTTATAAGAACCACCGCTAAAAAACCTGCTTTCAAATACAAAAAACGGCATCCAAATCGGTGCATCCGTTTAAGAGCTGCGGACCCACAGTCAGACACACACACACTTACACATCAAACTGTAACACCGCTCTTTTTTGCGTCGGGGGTTAATAAAAAAAGACACCAAAGGGTTTGAACCTGTGATCTCTGACACAAAGCAGCCACTGAGCCATACGTCTAATTAGCGACCTCGCGGGAACTAGACCATGCAAGTTACTGAGCAGAAACTTGCAAGGTAATGGCGGTCCTTGTCATTCAGCCGTTCAGAGCCACTGGCTCCTTAACGAGGCCGTTTTGTTAGAAAATTTAAATTGATGTGTAAAATCAATATAGTCGCGTCGTGAGACACTAAAGTTCTTTGAAAAGTTTTGAGAATTATTAAGGTTTTCTATTTTGCTGTGTGGATAAATAAAGGGCATGGTGAGCTATTTTGGTACCTAATGTTAGTGTACGGTGGTGGCGTAAAAGACATCACCCTGTTAGAAGTTACTATAATTTAAGAAAATGGTGGCAAATGTCAGTTCCACTTTGACATTTATGTAGTAAACAGATACAAAGTACGCTTCAAATAGACATGCATTACGATAGGTACTCCCGAAGAACGCGGAATAATTGTTTCCGGGTTGCCTAAGCTCTCGTTTTGGTGATTTGCACTAGCCGGCAAGATCACCCGATTTAACAGTTCCATACTTATTTTTGTAGGGTTTCTTGGAGTTCCGAGTCTATGTCAACAAGTCTCAGACTTTTCAAGCCCTCGAAAAGAATATCGAGAGAATGGCTCAAGAATGCGAGAACCTATCGCCGGAAGTTCTGGCAAGAGTCATGGAAAAGTCGACCTGTATGGTCATCATCATCAATCCTGGCGGTACAACTTGGCCGATATGATTTTCTAGCCTTAATAGAAAAAAAATTGAGACATCCAGTAAACACAATCAAGAAATTAATCTTTATATTTACAATATTTACAGTAAAAATTACAATAGTGTTTTTTTTATTTTCATAGTGCCACAAATATCATTATAGAAAAAACATTTTGACGCTATAATAGTTCTGAATAAACGTTTTAAACTGTGCTTTATACATTACGTGCCACGCAATATTACTAAATACCAAAAGCATAGCAGTGAAAATACCTCACAATGCATTTTATTTTTATTTTCTCTCCACACAGCAAAAATGAAAACTTTTAGTATTCTCATAAGTTTTTTTTTCTCTGCCTACGCGTAAATAACTGCCTAATAAAAAGATGTCACTTATTCTTGCTACTTATAAATTTTGTGTAAGGGAACCTTAGTAATAAGGGAGTTTAAAAAAATAGCGAGTACCTTTTTTTTACGAGTCAAGTCACGAAATTAAATTTGGTACCCACCTTAGGTCCAAAGTCAAGTACATTGACATTCTACAACAATAAGGTTGAGTTTCCTACAAGTTACAAATGACATTGACGACTTCAAGCTTATTTTTCTTGAAATGGGTCCCAAATGAACGCTCGTACCATTTATATCACTAAGGCCCTCTTGCTCGTAAATATAACCCTAGATTAATCCCAGGTTAAATTATTCAAGGATGTCAGATTCATTTCAGAACTGTCAATTTTAACGAATTAACCTGTTAACCTGGAGTTAACCATTTACCACAGCGTTAAGACACTAACTGCCGCACTCAGAGATGTCAATTAAATTTAATGCATGTTTAGTGACGAAGTCTTATTCCTAATGCTATAGCAAATAATGTGACAGCAGCAATTTTAATGAAGCATTAAACTTAATAGACGTCTCTGCAGTAAGGGCCTGTTGTTTGATCAGTAGTTAACTCAGCTACTTGTTAAAATTCGAAAAAGGAATAGCAAATTTGACAATGTCCTTGAGATCTGAAATCTCAAGGATAGGGCCACTTGAACGAAAATTTGACACTGGACTAAGACACTAACTCGAGTTAGTAAACGTCGTCAGATTAATATAAAAACTGTCATTTTAACTCGAGCTACGCAGAATTTAACCCTGGGTTAAGGCACTAACTCGAGTTAGTAGACGTCAGATTCATACGAAAACTGTCATTTTAACTCGAGTTAGGGCCACTTGCACGAAAAGTTTAACCCTGGGTTAAGGCACTAACTCGAGTTAGTAGACGTCAGATTCATACGAAAACTGTCATTTTAACTCGAGTTAGGGCCACTTGCACGAAAAGTTTAACCCTGGGTTAAGGCACTAACTCGAGTTAGTAGACGTCAGATTCATACGAAAACTGTCATTTTAACTCGAGTTAGGGCCACTTGCACGCAGAATTTAACCCTGGGTTAAGGCACTAACTCGAGTTAGTAGACGTCAGATTCATACGAAAACTGTCATTTTAACTCGAGTTAGGGCCACTTGCACGCAGAATTTAACCCTGGGTTAAGGCACTAACTCGAGTTAGTAGACGTCAGATTCATACGAAAACTGTCATTTTAACTCGAGTTAGGGCCACTTGCACGAAAAGTTTAACCCTGGGTTAAGACACTAAATCGAGTTAGTAGACGTCAGATTCATACGAAAACTGTCATTTTAACTCGAGTTAGGGCCACTTGCACGAAAAGTTTAACCCTGGGTTAAGGCACTAACTCGAGTTAGTAGACGTCAGATTCATACGAAAACTGTCATTTTAACTCGAGTTAGGGCCACTTGCACGAAAAGTTTAACCCTGGGTTAAGACACTAACTCGAGTTAGTAGACGTCAGATTCATACGAAAACTGTCATTTTAACTCGAGTTAGGGCCACTTGCACGAAAAGTTTAACCCTGGGTTAAGACACTAACTCGAGTTAAAATGACAGTTTTCGTATGAATCTGACGTCTACTAACTCGAGTTAGTGCCTTAACCCAGGGTTAAATTCTGCGTGCAAATGGCCCTAAGGCCCACTTGCGTGGACCAGAGTTAGCGTCTTAACCCGAGGTTAGGCGGCAAACCACGTACAAAAGTAGACGCTTAACTCTGGGTTAAGGGCTAACTCTGGTCCGCGCAAGTGGGCCTTAGTGTCTTAACCCAGGGTTAAACTTTTCGTGCAAGTGGTGGTGGTGTCTTAACCCAGTGTGAAAAAATTCGTGCGAGTGCGTCATACGTATTAATTATTATTTTTGGGATGTTACGTTCTCCCATATTTTTACATTTGACTGTACCTATCTTTTTGACGTAGATTATTATTAAGGCTGTCTAGAAGAGATTTTCGATAAGACCGAATGATGTTATATGGTATGTATATCAAATTATAATTGTAACTCTGGTAGCCCACAGGCTTCTTAGATTATTTCCTTTACAGTATTTTCTTTTCTTTCTAGTATTTTTCTAGTCATATTTTTCCATACTGATTTCTCCCAGTCGTTATTAGGTCAAAAGAGGTTTATAGATTTAGGTTATGTTACTTTTGTAGTGCATTAAAATATGAGCAAAGGCGAAGATTTCTTGATACTATAAAAAATATTGGATTGGAAAAAATGCGATGGGAAAAAAAGCGACTGGCGAAAAACACGACGGAGAAACTCCGCTACTAAGCAATAACGATTTTGGAAAAATAATATAAATCATTAGTGTGTAGTCTTAAAAATTACGAGATTATTATATATAATTATATTAAATTATTAATTAAACTAGGTAGGTAGGTACTACTTATTTTAGTAGAAGATGATTACGAAAAACAAAGAAATCATCTAAGATTTTAGGTACCTATTAGAGACGTATAATGAATTAGTGGGTGTTATAACTCAAGATACTTAAATATTTTTTTTGTAACTCCTGTCCTAAATTCTTCAATTATATACCTTGGCAATTTTTCTTTTGTAACCCTCAGTGCGCGAGTAATCGTTGATAATGGATCATTCTGCTCTGTACTTGTCTAATAGCAATGCAGTCTGGCCTAGTTTGCAGAAGGCCGTAGGTGCTAAACCTTGACATTGAAAACGGTTTCCGGTCGCCAAATGCGAACCGGAAACGTAGAGCCGCCATTTTTTTTCACTTCAGAGTTCATTGTATTATAAAATATAATAAACTTACAATAGATAGATCGATTAGCTAAATACGAATAGAACGAGATACTAAAAAAGAGAACGAGAGAAGGACAATTAGGACAATAATATTATTAGCAACAAAAGTTTGGTAAAAAATAATAATTGTAAAAGTTTCGCGTACCAGATACTGCTGGAAAAAAATTGACAGCCGAGTTTTAAAATATTCGTATTAAAACGATAGAGCTATCAATGTACTTAATGTTATGATAGGAACTAAAAAAAACTTTAAAACTGCTAAAAGTAATATAACTTATACCTAACTAAAGAAAAAAAGAAAAAAATGTAATATTAACCTAAGCTATTAATAATTCTTTATAGTGTTACAAAAACTTAAATCCGTCTTAGACACGTCTGAAATGACAGTTTACTTTTTTATTGAATTCTATACAAAGGCTGTTTAAGTTTTTATAGCAACTCAGCATGTTTTTTATCACCATCAACTTATTCGTCAAATGAATAAAGCTTATAAATTTAATTTGTATTAATCATTTAGAACAGGCACTAAAATATAATGAAATGTTTATGCTAAATATTTACAGCACAACTATGTACGTCCTTTTTTGTGACCTTTTCAGGATATCTTACCTCCTTTGAAGTAAAACTTTTTGATGAATACTGGCAGTTAACAAATATTTTAATTCCCTCGACACTATTAAAAAAACTCACCGTTTTCAGATTTCTTCCCGTTCTTGGCAACAACAATGCCATTCCCCTCGCACTGGCTGGCAACAGCTAACTCCTTCATGGTCACACACAAACGATCCAAATTCGAAAAATTACCGCGCAAATATAACCGTTTCGCGCGCTTTGAAACGTCACTTTGACAAGCGAGCGAGTTATACAATAATTATATGGTAAACTGGTCTGCTGTTACGGCCAAGGCGATCGCGTAGTATCGGTATGATAACAATTTTTTAATGCTTAAAAAGCGAGTGACGGAGGCCGCAGCTAGTTCACAAATGGACTGGTTTAGTGCCGAGTCTTTTATATATAGTATCACTAAATTGTTGGCTAATTGGGAAACAGTGTTATAAGCCATTTTACATATAGAGCAGTTGTTTACTTAGATGTTGTTAAACCTTATTTCACGATTGGTTCTCTACACGTGAGAATAGGCTTTATGTTAAATTGTTAAGGTATCTTGTTAGTTTGTCCTACCTTTATCTTCTGAGGTATTTAAGTAGCGGTCGTTAGTTGTACCAGTTAATGGGTATCAATTGTTCAGAATTGCAACAGATTTTTTAATTTTAGAAAATATTGGATAACTTTTTTTTGTTTATTTTTTGTCTATGCTATTCCTATAAGTGTTAGAGTGTTTTTTTAACCGGGACATTATGAAGTAATCCGAAATCAAAGACCATCGTGAAGACCATGAGTTTTTTTCGTGAAACAATTTGTATAAAGTATTTTTTTAGGACAAGCGTCAAAATTTGTGTATTTATCCGAATTTTTGACTCGGTGCATAGGACGTTTTAACTATAAAAAAATTAAGAAAATAATGGAATAAATTTATTATACAAACGTACATATCAAGCTCTAATACATTTTTACGTAAATTATTTTAACCAACCATAATTTTAATTTTGGCTTGTTAGATTTCATTTGTAACATTTATCTTAGGTTAGGTTTGGTACCTGTAAAGTAAGTGTAAAGTTACCTGTATAGCTGCATAGGTACTGTCTAAATAAAGTATGTATGTATGTATGTTTAATTTCTAAACAAAGTTTTTTATTATATTTCTATATTGTTGCGCAACATTATATGCACGTCTACTTGTCTTTCAGTATATATAAATTTAAAAAAAAAATGTACTACGTTTTAATTTCTAGGCTCTAAAAGACAAGTTTGTAGAGTCAATAAATTGTCTTATCTCTGGGTTATCTTAAGAAGAATTCGTTTTTGAATCAGGGATCGATTCATTTGCCTACCGGTGATTAAAATGCGGTATCAGTGCACCAGTTATCATTGCAATTCACTATTTATGTATGTATGTATTTAAACTGTTTGCACAAAAACATAAATATTACTATATTAACATTAAAAGAATGTACAAATGCGAACTTATCCCTAAATGGGATCTCTTGCTCCCTTGATCTTTGCATTGTTCCGCAGTTATTTCGCCATTTTTAAGTGCCTAAAGAGAGTGTACATATATAAATCAGTTAACAGAATAAATCAAAAGTAAAATCCGAACATCTTTTAATCGGCCATTTTCCCTCTCTGAAGGTTACCGGAAGCGACAGTTTTTTTTTTGAAACAAATACCAATAGCGTACCTACATAAAATAAATAAATACGTAATAAATATAAAAGTCAAAGAATTAATAAAAATATTTTTGTTTTTATTGCATAGTTTATTTATTGTGTTGATTCGGTTAATAAGTTAACTTTAATTAAAATACCATTTATAATTTACAGACGACGGAGCGATATTCAAACACTAGTATTAATTAATATTGGAAAAATTCCAACTCTTTACATTTTGCGTCATTAGCGGTTTAGAATAGGTTTATTGCTTTAGTTATAAAAAAAATGCTTATCAAGCACACACGGACAAACATGTGAGATACTGTATAAAATGAACATGGTATGAGGTTGATAACCCCGAGTGATATATAAAATGTTATCTTAGCATTTTTTTTATTATACGCAGCCCCCCGGCCTTTTTAACATCTTGACTTGGACCAGTTGGCGGTGGAATGCCTCCTCATTCCCCAGGTTTGCGTCCGAGGACAAAATCCCAAGTCTTCAAGGCACATTGTTACTAAAATAGGTTTAACTTAGTACCCCGACCAAGAACTTTTATCTCATATCGAGTAAGTAACGTTAACGTTTAAGTCTTTGTGTACTCGTATATCTGTACCCCTACCATGAGTTACCATTACCGTTCTCGCTAGCGAGGCGAATGCTCTGTCCCTTGCACTCTATAAGAATACTGCGAGGTCTGCGAGGGACAGAGCATTCGCGTCGCTAGCGAGTGCAGTAGGTAATGGTAACTCATGGTAGGGGTACTGTGTGTCTCCCAAACGGATGGACCGATTTGAGCGCGGTTTAAATCCTTTTGAAATCGGCATAGTTAGGTGAAACTCGATAAGGCCGTATAAGATTTATAAGTTCTACAAAAGGGGGTAGCCATTGTATCGGGTGTTTAAATATGTATTAATTAATATTTTAATGTATTCGTATGTGTATTGACTCTTACATAAATATGTTCTTATATGACATTATGTAGTTTCTTAATTTTGCGTTTATCAAATGACTGGTAGATAATGCTTCAAGGCATTAAGTCCGACATTTGTACTTACTTTATGTATAATATTGTGCAAAAAAGTTTTTTTTTTAAATTGAGTCGTTCTTTTCTCATACATACACATACATACATAAACTCACGCCTTTATTCCCAGAGTGAGGTAGGCAGAGCTACAGAATTACCAACAACTCTAAAAACTTGTTGATAATTCTGTAACCACATTTTGCACACTTAGGCTAAGATGTTTACCAGTGTATTAGTGACAGGTTGCAAGCCCATCGCCTAACAATACTATACGCCTTTACACGCAAGTATAATTGAGTAACAAGCAAGGAAGTATTCCTTGAATAATTAAAGCGGGGATTTTTTTAAATGACTAAAAATTGAGTCACATAAGTAGCTGAATTGATTTTTTCCATTGATTCGATTGACGCACGCAGGTTTTAAAGCTAAAAGCAAAATTTCCATCTGGTAGGTATTGTAAATCATAACGTCACAATAAATTTTAAAAAGGTGATATCAAATTATAACTTATTCAACATTTATACCTATACTGTAAACTGTTACTTACAGCTTGGTCGTTCTAAGAAGGCCGATTTGACAGCTGTCATCTTAGTACAAAAAAAACCTCGAACACATATTTTATACTAAGATGACAGCTGTCAAATTGGCCTTCTTAGAACGACCAAACTGTAGTTAGCAAATAAGGCGGTAAATGGTTGTAATACAGGTAAAGAAATACTAAATTTGACAGTTTGGCGGCAAAATATCAATGAAACTTTGTTTATAACTTTATTTTGGCATAAGAAATGAGGATCTGCCGAGTCCTACCAAAATTTAGGGGTCCTACCTCCATCAGGGGGTATGGGCAGGGGGGAAATTTTACTAGGCGAGTGAAGTGTCATTTTCCATATTTTTTTTGCGCTGAATCGAATGAGATCAGTTCCATTGTTGGAAAAAAATAGAAAAAGAAAATATTTCGAGTCAAAAGTATCTAGGATTTAATTAGTAAAAACAATTGGAAAACATCTTAGCCTAATTGTGCAAAATGTGGTTACAGAATTATTAACAAGTTTTTAGAGTTGTTAGTTATTCTGTAGCTCTGCCTACCCCACTCTAGGAATAAAGGCGTGAGTTTATGTATGTATGTAACAATTGGAAAACTTTTACACTAGGTACAGAAAGTAATATTAACTAAGAACATGTTTACGTTGATTAAATCTTACTTTTGACGTGAAACTTTTTTTTTCTACAAAGACGCTTCATATCTCGCAAAGTATTCATCCTATAAGTATGGAGTTGGTCTCATTCGATTCAGCGCAAAAAACTACATGGAAAATGACATTTCATCAGACAATCGTGTAGTAAAATTTCCCCCCTGCCCATACCCCCCGATGGAGGTAGGACCCCTAAATTTTGGTAGGACTCGGCCGATCCTTATTTCTATAGTGCCAAGCCAAGATAAAGTTATAAACATAGTTTCATTGATGTACGAACATATTTTGTCTCCAAAATATACTACATATTTAAAAAAAAAATAACTTGCAATGTATGTATGTATGTAAGGGTCAAATCTTGCAAGTTCAATTTGACCCACTTTCCGGTCTCCGATGAAGCTGAAAATTTGCATACGCCTTTAGTTCTGATGACAATACAATAATATAGTACCATCGAGTTGGTCTGATGATGGATACTCAGAGTGGCCATAGGAACTCCTAAATTACGCATGATAAACCCGTCGTGTTAGGGCTTGTTAGAATCGTCTTACCAAGTAGATGACGACTGTGCAAAAAAAAGTAAAGTCTGCAATAAAAGCTTATCTTTAAATATTTTTTTTTGACAGAAACTTATTTCCTATGTTAGTGGTGTTATCCAATCACTTCATAGTATAAAACAAAATCGCTTCCCGTTGTCTGTCTGTTCCTATGTGTGTTTAGATCTTTAAACCTACGCAACGGATTTTGATGCGGTTTTTATTAATAGATAGAGTGATTCAAGAGGAAGGTTTTTATGTTTTATGTGGTGTTACAGAAAACTCACATAAACCGAAGCGAAGCGAGGGCGGGTCGCTAGTAATAGTATAAAACAAAGTCGCTTCCCGCCGTCCTACGGTTAGATCTTCCAAACTAGCTACGCGGCGGATTTTAAATTCAGTTTTCATCAGTAGATAGAGCGATTCTGGATTATGTACGGTGAAACTCACATAAACCGAAGCGAAGCGAGGGCGGGTCGCCAATCACCACATAGTATAAAACAAAGTCGCTTCCCGCTGTCTGTCCCTATGTATGCTTAGATCTTTAAAACTACGCAACGGATTTTGATGCGGTTTTTTTTAGTAGATAGAGTGATTCAAGAGGAAGGTTTTTATGTATAATAAATTTTGTTTTATGTACGTGTGTTATAGAAAACTCAAATAAACCGAAGCGAAGCGAGGGCGGGTCGCCAATGAAGTAATAAAGTAATGAATAATAACTTACCATCGAGAATGTATAGGAATGACATAAAGGGCGCTTCGAGCGTTTAATGTGAATTCTATACATTTTGACAGTTTTCGAAAATCTTTAACGTTAACGTCATGCATTTTGTCTAGGTTGTGTCATACTAAAATTATTAATACGAAAGTTCGTGTGTTAGTTGGTTGGTTACTTCTTTACGCTGCAACGGCTAGATGGATTTGGAGATAGTTTATACACTGGATTAACACACAGACTCCCCGGAAAATTTAAAAGTTTCCGAGGGAATGACGATAATCGAAATCAACGCAGATGCCTAGAGAGTTGAAGGCGCTGTCCCTCGCACTCTATAGGAATACTGCGAGGTCTGCGAGAGACAGTCCCCCACCCCCCTCCTCCTCCTCCTCCTGGTAAAAGTACGTGATTATCGAGTAATCATGGTGAATTGGTTCGATTGGGTTTGTTTGTATCTTTTGCAAGTTCTATTGACGGCGACACAGTAGCGGGTACTGCCTAGTGATGAGCGATTTCTGAAACATTGCACAACTTTCCTTAACTGCGAAAATTACAGCGTCTGAAAGTTACATAATTACCCCCTTACTTATAAACGTAATAATCTTGGAATAGTTTATGCCATGCTAAAAGATAAAAAAAGATAAAAGACATTTATTCAGTAAGTAGGCCGTACGGGCACTTTTACACGTCAAGAATCTACCAGCGCTTCCCAAGAGGAGACACTGCTGATAAGAAACGCCGCAAGAAACTCAGCAGTCAGTCATTTTTTAAACATATTAATTACAATGGTACTACTTAATCTAGCATTATATAAAGCAATAAATATTAAATTCAATATAATATCCAATAACATGCGTAGATCAGCAGGAAAACATGCCAAAATTCTTACGTGAGAGATAAAGGAAGAAAAAGGAGAAAAATAAAAAAGGAGAAAAAAAAAAAACTAAAACCCACCTACTCATATGTGTGTTTATAACTTATAACACGGTGCAAGATGACCACATAAAAGTTTCGATATGTTTTCCTACATCAACGGTGTCCCCTAGACAAGATAAAGCTTTTGCAATTATTGATCAAATTATTAATGAATATGCTTCGGGTTTAGACCATGCATTTTTGTCTGTTAGATAGTCCTCGACCCTATAATATGCTTTGTCCTTATCTGTAATTGTGACATTTGCATCTGACAGAAAGTGACAAAGCATGGCATAAACTATTCCAAGCTTATTCCACGTTTATAAGTAAGGGGGTTAGATGGAAATTATTGTAACACAAGTAAATTTCGTTTATATTTCATGAAAAGTTGGAAAACATGTCGAAAATATAGTAATTTTCAGAAATACATATAAATAAAAATACAGAAATAAATATATAAATTCACTATTGAAACTCATAGAATATTGCAGAAATTTAAATGAAAGTTTCACTTTTGAAACTTACAAGCCGCCGATCACTAGTACTGCCACATTTCTTTAGAATTAGCAAACCAACTGTTATTACTAATCTATAGGTACTAATATTATAAAGCTTAAAAAACGATAGGTACAGTCAAATGTAAAAATATGGGAGAACGCAACATCTCAAAAATAAGCCCCCATGCACCTTATTCCAGCGTAATAAGAACTTCGTAGCAAATTTATGTAAGGATTCTTTCGATAAATTTTGCATTTGACTGTACATTAACTTAAATTAAAATAAGTAGTGATTCTCTGAACAACGACGGTCGGACGGACGGACGAGTGAATGTCCAAGCGGCGAGGTTAAGTAGTCCCGTCAGTGCAAACAAAACATATTTTAGCTCGTGCATTTTCAATTTAGCAGCATGGTTTCTGCCGATGGGTCGAACGTATAAGGCTGCTTAATTGAAAATGCACGCGCTAAAATGTGTTTTGTTCGCTCTGTCGGGACTACCTACACTCACCGCTGCGATTTCGCTCGTTCGTCCGCCCGTCCGTTCTTTTGGAAGAGTTTGTTTGTTTGTTTGTTGGCTTGAACGCGCTAATCTCAGGAACTACTAGTCTTTCATTTAAAAATAGCCCGTTTATCAAGGAAAGCTATAGGCTATATATCATACTCACATAAACCAAAGCAAAGCGAGGGCGGGTAGCTAGTTTAATTTATATTAAAACAATTGTTTATGCATGTGTTTTAATATCTAATTAGAAATAATGATTGTTATGAATCGTGACATAGTTTATCAATCTCATAACTCTTATCATTTCAAAATTATTACCAACTTACCAATTTACTTGCGGGGTCACTGTGATAGCCTGATAGCAAAATGTAGAGAAATTAGTACGCCGTAGTGTAATAATTTTATTTGATGAACTGTATTTGTAAATTGGCGAAGCATACACGTGTGACTTTTTGCGGCCTTTTAGTCAAGCTATAGTGGTTTCGTCCTTGTGTTCGCTGTTGATGTCCCAAATAAAATAAAATACTTTTCTCAAACATGCTATGTAATCTCGGCGTTATGTTAGTTATTTTAGGCTTCAAAGTGCCACGTTCCCGACGGAACAACTCGAGAGAACTGTAAAGGAATTTCATACAAAATTGAAGGCCTAGGCCGGGAAATATTTTTTTTTAAATTTTAATATGGCCATGACAGCTGGTTTTACGAACAGGCTGAATATCTAATATTATTTTTAAAATTTTTGAGAAAATGTTATAACGTCAAGTACTATGAGTGCATAAACGTTTGGGAGACATCCGCGCGCTGTGTCGTGTGCGCCCGCCGCCCGCCCGCCGGTTGCCCGCACCGCCTGAGATCTAAGTTGCGCTATGCCTGATATACCTCCTAATTACCGCTGCGCTCCTGGTACTTTATTTTAACACCCAATTACTTTTCTTCCCTAGGGTGGACATTTATCAATTTACTTTTTTGAGTGATGTATTTTTTATTTAATTGCATATGTTTGAGAAAAGCACTATACGTACCTCGCCGTGAAAAGGGGTTGCCAGCCTCGTAAGTATCCGGCCTCGCTTCGCTCGGCCGTCTATATCACTCGGCCGGCAACCCCCTACTTCCCGGCCTCTGTAGTAATGTACTATAAATAAAGTTAACTTAAAAATATAGTGGTCTCGGCCCAGAATATATGTTATTCCATTCGGCGTCGAGACCCTTGGTCCGTGGGGTCCTAGCGGTCGAAGCCTCTTCAAAGAAGTTTCGAAGAGGCTCATTGACGTCACGGGAGACCGAAGAGCTGGCAGTTTCCTCGCTCAACGTATAAGTTTAATCATCTAGCGAGGAAATGCTGCCAGCATCTTTGGTACAATGCCGCAGGGGCCATTATTAGATTTAATGTTTTAGTTAGGTAATTTATATAATTAGAGTTAGTTTTATTTAATTTTAGTTTTCTTTTTCAGTATTGTGTTATGGTTGTTATATTATTTTATGTTGTTTTACTTAATTAAAGTTTTAATAATCCTAAAATTAAACATGTTTTATACGAAAAGCCATCTTATATTTTAAAAAAAGCGTTTGAATTTTTGTGCAATTAGTCCTAACTGTCGAATTGTGTGTGTGTGGCTTGAGGTGTCGAATGTCAGTAACTAGCTTCTGCCCGCGACTTCGCGTAGATTTCGAATGACGTTATTCCCTCGGGAACTTTGAAATTTTCCTGGATGAAATGTAGCTTATGTGTTAATCCAGGGTATAAGCTATCTCCATTTAAAATTTCATCCAAATCCTTCCAGGCGTTGCAGCGTGAAACAGTAACAAACATCCATACATCCATACATCCATACATATATGATACTAGCTGTTCCCGTGTGCACTTCGTTGAGCAAAACATTTTTTTTGAGGTAATAATTTTCCCGCTAATTCCCGCTCCCGTGGGAATTTCGGGAATTCCTTTCTTAGTGCACCTCTACGGTACCTAAGCTACGTCCCTTCCAAATTTCAAGTGCCTACGTTTAGCCGCTTAGGATGTGCGTTGATATGTCAGTCAGTCAGTTTGTTTCTTCTTTTATATATTTAGATGAACCACCGAATATTAATCAAAAGGCATTTCTCACCGTATTAGTGATGAAAACTGAAAAAAACCTGTGTTTAAAAAAGATCATAAATTGTTAATTAATAATAAAGTCTTTGCCTTTTACCCCGCATAAATCAACTAAGTAACAGACAGACAAATATTCTGATAACGGTTCTATAATATGTCTTAACTCGTACATTAATAGTAACCTTCACAGAGATAATAAAGTAAAAAACGGTGTCCCCTTGTTTTACAGACTGAAAAATTACAGAATTTTGTTTCACAGAAAATGTTTCATATACTATTTGGTCCTTGTATTTTTGCTTCGTATATATTTTTTTTTTTAACTATTTACTTGAAAGAAACAAATTCGACAGAAAATCAATTCAATGAATTTTGTAATTTTATTTTTTCATTACACATACTTATCAAACAATATAATTATTTTTCAACGAATATTGTTTGGTCAGTGCATTTTTTAGAAGGTTGGGTTATAAGATAAATACTATATTATGATATAAATATGAGTGAGCGAGCGAGCGAAGCGAGCGAGCAAGACCTCTCTGGGCAGAACCGACTTGAATAGGTTAGGTTAGAAGGCTATGGCGGGAGCGAAGCGAAGCAAGCTCCCGCCTTAGCCTTCGAGGTTATTTTTTTTATATCTCTTGAATAAGCTATGCGATACCATTTGACTGCAAATTAAAATCGTATGCTTTTTTTCAAACGTTTCATTTCACACACCTTCACAAACTGCACCCTACTCTATAAGTTGATTTTATTGTTATTAAGTTATATTTTAAATAAATAATATGAGAACAAAGAATATTTAATTTGCTATTCTATGATATGAAAAAAGAAACATTGAATTTTATTTAAAATAAAAAACGATGATTTAAAAGTCTTCAAAGTAATTATTCTACATATTGATTATTCTATGAAATGATAATACGAGAAAAAATTTCTATGAAATGAAATTCTAAACAACTTCAGTCTGTAAAATAACGTACAACCGTAAAAAACACATCTCGACTGATAACTTACTGATCGCGTGACCTGCTGGCCTATTGCCTAACGCAAACGCAATCACAATCGACTTCAATGCGGAACAATTCCTTCATTTAATACAAAACGGACACATTCCAAAATAATTTGCAACACTGACTCGTTTTGGAATCTGTCCGTTTTGTATTTAATGAACGAATTTCTCCGCTTTGAAGTAGATCCTAAACGGACACATTCCAAAATGAGTCAGTGTTGCAAATTATTTTGGAATGTTTCCGTTTTGTATTCAATCTGTGAATTATTTTCATTTGATCACAAGCCTTCGATTTTCATAGTGAAAACGATCGTGTTTGCGATTGCGTTAGACAATTGGCCCGCTGGTGTCACGGAAACTTTTCTGGAACGATAAAATAATCGTATCGGCTGAAAGACGCATGAACATAGGCCTTTTTTTCTTAGAGCCCATAACACTAAACCTAGTTTGATAACACTATAATTTTCACACCTTATTTATTCAGAGAGAACGCACACAGAGCGAAAGTAGGTAACAATGTTTTACAGCACAATTATATTAAAAAAAAAATCAGTTTGTCGAAAACTATATATCATGCAAACTTCACCTAAAGTAAGTTATTATAGCCATTGGCTAACCAGCGGGTTAGAATGAGAATCAGAAACAATATTATGACCCGGCGGATTATAATAAGGTACTGAATCTCATTATAACCCGCTGGTTGATAATGAGATTTGAATTTCTATGAAAAATTACAACTAGTGAGTTTTTTTTAAATAAGGCACCTACTTAGAGTTTTAATAAAACGTTGTTTCTAGTAAGTACTTAGCATTGCTTTTTATTGTATCGCAAAAGGTGAGAAAAGTAGAGTATTCATCTGTGGGATAAAGCTGTTTTTGTCTTGGGCAAGCTTGACCCCCCCGTTGCACTCAGGATTCCGTTTTAATTCCCGCGTTTCGCTCAGGAATTAACTCGTAAGACCATCGCTGCGCTCGGGAGTT
This sequence comes from Acleris laterana, assembly GCA_963966035.1. Taxonomy (NCBI): domain Eukaryota; kingdom Metazoa; phylum Arthropoda; class Insecta; order Lepidoptera; family Tortricidae; genus Acleris; species Acleris laterana. Next base: position 9,450,028 of record OZ014463.1, on the reverse strand, counting down.
ACATCTGGAGTCCCTCGTTTGCCCAGGATTCAAAATCGCGCCCGTGACATAAAACAGTGCTTTATCCCCTCGGTGCATAATCTACTATTAGTATCGTCGTTAATGGGGGAACATGAAATGAAAATACTGCAATGCGAAAAACCTGGCAAATCATACAAAAACTACTGCTGCATTTATATATCGGACTTATAACAAAAAAAAAGCCTTGACAGGTTTCTTAAATTGCAGCATTGCCATTTCGTGTTCCGCCATTAATGATGTGACTAATTAAATATATTATCCAGTAGTCTTATTGAACTAGGTTTATTATCGTGGGCTCCCCTACTATTCCTAAACAATCTGCACGACCGTCGGTACTGTGCGACTCGCATCCATTATCTTATCATTATAGGCCTCAGTCCACTGGACGTAGGCCTCCCCTAAAGTTCGCCATTTCACCCTATCCTCGGCCTGTCGCATCCATCATCTTAAAAAAAAGATAAAGATAGGGCATACACTTTGTTCCGCATATTTTTGATTGTCCAATATTGTTCCTCCTATTATCGTTTGTCCTCAATATTACTTGTCCTATCGTTTGATGTGGCTAAGATTCAACCGTCGAATGATTGATGTGCATAATTGTAATGTTCCTAATATTGAATGTGCTAAAATTGTTTTGACTACATGTCATTACACGACAGAGTTCTACCTAACACTCCTCCTTGCTTCGCTTTCGTCGTAACTAACCTAACCGAAATATGACCTGTCTGAAGGTAGAATACGTAACGATTCTGACTTCACGTCTACCATGGTTTAGTTAAGGTCCTGTAATTGTAGCCAATTTAATAATAGGCAAAATAATTCTTAGGACAATTCATGTTAGTAATATTATGCTTTAGGTAATTAGATTTTAGAGTTATCAATATTAGGACAAACTTGCTTTAGGACTTTAAATGAGTATGCGCAAAAAATATTAGGACAAACGAGTAGTTTGTTTAGTTAGTTTCGTCGTAACTAACCTAACCGAAATATGACCTGTCTGAAGGTAGAATACGTAACGATTCTGACTTCACGTCTACCATGGTTTAGTTAAGGTCCTGTAATTGTAGCCAATTTAATAATAGGCAAAATAATTCTTAGGACAATTCATGTTAGTAATATTATGCTTTAGGTAATTAGATTTTAGAGTTATCAATATTGGGACAAACTTGCTTTAGGACTTTAAATGAGTATGCGCAAAAAATATTAGGACAAACGAGTAGTTTGCCATTCAACAGTATGCTAAACATTCTCGGTCAAACATTTTTAGGACAAAAAACGCTATGCGATACGACAGGGTCTATATCGAATGGCATACAATGATTAGTCCTATCGTTGTGTCGCATAACGTCTTTTGTCATAATAACGTGTAGCATACACTTTGTTCCGCATATTTTTGATTGTCCGAAATTGTTGCTCCTATTATCGTTTGTCCTAAATATTATTTGTCCTATCGTTTGATGTGGCTAAGATTCAACTGTCGAATGATTGATGTGCATAATTGTAATATTCCTAATATACATACATATACATACATAAACTCACGCCTTTATTCCCAGAGTGGGGTAGGCAGAGCTACAGAATCACCAACAATTCCTAATATTTAATGTGTTAAAATTGTTTTGACTACATGTCATCGTTAGGGTCACAAATCTACCTAACACTCCTCCGCGCTTCGCTCGTCGTCGTACCTAACCTAACCGAAATCTGACCTGCCTGAAGGTAGAATACGTAACGATTCTGACTTCACACCTACCATAGTTTAGTTTAGGTGCTGTAATTGTAGCCAGTTTAATCATAGGCAAAATAATTATTAGGACAATTCATGTTAGGAATATTATGCTTTAGGTAATAGATTTTAGAGTTATCAATATTAGGACAAACTTGCTTTAGGACTTTAAATGAGTATGCGCAAAAAATATTAGGACATACGAGTAGTTTGCCATTCAACAGTATGCCAAACATTCTCGGTCAAACATTTTTAGGACAAAAAACGTTATGCGATACGACAGGCACCCCTCTGCCCACTGCTGGACGTAGGCCTCCCCTAAAGTGCGCCATTTCACCCTATCCTCGGCCTGTCGCATCCAACATCTGCCAGCCGCGTTTCGAAAAACATCACCCCGGCTCGCGTGAAGCGTCTTTCACTATGTTTGCGAAAATGACCATGAGATGCATCCATCGCGTTCCCGAAATCTTCACCAGAGGCCCTAGGCATGATGTAAACGCTACTAACGTTTTTAGGGTTCCGTTAATGACAAAACTGCTCCGAAACTACTGTACCGATTCAGTTGAAATTTGGTACACATAGTAAGTTGATGACCCAAACACAGATGTGCAAAGTAATATTTTTTTTAAATAATTGTCATTCAAAAGTTTTGCAAACCTAATTTCAATAATTTGATTGCAATACGTCTAGCAGTGACGTCATTCGACTGAAATGATGATGTAACATAATTGTAATATTACCGAAGAAAAACAAAATGCATAAATGGTAAGAAAAATACAGTCGGCAAAGCGTTATTTGACCTGTAATAACAGACGTTGATGTACGTTGCTATTTGCCGATCTATTCAATTTATCACTGACTGCTATTATATGTTATGTAATTCATTGATGCGAAATATTTTTTACAGATTTCAGTGATGCCTTTATCTCACAAAGCAGCAATGTTCGCATGGTTGTGTTCCAATTTGGGGATAAAACAACCAGTGAAATTATTAGCATAAGGTCATTCCATCTTAGTCCTCAGGGTTGGCAACGCATTTGTTGTGTTAGGATTGCAGTGTTTAGACTGCAGTCTTGAGAATGCAAATGTGTATCGGTCACAGATCCCACTTACCATCAGGCTCAAGATTCTAGGTGGTAAAAACCATATCGTCTTTGACCGGTTATGTTATGTTATGATTGTTTAAATCCCGGTAAGGGCAGATATTATTAGTGTGATAAGCGCGAATATTTGTTCCTGAGTCATGAATGTTTTCTATATATTTAAGTATATATTTCTCCATATAAGTATTTATATCGTTGTCTAGTACCCATAATACAAGTCTTGAGCTTAGTTTGGGACTAGGTTAATTGGTGTTACATTGTCCCCTGATATTTATTTGTTTATTTATGTTATGATATTGTTTTTAACCCGGCCACCATTTATGTCAAGTAAATAAGAGTTATCAAAACGTTGACAATACGATAACGGTTCAAAAACGATATGGCTGGTGTTTCTCATTTACCTTCACAAAAAAAACTTTCACTTTGTAGCCATTTTTTTGTAAAAAAAATAACTAAGAACCACCCCAGCGTAGTATGGCTGCGTCTATATCGCGTGTCAACTGTGGATAAAGCATCCGTCACTTTTTGACACGTGTACTTATTTACCTGTCAGAAGGTGACAAACGCAGCCATATTAGGTCCCCAGTAAAGATAAGATAAATCACAGTAAAGACATGATACAAGAGTTTACAAGACGATTCCTTTGGCCTATGTAGTTATGGTAGTATCCCCGCCTACGAAGCCTCCGGTCCCGGGTTCAAACCTCGGTAAGGGCACACATTTGTGATAAGCGGAAGTATGTGTTCCTGAGTCTTGGATGTATTATATTTATTTAAGTATGTGTTCATTCATTCATTCATTCGTTAAATCACGCCTGTTTCCTAGAGGGGTAGGCAGAGACCACTTCTTTCCATTTGCTACGATCTTGACAAAATTCTTGCGCTTCTTCCACATTCATACATCGAGTCGTGCAAGGACGTCGGTTTCGGGTACTTAAGATTCGGCTCTTTTCCAGTATTTCTGCGATTTGACTCGAAAAAGTACGCCTAAGTAAGTAAGTATGTGTTCCTCTGTATAAGTAAGTTTCTGGTTGTCTAATACCCATAGTATCTACAAGCCTAGAATTTATTTAGACGCTAGGTCAATTTGTATGAGAGTATCCCCTGATATTTATTTATTTACATATATACATACCTACATACCTTCACGCCTGTAATCCCAGAGTGGGGTAGGCAGAGCCACAGAATTACCTACAACTCTAAAAACTTGTTGATAAATCTGTAACCACATTTTGCGCAATAAGATGTTTACCAGCGTATTAGTGACAGGTTGCAATCCCATCGCCTAACAGTACCTACTACAAGCATTTATTTCCTTAGTCGTCTCTTACGAAATCCACGGGACGACATGGAGTGGCACTATTCTAATCCGCCAACAACATTGGTATTTATTTATTTATAGAATAATACTCAATACTCATACTCAATACTTTATTGCAATCATAATGTTTACAGAGATGGAAATATAATAAATGTCTCAATTATGAACCCTGTTGGGCACAGCAAACATACAGAGGGAGGGAGACTTATCGTTTTAATAATTAGAAAAGACTTTGAATTTATTGTATTTTTGTACAATTTACAATATACCTTTAATATTTAATTTACTAATTTGTATTATTATAATTTGTCGTCTAAGTATTCATTTACTGTGTAAGCTTTAGTAAGTAGTAACTGTTTGAGTTTATTTATAAAAATACGTTCATTTGTTTCTTGTCTTAAAACTTCAGGTAAATATTTGTATATTTTAAATAGTCATAACGTAAGGGCCTGATGAAATGATTTTAAGGCGGGAAGGCGGCAATATAATTTTGTGTTTATGAATTATGACGTATTGGGCGTGTAGCAGGCATATCCTCGCGTTTTTGTAGAAGTGTTCACGCTTACGTACGAACTTACATGCTTCTAAGATGTACATAGATGCTTGGAAGCGTAAGCAGTTTATATTCCAGGAAGTAGGGTCGGCAGCTGTCGGTTTGTTTTAAACAAATACAAATACAAATACAAATATGTTTATTTCGCATAAAAAGTGGTACATAAAGATGGCAATAAAATGTTATGTTAACTAATAATCAACCAGGGTAGTGATTCTGTAAACAACGCCGGTCGTGCGGACTGTCGAGTGATATCCAAGCGGCGAGAATAAGTAGTCCCGTCAGTGCGAACTGCGAACAAAACACATTGTAGCGCGTGCATTTTCAATTTAGCAGTACGATGAGTCGAACGTATAAAGCTGCTTAATTGAAAATGCACGCGCTACAATGTGTTTTGTTCGCACTGACGGGACTACTTAATCTCGCCGCTTGGATATCACTCGACAGTCCGCACGACCGGCGTTGTTTACAGAATCACTACCCAGGGCTATGACACCACTTTGAGAGGAAGCGCCAGAACGTGATACAGACAATAAAGTTGGACTCACGACACGACCCCGAGATCACCCTGCATAGCAATCTCAGGACCTCGATCGTGACCGATCCAATGCAAGCTCTTTGTCAACTCACGGCCACTTGTTATGTCACTCGTCAAAGTTAACGTGAGCGGAACTTGGATGCACTTGGCGTAACATAGCCAAGGTTGCGGCCTGGACGGACCCAAGAGCAAACGCACAACGTTTTTCTTTTATATCACTCAAAATGTACTTAGTGAGTTTGAGTGATAAAAAAGAAAAAACTCGAAATGCGAATGTTGAGATTGACGTGTAGCGGAATAGGAATGGGTAAAATAAGGATGATTATGTAAAAAAACCCGGCCAAGTGTGAGTTGAACTCTCGCGGAGAGGGTTGTCTTTAATTCGGATTCTTATAGGTTTTCCTGTTATCTACAAGTGATGAAGTGTATTTTGTATTTTTTTCAAAATGTTAGGCTCAGTAGTTTTGGAGATCAGTGGGGAATGGTAAATTTCTGTCTTCTGTCATGAATAAAATCAATACTATTTATTTTACAATAATCACAAAAATATATTTGAGATCCTCATAGCGAGCCATTTTTTTTTAATTTCATAATTCGTCCCCCGAACACGACCGTTATTTAAAAAAAAAATACTTTGCATATTTGTGTTTGGGTCATCAATTTACATATGTGTACCAAATTTCAACTCAAGCTGTCCAGTAGTTTCGGAGTAAATTGGCTGTGACAGACAGACAGACAGACAGACAGACGCACGTGTACCGAACGCTAAAAATGTAAAAATGGAAGGAATAGATGGAGGGAATGTTATGAGAAGGAATGATAATGCTTGGATGAGTTTTAAACATTAATTTAGAAATGTTAGTGGTACTCATCGTTGAAAACCACGCATGCGCGAGAATGTCATCGTTGAAGTAGGAAAACATATCGAAAATGCACCGTCTCCTTCTATCTCTCTCGTAATATTTTTGGTATATTTTCCTGCTGAACTACGCATGACATTTTGATTTAATATATAATTTACCACACCACATGCTCGAAATTGCCCAATTATCATGCAAACCTCACCTAAAGTAAGTCATTAATAGCCATCGGCTAACCAGCGGGTTATAATGAGATTCAGTACAGTATGAATCGATATGAATTCATCACCGTTCTTAGTTTATTCCACAGACATTAAAATTAGCAATGTTTCTCGTAATTAGAAGCGTTCGTAATTGATTAATGAGCGTGTAATTAATATTCTGGTCATTATCTTAAGGTAGGGTGGCAGTATTTTGTGATATTCGAGGACAAAGTCTCAAATTATAATGTAAAAAAAACTGTACTATATCGATAAGTTTGTTTTTAAGTTATGATGTGGCGGTCAAGTTATAAAGATAAAAATCAGGGCAAGAGCATGTCAAATCGTGCTTCGTGTGTGTAGGGTTCCGAAATCATATACTACAAACATAAAAAACTGTCTCAAAAAACAACAAGTATGAACTAATATTCAATTTAATGTTATTTGATGCTGTCTTACACGACTTTTAGCAAGCATAAGCACTTAAGTCGCTTGTATTTCTAGAAGCAATCAAATATACTTAGGCGTGATAGTTCGTCATACATGTGCTCAAATTAAAAAAAAAACGGAAATTACACTACGAGTTCTATATTTTCTAAACGACACACCCGAATCCAAAAATGTACAGCATTATACATCATTATATAAATTTAACAATAAATTGGTTAAGAAGTTTTTGATTGGTTGTCAAAATTAAAAAGTCATATAGCCAATGCACCAATTACGTTACGTTTAGCCAATGTACGGGAAAAAACCAAGCCTCCCTAATTATGTTATCACCACTTTATATCACAATTATAAAATTCACATGAATGATTTGTCTTATTTTTAAATAATGTCTCTTCATGCCAGGCAAATTGGCGACACCCTAACTGAGACATTTTCCATTCAAAGTTTTCCCTGCGAAGACGATATGGATGTGATTTATATGTCATTGGTTATTTTTTTGTTTATACATGTAAGTTGCAATATATTTACTTACCATACCAGCTCCTGCCCGCATGGATCTTTTCAAATTTGAAAGATATCAAAAGAGAAAATTTTATTTAATTCCACGTCCGATTTAAATTCCCAGCTCAATTAGAACAAAAAAAGCGTAAAAAAATGGAAAAGTAAAAAACACTAGTACGTAAGATGCCAATGATATGCAGCTACAAAAAGTAAACAAACACTGGTTCGAAAAATCCCTCTTCCCGTACGATACATGGCTACAAAAAGTGTAAAATTTTGAGATACTATATTAAGAACGAATTTTTTTGAAGTTTTGAATTTTTGGAGAAATTTCAAGATTCCTTACATAGGTAGTTTTAGTACAGGCAGCGTCAAAGATATATTTTTATTTTTATTTGTTTTTTTTAAATAAGTTGCATACATGTAAACATCTTCGTACAATCAATCAATCAATATCATTTATTTGCAGAATACATTTGAACAATTATCATTACTCCCTTTCCAATTTTCCGGGATCAAAAGTAGCCTTTGTCCTATTCCAGGACCTAACCTATATGTGTGCCAAGTTTCATCCCGATCGGTTCAGTGGTTGAAGCGGGATTGAGTAACAAATATCCAACATGCAAACTTTCTCATTTATAGTAAGATAAGATTGATTTTTAGGGGTCCGTAACCAAAGGCTGCTAACGAGACCCTAATACAAAGCCCCCACTATCCGTCTGTGTGTCAGTCTAGGACCTAGGTAAACAGTTGAAATAGGTACTTATTTGATTTTAGCTGAACCTTAAGCAATTGTATCCATACTATCCATACTAATATTATAAATGCGAAAGTGTGTCTGTCTGTCTGTCTGTTACCTCTTCACCCTTAAACCGCTGAACCGATTTAGGTGAAATTTGGTGCAAAGATAGTTTGAATTCTGGGAAAGGACATATGATAGTTATTTTCCCGAAATTCATCCCCTAAGGGGGTGAAATAGAGGGTGAAAATTAGTATGGAGCTACGATATAAAAGAGTTCCACGCGGACGGAGTCGCGGGCAGAAGCTAGTCTTTTATAAATTGTTCTAAACCGTGTGTGTTTTGCTTCTATATAAAACGGAACAAAAAAAAGAATGGAACGGAACCCTTCGTGCGAGAGTTTAACTCTCAAATGACAGGTTTTTTAAAAAAATGTTTCTCTATGTTTACATATTGCTATTATCTGTAAAATATTCCAAACACATAAATTCGCAACGCAAAGTAAAGTTTCCCTTGACGTGTTTTTTTTTTGCAAACTATTTAAGCCGAGTACTCACTAACGAGCCGTAACAGTACCCTTACCATGAGTTGCAATTACCGTACTCGCTAGCGAGTCGGATGCTCTGTCCCTCGCACTCTATACGAAAACTGCGAGGTCTGCAAGGGACAGAGCATTCGACTCGATAGCGAGTACGGTAATTGTAACTCATGGTAAGGGTACTGTAACTGTTGCACGCAACATCGTGATAATATGTAGAGTCACGGTAAGAAAAGGTTCGTCACTTTTGGACCTTAAGAGCGTTGATATAGAGTCGAGAAATGACGGACCATTTTTCACCCTGACTATACCCGGTTCGCGAGCCTGTTCTCCACTATTGAAGCTTGTTGCTGTAACTGCTACGATTACAGTTACAGCGCGCTAGTGAGTACCCGGCTTTATACAGTCACGAGATTAAATTTGGTACCCACCTTAGGTCCAAAGTCAATGTGACATTCTACAACAATAAGGTTGAGTTTCCTAAAAGTTACAAATGACTTGACATCTCTAAAGAAATTGACGACTTTAAGCATATTTTTCTTGAAATTGGTTCCAAATTGATGTTCGTGACCGTACCTGCCTTGCATGGCTTTGGTGGTAATGCATCCTTAATAATTATGTACTGAAAAATATTTTAATAAAATAATATTTCTAGTCGGTGTGCCCTGATGAAACAATCTGCTCAAGTCTGGTAAGTAAATTTTACTTAGTAAATACCTACTACTACTACCAAGGCGCGGAAAAACGCCCGTCATTTCAAAAACTAAACCCTGTTCCGTACAGTAGAGACTTCCGTATTATTAAATTAAATATTATTATTATCAATGTTTTTAAATTACAGTATAACGTTAAACCATAATTTATTTACATTTAGCGACATTTATTTTATTTATAACATGAATAACACAGAAATTGATCTTGGAAAAAAACACATTCGCGAAACAAAAATGAATGAATGAATGTAATCAATTATCAATACATGGGTTAAAAAGAATGTACCAGGAATTTGGTAAAAATATCCGGGTCACTTTGACTGCCATACATATAGTTGGTCATAATGTATTGTTAGTCATACATTTTTTTGTCATAACTTATTTCAGGGTGAAGTTATGCAGTTTTTAATAAACGTTTATCGTGTAGATTAGTTAGGTTAGGTTAGGTTAGTTTTATAAAAATCCTGAAAAATAACCGTGTCCTGAGAAAAATGCATTATGACTTGCGAAAATTATGACTTAAAACACATATGACTAAAAATAATTATGGCAGTCAATAGAGACCCAAAAATATCAAATAATAACCTTTGAAGGGGTCTCCACTGTACGGAACTAGGTTCAGTATTTGAAATGACGGGCGTTTTCCCGAGCCTTGACTACCTACTACTTAACTAAACCTACCAATCTACGTGGTTTTAACAGTACCATAGTCAAATTTTAACGTATCTGTCTTCTGTTTCTATTGGCTGACGAAATTAATCATTCGCGTCGCTTGATACGCTCGCAAGTCTCGCAACCAATAGTGGTGTCGGCGCGGCCCCGACTAAGGGCCGTTACACAAGGACAGCATTTGAACTGCTACTCAGTTGCAAAATGGCAGTTCGAGTGCAGTTGATGTAGCTGCATCAAAACTGCAAACCGACTGCGCAGTCTCGTCGACCGCACACCAACTGCACGCTAGCTGCACTGTTGTAATGCAGTCCTGTCGCAGTTGGAGCAGCTGCAATACGACGGCAATAGAATTGTATTGCAGTTCTGATGTAGTTGACGTAACTGCATCAAAACTGCAAATGGTAGGATGGACGACTCACAATATTTTCAACCAAACGCAGATTTCATAAAAAAAGTTATTTGTTGCGTTTTAGAAGGCGGTATTTAGTTTTTTAAAATATTTATTTTTAATGTGTGTTATTAAGTTATTAATATCCTCATAGACAGTTTTGTTTAGTGTACAGGAAACGATTGTGTAACTGGGGTAAGTATTGCAAGTACTTAATAATAGTAAATTTCGATGCAAGTGCGGAAATGATGTCATATCATATTACACGAATTCTGAGGTGGCAAGTGAAAAGACAGTTCCGCAGGTGTTGCGAAAAATTACAATGACACAAAAATACCATAGACATTAAAAGAGAAAATTTTACTTAATTCTAAGTCTGATTGAAATTCACAGTTCAATTAAAACAAAATTAAGCGTAAAAAAGGAAAAAGTAAAAAAAACTAGTGCGTAAGATGCCAATGATATGCAGCTACAAAAAGTAAAAAAACACTGATTCGAAAAATTCCTCTTTCCGTACGATATACAGCTACAAAGTGTCAAATTTTGAGATACTGTATTAAAAAAATTCAAGAGGGATTTCCCTTACATAGGTAGGTAGTCTTGGCACAGGCAGCGTCAAAGATATAAGTATATTTTTATTTGATTTTATTGAAATAAGTTGCAATAATGTAAACATCTTCGTTCAATCAATCAATATCATTTATTTGCAGAATACAGTAGAATGATATAGGGTAAAGTCACAGTCAGCCAGAGACCAGTAGTCGACCTTAAATGAGTGCGAAGAGTGGGAAATATATCTTTCGTACTCTTTCCACTCATACAAAGTATAGGCAGAGGCCGACTACAGATCTCTAGCTGACCACTGGTGGCTTTACCCAACTTATCTTTGCTGTACAGTTACCATCAATGTAATACATTTAAACGCGCAATTCTTGTAGGTATATATATATATATATACATATAATATAATCTGAAGTCGTGTAAATGCCGTTGAAATGCGCTCTTTGCGTAGTATGTGTGGTGTGAAACTGATTAAGAGTAAGGAATTAAAAAGTCAGAGAGAAATGTGGAATAAAAGAAGATGTATTGACTAAGATTGAAAAGGGCATGCTTCGATGGTTCGGTCATTTGGAAAGGATGGATGAAAGAAGATTGACGAAAGAGATATACAGATCGATAGTGAGTGGACGGGTCGGAAGGGGCCGCCCTAGGCGTACTTTTTCGAGTCAAATCGGTGAAATACTGGAAAAGGGCCGAATCTTAAGTACCCGAAACCGACGTGCGTGCATGACTCGATGTATGAATGTGGAAGAAGCGAAAGAAATTTGTCAAGCTCGTAGCAAGTGGAAAGAAGTGGTCTCTGCCTACCCCTCTGGGAAACAGGCGTGATTTAATGTATGTATGTATATAATCTGAATCCCGGAAACGGCTCTCAACGATTTTCATGAAATATAGTATGTTCGGGAGCGATAAATCGATCTAGTTAGGTTTCGTTTTTAGAAAACATACCAGAAATAAATACCAGGTCATCCAGGTAGGTACTAATATATTATCCAACATTGATTTAGAGAGTTTTCTGTGACGTTTCTTCGACACACTCCAGATTAACTGAATTATGTAAAATTGATTTGAATTTTGGTTTTCTAGTGCTATGGTCCTAAAAGTGAGGCGAATGTAAGTACTACATACGAGGGCAGTTCCGAAAGTTTCTAGCTGTGTCGACATTTATTGAAATATATTCATATCGTTGATACATTCATAAAGCAAATTTTATTACGAATAGGTTTGTCAAAAAGTATTAGTAAAAGTAATGTTTATTTTTGATATTTGTTTTCTATGAAATTTGAATTTTTGGTGAAAACATTAACTTTTTGGTATTCAAAATCTGTCTCAAATCTAAAGGGGTCGTCTGATTGTAATGATATTGCCCGTGATGGAATCGTCAGTATTTTTAGTATATTTAAGCAGCTCGTTTTACTCTATTCCCAAATATAGTACTGCACAAAATGCTTGTCATTGAAATTCACTGAATTTGAAATTTTTCATAGCGTTAACTCGTCTAGTGTTAAAAAAATCGTAAACAACAAACGAAGTGATTTACATCTATGATTTTTGGACACAATGTTTATTTTGGAATTTGCCTTAAATATCCATCAACAATATTGTTACACAATTTATTTCAATAAATGTCGACACACAGCTAGAAACTTTCGGAACGGCCCTCATACCTATACATCAATGCACTTGCACGTTTATTTTTTATAGCGATATTAAACCTTGGTGCATAACTAGGTATTAAGAAGCCACATACTACTAAAATCTGAAGTATTCTACGATCAGAGGCCCTTGCTAAGATGCACTACGCTAACTATCGTTTCTATTCGTTTAGTTTTTAAACCAATCGCGTCACTGGCACATCACGTGACTTTTCGTATCACGTCATCTACCAGTGACGCGATTGGTTTAACAACCTCTGTATCTCAATAACCTTAACGTTTATGAATCTGGTTTTTTTATATATTAAAAATGATATAATATTAATGATGATGATGGACGACCCGCTGGCCTAGTGGGTAGTGACCCTGCCTACGAAGCTAGCGGTCCTGGGTTCGAATCCCGGTAAGGGCGGATATTTGTGTGATGAGCGCGAATATTTGTTCCTGTGTCATGGATGTTTTCTATGTATTTAAGTATATATTTCTCTATATACGTATTTATATCGTTGTCTAGTACCCATAGTACAAGCCTAGAGCTTAGTTTGGGACTAAATAGGTCAATTGGTGTGAGATTGTCCTCTTATATTTATTTATTTGTTTATTATTATTTATCTTTTTCCCTTGGAACTGTTAAAGTATAAACAAAAACCTCGATATTTTACTTTTATTATTTTTCAAACATGACACGTTTTTCGCTTGTTTTTGGTTGAATCTTCTAAACCCCATCACATTAAAAGATGATTTTTGATTAAATTGTTGAGTACTTATAACTTTGTGAATCTGGTAAACCATTTTCTTGACTAATGTTATAGTAAACAGCAATTATTTGAATTTGACACTGCTATCAAGGCGCGCTGTCTTCGTGACGTGTTGAGTGATAGAAAAGAGAAAACGTTAGTAGCGTTCTCACCATGGCTAGGGCCCCTGGCGAATTTATGTGGAGTTGTCCCTATTGTAGAATATTGCTTAAAGCTGGGTTTATTTCAGTGCCGTGGTGACCGCTGTAAGACAGAGGTGAGAATTATTATTAGGTGTAACAGTTTTGTACTCGTTTAGATAGTACAGTCAGCACCAAAAGTAGCTAAGCGGAATAGCATGCTCAAAATAACCTAGACACGACGTATTCTCTTGACAATAGAGTTGAGTGCAGATCATTTTGAACTCTTCAGTTGCGTAGCTACTTCTGATGCTGAATGAATGAACGAATAGGGAATATGTACATTACTTTTTCTCACACCTTCAATAAAAGCTAATTCATGTAAACAGTTGAGAAAAATGATTTCTTGAATATCTATATAAATAAGGCAACAAAGATTTTGTTCCTACCTCTTTCTAACAAAACAGAATTTAACATGGAGTTTATATGGCCGACCTGTGACATGAGGTCACAGTGCCAATCGGATCTCTCTGTCTAATCGCTGTCAAATTAGCAGCTGAAATACTTGTATTATCCATATCTCTTGGCCGATTTAAATTTCACTTATTATTACATTATTATACAGTATTTTCATATTTTGTTGAGAAATACGATCGAAAACATCCATCTCTATTATTTTCTTTAAGTGAGGATGGTTCTTAATTTTTTTCTTACCTAATTATTTTTTATGTTTATTTAAGTGTTGCGGCGAGAATTGCAGCGTATCTGTAAGTATTATTTAATATGTTATTTACTTGTATTCTGCCCTCCTAAATAAAAAGGACGCATGCGCAATTTGATTGTCAAAGCAAATTGAACCCCTTCCTTAAGAAATAAGCTCGCTAATACATGCGCGGTTCTATGAGACATACGTCCTTTTTTCCAAGGAGGGCAGTACCTATAAGGTTATAATTGTGTCCCACTGCTAGCCAAAGTCCTTCTTCCTGGATTTCCATAACTCCCTAACGACTGCAACCTCCAGGCAGTCTTTTAGGAAAGTGTTCAAGCGGTCGCCATCTCCGCTTGGGTCTACCTCGCCGTCCGTTATATTTGATAGCTGCCTATTTTTTAAGTTCAAGTTTATTATTGAAATCAATTGTTATTTTTAATTAATATTTCTATAGTATTTGTAATTTTTCTAGTGTAATGGGATTGATTGCCAAGCAGAGGTATACTATATATATTATTATTCATAGTCGTAAGGGTCAAACGTATACAGTGTGTGACATCCATAAGAACATACATTTTAACTAACGATAGCTTTATATGCTGTGAACCGTTTAGCCTCGTAAGGCCCACGTCAAATTACATTAGTTTGAAAAATAATCTTATGTCAATCAACTAAAGTCAAAAGTCACTTGGACAAAGTCCAATATGTAGGGTTTTGGGCCTTACGAGAAGGAATTAAGTTTAGTGTAAATTTAGTGTAATTCATCTTTAAAGGTTCCATTAAGCAGCAATGTAAAGTTAAGTCTAATTTAATTGCAAGTTAATGAAGCTATTGTTGATACATTGCGTGGCGAATTAGTTAGTATGAAAAAATAACCGGCCAAGTGGAATAACATTTTAATTTTCATTGTTTTTTTACTATTTTCTGCCTGCTATAGACTTCTCTATACCTGAACTAATTTTGGCTTAATTTTTTCTATGCTAAGTAAAGTAAAACGTTTGTATTAATTTTGTTATTAATGCGATATGAAACAATGTTTTTTTTCAGTGTAAAGGTCTCAACTGCAATGCTACGGTAAGTACATAATTATGTTAAATAATAATTAAATAAATAACTATTCATATTAAATTTATTATTTATTATTAAATTATTACATTTATTATTAAATTTCCCATTTTTAATAAATATAATCAAGATGCCACATACATACCGACAGACAAACATAGAGACTAGAGTTCCTTTTAATTTTACAGTAGGTACCCTAATAATTAGCTCACTATTAAGCAATACTAAAAAATAGACAAAGATTTAAAAAAAAAGTATTTCAATAGGTAGGTACCTTATTTTTGTTACACGCATTGTCTAGCCAGTCAAGCTTAATGTGTTTTTTATTTTAATTTTCGAAAAAAGAGAGTTTCGAAGAAAAAAAGAGGGGAAAGGTGCAATATAAATTAGTCTTAAATTGGATAAAATACAAGAATTAATTCTTTTCTTTTTATATTTTTTCGGTTATTTTTAGTGTGTGGGATCAAGCTGCCTTGCTAAGGTAAAGTATTTTCCAATATGCACCTTTAAAAGGTATACTACCTACAGGGCCTTTAGAATTATTCCACTCAGTAAGACCCTATTGTCTTTGACATGCTATCGTATCGTCAACGTTACGATAGCTCTTATTTCCTTGACAGTAATGTCGGCCGAGTTAAAAACTTTTACCGTAACATGTCACAGGCAATTATTTTTAAATAGTATTTCAACAACTTCCTTTTTACAAGTTTTCATTTAACTTACAATGTACCAGTTCTGACAAAAGTTTTAGTGAGATCTTATTATCGCAACGCAAAGGTTAACTAAGGTTGACTAAGGTTGGTTAAGGTTGAGAAACTTTTGTCAAAACTGATACACCACTTTCTAGTTTAGTTTAGTTTAGTTTATTTATTCATCAATGTAATATTACAATATTAATTGCATTGCATGTCAAAAAATACGAAACTACATTGAGATCGTCAAACATAAATACTAATAATCAAAGAATACAAAAAGGCCGACCGTACTCGTACAGTCAAGGAAATTGATTGGACTATGTCAAAGTGACACAGTAAATAAAATCATAAGAAGTCCCTTACGTTTTCATTGATTACGTCACTATGACATGACTTACATGACATAAGTAGATTAATCTGTTCTTTGATATGTATATTATGTCACGAATAAACGACTTTCTTTCTTTCCTCTTTCTTTCTTTTTTGAATGAGGATGTTTATGAACAAAATTACGTATGTAAGAATGCGTAGGTATGTAACTAAATCTTATGTTCTAGTGTGTTCCGGAAAAGAAGTGTTCGGCAACGGTAAGTTAATTACCTTGGGTGTTATTCTCTCAAAAACAACAGCGGCGAGTTTAAGTAGTCCCGTCAGAGCGAACAAAACACATTTTAGCGCGTGCATTTCCAATTTAGCAGCCTTATACGTTCGATCCATCGGCAGAAACCATTCTGCTAAATTGAAAATGCACGCGCTAAAATATGTTTTGTTCGCACTGACGGGACTACTTAAACTCGCCGCTTGAACATTCACTCGTTCGTCCGTCCGACCGTCGTTGTTGAGAGAATCACTACCCTGGGGTGTGATTCTTTCAAAAACGCGGTCGGACGAAAGAGTGAATGTCGCAGCGGCGAGTTTAAGTAGTCCCGTCGTCCGAGCGAACAAAGCACATTTTAGCGCGTGCATTTTCAATTTGGCAGCATGGCTACTGTCAATTTTTAGTAATTTTGCGTCAGGTTTTTAATTTTTAAAAGATTTTTATATTTGATCAGAAGTGATCTCTGCCTACTTCTTTGGGAAACAGACGTGCCTTATAGTACATTACTTAACAAGGGCTGTAAAAGAAAGAAAGCCCGAAATCGCAGGTATTTGAGACCCGAGCCGTAGGCGAGGGTTGTAAATATGCGATAGAGGGCTTTCTTTTTAACTGCCCGTGATGAGTACACAATTTTACGTCTTCACCTGGCCACAATGCGAGTTTTACCGTGAGCGCAGCGTGCGATAAAACTCACATTATGGCCAGGTGTTACGTAAATGTATATACAGATGTAGTGAATAATCCTTTCCCATCGTTTTTGGTCGTATAATATCGTATTTATCTTGCTTTCTCTGTTGGCTTATTGATGGGTCCTGAAGCTAATTGAGAAAGATAGATAAATACGAAATTATCCGACACAAAAAAAGGGAAAGGATTATTCACTACATCATATTTTATCTGGTATTTTTTCATTTTATACTTTCTAATGGTGCAACTCCACCGCTGCTTAACGGTGCGTATATTACGGTGCGTCAAAAACGGCGCCATGTTGTTACTATGGCCCCGTCTTTTGTTTACGCAACGACACCGTACTATACGCACCGTTAAGCTCCGGTGTAGGCGCAGCTTATTGATCATAATTATGCTGTTTAAATCAAATCAAATCAAAATATTTATTTCCTTAAAGTGGGTAGGTGTACAAAGTACCTAGGTCTTAAATAATAAAATAGTTTCATCCACTTTCTACCTGTCAATAGGCGTACAAATTATAACTCAAGTAATAGAAATAGAGATCCGTTACCTTATAAAAAAAAAGTCACATTGGCTTATAGGTATTAAGGATATTAATTACTAATCACTTTATAAATTCAATTAGGTTATGTTATACGTCCAATTAAATAATAATTTAAAATTCAATCTAAAATACTAATCTCAATTCTAATCTAATTTACAAACCTAGGAATATTCCGGGCGAAATTAAATGACAGCTAGGGATTGCCTATATCGATAAACTCAATTATCGATGCTTTTCCCATATATTAGTGATCGCTCCAAGTTTTGTTTGTAAAAATAAAATTTGATTGAAAGTATGCAATGAATCAAAATAACAAAATAATACTGGTTAAGTATTCTTTATTTTAAAAGGATTTTTAACCTTCACTCATCATCATCATATATTTTTTCTGTAGGTATTGTGAATTTCAGAATGACTGCCATTTACTATTGCTAAAATAAACGACTAGAATTTGTTAGGCGTAAAAACAATTATGACGATGATGAGTGAAGGTTATAAATCCTTTTAAAATAAAGAATGACCAGAATTATGTTGCTATTTTGTTTAATTTGCATACTTTAAAAAATAAACTATTTTTACAATCAAAACTTGGAGCGATCACTAGTATATGGGAAAAGCATCGATAATTAAGTTTATCGATATAGGCAATCCCTAGCTGTCATTTATTTTTGCCCCGTATATTCCTAGGTCTGAATTTATGTTATATCTTATCATTACAGTGCTTGGGTAAGGGTTGTTCCACCAAAGATGACCCTAACAGAAACCCAAGAGACGTCTTGAAGGTAGATCCCGGCAGCCAAGAGCTAGTTTCTCTAAATTTCGACGCGAATATAAACCTCGATTGAGAGTGACGAAGAAAATGTAATTTCAATAAACCTGAAACATATTATGAGTTTTATTTTTAACCTAAAACACACCCGTAAATGTGTGGGCCACGTGGCTACGTTGGTCAGCTGCGTGTTTCTTTCCCCACTGCGGGCCACGCACATGCACGCATAATACAAACAAGGCGCACGATTCTCGTCTCCCCGCTCCCCGCTACCCTCCCTATTGGCAGAGTGCAAAGCGGGTGGAGGGGGTAGCCTAAACGATCACAGCGCTGGCTACGGCTAAAATTGTCATTTTTGTCGCTGACTTGAGCTGTCAAATCCATATTGCAGTAAACATTTTCTAATCGTTTTTGAGATAAAGATATGGTCCTGGTAAGATGTGTTGTTGTGAATTGTAATAACACCGAGAAGAATTGCGACTGTAAATTTTACCAATTTCCAAGACCATGGTGGAAACGAGACCAAAGAAATAAGTGGATATTTGCCGTAAGAAAAACAAAGTAAGTCACGAGTAGGCTCATTTCTCACTGAAAACAACAATTTTAATATTATTGGCAATAATGTTACTGACTACCATTGTCCAAAATTGTGTAATATAGTAAAATAACACAAGATTTCATTAATATTTTTCACAATATTTACTTACTTCTTGTTTGACAGCGGTGACAATATTGTCCATAATGGCCGCCTGTCACGTGGCGCTGTCGTCGCGCTCGGTCCCAATAGATACGGCATTTGTTCGTAGCGTGGACAGCGTGGGCCGCGGTGGGGCGGTTCTCTATTGTATCGCCGAAAATTTTATTGCCGAATTTCACTTCCCAACCAACGTTTTGGCGAATTTCATTTTGCCGAATCATCATATGGCAACTTGTTAAAATGATTAATTTCATTTCCCAACCTCTAGATTTCCAACTCAACGTTTTTTTTTTTTTTATATGGACACTTATTGAAATGTCTTGTTTCATATAGCCAAATGGTTCACTTGGGATAATATACATTTCGCGGTGTATTGTGTAGTATTATAAAAAAAGTCGGTGCTGTAGGGTCGCAGTTCTACCTAACACTCCTCCTCGCTACGCTCGTCGTCGTACCTAACTAAGAGTTTTTCGGCCTAGTGTAATATTTGCCATGTGAAAGATATTCCAAAAGTTTAAAGTCAACATGATATTCGTCTTCATAATAATTCGGCCAAATGAGAGGTTGGCATACAAAAATTTGCCAATAAGTAGTTGTCAAAGTGAACATTCGGCGAAATGTTGGTTGGTAAATGAAAATCAACCAAAAAAAATTCGGCGAAAAGGCAGAACACCCGGTGGGGCCTTGCCTGCCACGCGCGCTAGCGTGGGCGTGGCAGGCACTTCGGAACAGACCACGCGTGTATCAGTGACGTCATTTCGAGCGCAGCGTGCTCGTGCACTACTGTGGAAATATCGACCTACAGTTTCATACAAAGCGTTTCTGTACCCACACGTGTGTTGCTTGACCGTGCGCCGCTTAGTACTGGAAAGTGGTAAAATAAAATCATGATTTTTTTGTGTACTTCCCCTGCACGTATTGTGGGGATGTATTTTTTCTCGTCTACCCTATAGTGTGGGATGACGTTGGATAGGTCTTTCAAAAATATTGCGGGTTTCTCACGACAACTTTTCGATTACGGGATACGTTTATGAAATATTAAGCTTTAAAGCGTTATTTTTTGTTAGAGTCAAGTGTCCCCCCTACAAATAAAGGGTGTTTTTTTTAGAGGTATAGAACTTTAAGTTGGCAACACTTTTTTAACTGGCGGCAAATTTGTCAGCTGTCAAGTGATTTATGTTTAGTTTGGTTTGGCATTTCAACATGAATAAACTGACGCCTGAACAACGCTTCCAAATTGTGCAAATTTATTTTGAAAATCATGGATCTGTTCGAAAGACATATCGCTTACTTCGTAAGCGAATTTTGTTTAGCGATGAAGGTCACTTTTGGTTGAATGGATACGTCAATAAACAAAACTGCCGGATTTGGAGTGATGATAATCCTCAAGCGTATGTTGAGACACCGTTACATCCAGAAAAACTGACTGTTTGGTGTGCTTTATGGGCTGGTGGAATAATTGGTCCGTACTTCTTTAAAAACGTTGCTGGCCAGAACGTTACAGTCAATGGTGACCGCTATAGGGCCATGATTACTGACTTTCTCGTTCAACAATTGAACAATCATGATGTGCAGGAGCTGTGGTTTCAACAAGACGGGGCAACATGCCACACAGCTCGTGCCACAATTAATTTATTGAAGGAAACGTTTGGTGATCGCATTGTTTCACGTTTCGGACCCGTGAATTGGCCTCCAAGATCGTGCGATTTAACGCCACTTGACTATTTTCTGTGGGGATATGTGAAATCGCTAGTCTACGCCGATAAGCCCGAAACCATTGACCACTTGGAGGACAACATTCGCCGCGTTCTTGCCGATATACGGCCACAAATGTTGGAAAAAGTAATCGAAAATTGGTCCTCCAGATTAGACTACGTCCGAGCCAGCCGTGGCGGTCATATGCCAGAAGTCATATTTAAATTATAATGCCAGAAAATTGTCTATTGAATAAAGTTAATTTCATGTCAATTTAAAAAGAACATCTTTGTTTTATTCCATTTCAAAGTTCTATACCTCTAAAAAAAACACCCTTTACTAAAAAACTGAAAAATATCTGGAATGAAAACGCATATAATGAATTTAAAAGGAATACTATCACGCCTAGGTAAACTTAATTAAGTAGTTCCTGAGATAAAGGCGACTAAAGTGTTTATACCTAGTAAAATCATCTAAGGCTAATCCCATGTACGTTTAAATAGAAAATTAGTTCACACATGTTGTTTTTTGAGATAGTTTTTTGTGTTTGTCGTAACGGCTTCGGAACCCTACACTGAGCATGCTCCGACATGCTCTTGCCCGGTTTTTTTATTTACTCGTATCTACAGCCCTCGTACAGGGAAAACACACAAGTGCAATTAATTCATAGAAGCATATTAAACTCTCAAGCGTTATAATAAGGTCGGAAGAGTAATACAATTCATAGTAGATGTGCCTTTTTTCCGTTGGAGGGCAGTCTAATAGTTATGAGTGTAATAATATATAGGCCAATCTTAACAGTTTATTCATTGTTATATAAAAAATAATTAAAATCAATGACATCATTTCGTTTATATAATTAAACCATAGATAAGAATATAGTCTCGACTTTGTCAATGACTACCTAAATCAGTAAACGAACTGATTATATAAAAGTAAAGCATTCAAACGCAAGCATATCGTTAAACTAATAGTGATTTAAGATATTTTAATTAGTTTAGTTATCACTCCGTGTGGTCGATTAGCTCATTAGCTTAATTGATATATGATAGCGATTGTATTGACTGCTTTTGATCCATATTGCGTAATTAGTTATGGTCTGATGAAATTTGTTGCACCATTTTAAATTCTTAATTGATTAATAGTTTTTTTTGATTTAGCTTAATTTTGATGATAGGGAAACTCGGTATATTATTACGTTAATTATATCTCACATTAACACATTGCATTAGGAACTTATCTAATTCTAACCTTTTTAAGAGGATTGTCAAACCTGGGGGTTACTATGACTTAGCTATGCAGTTCAGTTTACGCTGAGAGAAAAGGATAATCATAATCCATAATCTCTGCCTACCCCATTGGGAGACAGGCGTGAAGGTATGTATGTATGTATGTAAAAGGATAGAGCTATATAACTGCTATGGCTATAGCTCTGTCCTTTACGCTCGCCGTAAAATGTCGCCATGTCTTGGTCCGTTTTTTTTTTATTTTTGAATATGCTGTAAATATCATAAAAAACGTCTACGTCTTCCTTTCACAGAAAATATTTCTTAGAATGAAACAAATTTAAAAAACAAAAACAGAAACGTACAGTCCTTGTTCTTTATAATAACTACAACACATTCAAAAATCGTGGAAATCGGACTTGATTCAGGGGGTGAGAAACGTTATCGCCCGGAGTTAAATTTGTATGGTTTTTTTTGACAGTTACATTTTATCGGTACTAAATTCTTTCAAAAAAATAGCTTCAATTAATTTACTTTCCATTTAGTCCCGTTGCTAACCCGTCAGGATCTGATAGTGGGAATTCAAATATTATAGCTACATTTAGCGATTTGAATATTTTTCTTAGTAACTCGAGCAGTTATAAATAATGAATTAGCGAGAGCGTGGAATTGCATATGTAGTGGTGTTGTGTGTTTATAGGCATGAGAAAGAGGGAGAGAAGTACTTTAAGTATTTTTCTCTCTTGTTGTTTTGCCTATACACACACAATACCACTAGGTACATATGCAATTACACGCTCTCGCTAATTCATCTATACCAAACGTATTATTAGTTTGTGGGAAAACTACACTCAAAAGTCGTACAATGCCCTCCGTATACAGTTCAATCACGCCTTTAGGGCGGTGATGGGGCTGCGGCGCTGCTGCAGCGCCTCAGGCATGTTCGCCGAGGCGCGCGCGCTCTGCTTCCACGCGACCATGCGCGTGCGCGCCGCCTCGTTAATGCGCAGAGTGCGCGCCAGCGCCAACACCATCCTGGCGATGATTGCCGACAGGCTAGATTGCCCCTATATACTGCACTGCTGTGCCAGACATATCACCCACCAGAATATTGTAGGTTAATTTAATAATGTATATTTCACAAGACTTGTTTTAATTAATTATTATTATTATTATTATTTTAACTATTTTAATTTGATGTATTTTATTTTAACTTTGTATGATTGTTTATGATATTGTGTACCTAATTATGAGTCCTAGTTACTTGAAATAAAGGAATTTTAATTTTTTAATTATGTTAAATACAGAACCCTCGGTGAGTCCGACTCGCACTTCACCGGTTTTTTTGTGGAAAGTAGGGTTTCTGTAAAAATACACACTCGGCTTTTTCTTCGAACTTGTCCAGACAGGCTCTAATCAATCTTTTTGCATTATGGCATCCGGCGCAGCAATTTTGCTAATGTCAAGTGAGTCAGGGCACGATGTATTCTCTTGACAATAGAGTCGAGTGCAGATTATTTTGACCTCTTCGGTTGCATAGTTCTGCTGCTGACTGTACGGTATGAGGCCAAATGTCCAGAAACAACCGTGTATCTAGATAACAGTCAATTTTTTGCGGGTGGTAGGACCTTGTGCAGGGTCCGTCCGGATCGCTACCACCATCTTATCCATTAACCTACCGCCAAACAGCAGTGTTCGCATTGTTGTGTTCCGGTTTGGGGATAAGACAGCCGGTGAAATGACTAGCATAGAGGCATTCCATCTTAGTCCTCAGGGTTGGCAACGCATTTGCAGTCTCAGGATTGCAT
This sequence comes from Acleris laterana, assembly GCA_963966035.1. NCBI lineage: Eukaryota > Metazoa > Arthropoda > Insecta > Lepidoptera > Tortricidae > Acleris > Acleris laterana. The sequence continues at coordinate 9,426,117 of OZ014463.1, read as the reverse complement.
TGTAGTCTTGTGAATGTGAATGTCTATGGGTCACAGTGTCCACTTTACCATCAGGTGGCCTGTGTGCTCGTTTGTCTTCTCTATGCCATAAAAAAAAAAAATTTTTTTTCATTCGTATTTTTTCCGCATGCAAGATAAACATGACAAACTCTAGAAACGAACGAAGAACGGAATGCAATGGAACCTGTGATTGGAACGCATCTTTTGACACAAGTCACAGTTTTCAACATGTCAACAAAAAGTAACACAATTGCCAATTTGTAGACAATTTACTAAATTATTTTTATTTCGATGGTTTTGACTAATTCTTACCGTGCCCGGCTTATAACTCAAAGGGAATACATGACACTTTGACAATGAGTTCCACTTCTGGTTCCGATTGCAGAAATTCCTCTTGTCCTGATTGCAAGGCCGAACTTTATAAAATAAGATGGACAAAGGTTTTGCTGAACTGGGTACGTCATCACTACATATTATAAAACAAAGTCGCTTCCCGCTGTCTGTCCCTATGTATGCTTAGATCTTTAAAACTACGCAACGGATTTTGATGCGGTTTTTTTTAATAGATAGAGTGATTCAAGAGGAAGGTTTTCATGTATAATAAACTTTGTTTTATGTACGGGTGTTACCGAAAACTCACATAAACCAAAGCGAAGCGAGGGCGGGTCGCTAGTAATTTATAATAAACTAGCCGTTGCCCGCGATTCCGTCCGCGCAGAAAAACGTCCACGCAGTATAATAAAACATAGCCTATGTTTATCAGGGATAATGTTGGATTCTAATGGTGAAAGAATTTTTCAAATCGTTCCAGTAGTTTCGGAGGAATTCAAACAAGCAATCAAATCTTTCCTTTATATAATAAATATCATACATACATTACCCGTTTGATTGCCGGGTTAGAATAGAGCCACTCCATATCTTCCAGTGGATGTCGTAAGAGGTGACTAAGGGAATAAAGGCTGTGTAGTACTTAGGCGATGGGCTTGCAACCTGTCACTAATAAACAACACAACAAACATCTTAAATTGTGCAAAAGGTGGTTACAGCATTATCAACAAGTTTTTAGAGATACATACATAGATAACTTCGCGCCTGTCTCCCAATGGAGTAGGCAGAGACTATGGAACGCCAGGTGCACCGATCTAAACCTAAAACTCTCGCAGACTCTCATCAATCACTTCATGCACGCGTCGGTTTCGGGTGGGAGTTTTTAGAGTTGTTGGTAATTCTGTAGCTCTGCCTACCCCACTCTGGGAACATAGGTGTGAGTTAATGTATGTGTATGGTGTGTATGGTGTGTAATAAACATGTAGGGACAATGTTACACAATTACACAAATTGATCCAGTAATAAAATAAGCACTAGGCTTGTACTTTAGGTACTAGACAACTATTTAGAATTGGTATAAAACTAACTTTACCTAACCTACTGATTGTGAGCTAAATACGATGTATGTATAGCATGTAAAAAAAATACTTGATAGGTTTACGGTTTCAGCAAAAATGCCTTTATGGCAAATCAATATTATGGCAAGTGATACAATTATGGCAAATAAAATTCGGGCAAACGAAGTGAAACAGGATAGTATGTACATTGTATGTATAAGTAGGTAGATCTCTCCACGTGAAGTTCTTGAAATATTTTATAGGTACGTTGATTAACCGACTGCTTGATAATATGTAATATTCCTGTATTAAAAAACTTGGAAAATAATATAACACTCGAAAAAAATATCTTTTTCAATTCAATTCAATTTTATTTTTTTATTTCAGACATGTGTCCATAGAGGGTTTTATATGCCGAATATCAGTAAAAGCATCATACAGGGTGTATACGGAGGGGTGGATCAAACGAAGGTCAAAGGTAGGGGACCTCAAGGGGCATCTGAATCACCCCCATGTATGTTCAGCAATTGTTAGTAGTTTCGGAGATATTGATCATTTTAATCGGATTTTTTGTCACTTTTCCTTATGTCCGTGATACGAAAAACCCCTAAATTCATGTATTTATACTTTTTTTTTCCAGTGTTTTCTTACATGATTAGAATCACTGTGAAATAAGGAAGTTTTTAAAGCTAAATGCCATTTTTTGTTCATTACAACTTTTTGAGTAATCGCACAGAGTTACTTTCTCCATACTAAGGAAACCCCGCGTTTGATTTTCACCAAGTATGGAAAAATAAACTTTGTGTGTTTACTCAAAAAGTTGTAATGAAAAAAAATATGTTATGTAGCTTTAGAAACTTCCTTATTTCACAGTGATTCTAATCATGCAAGAAAACACTGAAAAAAAAAAAGGTATAAATACATGAATTTAGGGGTTTTTCGTATCACGGACATAAGGAAAAGTGACAAAAAATCCGATTAAAATGATCAATATCTCCGAAACTAATAACAATTGCTGAACATACATGGGGGTGATTCAGATGCCCCTTGAGGTCCCCTACCTTTGACCTTCGTTTGATCCACCCCTCCGTATACACCCTGTATAATTCCTTGTCCAAATATTAAATATTTTTGTATCACCCAAGTGATACAAAAATCGTATCGTGTTTCTCTTCCTATACAAACTGTTTTGCAATGGAAGATTAAGTGTGTCACTGTCATATGCTATAGAAGAGCGGGGTCTCCTGGCACAGGAATATTTTTACTTTACAGGAGACTCGCGTCACCGGTAGATGGCGTGATACGAAAAGTCACGTGATCAACCAGTGACGCGATTGGTTTCAAAACGAAACGAATAGAAACGCTACTTAGCGTAATGCATCTTGGTAAGGGCCTATTTTATTGTTCCACGTGAACGTTCTTGCAACGTCTGCAACATTGTAACAGTGACCTTAATTGCAACTACATAACTTTCAATTTGCTTATCTCTCGAACTGCACTCCCGTCTGACCTTGTCTTGCTTTATCACCAAGTATTAATGTCTTCTGGCATTACCGATTGTAATTACCTTCGTAATTAAAGAGCAGTTTTGTTTTCAGAGGCTTTTTATTGAACTTAGTTGTGAACTATATAAACTAGGATTCTTAAAAATGTAGTAGTAGGTCGTGGTAAATTCTATAAACCATTTTTTTTTTGTGGAATGGAAGAAGATTTAGTGACTATTTAAGATTGAAAAGGGCATGCTTCGATGGTTCGGTCATTTGCAAAAGATGGATAAAAGAAGATTGACGAAAGAGATATACAGATCGAAAGAGAGTGGACGGGTCGAAAGGGGCCGCCCTAGGCGTACTTTTTCGAGTCAAATTGGAGAAATACTGGAAAAGGGCCGAATTTTAAGTACACGAAACCGACGTGCGTGCATGACTCGATGTATGAATGTGGAAGAAGCGAAAGAAATTTGTCAAGATCGTAGCAAATGGAAAGAAGTGGTCTCTGCCCTCTGGGAAACAGGCGTGATTTTTATAGTTAAAGTTATGTGTTCCTAGGGAAGCAACGAACTGAGTAATTGCTCTGAACCTATGATTTGGCGTTTTGAAGCTTATGGACGAATGTAGTTTAAAACGCTCCCGCTGTCTGTTCGCTTAGATCTTTAAAACTACGGAACGGATTTTAATACAGTTTTAGCAATAGATGGAGTGATGTGTAATAAGTTCCAGATTATGTACTTGGTGCTACAGAAAACTTACACAAACCGAAGCGAAGCGAGGGGGGGGCCGCGAGTAAAAATAAATCAAGACCAATTTGAAAATACTTAAGAAAAAAACAATAACCTACCACCAAACAGTAGTGTTCGTGTTCCGGTTTGGGGATAAGACAGCCGGTGAAATGACTAGCTTAGAGGCATTCCGTCTTAGTCCTCAGGGTTGGCAACGCATTTGCAGTCTTAGGATTGCATTGCAGTCTTGTGAATGCGAATGTCTATGGGTCACAGTTTTCACTTACCATCAGGTGGCCTGTGTATTCGTTTGTCTTCTCTATGCCATTATTATTATTAAGAGCCGGATGTGTCCCACTGCTGGGTAAAGGCCTCCTCCCACTTTTTCCATGTGTCTCTATTCTTAGCCGTCTCTGGCCAGTCCTTCAAAAAGGAATCCAAGTCATCCCGCCATCGCCGACGATGTCTGCCGCGTTTCCGTCTTGAGTTGTTGGGCTTCCACTCTGTGGTGACTTTGGCCTATGGATATGACCTAGCATTCATCATGGATTCGTAATTTCGTTATAAGTATAATTAACTATACTCTTTTTGGATACCACCCGTTCACTATGTTTTTTTTTTTCAGATAAACATCCACAGTCCTCCAAACGAGAAGACCGAGGACTTCACCGAGGGAATCCTGCTGGACATCATGTTCAAGTACATGGACGACATCTGTCAAGACGACCTGGAGCGTGCACTGCTCTGCTCTGATGATATAGAACCCTTCATGAAGTACAAGTATCCTATACTAAGACTGAGGTGAACTTAATGTTTAAATAAATAAATAATAATAAATATCAGGGGACAATGTCACACCAATTGACCAAGTCCCAAACTAAGCTAAAAACTTTTATTATGGGTACTAGACAACGATATAAATACTTATATAGAGAAATATATACTTAAATACATAGAAAACATCCATGACTCAGGGACAAATATTCGCGGTCATCACGCTAATACCTGCCCTTACCGGGATTTGAACCCAGGACCGCTAGCTTCGTAGGCAGAGTCACTACCAGCTAGGCCAGCGCATCGTCAAAATGTTTTTAACCCCCGAAGCAAAAAGAGGGGTGTTATAATAACCCCTCGCGTAATAATCGCGTCATTACTCGCAATAATATGGACATGACTACAATTTTTTTTTCTAGCCTATATTAGTGTGCTTAGCGAAGACCTCTCCCCTTGATCTCCATGAGTCCCTATTAGGTGCCTCTTCCGGCCAGTTGCTGAGGAATGCGTCCAAGTTGTCAAGCCATCTCCGTCTAGGCCTGCCCCGTCTATGCCGCCTATTTCGCGGCACCCACTTGAATAAATTAAATTTAATATTTAGGTGGTTAGAGAAAAAACTGTTTACTAACTTAATCAATCTACACAATTAAAAGAATCTGTATTATTTACTAGCGACCCGCCCTCGCTTCGCTTTAGTTTATGTGATTCGCTATAAACCTTCCTCTTGAATCGCTCTATCTATTAACTCCGGGGTGGCCTGTGGACTCGATTGTCTTCTCCACGCCGTAAATAACAACTAAAATGGGTGCTTGTTTTACACACACTTGGCAGGGTGATATTCCATCTGTCCAATATCTTTGTCCAATTTCTTGGTTTTAATTGTATACTATTTGCATAGGGTGATGGAGCCAGTGATGGACAAGGACCATTTGTTTTCCAACAATCAATTTAGGACCATCTGGAATTTGAATTAAGACTGCACCGAGCAAATGTCGAGCGCCCAGTGGCGCCCTCATTACTATAATTGTGTTTTCTAATTTCCAACCCAAACCCTTTATTACACTGTATTTTGTTTTATTAAAATGGGTTTATAAGTTTGTTTACATATTTGGCTATTTGTATAAACTTTTGGTTTGATTTTATTTTTTGCTGTTTTTGAATTTTTATATTGTTTTGGCAATAATTTTTATTCAGTCTACTTTTATAGTCATATTGAGGAACATAATCAAATAAAAAAAAAATACGCATTGAAATTGACTGCGCCGAGCGTACGCCGGATGTATAGTGGCGCTCTCATTACTATAATTGTGTTTTCTAATTAACTAAAGAATTTCCTTGCAATCAAACGATACATTTATGTAGCGCAAGTAAAACCACAATTGATGAGATACGTGACAAACTTTAATAACAATTACCCTTTGAGTAGTCCGCTTAACGGGAAAAGGTGGCCACTTTTTTCCGTTAGGTTGATAACTCGAAGGTGAATTTTTATTAAACTATGTGATAAGTTGTGTTTTCATTTGTTAATCAAATGTCGGTATTTCTAGTAAATGCACATTGGACAAAAATATTTGACAGGTGGAATACCACCCTTAGTTCTTGTATCTGTTCTTATACACCTCCGTATTTTCCAGAAACACCTGGGACTCCTTTGAGGTTGCAATTCATAAGCAGTACGCCCTGGCTTCGGCGGTGCTGTACCATTGCTGCGTCAGCTCCAAGACTGGTGCCGTCGAAGCCAACATCTGCCAGAACCTCGACAGTAAGGAACAGGAACTGATCGTCAAGTTCTGTGAAAATCTGGGCGAGATGGAAGTGACTATAAACAACGTCGACAATGCTATAAATGGTGCGTTATTTGATCACCTTTAATCGCGGGTTCAGTAGTACCTACATTATTGCCAAGGAGCGGAAAGTAAGGGATTTCCTGACGAGGTGCTTAGCATGCCGAGCAATAGCGAGGCCTGCTTAAATACGAGTCAGGAAATCCTCGTTTCCGCCGAGGCAAATATAATGCTTTTCTCAAACAATGCCAGGAAATCGTACAAATACATGATTATAAGTATTTTTAAAAACCTTTGACAAATTCAGAGAGAATGTTTGTTTGAAAACTACGAGTATTAGTAGTTTCACTCACAACGAGCCGCCGCCAACACCGGAGGGATTTTTTTCATGGTCCCTTCGATTTTATATACAAGAGAGAGCAGTTGTAAAAAACAATATGGACATGGATGGAAAGTATTTTCATACGTTTATTTTACCCCTAGGATGAAAATGAGGCACTGCGCGTCTTCCTTTTTCAAAAGAATGGCCATTCTTTCCGAGCATGTTTGAGAAAAGATTATTCTTTGAAAAGCAACAACTGGTGACACAGGATTTTTTCTCAAATTCTTCATATGGCAACAACCTAAGAAAGTCGCTATGCATATCGTACCTACTACCAGTGGCCAATACAAGCAATACAAGCTAATAGTATTAGTGGTTTTGTTTGGATTGTTACATAATAGTATGGGCGTGTACTTTGTTATGCAACAGGCCCCAGCTAGTGATATTTTGAAAGTGCCGGATTGCAGCCGAAACCTTAACTTGTGTTTTGCCCGAAACTATAGCCCGGTCGATAAGAAGTCAATCCTGCACAACCATGAAGTTCCTGAATATGGATAGTGTTGAACGTCAAATAATGCTGTTATTACTATTGCTTAACACGCAACAAATAAGTTTAGCATTGTTTTACTCCCGTCAACGATGTCAATAGTTAGGAACTTCATGGTCGTGCAATGTGTGGATTGACTTCTTATCTGCCTAGTACGTAGGCCGAAACCGAAAGTTCGGTCAGAAACTATACCTAATCAATTTTTTTACACCACATGGTTGAAATTGCCCAATTATAGACCATGCTAACCGCACTTAAAGTTAGTCATTATAGCCAGCGGCTAACCAGCGGGTTATAATAAGACTTGAATTCGTATGATTTTTTTTTGCATACAAACCTATAGCAAAAAAAACTTATTTGAAAATCGAAATGGCCACTACAAGCCATATATGCAAAACAAAGTAAAGGTGAAATAGTAGAGTATTCTCCTTTGAGATATAGCTGATTTCGTCTTGAGCGAGCTTGAATCCCTGGCTGAGTTAAATCTGGACTCCCTCATTTGCTCAGGATTCAATATCGAGCCCTTGACATAAAACAGTGCTTTATTCCCTCGGTGTATAATCTACTATAATAGTATTATTTTTTTATGGCATAGAGAAGACAAACGAGCACACAGGCCACCTGATGGTAAGTGGAAACTGTGACCCATAGACATTCGCATTCACAAAACTGCAATGCAATCCTAAGGCTGCAAATGCGTTGCCAACCCTGAGGACTAAGATGGAATGCCTCTATGCTAGTCATTTCACCGGCTGTCTTATCCCCTTCTGCTGTTTGGCGGTAGGTTAATAGATAAGATGGTGGTAGCGATCCGGACGGACCCTGCACAAGTTCCTGCCACCTGCAAAAGTTTAGAGCTACTTATTTTCGCAGGAGCCTTTGAAACCACTACTGGAGTGGACTATGAGAAGCTCGACAAGAAATCCCTGAAGCAGCCCTTCATCAGGACTTGCCTATCCTTCGACTCGGCCTACGACATAATGCACATGACCCCCCAAAACAAAATTTCCTAACCCATGATAAAGTTCAACTCATCGGTGAATTTTGAAGTCGAGTCATCGAATGATATGATGCAGCCAGACAACGATCACGTCTCGTTTGGAGATGGCTTGACAAATGTGTGCTCTATAGACGATTCTGCCATTAATGTGTTCAATGTTAAAGAGTGGGACGCTGGGAGTGATGTCCCTGAAAGAAGTGGGCGAGGTATATATTATACATGTATTGTCATGATGGCAAAAAACGTGGTTAACTTCTTAGTAATAGTCAGACATCGGAATTTTGGGAGCATAATTGAATGACAGATAGAGAGTTCATATATCGATAAATTCACTTATCGATGCTTTTTCCCTATACTAGTGATCGCTCCCAGCTCCGTTTGTGTGTTATTTTTTGGAACAAAACATAATGATACTTAGGCTATGAGCACAATTGGGTAAGTAAAGTTTTTGGAAGAGATGTAAATTATATTTTTTTTCGATAGTCGTCATCCTGAAGATCATGGAACTGCGGCTCTTTTACTTTTATTTCCTCTAATATTTTAGAAATCTTTTTTTTAGTTATGAAGTTGACATTTGTAAACTTTAATGACCGACAAGCTTGTTGCCTTCGTATTTAATGAAATAGAAAAAAAAACTGTCACTTCTATATCTGTCAACGTCAAATCAAATCAAAGTAAACAAACAGTTCAGTTCAAATCGGTGTCCAAGAAGAAGTGCCAAAGGGTTCGAAAATAAATCGTAGACCAAATATCGTGCAAAGGTCTTAGAGCAAAGCGGGAAAACGAAAGTCCGGAGTTCGTTCTGAGATCGTTAAAAATATTTCTAAAAACACTGATCACATGAAACACAAGCAAACAGAAAAGAGCCGTTGTATTGAATCGTTTGTTTACTTTGATTTGATTTGACAATGACAGATATAGAAGTGTTTTTTTTTTCATTAAGTACGAAGGCAACAAGCTAGTCGGTCATTAAAATGTACAAAATTAAATGTCAACTTCATAACTAAAAAAAATATTTCTAAAATATTAGAGAAAATAAAAATAAAAGAGCCGCAGTTCCATGATCTTTAGGATGACGACTATCGAAAAAAAATATAATATACATATCTTCCAAAAACTTTACTTAGCCTATTGCACTTCGAAATAGTCATTAATTTTTCTTATTCAAACCTCTTTAAATAATTAAATAGAAATATCGTTTAGCCGCCTTCTTTGGTATTACGGCAGTAGGTATAGGTATACACGGTGTTCTAGAACTTGACATAAATATTATGACGCAGGAAAGCCCGTTCTATACATCATTTATCGATTTTCGATATAGATATATCGATACAATACAATACAGCGAGCCTAGTATGGTTGCGTTTATCACGTGACAATATGTGGATAAAGCATCCGTCTCTCTCGTACAAGCGTCAAAAAGTGACTGATATTTTATCCATATTTTGTCACGCCATTAACGCAGCCATATTAGGCCTTCTAAATATTTTTTCTCTAATAAGTCGACTTTGGCAAAATACGCCTCAACAGGACGCTGCTTAAATGCAAAAGCGCCACAAAACAAAAACAGATATAGTTTAATTTAAAACTTAAAGTATATAGCATTCCGAATTTAAATGCAACACAAACGCATTTTGATTTGTGGCCCTTTAGTATTTATTTCAGTCTTGGAGTGAAAACCATTAATTAATATTTGATTTAGGAAAAACTTTGGCCTGGGATGACGATTTAGAACCGAAAGAAGATGTTAAATTTTGTTGTTCCCCCAACCCAAGTCCGGCCAATGACGCAGGAGAGGCTAAGAGGGAGAAGGAAGAGAAGATCACCACGAGGTATAACGGCAGTGCCATAGTATATACAGGGTGGTTTAGTAGAAAACACAAAAGTAATGAGGGCGCCACTGTACATCCGGCGTACGCTCGGCGCAGTCTTAAAAGTACGTGATTGTCGAGCAATCATGGTGAATTGGTTCGTTTGGTTTTGTTTACATCCTTTGCAAGTTCTATTGACGGCGACTATAGTTAGTCACATGTTACATACATACATACATAAACTCACGCCTTTATTCCCAGAGTGGGGTAGGCAGAGCTACAGAATTTCCAACAACTATAAAAACTTTTTGATAATTCTGTAACCACATTTTGCACACTTAGGCGAAGATGTTTACCAGTGTATTAGTGACAGGTTGCAAGCCCATCGCCTAACAGTACTACACGCCTTTATTACCTTAGTCACATGTTCTTAATAATAATTGTTATCTTTCACAGTCCCCCCTCCCCCTCCACTTTTAACTGGGTGAAGTTTCTCGTCATTGTTGGCGTATTTGCGTTTTCCATTCTGTTTTCAATGACACTGTTTTTAATTCTACGCACTACCCTTAAACCTGGGGGTTCCAAAATTGAGCCGGAGGTTAATGAAGTTCGAAGACAAAGAGACGATGATGAAGTTCGAAAACTAAGGGATGATGAGTACAGGTAAGAGTGACGATGGTCCGGTGAGTGTAAACTTGCCTAGTTGCAAGCAATGATATTTTATAAAAGATAAAAGATAAAATACATTTATGCAGTAAGTAGGCCGTACGGGCACTTTTATACGTCAAGAATCTACCAGCGCTTCCCAAGAGGAGACACTGCTGAGAAGAAACGCCGCAAGAAACGCGGCAGTCAGTCATTTTTTAAACATATTACAATGGCACTACTTAATCTAGCATTATATAAAGCATAAAATATTAAATAAATATAATATCAAATAACATGCGTAGATCAGCAGGAAAACATGCCAAAAATCTTACGTAAGAGATAAAGGAAGAAAAAAAAAAACCCACCTACTTATATTAGTTTATAACTTAAAACACGGTGCAAGATGACCACAAAAGTTTCGATACGTTTTCCTACATCCCTAGACAAGATAAAGCTTTTGCAATTGATCATATTAAGTATTATTATTGACTATGTTTCGGGTTTACACCCGTATTCACAAACGTCACTATGAGGTCTAACAGTGCTCACGAACTCACAGGGTGGTTCAAATCGTGTCATAAACAAAAGGTCAGTCAAACAGGACCAATCACAAAGCTGTATTGATCGCAGTGCGTTTACTCAGTGAAGGATCCCTTAAGTATTGTTTGTGAATACGGGTGTTAGACCATGCATTTTTGTCTGTTAGATAGTCCTCGACCCTATAATACGCTTTAGACTTTCAAGTAATTTTTAAGTGCTGGAAAGGGGAAATTTAAAACTACATCAGGTAATTTATTATAGAAATGAATGTATCGACCAACAAATGATTTATATACTTTACGGACGCGGAATTTTCGAATAGAGATTTTATTTTTATTTCTAGTATTTAAATTATTTATATCAGAATTCTTGGTGAAAGAATCTAAATTTGTTAATAACATAAATAATATTTTCATAAATATACCTATTTAGATACGTTATGCTCATATTAAACGCAGTGAAAACCCGTCGTATGTCACTGACAGTTGCAACGTTACCATATTACTACAGACAAAGACGGCAATCCGCAGCGAACGCTATTGTTAGAAAGAGATAAATAGTTGTTACAAAGTGCTTGCCGTTCCCGCCAAGACAAGTGCCCGCTCACGGCCGCCATCAAGCTACCCGTCTTTATCGCACTCATGCGATATCTCAATGTGTATCTCGTGGTACACAGGTGACAGTGACGCCGGTGCAAATTAAACAAATGGCGGTACAAACAAAATGTAAAAAATATTAACGGTAGTTACGAATGAATTTCTTGATTTTATAGTTACGGTATAATTTCGGCAGCCTCAAAAAACACAAGACGAATTTTTTTATCAAATACATTTGTTACATTCCAGTAGTAAATTTTAATTTTCTTTGATGCGTGCGTGTCAGCGGCCGCGACGTAGGTGAACGGTAGCAGGGTAATTTACCTTGCTTTTTGAGGAACGCTTTTGTGCGCATATGACGTATCTTAATATAAAATATCATTGGTTGCAAGGTGCTAAGGGTGTACGCAGTAGGGTTCGAACCCCACTAGAGAATATCCCGATGCGTTCAGTACCAGGGATAAGGGTTCTGCTAAAAAATCCTTTAGAGATCATTCTGGTCAGTTTTTAAATCTGACTGTTGTTGTTTTACAGCGGCAAGCTGGAGCCAAAACTAAACAAGTTACTTATTGTTTTTTAATGCGGCGTCTTACATTCATTTCGTTACTTTATCGTCAATACCAATTTCGCATAAACTTCTAAAGTTGTAATCCGCATTCGCTTTTTAGTACTATTTTAATCCCGAATAATCTATGGGAATGCAAGAACAACGTCTGCCAGATGTTATATGAGCCTACTGCCTCAGGGAAACACTACGCATCTCACAGTCGATGTTCCCTCCTCTGCTCCGCACCGTATTTATGGCCCGCTCCAATCGGCAAAACTTTCTTCGGCAACGAGATCGTAGCGCTAGCCAAAAACAAATTAGAATACAGATTCGAAAAAGGACCATCGGAAATCGTACATGAATATTTAGCCGAAGCGTTTAAATTCTTCATTGATGATCTAACGAAACTGGAAACGATTGAGTTGCAGGTGAAAAATAAAAGTCTAGATTTACCTAAAAGGAAATTACACATACAGCTAGATGTGGAAAGCGATCCTGATCCGAGAGTAAGATTGGACACTGAGGAATCGTACGTTCTTAAAGTGGAACCTGTGGCTGATATAGTAAAAGTAACTATCAACTCGGTATCTTTTTGTGGAGTCCGCCATGGACTTGAGACGCTGAGTCAATTAATATTACTCGATCAGCGCACGGGCCATCTGATAATGCTTTCGTCTGTTCATATAAAAGACGGCCCAAGTTACAGATATAGAGGAATTATGATAGACACAGCGAGGAATTACATACCAGTGAAAGACCTGATGAGAACGATTGATACAATGTCATCGTGTAAATTAAACACATTTCATTGGAGGATATCAGATGCGACTAGTTTCCCGTTGCTCCTGCCTGATTACCCTCAGCTCTTCGATCATGGCGGCTATGATAGAAGCATGGTTTACACAGAGCATGACATTAAGTTGTTAGTCAAAAGGGCTGGGGCGAGAGGCATCAGGATATTAATTGAAGTAGCCGCACCAAGCCCTATTGGTAAAGCTTGGTCATGGACCTCAGATACCACATGTGTGTCTACAGACACGAACAGCAGCTGCCGTAGTGACCTTTGCCGAAGACTGACTATGACGCAAGCGATCTTCGACATTTTGGAAAATATTTACACCTTTATAATTGGACTGACGAAAGTGGATGATATATTTCATCTGAGTGATGGTGTGTTCTCTTTTTCGCAATGTTTTTACGTGTTGGATGATAGAGAGGGGTTCTTGGATAAAGCTTTGGCGCGCCTGAGGATTGCGAACAAGGGGTTTCTCCCAAAGTTGCCCGTCATCTGGTATACCTCGCATTTGTTTAAAGAGTACGAAGGCAGAGCCTGGGAGAGGTTTGGAGTCCAGGTGGATGAGTGGCAACCGAATCCCTCTGAGCACTACTTGAGCAAATACAAGGTGATACATTCCAGCAGATGGGAATTGTCATGTGAGACGAAGAAACGAAGATGTACCAAATACAGGTAAGTCGGAATTCTAACTAGCACAAATATTATGTCATACCTTATATTACCTTATTAGATACTTGAACACTTGATAAAAGAACTTAGCCTACATTTTCCGTGTTGGTCACGTGAATACAGAAGCCTTTAAAATTATAATGTTCTCTTGTTTCTTTACTACCTATTAAAAAAGGCCTAAGGTAAAAGAGTGGTAAAAGTGGTAGAGAGGCCTCTAATATAAAAAGTCTCTTAGGCATGTGGAAAATGCAAAACCTATTGAACATTACCGTCCACTATTTGTGAAGCCATTGTCTCTGCCTACCCCATTGGGAGACAGGCGTAAAGGTATGTATGTTTTTAACACCCTGTCACTCTTCTCTACACATGTAATTTTGAAATTAAGTTCATGGTGTTTTATCTGTTGGCAAACCTAATGAATAAATATACCAGCAAATAAAAATTTTGTCTAACGCAACCCATCCAATACGCATACCGACACATTGCACAACCTTGCAGTTTCTGAATATTAATAACCATTATTAAAAGTAGTATAAATAATCAAAATTTATTTGTTACGTGTGAAAAAATAGTACTTTAGAACAGATTTTTTTAACGCCGTAAATATATATCAATATTCAGACTTAATCGGATATCAGGATTAACTTCTTACCAAAATTCATAATATTTTTTCAGTAAATTGGCCACATGAGAGCTCTTTTTACTCGTCGGTAATATGGATTAAAACTGCCTAATGCTGTCTCAAAATTAAAAAAAAATATTCAGCAGATTGGCTACATGAGGGTTCTTTTACACGTCGGTAATATACAGTGAATCTACTAGCGCTTCAGACAAAACCATCAACAGAAACGCCGCAACAAACTCCAGTACAAGATGTTTATTATCATAAAACACAACCAGACTCGAAAGTAAGTTACACTACAAAGCAAAAAAGTCATAACTCATAAATATGAATTATTAATACTTGAAAAATATAACCCAGGTTATACTTATTGAATTTTTACTCAATAGGACGTGGCAGGAGATGTACGCGTGGAAGTCATGGAGGAATCTAGACGTGTTGACCATCGAAGGCGGCGAGGCTACGCTCTGGACAGACTTGGTGGACTCAAGTAACTATACATGCACTACGCTAACTACCGTAAAACGATAATGACAATTCTGTATTCACTATAATATCTAAAACCTTTGCCAAGATGCTCTACGCTAACTAGCGTTTCTATTCGTTTAGATTTTAAACCAATCGCGTGACTGGTAGATGACGTGATACGAAAAGTCACGTGATCTACCAGTGACGCGATTGGTTTAAAAACGAAACGTATAGAAACGATATCGTAAAATTGGGTGAGTAGGGATTAAGGGGTGAGTAGGAATTAAGGGGTAAGTAGGGACACAACCTAAAATAAGTCATAACTTGATACGAATAAGAACAAGTATTAAAATAATGGGTTTATTGGAAATAATTTGAGTCTTATAACTAGTGACATAAGTTTCATTTTGGCGACGCGACAGCCTAGTTGGTAGTGACCCTGCCTACGAAGCTAGAGGTCCTGGGTTCAAATCCCGGTAAGGGCAGATATTAGTGTGATGAGCGCGAAAATTTGTTCCTGAGTCATGGATGTTTTCTATGTATTTAAGTATATATTTCTCTATATAAGTATGATTATCGTTGTCTAGTACCCATAGTACAAGCGTAGAGCTTAGTTTGGGACTAGGTCAATTGGTGTGACATTGTCCCCTGATATTTATTTATTTATTTTAGGTTGTGTCCCTACTCACCCCGTAATCCCTACTCACCCCTGAATCCCTACTCACTCACCCCATTTTACGATATCGTTTCTATACGTTTCGTTTTTAAACCAATCGCGTCACTGGTAGGTCACGTGACTTTTCGTATCACTTCACCTACCGGTGACGCGATTGGTTTAAAAACTAAACGAATAGAAACGCTATAGTTAGCTCAGAGCATCTTGGCAAGGGTCTTAGATATAGTGAATACAGAATAGAATAACTTCCGTCAACAAGGCGCATGTTTGCAAACACCTTACAGACTAGTAAGACTAGCACACAAAACAATAAGTATACCAGGTGTTTGGTAGCTAGTTCGTCAGCTTTAAGGGGGTGATAGAGCAGCTCATAACCTATCGATTTAACCCCCATGTATGTTCAGCAATTGTTATTACTTTCCGAGATATTGATCATTTTAATCGGAATTATTGTAATTTTTTCTTATGTCCATATTACAAAAAACCCCTAGGTTCATGTATTAATTCTTTTTTTTTTCAGTATTTTTTTGCATGATTAGAATCACTAATGAACTAAAGAAGTTTTTAAAACTACATGAAATTTATGTTCATTACAACTTTTGGAGCAAACGCACAGAGTTACTTTCTCCATACCAAGAGAACCCCGCGTTTGTTTTTCACCTAGGAATTTTTTTATTAAAATTATCAATATCTCCGAAAGTAGTAAAAATCGCTGAATATACATTGGTAGTAAATTGATAGCTTTTTAGCTGCTCTATCAGCCCTAGGCGGCTTGACGTCGGTTCTGGGGCACCCTAAATATAATTTGATGATGATGACAACACAGGTAACCTGGACAGCCACTTGTGGCCGCGAGCGGCGGCGGTGGCGGAGCGACTGTGGTCTGACATCGTTGCCAACCAGAGTGCCCGCAGTCAGGAGTACCTGCGCCTGGACGCCCACAGGTAAACTAAACAATAAATGGTAGGCCATTCTTTATCTTAGAAGCGGGTTGAAAGTGATACATGTCCACCCTAGGGAAGAAAAGTAATTGCATGTTTGAATAAAGTACCAGGATCGCAGCGGAAATTAGCAGGTGCGTAGCGCAACTTGGATTGCAGGCGGTGCGGCGCACCGGTGGGCGGGCGGGCTCACACGACACAACGCGGATGTCTCCTATACGTCACAGCAATCGGATCCCCTTGACTGCCATACATATCGTTGGTCATAATGTATTGTTAGTCATACTTTTTTGTCTGAACTTCTTTCAGGCTGAAGTTACAGTTTTTAATAAACGTTTATCGTGTAGATTATTTAGGTTAGGTTAGGTTAGTTTTATAAAAATCCTGAAAAAATAACCGTGTCCTGAGAAAAATGCATTATGACTTGCGAAAATTATGACTTGAGACACATTATGACTAAAAATAGTTATGGCAGTCAATAGAGACCCCACAGCAATATACTTTTACCCTCTTACTTATAAACGTGGAATAAGCTTGAAATAGTTGTCACTTTCTGTCAGATGCAAATGTCACAATTACGGATAAGGACAAATCATGGCATAAACTGTTCCGAGCTTATCCCACGTTTATAAATAAGGGGGTAAATGTTTATGCACACCTAGTATTTAACGTTTTAATTTTTTCTCTAAAATAACCGTTTTTTTTACTTTCCTCACGAGCACCCTCGAACTATATTCGCACTCGCTGTCGCTCGTGCAGCTTAAATATATCGGCCTGTAATTGATCATTTTCATCCCTTGGTTAATAATCTTCTAATTACGAGTAATTGTGTCCACTGCGACTCTAACAGTGTAATGAGGACAGTATTCGGTCGTATTCGATCTTGACAGCTACGATCGCCTTAGTAGGAGTTGGATTTTCAGATCACGTTTGAAAACTTGTCGGGAGAGAGCACTGATTTTTACCCAACTGGCGAAGGAGTTCATGCAATTTAACGCCGTGTGATTTATTTCTTCGGGGTTATGTGAAATCTCTGGTTTTTGCGAATAAACCAGTGACGATTCCTGAGCAAGGCTGAAATCCAACGCGTCATCCGTGAGATATAGTCACATCTTTGGCAAAAAGTCATAGAGAATTTCTCGAAAAGAGCAATGGCCTGTGTAATCCACTCTTAATCTAATCTTTGCGGGTGGTAGGACCTAGTGCAGGGTCCGTCGGGATCGCTACCACCGTCTTATCCATTAACCTACCGCCAAACAGGTAGTGTTCGCATTGTTGTGTTCCGGTTTGGGGATAAGACAGCCGCCGGTGAAATGACTAGCATAGAGGCATTCCATCTTAGTCCTCAGGGTTGGCAACGCATTTGCAGTCTTAGGATTGCTCTGTAGTCTTGTGAATGCAAATGTCTATGGGTCACAGTTTCCACTTACCATCAGGTGGCCTGTGTGCTCGTTTGTCATCTCTATGCCATAAAAAATAAAAAATAAATTGGAACATGTCTACTATAAAATGCAATAAAAATATCTCAACTTATTTGTGATCCTTTCAGATGGCGCATGCTGTTTCGCGGTGTGAAGGTGCCTCCAGTTTGGCCGGTGTGGTGCAGCCTTAACCCCAAGCAGTGCCTGGATAGAATTGTCTAGTCACTGTTCGAGAAATATATTTGATTGTCTTGTCTGTCTCGTTTTTGGAAGTGTTTTGAGATTCTACAGTTATAATAGGGAATACGATTTTTTTTAATCGCCCTTTTTTTTATAGCATAGAGAAGACCAACGAGCACACAGGCCACCTGATGGTAAGTGGAAACTGTGACTCATAGACATTCGCATTCACAAGACTGCAATGCAATCCTAAGACTGCAAATGCGTTGCCAACCCTGAGGACTAAGATGGAATGCCTCTATGCTAGTCATTTCACCGGCTGTCTTATCCCCAAACCGGAACACAACATTGTGAACACTGCTGTTTGGCGGTAGGTTAATGGATAAGATGTGGTAGCGATCCGGACGGACCCTGCACAAGGTCCTACCACCCGCCAAAGCCTAGAGTAAAAAAAATAAAAAGAGTCTGCTAATGATTGAAATGCAAGGATTATACAAACATTTTACCTTTGTTTCGGCAAAATATGTTTACCAAATGTATCGTTTCCCAACCACTTCATTTGCCAACCCGCTTTGACTTCTACCGTACCGTAAGTATTTAAGGATTTTATAAATCTAACCTAACCTGTGAGTGAGTGGACGGGTCGGAGGGGGCCGCCCTAGGCGTACTTTTTCGAGTCAAATCGGAGAAATACTGGAAAAGGCCCGAATCTTAAGTACCCGAAACCGACGTGCGTGCATGACTCGATGTATGTCAGTCAATGTATGAATGTGGAAGAAGCGAAAGAAATTTGTCAAGATCGTAGCAAATGGAAAGAAGTGGTCTCTGTCTACCCCTCTGGGAAACAGGCGGGATTTAATGTATGTATGTATGTATGTAAGTACATGGTAAAATCTCACATATATTGACTTTTTCCAAAGTAAGCTCAAGAAGCATTTAATAAAATAAAATAAATAATAAATAAAGACAAACAAAAACAAACGAAATAACTTACAAACTTACTTAAAACTACACTAATCTAACAAACCGCTACCAGTGGGCATTGTTCCTAAAATGCTGGCAGCATTGCCACGTTGAATGGCAATGCTTAATCTTTGTGCCAAGTACAGGCCAGCACTTTTGTCACGGGTTGCGTCGATATTATTATTTAACTTTTATTTACCAGTCCATTATAATGGACGTTTATAAACGCGATTCTAAAACAAAGACTGTTTGATTTACATCTTCTTTTTCATAAATTTTACGATACACATAATAAACGATATTTCCCGCTTGAGATCGAAGGGCTTAGGACATTTCCCTGATGATATAACTAAATAACATTGAATAAAAATAAAAAACAATAACAAACTCTGACAGCGGTCAAATTTAAATTGACAGGCGAAAGGCAACATTGTCATAATGAAAATCGATTTCTTTTTACTTTGTTTGTCATGACATTCTGGTAGATCTATAATCGCATTGGGACTCTGGCTTAAGTTAAGAGCATAGACATTAATATACTAGCGTAATAGACAAACAGGCTCGTATTTCCCGCGTCACCAAAACAGACATGTCTTAATATTTTTATCGTCCTTATGTCAGCCATATTATTCAGTTTAAAATGATTCTTCGAAGAATGACATAAATACTGAATGAGGAGAAAAACTGCCGTTTTATCCCGCCAGGTGTCGCACAATAAACAATGCTTAATCTCAACTTGACATCTGTCAAATCCCATACATTTTTTGTTAATAACTTCGTGATTGATGGGGCCATTATCTTCCCAAAAATTGAATTGAACTTCGTGATTACAATTATTAAGAAATGTCTTATTTAATATTCATAACCTCAAATATGGGTTTTGCGTACCTTTCGATCAAATCAGTTTTTTTACCAGCTACAGAGGCATTTATTTGTCGCAATTCATTTTTTAAATGCACCACAGTCATAAATGAATACATTTTCACTGTAAATATCGAGAATTTCCGACATTTCTTCTGACAGCCAGAGTTAACAAACTCTTTATAGCAGGGTCGCTTGTGTCGCCATCTATGTAGAGTTTTTAGTTCCACTCCCTATTACGCTACCCCCAGTGTGACGCTATGTGACTATACGAGCTCTCAAAATGATTTCAACGAATTTTACTTTCGCTATCTCTTTCGCACTCGTATTAGTGTCGTAAACGATTGCGCTGTCACTACCACAGTTTATTTATTTTAGGAAGACTTACAGATTAATACAGGAAAGTATGAATTAGGTATATATTATAACTGTAAATTGCCGACGACAAGTCTCCACATATTACAAGCTATATCACAAAGATAAGGCTTTCATAAGCAATTGTCACTCAGGTGTGTATCATATTTATATCCATATGTACCTGTAGTCACCTTATTTATTACTTACTTAGCTAAATAGAGACTCCTGCCTGCAGACAAACTGTAAAAACAGTTTTGCGGGAATATTGTTATAATATATTTACTTTTGTACCGTGCCTAATAATATAATAAATAAATAAAAATAAATAAATATATTCACTCGAGTTGGTTCAAACACTATTTAGATCACAGATTATAGGCTATGTCTATTAAAGACAGATAGGAATCAAACTTGGAACTGACATAACGTTAGTAGTAGTTGAGTCCCGCACCGCAGCGTAAAGCAGAGGCGCTAGTATGCCAAAAAAAAAAAAAAAAATGGAGGAATGGCTGAATGATTTAGACATAACTAACAGTTACTGTGTTTCATACGCTAGTATATTAATGTCTATGGTTAAGAGTGATTTTAGTGATTTACTGTCATTAAGTAAGTACAAAAAGAATTTCGTCCACTTGAATTGACCATTTGGAATTTTGACCAAAGTGTAAATCTGATAAAATGTAATTATGACCATAAATTTGGTCATAATTACATTTTATCAGATTTACACTTTGGTCAAAATTCCAAATGGTCAATTCAAGTGGACGAAATTCTTTTCGTTAAAAATTAATTAAGTCTGAAATGAATTATGTCCATTATAAAAAATGTGCAAAATTGAATACGCACAAAGTGAATATTGTCTAATTTTATTTGAGACCGTAATGTAAATTTAAGTACAAAACGAATTATGTCCAAGTTGCCAGATGGACTATCTCTCGTAACAGTAGTTACTCCGGCTGTTTTACCCTCAAAAAGAGATGTAGTTATATTTCCGACTGGCCCTAAATACAAATGGATGTAATATCTACGAGTATGATTGTCAATGTACGTACATGGTTTACGGGGAAGGTATTTGCAAATAATAATAAATATGGACGTAAATACAAATGGACGTATTTCCATTTGTACATATTTCAAATGGTCATACTTCCAAGTGAACATAAATACAAATGGTTATTATTCCTGTCGGCCTATGTTAATTTTGGACAATTTTACCAGAGGAAATGATTCTATTTTGGACAATATTCGGGATGGAAAACTATTCTCTGTGGACGAATTTATTTTTGTACTTAATGACAGTAAATCATTTTAGTCTATAACGCAAAATAGACTGGCAATAAAAAAGTATTGCTGTCTTTCTTTAACTTCACTTCTAGAGCAAGAAGCACAGTTTTGCTGTCTTTTTCTAACTTAAAACTTAGGCCCGTATTAATAAAGGAATCTCAACTCTAATGCTCGTCTCGAGATGCGTCAAAAATGACAGTGTTCTATGGTTTGACGTATCTTGTGACGCGCATCTCAGCCAAGATAAGTTTATTAATACGGGGTCTATGACTGGCTGTCATTCTGAAAACATCTGTCCAATTATTTAATTTTTTGTAAATGATTTTATCGTTCATTTTGATTCGCAAATCCAGGGCAGTTTTGTGGGACAACTTGTAACAGTGATGAAGAACTTGCATTAAATCAAATAACAGTGAAAAGATGGTTCCAAACGAGTTAGCGGTCAAGATCACACCAAGCCATTGAAGTGGATGCCCGCCATCTTCAAGGGACATAACGACTATGACTGGAAGACTTCGACGACAGGACAGGATTCACCGTACAACGTTGCTTATATATACTTGACATTGGCAAAATTACGTTATTATGTAGATGCCATTAAATAAATAAATAATAATTATTAATACGGGCCTTAGAGTAAGACAGCAGGCAACTTCTATTTTTTTGTTGCTAGGATTAACACGCACTGAATCTTTAATAGACATATCCTATAATCTGTGATCTTTTTTACTGTACTTTAAAAAGGTATTTCGAGTTTCTTTATTGACAACAGACTTACGTTTATAATCTGTAATGACAACTGGAAAGTTGATTGTTTCATTTTAAATTCTTCTAATAATTTAATTTTTTCATTTAAAACTCAATTAGTGCGATAAATAACGAAGTATTTTATTAGAATATGTCTTTTGTTGGGTTTAAATTGAGAACCTAGCTGAAAAGATAAATTGAAATAAAAAGGAGATGAGAGTTTGTTGACTGAGAACCAAAAATGGGAGCAATTTTGGCAATGCTACTGGTTAGTTTAAATTGTGTTTTTGTCACTAAAGTAAATAAATCATTAATAAGTACATAGTAAAATCTCACATATATTGACCTTTTCCAAACTAAGCTCAAGAAGCATTTAATAAAATAAAATAAATAATAAATAAAGACAAACGAAAACAAACGCAAGAACTTACAAACTTAATTAAAACTACACTAATCTAACAAACCGCTACCAGTGGGCATTGTAACTAAAATGCTGGCAGCATTTGTGCCAAGTACAGGCCAGCATTTTTGTCACGGGTTGCGTCGATCAGACGCTTTGATATATCTTTAAAAACACGGTGTGCTCCTGGTCCCCAAGGTCCTAAAGTTTCGACCCCAAAATATACAAAAAAAATGATCAGTGACGTCTAAGAAACCTACGAAAACCCACATAAACACAATACACACAATACTATATAATTAATTAGCAACAATTCATTCCATTGTTAAGCACAGGAGGGCCTTATTGACAAGATGCTCTACGCTAACTAGCGTTTCTAATCGTTTCGTTTTTAAACCAATCGCGTCACTGGTAGATCACGTGACATGAAAAGTCACGTGATCTACCAGTGACGCGATTGGTTTAAAACGAAACGAATAGAAACGCTGGTTAGCGTAGAGCATCTTGGCAAGGGCGTCAGTTCTTGTCGTTTCCGTCAATGGTTAACGATAAACTTTTTTTTGCAGGGTGGGCCGACGGAGCCCCCCCGAAGATTTGTGGTAAAACTAAAAGGGAAAGCGGCAAAAAATTACGACTTCGTTAAGGAAAGATCCGAACGAAAAACGACAAAGTGAGTTTTGAAGTAAACGTTTATGCATCGTAATGTCACTGTTAACATAAAATTATTGATGGTGATTAATTTTATATCGCTGGGACCGTGAAATTTTCAGTATTTCCTAAATACCTAACGTGTAGACAAGGCTAGGTAAGTTAGGTTTGATTTATAAAGTAATAGTTTCTTAAGACCCAACGTAGGGCAATTTTGAGAATGCCAAAAGTTTTTATTTTTGTCAGTTTCGTAATGTATAAGGAATTAAAATTTAAAAAATATATTGAATTCTAATTACTACCTACAGTGCTAGCAGTAAAATTATAATTGCTACTAAATTTACCTTGTCTGGTTCATTAAATGACCACTTGTATCATAATTAGGGATAGGACTACTTTTGGTATCATACCGTGGTTTTAGAATCCATGGAGTCGCTATTTCGCTATAGACAGGTTTCTTTACAGCTTTAGAGCTTTTGAAATTAGGTGTTACTATATAAGATGAACCGTTTGAGGGGTAGTTACATAAAGATCCCATAGGGATGATTTATATCCAATAGGATAAGATAGATACAACAACAAATGAAACTAATAAAATTTTTGGTTTGGTCTATACATATGTACTAATATTAGTTTTTTAGTTTGTTACGCTTTTACGGCGGAGATATCCTCAAATTTTTGGTAAAATTCCTTCAAGTTGGTTCAGCGGCTTAACAAATAAAATGAATACGTTACGAACAAACAAAGTACATTAAGATAAAAATATCGTTAGTGTATTAAATATAACAAAACTGAAAGCGACTCCTCGGTTCTTAAAACAACGGTGTAGCAATGACATAACTTAACACACTTGTATCATAATGTACTATTTCAGTATACTCGAGTCGATCGGAAATTTGGCTAAAAGTTGCTTGGGCGGTGGTGTGGTGGCCATACACGCGTCCTACGCACAATTTGGACTCATTACCGGTGTCATTATCAATGGGGTTCTAGGCATTTTAATGGCCTACTGCATGTTGGTAAGTCTTTTAGGCTTTGAACTTTTGGTGGCATGCCGTAGTTTTAGAATCCATGGAGTCGCTATTTCCTAATTATTATAACACGTACGATTTTGATTTTGGCCTTCAATGTTGTCACATTTCAAAATACTTAATTTTAATACATTTTTAGTTCAGTGTGTGTGTGTCCATATCTACTAATATTTTTTCTTTGTAAAACTTTCACGGCGCGGAGATATCCTCCATACCAAAATTAAGCTGGTTTACCGATTTAATGAAAGAAGGAATTTTGAAATGTAAACCAGTTATATCTAGCACTAGCAATCGCTATAATAGCAAACTAATGACTAGTTGTGATTTTTAATATGTTTTTAGAACCAGTACGAGTAGCGTATATCAAAGTACGCACCTTTAAAACTTTATTTGACTTGCAATGTATGTATGTATGTATGTAAGGGTCAAATCTTGCAAGTTAAATTTGACCCACTTCCCGGTTTTGGATGAAGTTGAAAATTTGCATACGCCTTTAGTTCTAATGAGGATAATGAGGGCGCCACTGTACATCCGGCGTACGCTCGGCGCAGTCTTAACAGCGTCGGAACCCTACAGTGAGCATGGTCCATGCTTGTTGCCCGGTTAATTCATTAATACCTTATGCTCAACAGATCATGATTAATTGTGCACAAACTTTGTACGGCCGGTTACAACATCCGGATATGTCTTACCCGGACTTAGCTGAAGCTGCACTGGCTACTGGGCCCTTTCCCAAACTTAGGAAGTTCGACAAAGTCTTCAGGTATGTCCGAAAACACGCTCCCCAACCTAAGATACGAGTACATGGTGATGTTCTGGCCATAGATGTAGGAAAACATAGACCCCGTTTAGCCAAATGTCAAGCGTACCACCTTTTCCTTCTGTGTACAACCCAACTTGTAGCCAATATTATTGATAAACCACACATCACTGACTGCAAACTTACGCACACTAATAGAGTGTCAGAGTGGTACACTTTTAAAATTCAATCGAAAACGGTCATATATAGACAACTCTTTTTAACGAAGGGCATTTCTAACAGGTGCGAAGAGTACTATTCTATAAGCCGTTTTAATACTTCCTCTATGCTTTTCTACCTCTATGGTTCTGTCGGATAGTTAGATCGGTTCCTCAAACTGATTAATTCCGCGTAGTAAACTTTCCAGTCTCATTTTTACCAATTTTTATAAATTTTCTTGAGATTAAGAACGCTTTTGATGTTGTTTTGCCGATGGTTTTCAGGTATGCCGTGGATGTCGCAATCGGGGTAGATTTGTTCGGGGCTTGCTGCGTGTACTCCGTCGTGATCGCCCAGACTATCAGGGAGCTCATGGAGGTGTTCCAAGTCCTCACTGCGAGCAACAACCTGAATATCCGCATCTACCTCTTGGCTATCCTGCCGTTCCTCATCCTGATCACCATGATAAGGGACTTTAAATACCTGGCACCCTTCTCCATTGTTGCAGATATTTTCCTGAGTAAGATATTAGTTTTTAAAATACAGAACGAGGAGTTTTTAAGGGTAATTTTAGAGGATTGGATTATTCATCTAATTCCCCTGGTATTTCTATTTTACAACTTTCGACCTAGTTACAATAAAAAATGAAATTTTATTTAATTATAACCGTATGTATTTAATTAGCACCACTTTCAGTCAATTTGGTACATAAATATACCACTTCTAATTTTTACTGCTAGGGGAATGAGAAAAGATCATAAAGAAAACGATAAAAATGACAAGGGAATGAGCATTTTAGTAGTATCTAATATGAAATATTTTATTTTTGTTTTTCTTTAGTTTATTTATAGGAAAAATCATTGTAACATTACAAAACAGTTCTGGCAGAGAAAAACTGAACACAGTTTATCTGCCGCTATCATTACCCTGTTTAAAAATCCCAGGGGAATGAGAAAAGTATGTAATGTATCCCCTTTACTTAGGATCTTAAGTAGGATCTGAGATCCATAGACATTCGCTTTCTTACGACTACAATATTAAAAATTACCCAACCCTAAGACAGCAAATGTGATGCCCACTCTGAGGACTAAGCTGGCAAGGGAAGGGTCCAAGGACGCATACGTCGGACCTGAACGATTTGTGGCACCCTCGCCGGGATCCATAAACGCAGTCTTTAACAATAACACCCTAGAAACCCACCAGAAAGAGTGGAAAACCACGATAGGCTTAGGGCATGCTAAGCTCATAGAAAGAGTTTACCAGCGCTGGACCAAAAAACGTTGGAAATTCAGCAGAAGACAGTGTTTACTGGGCACTGGCGTTAAACATCTCCTAGTGATAATGGCCCTTTATTACAACATAGATTGTAGAATGTGCGGCGAAGATGTGGAAACAGTGAGACACTTACTGTGTGAAAGTAATGCCCGCTGGAGTTAAAATGAAAATCCTCGGTTGTGGCTACCCAGAACTAAACTATTTCAAGGCACTGCCATTGCACTCCACTACCTGATTTCTGGAAAGTGTGAAGACGTCGGATTAAGCGCTAAAAGAGGGGTTATTAAGGTTAAAGGATAAGATGGTGGTAGCGATCAGGACGGACCCCGCATAAGGTCACCACTTTAAGCATTTGCAGTTATATAATCGTAGTCATTTTTTTAATGTTTTTTTGTCTACACCCATATTGCAACACCTCTCTGACGCGTTTAGAAACTGTCAAATTAGAACTAGCATTACGTCAAATAGTAATGTATTTTATCTGTAGTTATGATGAAAGAAATTCATTTCAATCTGGCATCGTGATTGAAATGAGGTTGTTGCGTGAACAGGAACGCGAAAAAAACAAATGCCTCCGTTCATATTTTGTAAACTTGAGGAATTAAAGGAATATTTAGTTAAATTGTGCAATTTATGCGACGCGGGTGCTAATTAATCGGCTAAAGTTGAGAAAAATTAGTGATACAAGCAATGACGACGAGGAACAAAGCCACATTGCAGAAACTCCAGCAGAAGTTCAGAACGCAACAACTACTTCTAAAGATGATTTAGTACCAACGAAATCTAAAGTACAAAGTTCCTGAACGCGTCATAGCATAAAGGATTTGCAATATGGGTGTAGATAAAGTCGGATCCCTTTGACTGCCATACATATCGTTGGTCATAATGTATTGTTAGTCATTTTTTTTTTTGTCATAACTTCTTTCAGGCTGAAGTTACAGTTTTTAATAAACGTTTATCGTGTAGATTAGTTAGGTTAGGTTAGGTTAGTTTTATAAAAATCCTGAAAAAATAACCGTGTCCTGAGAAAAATGCATTATGACTTGCGAAACTCATGACTTAACACACACTATGACTAAAAATAATTATGGCAGTCAATAGAGACCCAGATAAAGTATTGTATTGGCATAACCCAACCGTCACGTAAACTACTATTTCAGTAACGGTGGCCTTCACTGTCGTCTACTATGCTGTCGAAAATAAACCCCCTTCTCCCCTCACGTACCCCTACTGTAAATCTGTGGGGGGGTTTCTAGAGTTCTTGGGCGTTTGTGTGTTCAGTATGGAGGGGTACGGCTGCGTGCTGGCCGTGGAAAACCATATGAAAGAGCCGAAGAAGTTTTACATCGTTCTTTTAGGAGGTAACTCTTGGGTCAGGACCATCGTTCTGAATAAGAAAAATAAAATTTCAGATTTTTTCACAAAAATATGTATGTAATAGTCATTTTTGTTACCAAGGAATGTATTCTATTTTGGTTCCAAGACGTTCAAAAATGTTTGGGGACATGTTGGAAATACTGTTTTTTCTTGTTCAGGATGATGATGTGAACGTGAATGTTTTTTTCCAAAATCTGCCGGGAAAAAAAATGGGGTGCTGTTTTTTTTTAAACCTGGGGGGGTTTACGCTTGCGTGTAGGTACTCGTTTGTTTTGGAAGTGTTAAAAATTAAAATTCGTTACTACTTTGAAAAAACTCTTACTTATCTGATATTTCGAGATTTATGAGTTTGAACTTAATTCTCTTGACGTTTAAGTTTAAAACCATACGTCATGAAATATGAGATACGAGATTTTTCAAAGTCATGACGGTATGACCCCTACATTCGGGGGTAAGATTGAGCTGAAAGTTTGCATTGGATGTCATTTAGTGGTTTTGATGACGGATGGATGGTTGGATGATGATGGTGATGACCTTGTTACTTTAATCACTGTGACAATTTCATATGACAGTTTTAACGTGACGTTAAATAGACAAGGTACTAAAGTGTAAACGTATTTATGACTTCGACTGTACAAAGTGCTTTTAGAGGGAAACTTATTTAAGTAGATTTTATTCCAAGCACATTAAAATCCTACCTTACTGTTACACTCAGAGACGCTAATTAAATTTAAAATGTTTGTTTAGTGACGTGTTATCTCATTCTATTAGTATAGCGAAGAATGTGACAGCAACGACTTTAATTGACGTCTCTGTGCGACAGTTAGGTTACTTTACTTGATAATCCGTATTGTAAATGATGTTAAGCATAATAAATTTTCATTCATTCAGTCATTCATTCAGGAATGTCTATTGTTTGCGGTATCGTAATGACGGTGGGCTTCTTCGGATACTGGGGCTACGGCGACCGGGCGGTGGCTCCCGTCACCATGAACCTACCGTGGACTGCGTAAGGTTTATTTTTACAATTTTTTATTTAAGTTGCACTGTTCGTTTATCTGTAAATTGTCAAAATTTGCAAGTCATTTCTGAACCAGTTCTCGTTAATGGAATGGGCGGAAATTAGGATCAGATATGTACGAGTAATTCCGATGACAACTTTTACTCCCCTCATAGCTTCAGTTGACGGAGTCTTCGAACCACATTTGTCAACAACTCGATCGTTAAGTTTAGTAATGGGATGGTTAAGATCAACAGAAATGCGGAATAAAAGAAGATGTAGTGACTAAGATTCGAATAAATGAGGGTTGAGTGGTCAAACCCGATAAATCAAAATAATTGTTTATCCAAATTTGAATTGTTTTGATGTATTCATTAATGTTCTTTTTGACACAACAATTTATATCGACTTATCGGGTTTGACCACGCAACCCTCGCGATGATATTTCGATGGTTCGGTCATTTGGAAAGGATGGATGAAAGAAGGTTGACGAAAGAGATATACAGATCGAAAGTGAGTGGACGGGTCGTAAGGGGCCGCCCTAGGCGTACTTTTTGGAGTCAAATCGGAGAAATACTGGAAAAGGGCCGAATCTTAAGTACCCGAAACCGACGTGCGTGCATGACTCGATGCATGAATGTGGAAGAAGCGAAAGAAATTTGTCAAGATCGTAGCAAGTGGAAAGAAGTGGTCTCTGCCTACCCCTCTGGGAAACAGGCGTGATTTAATGTATGTATGGTTAAGATCACGCATTATTACATCAATAATATGTGTCACAAGCATGTGCATTAGTGGGACACGATTCAAATTCAGACCACTTGCCAAATTATTTGACTTCGACGATGGTGCGCCCTTCCCACATGGTTGAGTTGGCGATTTTAAAAATGTTTTTGATGTTTTTGTATCTTTTTCAAAATAAAATTGACTCTTGACGAGGTCTCTTTGGACGTAGTTTGCATCCGTCAACCGTCCATTTATTAATAACTAGCGACCCGCCCTCGCTTGGCTTCAGTTTATGTCACTTTTCAGTAACACCCGTACATGAAAAAGAATTTATTATACATAAAAACTTTCCTCTTGAATCATTCTATCTATTTAAAAAAACTGCATCAAATTCCGTTGCGTAGTTTTAAAGATCTAAGCATACATAGGGACAGACAGACGGCGGGAAGCGACTTTGTTTTATACTATGTACTAGCGACCCGCCCTCGCTTCGCTTCGGTTTATTTGAGTTTTCTATAACACACGTACATAAAACAAAATTTTATTTGCATCAAAATCCGTTGCGTAGTTTTAAAGATCTAAGCATACATAGGGACAGACAGCGGGAAGCGACTTTGTTTTATACTATGTAGTGATATGATTTCCTTGCTTGTTACAGATTTCCTATATTTCTCAAGTGTTTTATGGCTCTCAATATGTATGTCACTTTCGCTCTTAACTTCTGGCTGCCCTTCAACTTGATGTGGATCTATATAAAGAAAGGACACAACAGTGAGAAATACTGGATCTGGGAAAGAGTGTATAGGGCCATTTTCGTCATTGTTATTGTTGGATCAGGACTTATATTTCCCGATGTGTCTTCCTTTTTGGGTTTGGTGAGTATATGGTACTAAAGATTCCAAATTGATTGACCTTGTCCGAGTTCCGTTCGCCCGTCTTTTTTTTTCTAACACAGGATAAAATAATATAGAAAATAAAGTAAGTAAGTTCCATTTTATAGGGCAGTTTGATATCTTCACCCGTTGGCTATGTCCAGTTGACCAAAACACTCAGTAATAAGTACCGGTTATCTGGGGTTACTTTGATTTACGGGGTAACATTGCTCACCCTTAAAACGACAACAATTTTAGTGATAATCTTCTTAAATTATTTTAAATAATTGTATAACTGTATAAGTAGCTTGCTCCTGATGAAACATTTAATGGAATAATTTAATATTAAAACTAGTTTTTGGTGTGGGCAATGTTACCCCGTAAATCAAATTAACCCCAGTGGACGGTTCCATAAATATGAGGTAGGTCTATGTTATACTAGTTCTTCAGCCGGCCCGAAGGGCCAAGACACTCGGAAATAGGAGCTCCGCAATAGCGGAGCACCGTCGACTCTGTTTAATTTGATTTTGATTATATACATTTTGGTCAACGGGGTAAGGTCCGACTGACCGTCCGCGTTACACCCGTTTTCTTTTACAGCTCGGTGCCCTCTGTATATCCAATATGGGGTTTATCTTCCCAGCCACCATCCAACTCCTGGTTGTATGGGAGGACCCTGGCTTAGGAGTGGCCAAGTGGAGGTTCTGGAGGTTTCTCGTAATGGTGCTGTTTGGTTTGTTTCTAATGATCATGGGCACCTTTGTCAATTTTAGAAATTTAATCAAAAAGTTTTTTTAGTCATTTTATCTATTTTTAAACATAGAATTGTTACAATTCCTAATATAATATACACCTGCTCCCTGTTTTGCCATCTTGACAACGACATGTGACAGGTGACAATTCGGTATACATTTCAAAGTTAACAAGCTGATACATCAGACGGTTTCATATAAGTTGCGACATGTACACTGAAATGTGTGTGTGTTATTGTCGACATGGTGAAATACGGGCCAGGTTCAATTCCGAATTTTCATAAATCGGAATGCAATCCTTAAATAGAAGACTAGTTAAATTAAACCTAAGCTAAGTGTAGCAATTATACATTTAGTCTAGCTTTCGGAAAAATGATTACCAATCTCAATCTTTAAACACGTACAATAATTATACTTATATATAATTAAATTACACCTTAAAGTCGCCGTCAATAGAACTTGCAAAAGATGTACCTAAAGAAAACCAATCGAACCAATTCACCATGATTACTCGATAATCACGTACTTTTAAAGATCAAATGAGGTCTTTCGAAAGATTTATGCACAAGATCATTATTTTCATATTAAGTTCAAGATGAAAATTAAATAATCATTCAACATACGTTTTTTTTTAATAAAAACAGACTTGATGAATATTTGAGGTTATGTGTCAAACAGTACTAATTTGTTTGCATCGTTCACAAGTTCCATAGACGGTGACTTTAGATAATATTGTCTGCAAGCATACAATAAGGAGCTAGTTTTATTTACATACATACATAAACTCACGCTTTTATTCCCAGAGTGGGGTAGGCAGAGCTACAGAATTTCCAACGACTATAAAAACTTTTTGATAATTCTGTAACCACATTTTGCACACTTAGGCGAAGATGTTTACCAGTGTATTAGTGACAGGTATTACTAGTATTATTTAGTTGTACTTATTTATAAACCAAGGAACTGAGTTATGGGCTCAAATTAGGCACATACGATTTGAATTTCTAGCGGCTTGTTCTCCGCAATGATGGTCGTGTCCGAAGCGCTGGTACGAGTATTATATATACGAGTAGATCCACTCTATGTTACCGACGTGTAAAAGACCCCTCATGTGGCCTTTTTACTAAATAAATATTTTGAATTTTGTGTAATTATTTGGGTGTTGCCAATAATTGAGGTTGGCTTACGAAGCTATGGCTGTGAGCGTTGTATTATTATTATTCTAGTGAAATTGACTTTTAATACGTTGATGGACAGTACTAACATAGTATATATTATGCGTCAGTACGTGCATATCCTTACCATTGTATGCTGTGACACTACGTCTTTAGGCGGTTGAAAAATATGAACGTCGAGAGGCGTACAGTCAAATTACTATTTCAAAGGTTAACGCCTACAGGCGTTCTGTCCATCAATGTGTTAAGTTCTCCAATGTATTATTTTAATTATGTGTACAAATCTAGTGTACCTACCTATGTAATAAAATGTTTTGTTTTAATGCGAGTTCTTTTTTAATAGTTTGAAACTTAACATATTTTTTTATATTGCGTAGTTACACAATTATATTCATACTCATACTGAAACTTATTCATTAAAACTGCGCCATGCGTAAGCCGGATGTACAGTGGCGCCCTCATTACTTATATTGTGTTTTCTAATAAACTAAAGTATTTTCTTGAAATTGGACGAAATATTTTTGTAATACAAATGAAAACATAACTTATAGGGTATATCACATAGTTTAATAACAATTCACCTTTGAGTCATCAACTTAACGGAAAAAAGTGACAACCTTTTCCCGTTAAGCTGACTACTCAAAGGGTAATTGTTATTAAAGTTGGTTACGTATCCCATATATTGTGCTTTTACTTGTGCTACAAAAACGTATCGTCTGATTGCAAGGAAATTCTTTAGTTAATTAGAAAACACAATAATAGTAATGAGGGCGCCACTGGACGCTCGACGTTTGCTCGGTGCAGTCTTAATAACATTATAAAATGTTACCTACCGCTCATTCCCGAAATACCAGTATTTTAAAATACCTGATTCTCAATATATCGGAATCCCAAAACAAAACATACAAATTAGGGTATTATTTATTATCTTTACCCAACATTTCGAATCTGGTTTTTTGAGAACCTGGTAAAAAGAGTAGTTTGGTATTTTGAAATACTGGTATTTTAGGAATGCGCGAATTTTACTTGTCAAAATGGAAAAATAAGTTATTTATTACATTGACAGTGCATAAAATGTTCCATACTATGATTTTGTTTCAAAGCCTTTGCATATCGTCTATAATTATAATTATATGGTCTATACTACATAGACGATTTATATAGGGTGATAGAGTTCATAATCCAATGAGTTTTTTGATATTCAGTCTCTTATAGTATAGGTATAATACCGCAATACAATTGCTTTGTTTTAGTCTGACCTAACCTAACCTACGTGAATCATATTTAAGATTCAATATTATATTATAACTAGCGACCTGCCTTCGCTTCGCTACGGTTTATGTGAGTTTTCTTTATCACCCGTAAATAAAACAGAATTTATTATACATAAAAACCTTCCTCTTCAATCACTCTATCTATTAAAATAAATCGCATCAAAATCCGTTGCGTAGTTTTAAAGATCTAAGCATACATATATATATTATTTTTCAATCGATCAAAGGTTAAGTGGAAGAGATCCCTTAAAGGAATAAGTTCGCCTTTGTACATCCCTGTTATATTTTTGCCTATTTTATAATTGTTATCCCTTGTTTGTACAATAAAGTGTTTACATACATACATAGGGACAGACAGACCGCGGGAAGCGACTTTGTTTTAAACTATATGTAATTATGATAAAATGATGCGAAAAGCACAAGACCGGTCTGAGTGGAGATGATGAGATGTCTGATGTCCAGCAGTGGACGTCTTTCGGCTGACATGATGCTGATGATGATGATGTACCTAGTGATATTCAAGAACTTGAAGAAGTGTCAGGATTGACTTCTTATCTGCCTCGTACAGAGCTTCTAGTGCATTTTCACATGCACAAATGTCTCGATTGCGTTTCTCGTATGAATAACATGGGCCCTTTGGCGTTCGAGACAATTCGCCGCGTGCACGGCAACTTACACTCGAGCCATTGTAGTTCGGGGAAAGAAAAAAAAACAATTCCATTAATATTTACAAACATTTATTAACTGTTTATATACGACAAAAATATCACCTCCTTTTATAATACGAGAAGGCACCAATATGCTGAGACATAGTTAGTGTAAATAACTGACGGAAAGGTCAATTTCTTCTTTCCAGAAAACATAACGTCCAGTAACTTTCTCAATCGTATCTGATGGAATAGTTAAAGTAGTCTTTATACTTTAGGAAACATGAGTGCTTTTTCTATATAACTATTCGATCAGATACAAGTTAAAGGGACGATAAGAGAGCTGGAATCTTTTCGTCTTTCAGGATTTTATTTACAAAAAGCAAGGAATAAGATTATAACTGAAGATGAACAGGTTACTTGCCAATATAAATCTTAAAATGGAGGTCATTGGGGTTATAACCTTATAACACTTATAAGGTTATAAGCTATATATAAATAGTAGCTAGACAATGCAACGAGAAATCTTCTATATTATTTAAATTAATCATGTGTTTGTGTTTTTGCACACAAATTGTAGATAGCCCGTTTTACAGTACAAAGTAGAAGTAGACTTAAACCCTTTTTCATTTAATCTTCAGGAGAGTTATACTGATTTTTATTAGGACCCCAGTTTGTTTTAGGCTAACATCTCAAGCCAAAAGTAATTAAATAGTTCCTAAAAAAATATGTAGGTAGGTTTACACCCGTATTTATCTATTCAAAAAAAGTAATTACTTAAGTAAAAGTAATGACTTAAGCAACGATTTTTATATGACTTTTGACACTACTAATACTCAAGTAATTACTTTTCTTCACTATAAATACGGGTGTTAGTGTAGGTACGTGGTGTAGTTTATATGAATCCCAGTGATTTAAAATGAAGACTGCAATATATTCCGAATTGTCACCTATCATTAAAACAAAATATAACTGTCATAGATTTAGTAAGTAAACTTAGACTTGATTTAAACGACTAATAGAATAGTACTCTTCGCACCTGTTACAAATGCCCTTCGTTAAAAAGAGTCGTCTATATATGACCGCTTTCGATTGAATTTCAAAATTGTACCACTTTTTAGGTGTTAGTGTGTGTCACTTTGCATTAGTGTGCGTAAATAAGCAGTCAGTGGTGTGCGGTTTATCAATAATTTTGGCTACAAGCTGTGTTGTACACAGAAGAAAAAGGTGGTACGCTTGACATTTGGCTACATAGGATCTATGTTTTCCTACATCTATCTAACGTAATGCTTCTGTTTAGTCCACCAGAGTTGATAATATTTAACCGAACAATTATCCTCGTGATATCCATGGACTTGGTTCTTAATGAGTTCATGGGAACTGTCTAAAACTCGACATTGACGAAATACACCTTAAAATAAGGAGTGAAAGCCATTAATTAAGAAAAAGAAAGAAGGGGCAATTATCAGTATTTTAAGATCTCGACTCTGATAAACATTACATGACAAAA
This sequence comes from Acleris laterana, assembly GCA_963966035.1. NCBI lineage: Eukaryota > Metazoa > Arthropoda > Insecta > Lepidoptera > Tortricidae > Acleris > Acleris laterana. The sequence goes on along the minus strand of OZ014463.1, from coordinate 9,390,324 downwards.
TATGTTATTTTGAAAAGATTTACCGTAATGTAAGCAGTTCAAGACAGTTTTATAAATGGCAGCATTGTTACCATTACTCTCTTGCGAATTTTGATATTGTATCATTGGATTTAGGCATCTTGGAATATTTATAAAAAACAAACTTAGGAATCTGAAATTTCTTACGTTTTATTCCTAGAAAATTTTAACATAATTTAATTTGAAACAATCTTATTTTGCAAACAGTTTGACCAATTTTTTCTTGGATTATATTCATATACCTACGTTTAAGAAAGGCCGTATTTAAGGCACAATTTTGTTGACAATTAATTACAAAAAAGCGATATCCATGAATGATACTTACTAGCAGTTAATATTTCTAAGATCAGCTAAATAACAGTTTTTCCTAACGCCTGTTAATTAATTTTACATTTATTTATTTAAATGATAAAATATAAACAGACGTAAAGTGGTGATCATTTTTTTTCTTGTCTTGTTTTTGTCTTCAATTGTTAATTTAAATGCAATTTGCAATAAAATTTTGCTTGTAAACTTAATTACCCACTGATTAATAAAAATCACTGTTCATTTATTACTTCTGGATAAAATGTAAATGAATAAAGTAACTGTATTTTTAAAAGCTGATTAATTAAATTAAGACTAGTAGGTAATATTTGTTACTTAAACGATATAAAATGGAAGATTACATTATGTTGTATAAAAGGACTAAAGCACCTTTATTGGAACTATTGATTTGTATAAAATACAGGCACATCGTTTTAATAGTGATAAGTAATATATTTATTTAACTGGTAATATAAATCTTATTAAATAATTAATTTAAGTTATTCGATTAAATTGATTGTACGATTATATTATGGCAGCGACTGTATGACTTTTATTAATAAATAACATTTTAGTAACAACTGGTTTGTAAAACTACTCAATAACTGTACTTTCAGTGTTATTATGATTATATAATATGTACTCTTAATTACTTCATGATTAACTTTAATATCGAAAATGGAGGTGTGTTTTTTCTTGCAAAATTAGTTATTATAAGTATGTTCGTACAAACTGCACATAAACTAAATATTAACTAAATGTGATTCTTAATTACACTTTGGTAATAATTACCTAACGTTAAAGACTAAGAAGCTTAATTAAACGTGAGAGTAACGGCTTCTTTCCGTTTGAATAAAATGTCGGAATCAAAAGTAATCAATTATTTAAAGTAATAAAAAGTTATACAAAGAGAATCCCAAAAATTAACTTACCTAAAGCGTGTACGTAACTATTGAACGTAAGTAATTTAAAATAATATGTACATTGGTTGTAAAACTGGTACTTAAAATTAATGTAAATTAATTAAAAAGACACTGCATTTACTTCAACCTATTTTTTTAAAGTATCTCTGCTTTAAAAAACCTAATTTAAAGTTTTGTACAATTTCTTATGTAAACTGATACAAACGCAAGAAAATTTTAACAAAAAAGCGCATCGTATATTAAATTTTAAATTCTTAATAGAAATTGCATTTTTTATACCAAAATGAATACAACAGAAGCGCTATGTTTTAAGCTGCAGTTGATTTACTATGAATACTATACGTAGACAAATACAAATAAATAAGTTCTGTCAGTTTGTTTACAGCATTCGGACGAGAAGGTACATCAGTACAGTCGGTAACAGAACTGTAGCTGGTCGGTTGATAGCCGCATTGCCTCGATAAACTGAAAAAAAAAAGAATTATATAGGTAACCAAGAATGTAACAATTCAAATGCAGAACACGCTCTTCTTAACAGTAGGGGAGCCCACGATAAAAAGGTTAACTGGAAGAGATCCCTTATAGGGATAAGTTCGTCTTTGTACATACTTACCTTTTTTGTTTCTGTTTATTTTTGATTTGTTATTTTCTGTTTGTACAATAAAGAGTTTACATACATACATATTACATACATACATAATTAACCTGTCTAAGTTCTATAAGACTATCGGATGACCTGTCATTAATGGCGGAACACGAAATGGCAATGCTGCAATTCAAGAAACCTGGGAAACCTTTTTTTTTATTATAATTATAATTTACTTAACAACTATAATATTTTCGTGGTGTTAGGAGTGGCGGCCTTGAATTCCTCCTTTAAAATGGTCGACAGATCTTTGGTAGGTACGGTCAGCCAAGAAAGTGGTCTACCAGTTTTGACAAAAGTTTCTGTAAGATCTAATTATTGCTAAGATTGGCACTTGTCACTGTCATAATATGACGTGGTAAATGAACTTCAACCGTAGGGTGGTAGACCACATTTTTGGCTGACTGTACTCTCGCCACAAACACCTTAAAATTAACCTTGTGTCGTGTGTGGTGTTAAAGAAAACGCACTCTCACACTGATGCAAAAAAACACATGACATAAAAATTCTTGTGCCGAACATAAAATTCTAGTTACGGGTGCGCCAAAGTTCATATAAAATTGCAAATTAGATTATTAGAACTCCGAAAATGTATCTCATATAATTTTACAACCTAATGATCACAATGATCACTCTTCACACTCTTCATAATTTTTTTTAATACTAATGATCGGAACTTAAAATCATCTGAACTTACAACGCCAATATTCATGGAACCGTACACTTTTCAGAATTTCTTAAATATCTTACGTGTACATAAAATTAGGGTTAGGTTAGGTTAGATTTATAAAAATATAAAAATAGTAACAGTTTTTTCAGTAATGCATTATGAGTTGCGATAATTATGACTTAAAAAAGTATGAACAAAAAAGTATGGGATTTTTTTTTCGGAGTAATGATGAGTATAGTCACAAATCGTTATTTGTATAAGAATTCGAAAGACCAATTTTATATGAGCCAATATGGACCCTCTAGTTATACTGCCCACGTACGGAGAAAAGGCGCAAGTGCAATTAATTAAAAGAAGCACTCTCAAGGGTAATAAGGTTGGAATTGCAGTACAATTCATATAGCAGATGTGCTCTTTTTCCGTAGCTTGGCAGTATAGTCGGATCAATGTACGTTTAAATAATTACCTACGCATTTTTGTAATGCCTCGCTTGTAAATGTCGGAAAACAGCTGTCACATGGATCATTATTTCATTATACATCGACCGAATTATAAATATAGTTAATAAAAAAAGAATTACCCACCTAAGCCTGCACCCTGGATTAATTCTTGTTGACCAGCTAAAATAAAAATGAAAACAATTAAAGCAAACTAAAAACAGCAAAAAAAACGGTCACCAGCAAATAGTGGTGATTTAAAATTAACATAGCAAGGTAAAGCTGAAACACGAAATAGTCATATTTAGAAGACCGGATACAAAATGGTTGACAGAATAAGTACGGTTCTAAATATTATTTATTTGTATTCTTATTTGTTTTAACACATGTCATCTTATTTTTACATCATAATCAAATCATATTGTTAGCTTAAGACTGCGCCGAGCGTACGCCGGATGTACAGTGGCGCCCTCATTACTATTAGGTATTGTGTTTTCTAATAAACTAAAGTATTTTCTTGAAACTGGTCGATAGGTTTTTGTACTACAAATGAAAACAAAACTTATAAAGGGTATCTCACATAGTTTAATAACAATTCACCTTCGAGTTATCAACTTAACGGAAAAAAGTGGCCACCTTTTCCCGTTAAGCTGACTACTCCAGGGGGAATTGTTATTAAAGTTTGTTACGTATCCCATAAATTGTGTTTTTACTTGCGCTACAAAAATGTATCGTCTGATTGCTAGGAAATTCTTTAGTTAATTAGAAAACACAATAATAGTAATGAAGGCACCACTGGACGCTCGACGTTTGCTCGGCGCAGTCAATTTCAATGCGTTTTTTTTTTAATTTGGTTATGTTCCTCAATATGACTATAAAAGTTGACTGAATAAAAATTATTGCCAAAACAACATAAAAATTGAAAAACAACAAAAAATAAAATCAAACCAAAAGTTTATAGAAATAGCCAAATATGTAAACAAACTTATAAACCCATTTAAATAAAAAAAAATACAGTGTATTAAAGGGTTTGGGTTGGCAGCATGGCTTCTGTCGTTGCGATCGAACGTATAAGCCTAATTGAGAATGCACGCGCTAAAATGTGTTTTGTTCGCTCTGACAGGACTACTTAAACTCGCCGCTGCGACATTCACTCGATCGTTCGACCGACCGCGTTTTTAAGAGAATCATACCTCTGCATGGTGGTTCAAGGATCATGGTAGTGTTGTTTATATTTTTGGCCATCTCAATACATTAGTAGATGGTTATTTAGTTATTTGAATGTAATATCAGGTGCACAAAAGTTCATTAAAATACAATGTAAGTAGTTCTACATCATCGCATACTACAACGCCACCAGTCCCCTATTTCTCCATTCCGACAATGACCGGTGACATGTGACATTTCGGTGTACATGTCGCAGTTTATATGAAACCCAGGGATGTATCAGCGTGTTAACTTTGCAATGTATAACGTGTCATTGTCAACATGATGAAATAGGGGGCAGATCAGCACCCCTCAGCTCAAAGTGAAACATTGAAAATTGGGCTTAGATCTGTATTAAAACTGCGCCAAGCGTACGCCGGATGTACAGTGGCGCCCTCATTACTTTTATTGTGTTTTCTAATAAAGTAAAGTATTTTCTTAAATGAAAACACAACTTATATATCACATAGTTTAATAACAATTGTCCTTCAAGTTATCAACTTAACGGAAAAAAGTGGCCACCTTTTTCCGTTAAGCTGACTATACTCAATGGTATTTGTTATTAAAGTTTGTTACGTATTCCATAAATTGTGTTTTACTTGCACTACAAAACAGTATCGTCTGATTTCAAGGAAATTCTTTAGTTAATTAGAAAACATAAAAATAGTAACGACGGCGCCAGTGGACGCTCGGCGTTTGCTCGGCGCAGTCTTAAGATATGTATAATATAGCTTAGAAGTGTCCAATATTCCTGACAATCTTTTATTTGGTTTGCATTTGATGTAACTACATAAATAATCCCCAAAATTAAATGTATGAAAACCACCGTTTTCATAAAATTCTCCATATAACACGCCAATGTCATAGGTACCTAATACCCATACCTAATATAATGCAAATGTTGCTGTAAGTTTAAAGACAGTTTAAAGGGTACAATGGTAGCGACGGTAGCAAAAGGTCCGTTCATACATTAAAGCTAATGAACGCTTTGTGCAACTCGATAAATGTCATACCGATTTCAACAATGGTGGAGGCATCATCGCTCCATCCCTTGGTGTTCTTCACTTTCACGATCGCCTCATACTTATTGGCTTGTAAGTTCTCAACAGTGTACGTTATCTCGTACTCGTGGTGTCGTTCTTCTGGCAGTGAGATGTCCTTAGAAATCCATTGCGACTGCAAACAAGAAAAAAACTCATTTATCAAGAAGTTTTGAATACAAATAGACAGATACACAAGATAAAGATAAAAGATAAAAGATATTTATTCAGTAAGTAGGCCGCACGGGCACTTTTACACGTCATGAATCTACCAGCGCTTCCCAAGAGGAGACCACTGCCGAGAAGAAACGCCGCAAGAAACTCAGCAGTCAGTCATTTTTTAAACATGTTACAATGGTATTACTTAATCTAGCATTATATGTATAAAGCAATAAAAATTTAATTAAATATAATATCAAATAGCATGCGTAGTTCAGCAGGAAAACATGTCAAAAATATTACGAGAGAGACAAGGGGGGGGGGGGGGGGGAAGAGAGGAGAGAAAACACAGGACAACCAAATAAAAGTTTGATATGCTTTCCCACATCAACGGTGTCCCCTAGACAAACAACTTTGCAATTTTACAAATTATGAATGACTAAGTTTCGGGTTTAGGCCAAGCATTTTTATCTGTTAGATAGTCCTCGACCCTATAGTACGCTTTAGATATTAACGACTTTTTTAAGTAATTTTTAAGTGCTGGAAAGGGTAATGTTAAAGCTTCGTCAGGTAATTTGTTATAGAAATGAATGCATTGACCAACAAATGATTTATATACTTTACGGACGCGGAATTTTCGGATAACAATTTTATTTTTATTTCTTGTATTTAGATTATGTACATCGGAATTTTTGGTGAAAGAATTTAAATTTTTAATAACATAAATAATATTCTCATAAATAAATTGAGACGCTACAGTTAAGATGTGAATTTCTTTAAAAAGTTCTCTTAAGGAGTCACGGGAATTTAAGTTATAAATAGAACGAATAGCCCTTTTTTGTAAGACAAATATACTTTGTATTTCAGCTGCCTTACCCCAAACCAGAATACCGTACGACATCACACTATGGAAATAACTATAATAAACTATGCGAGCTGTCTCAACATTAGTTAGTTGTCTAATTTTCCTAACCGCGTAAGCTGCCGAACTTAGTTTACCTGCCAGTACCGCTATATGGGGACTCCATTGCAAATTTTTATCTGTGGTTATGCCTAGAAAAACTGCCTTATCTACCATTTGCAGACACTCGTCATTTAGAAAAATACTAGAATCTACCGGTTTAACATTAGGCAAAGCGAACCTAACACATTTAGTTTTTTTAGCATTGAGTAGTAAATTGTTACTAGTAAACCAATTAAGTACTTTAACTAGTGTGGCGTTTATCCTACTGTAGTCAATGGACTTTCTATCTACTTTGAAAATTAATGAAGTATCATCAGCAAAAAGTACAATCTCACAAAGTTTATCTACTGTTGGTGGTAAGTCATTTATATAAACCAGAAATAAAAAAGGGCCTAAAATTGAGCCTTGCGGCACACCTAATTTCACTGTAGCTCCAACAGATTGCGTTTTGTTTACAACAACTGTTTGAGTTCTATCACTTAGATAAGAAGACATAAGACTTGAAGCTTTATTGGACAATCCATAATGTTTTAATTTTAAAATTAGGGTCGAATGATCCACGCAATCAAAAGCTTTAGAAAGATCACAAAATATTCCTACTGCATCAAGATTTCTCCCAACTGTTATATATATATTTAATGAGCACAGAAGCCGCATCAATTGTTGATCGACCTCGGGTAAACCCAAACTGGTTACTGTTAAGTATTTTATTTCTATTAAAGTGACCTAACATATCATTCAGCATTAGTTTCTCAAAGACTTTACTTAAAACGGGTAGTATGGAAATGGGAACATTTACATTTAATACGGTATTTGGCAAAAGTCAAATAAGCTTCTTTTTATGAAACGTCAAAAACGCTCTGTTACTATGGAATTTATAGGGATTACTATCTTGTGACGTCACAATTTAACAGCGTCCTTATTTGAAAAAAAGCTTGTCCCAAAAATTTTTTTTTTGACTGAAACATTACAAAAAAAATAAAAATAAAAGTAAATAAGTCTACTTACCGCAGTGATATCCCGTAGCTGAAGGTTTATCTCCTCCAGAGCCTGATGGGAATGAACCCTGAACGTCACCTTGGCTCCGTCAGCATAGAAGTTCTCAATCACCGGCTTCTCCACCACTTGGACGCTTACGCTGTGGTGCCCATATTCATTGTCAGCCTGAAAAAAACAAGTTATTATTTAACCGACTTCGAAAAAGGAGAATTTTCCATGTTCCAGGTTTTTTTTATGGATGTTCACCGATTTCTCTGTCAAAAGGACCGATTTAAAATAGTAGATTGATAACCAAGGGTTGAAAGTGACACATTTCACCCGAGATATTTCTGGCGCTCGAACAAAGTGTGAGCGCCAATAGTTCGGGGAAATGGGTCATTTCACCCGAGTTAGACACTCTACTTTTCATTACGACTATGAGGAAAGAGATGGAATATATTCGTGACATAATAAAGGTCTAATTTTTTGTTTCGAACGGAAATGTTTGTTTGTTCCTTGGTCGTGACCAACTCGATTAAACTTTTCTAATGTTGGCAATAAGTAGGTATGTATATTTTGTAGATGGCCATGCCGTGACGTGAAAAAAAAGTGTCACGCTATACAGGCAAAGGCATGGCGGGCAGCAGAATAGAGGAATAATTTTAAATGTTGATTTTCTGCAATTGCGAAAAAAATAGACCAGTCCTAAAATGATTTTAATATGAGGGATCGTTATAAATACGTCGTTTAACGTATAGCCGAGTTTAAATTTATGAAAACCTTTTATTTTAATATTATGACGTAGCTCAATTATCATAGAATCCGTGGCCAATCGTAACTATATTTAAAAAAATATACTTTCCACCCTAGGGGTGAAACCGCAATTTTCCACCCGGCTATCTCCCCATTCAAATTAAACTTTCCGAACAGGAGAGATGTTTTTTTTTTGGTAGAGTATACTTCCGAGGTGATCCCATTGACCATTGTCACCAAATTTTAATCTGATGATCCGTGACGAATCGGCCTCAAATATCACTATACACACTTTACTATATATGTGACTTTTCGTATCACGTCATCTACCCTGTTCTCCACTAGAAGCTTGTTACTGTAACTGCTATAGTTACAGTTCGCTAGTAAGTACCCAGCTCAACATGCCGTCTATTATGGACTTTATCGTGTGGCCTGTTAAGTCTACTATAGAAAAACTTACACGGCAGGTGTAGTAGCCGAAGTCATCGTCTGACGTAGGCACGACTGTCAAGTTGGAGTGTGTTCCCAGCGTACTGATCGTCACATTTCCATTTGAAACGAGAGGCCTGTCGTTCAGAGACCAGCTGATTTGCACACTGAAAAGAATTATCAAGACGTTCAATAACAGTTTTAATTAAAGGCTTAGTTTCTAGAGCATAGGTTCCCAAAATGATCCCTTCCGCCCCCGTACGTAAGAGCGGTAAGGTGCTTAGAGAAAACAAGGGGGCACTGAAGCCGTTTTGAGGGCATAATGATGATACATACATAAAGTCACGCCTTCGTTCCCAGAGTGGGATAGGCAGAGCTACAGAATTAACTTCAACTCTAAAACTTGTTAATAATTCTGTAACCACATTTTGCACAATTAGGCTAAGATGTTGATCAGCGTATTTCGTGACAGGTTACAAGCCCATCGCCTAACAACACTACCAAGACTTATGACTTCCACGGGAAGACATGGAGTGGCACTATTCTAACCCGGCAACCACACAGGGAATACATTTAGAATGTAATAAATTAAACCGAAAATTCCATTAAAATACAATTCATTTTGCAATCTTTCTTATTTAAATCCACCCTGACGCTCCTTCTGGTCTAGTACCGGATAAAAAGGAGTAAATAGAAGTACAACCTAAAATAAGGCATATTGTAAACTGGAAGTTCTGTGCGGTTGCCGGGTTAGAATAGTGCCACTTCATGTCTTCCCGTGGATGTCGTAAGAGGCGACTAAGGGAATAAAGGCTTGTAACTGTTAGGCGATGGGCTTGCAACCTGTCACTAATACACTGGTAAAGATCTTAGCCTAATTGTGCAAAATGTGGTTACAGAATTATCAACAAGTTCTGAGAATAGGCGTGTATGTATGTAATTGTAAACGGGAATTATGAGACTGATATTTTGATGTAATTTTTCAATAAACTTGTGAATTTAGTACCTAAGTACCTGTCTTATTAGTAACAAGTTAGTTTTATTTTAGATTTTATTTCTATCCACCCTGCGAATTTTTATTCACTCCATCTTACGGTAGGTAACAAGTAGGGAATGCAAGTAACCGGTAATACCGGTTAATAACCGGTTAAATTGCATTCCCTAGTAACAAGTCGACTCGGACGCGGTTCTATATCTACATATCGCGAGATAAACAAAATGGCGTCAAATAAGGAAGTAACCATGGAATGAACGTAAACTAAAAAGCTTCTGGAACTGGCAGAAAGGGATTATTAATTTCGGAACTGAAGATCTATGATATTTTTGAAATATATTGTGTGTAAATAAAAAAGTTAATGAAATGAGAAATTAATAGAATGATTTTTTATAGGTAAGCAAGTATTAGATTGTTAAAAATATAATTATAAAAAGTTATAATAAACATGTTTTTTGGTGTTTGAAGCATTTTTTAATAATACGCGTGATTTCTCTCATGCACGTATTCTATATTTGTTTGTCTGTCTAATGATTTTGAATTTGAAAACGGTCATACAACTAAAATTTATCGAAATAATTTCAAAGCATCTACCGCCATCTGTTGATGGTTTTGGTTGACCCAAATACGGGTCGAAAAAACGAACGCCACATGGAGGGCATCTTCAAAATTGGAAAAAGCAAATACACAAAGAAGAAGAAGAAGAAACTTACTTTAATTTTTGTGATCAATAAAACTGCATTCATGGATTTATGGAAATTCGTCTGTCTAATCGGGAATCGACCCGGGAAGGCATCGAATCGACAATCGGAAATATGAAAAAGAAAACCATGCCATAATACCAACGCAAGAGATTTCAGATTATTATATTTATCAATAACCGATCAAATAACTTTATTAATATCTCTGTCAATGTTCGATCTGCATCACAAAACAAGGCATTTGCAAAAATCTACGAACTGCAGAAATCTACGACTGCAGTATTGTGCAGTAGGGTCAGGTGGTAAACAATGAACCGGTGGTACACAACGAACCAACGCTTTATTTTAAAAACGCGACGTTACCAAACCGTGCCGCGAGTAAAAATGTACTTTAATTTGGTGGCGCCACTCGCCCCCCAGTCGGCGTCCAGCCAGCGTCAAAACCGCACGTGTGACAAGGTGTTTTGTGATTTTCGGCACAAAAACAAGGAAAAAAATAAGTGTTTTGACGTTTTATTTTACTTATATGTTGTCAATTTTAGAACATTCCGTTTTTTTAGCTGTCTTGAGTAACTACTTGGCTATCGTTTAGAAATACTGTGACGTCTCCATCTTGTGTCGTATTTTTTTAAACTAACCTAAAACAACGAAAGGTGTAGATGGTACACAGTGTCTCACGAGGATAGGGTACACATTGACCCAGCGAAATGTGTTACAGCTATTGGTACACAATTTAAGTTTTACTGATATATGTTAAAGAATTAGATATATGATTATAGTTAAAAATTTTGATGTTATGATACTAAATTAGAACTATGTTGCAATAATTGAAGGCATAATATTGTGGTTTAAGACAAATATTTAGATTTTTATATTAAGTTACGCTGGTTTGCGACTATTAATTAAAATAAATATAACCTTTTCTCAAAATAAATATATTGTTTTATTAATCAGCTTAATATTTTAGTTTTCTTGGCTAATAATCGATTATTTCCAATATTTAAGGTAGGTGCCCTCCATGTGACTCTCGTGTTCCCATTCTGTATAAGTATACAGCTCCTGCCATCTACCGGAGATTTTTTGCAACAGCTAAAGCACTTGTATTCTAAGCATTTCAAGCTCGAAACTACTTCCAATAAAATCGCTAAAGGCCGGCTGACAATTGCAAATTATGTCACAATAATTTCGAACGATATCAGCAATATAATTGTATTGTTTGTTGAAGTAAATAGTCCTTTTACAGTTCACGATCCACTTATATAAGGAAAATGACCTGCCTACATCTACAGATGCAAGAGGTTTGTATTCGTCAAGTGATCATTAGTTTCTTATACAAAATATGTACTTACGGGTTTAAAGCGAAAACTGCATATATTTTCATATATTAATAGTTACTCGAAGTTTTATACAAGTCTTATCCATCTTATGCTTTCGTCACTATGTTGCATTGTCAGCCCCCCTTTACTAATTATTGCCAATTATTTGGTTACATTTCTTCACAATCTTTGTTACTTTTGTTAGTGAACATAAAATCATGTCTAAAAACCAATTGCTTTTCTTACCCGCGGGTATTGTTATTCAGTTTTGGTCTATTGAGAAAATAAAATAATTATTAATAATAAATAAAAATAAAATTTTGAATAATAAAATACATACAAATAAACAAAATTTAATTAATAAAAAAAATAAAGACAAGTTAACAATATAAGAAGTAAACATTATACATATTGTTAAACCGATATAAAGGTGTTCCAGGCAGAGTATAAAAAAATCGGTTACGGGAGTAGAAACGGATATTTTTCAAACGGTTTCATTAAGACTGCACCGAGCAAACGTCGAGCGTCCAGTGGCGCCCTCATTAGTATTATTGTGTTTTCTAATTAACTAAAGAATTTCCTTGCAATCAGACGATACGTTTTTGTAGCGCAAGTAAAAACACAGTTTATGGGATACGTAACAAACTTTAATAACAATTACCCTTTGAGTAGTCAGCTTAACGGGAAAAGATGGCCACTTTTCTCCGTTAAGTTGATAACTCGAAGATGAATTGTTATTAAACTATGTGATAATGTGATATACCCTTTAAGTTGTGTTTTCATTTGTAGTACAAAAACCTACCGACCAACTTCAAGGAAATACTTTAGTGTATTAGAAAACACAATAACAGTAATGAGGGCGCCACTGTACATCCGGCGTACGCTCGGCGCAGTCTTAACAGGAACTGGTTCAAAATTGACTTGCAAATGACGGACAACTTACATACATATTTAACAAGTTAAATAAAAGCCTGTAAAAATACTCACAATTTAAGTTAGACCTCTTCTATTCTTTAGTTTGTTCAAGTAAAGAGGACTTTGAAATAATATTGTTGTCTAGAATTATTAATGTTGACTTACGGTGGTTCTTCGTGTACTGAGCACTGCAGGAAAGCCTCAACGTTGATGGCTGAGTTCACCGCGGTCCTCGGTACGTGAACACGGGGCTTGCCTGAAGATTTACAGTTTCAAGTGCATTTATTGTTCAAGGTTATTTGAAATGTTCAAGGTCGTGTAATCAAGTTCAAGGTCATTAAAACATTTAAGGTAATTTAGGACGCTGTGATTTACGGTTTAAATTATAACGTTAGGTACACGTAACGTTTACTTTAGTATTAAACGTAACTTTTAAAATTGTGATGACTTTTTCTTATTTCAAGGCTTATTTTCATATTGAAATTTAATTCGGAAATCAAACAGTTAAGAAATTAGAAAAAAAAACACATATCACATATGGACCAACATCAATAAATAACACTAGCATATCAATAATTTCAAAAAACATTTAAGAAAATGCATAGTACACGTTCATCGTTTTACCTTTGGAAACAAACAGTTATGTTGTCAGAAATGTGTCAGAACGTACATTACCTGCGTACCAAATTTTATTAAAATCTGTTCAGCCATTGATTGAAATACAACATCTAATCATCCTGACAAACCTTTATGTAGATGAAAAAAAAAAAAGATCTTTTACCTTGAACAGATACAAGAACTGCCTTCGTGTCTCTGCCAGCCGGACTAAAAACGTAGCAATAGTACCATCCGGATTGTTCTTTCCTCACATTCCTAATGGTGACGGTGTTATGTCCAAACTCTCCATCCTGTTCTGTCAGCTTGCGGTTCTGTAATAATGAACGAGACAGCTACATTATTAACTCGTCATCAGCTTGAATTTTAAGGCGCGTAATACTATTACCCTTAAAGAATCAGTGACCTAGGTTAGTGCCTTGAGTAACACTTTACGATCGTAAGACGCAGAATTCAGAATGCTTGCTTTAAACTTTCAATTTCATTGGGAAATGTACACAGTGAGGTATATAAATGGGTAATTTTATTGAGATAGATATTTTTAATGCAAACGAACGCACAGGTCATCACACAATGGGATCTGACGCTTTTATGCAATGTCAAGACTGTAAATGCGTTGCTAAATCTGAAGACTACGGTAGAATGACTCTATGCTAATCATAGATGGACTGTAATCTGATCAAACGAAATGCAGTGATAATAATAGTACTCAGCCTTTGCCCAGTCCAGTAGTGGGACGTGCACAATGCTTAAAAAAAGCTCATAAGGTACAGCTTAAGGCAGCAGCAGCAGGAGGTAAGGCTCAGGTTAGTTACGTTAGTAGGAAGAGCTAACGGTATAGGATAAGTATCGCTGAAGCTTAATATCAAAGATTGGTATCAAAGAAATAGGGTGACGGAACCAGAAATGGACAAGGAGCAGTGACGGACACTTGATTCTTATTTTACAAAAGATAAGGGTTAGATATTAATTTGTTTTTCAACAATCAATTTAGAACCGTATGGAATATGACTTATGAATGAGTGAAGTGTCCATTACTGGTGCCTGTCAGCTAAAAGTGTCCATCATTGGTGCCGTCACCCTAGATCACTTTTTAAAATATTGTGTATTCTACGTTTTCTAATAAAATGATTACAGAAATCAGGGGCAGACTCGTGGTCACACCAGATTGTCACACCACTGCTATTCGCTTTGGTCGGAAATTCGACAGAAATCATTCTTATTCCGCAAATGTATGTAGGTTAGGTTCGTTAGGTATCTTTAGATGCCCGAAGGGCAAATCGCTCATAAATAGGAGCCCTGCCTCAGGCAGGGCTCCGTCGAATAGTAGTGGTGTGACGACCTGGTGTGACCACGAGTCTGCACCCCAGAAATCATATATCATAATAATATATTAAATAAAATCATAAATTAATTTAGGTTATTCAGTTTCAGTTTAAGTTAGTAGGTTGAGGTGGAAATGGGCTGGTCACGTATGTCGAAGAACGGATAACCGCTGGAGTTAGCGTGTTCTGGAGTGGAGACCGCGTCTTGGCAAACGTAGCGTGGGACGCCCTCTGGCCAGATGGCGGTATGACTTGCGTAAGAGGGCCGGCAGCTACTGGATGCATAAAGCATTAGACCGGGCTCTGTGGCGTTCCTTGGGAGAGGCCTATGTCCAGCAGTGGACTGCAACGGGCTGATGATGATGATGATGATTCAGTTCCAAGACACGAGTGACTGGTTCTTATGGAAATTATCTGGAGAGTGAGCCCAAGGATCGATATCGGAATAGAACGAAATAATTTTGAATTTTGAAAGATTTAGATCGAAATGTAAGAGTAGCCAGGATGGCAAACAAAGGAGGTTGTAACAACCTCGTTACAAGGGGAACTATGCAATTTCAAATAGTTTATAAGTAACTATATGAACACGCAGAAGCTATAATATAACACAAACAATACAACTAACAACCAAGTCTTTTTTACCACAGAAAGTTCATTGTGAGGAAGATAAGGGAACTCACAAGACGTCACACTAACAAAACATTGAAAATAGCAGTGTATTACTTACATGTAGAGTTTAAATTTGTGTTACAACATACGAAAAATAGGTCGTTTGAATGATATGTTAGATAATGTCTGGTTGTTTGATGAATGTCAATTGTTTTATACGTATTTAGGCTTTATCTTAGAAGTGAAAAGTAGTAACTCTTAGTTCATGATTAAATTATTAAGAACATTATGCATTAAGACATAGAATAATCAATCGCCAATCGTTAGTTGACTGTTGAAGCAATATGGCTAGGCTATGTTAGAGACAGAATTGGAACAAGATGTTTCCTATGTCAATGGTGGCAGGACCTTCTGCAAAACTGACTGTCAACCGAACCATCATCCTACCAAGCAACAGTTTTCTTACTGTTGTGTTCAAATTATGATTATAGTTTCAAGGTTACCTAAGAGCTCACTAAACGCTAGGTACTGTCTCTTATATTCTCAAAGATACTTAACCTTTTCATCTTCTTCATCTTTAAATAACTGGTACAGATAAACTCCATGTTAGTCTTCATTAAACATTTGCAGTCTTAGGATTGTAGTCTTAAGAATGCACATTTGTATGGGTCTCAGCCCACTTATCACCAAGTGGCATGTGTGTTCGTTTACATTTCCTTACCATAAAAATGATAATGTATTCACCTAGGCTAGGGTATATATAATATTATAGTCGCGCTTCTAATGTTACAGTGTTTTCTCCTGATATTAATCCCTTTTCAAATTCTAATATAATCCAAGAGCTCTTAACCTGGAAATTGTTATATGTATACTAAATTCTGGTTTATGTTTATAAGATGCATTACGCTTAAACCAATCGCGTCACTGGTAGATCACGTGACTCGTCATCTACCAGTGACATGAAGGGTTTAAAAATGAAACGAATAGAAGCGCTAGTCAGCATAATGCTTGGGTAGAGCCAGGTGTAAACTGAAAAAACCGAAGAGAACTGACGGCAGGTCACTTTTAAATAAAATGTATTAGGTAATGTTAGTAAAAACATAAGAGATATACAGATCGAAAGTGAGTGGACGGGTCGGAAGGGGCCGCCCTAGGCGTACTTTTTCGAGTCAAATCGGAGAAATACTGGAAAAGGGCCGAATGTTAAGTACCCAAAACCGACGTGCGTGCATGACTGAGGAAGAAGCGAAAGAAATTTGTCAAGATCGTAGCAAGTGGAAAGAAGTGGTCTCTGCCTACCCCTCTGGGAAACAGGCGTGATTTGATGTATGTATGTATGTATGTAGTAAAAACAAAATGGCTGACCGAGGTACTGGGATTCGCAGACTGGTCGGTGATGGTTTCCTGCACAGACCAGATGATCTCTGGCTCCGGGACTCCAGTCGTCTCGCACGCGAGGACCAGGTCGGAGCCTTCCAGCGGGCGCCCTCCGTTGGACGCTGATAGATCTGAGAAGACAAAATTTCTATTAATAATTTTATTTTTGGCATAAGCTTTTGTAGTTAATTGTCCTTTTTTACAAGCTTTTATTGTACTGCAATGTAAGGGTCAAATCTTGCAAGTTATATTTGACCCACTTCCCGGTTTCCGATGAAGCTGAAAATTCTGCATACGCCGTTAGTTCTAATGACACTACAATAATATAGTATCATCGAGATGGTCTGATGATGGAGACTCAGGGTGGCCATAGGAACTCCTAAATTACACATGATAAATCCGTCATGTTAGCGCTTGTTAGAATTATCTTGAGGAGTAGATGACGATTGCGCAAAAAAAAATACAGTTGGCAACATATTTTTTTTCTCAGAAACTTATTACTACTACATATAAGCTTTTATTTAACTTGCAATGTATTAATTGTTCATTATTGGTGCCTTTAGCTAAAAGTGTCCAATCATTAGTGCCATCAATCTAGGTACTTACTGACAATTTTTGGTTTCTCCGAAACTACCAGCGTGTGGTCTACGTAAGTAAGCTTCTCCTGCATCACCTTGCACCGGTAGACGCCGCTATCGCTCGGCTCAGCTGAGTTCACTATCAGGTCCAAGTTAGTTGTAGCATCTTTATCGCTAGAAAAAATAAGCTTACCTCAGTATTTTGTAACAACAATATCAACACATTCAATTTACAAGGCGAAACAGCTTAGTTACCTTAGTTAAATAACTTTTTTATGCCATAGACAAGACAAACGAGCACATAGGCCGCCTGATGGTTAGTGAAAACTGTGACCCATAGACATTCGCAATCACAAGACTGCAATGCAATCCTAAGACTGCAAATGCGTTGCCAACCCTGAGGACTGAGATGGAACGCCTCTATGCTAGTCATTTCACCGGCTGTCTTATCCCCAAACCGGAACACAACAATGCGAATACTGCTGTTTGGCGGTAGGTTAATGGATAAGATGGTGGTAGCGATCCGGATGGACCCTGCACAAGGTCCTACCACCCGCAAAAACTAACCAATAACTAACCAAAAATACAAAAATAACTCAACTTCGTTGTCTGGCTGTCTGTCTGTATGTCACAGCAGGTTATCTCAGCAACTACAAATGCTATCAACTTGAAATTGGGCATAGTTGTACAACTTGCTTGCCCGCATCTGTTTTTAGTAAAAAAAAATGAAATTAATTTTATAAATAGTTGAAAAGGGGTCTAGAATGGGGGATTGAAAAATAAAAGTGGTTGATTATATTAAATGGGGTGTCATATGAATCTGCACCTTTCAAAACAATTTTTTTTTAATTTTTTTGTGTGTGCTTCTTGATTTATAGCCAAAAATATACAAAAAATGACCGCCCCCCACTCTTATCGCCGAAGTTAATTAATTAAAAACATCGGAAAAAATGGCGTATTTATAGTTAACATTTTACAGATTTTGAGAAATAACAAAAATAAAATCTGTTTTAAAATTTGGGCTAGTCAAAATGAACATTATGGCATATAAATGAAGTTCATAACAAAATGAGTATTTTCTTTTGCGGTTAATTAGCATATTATCTTAAATACGGCACCCTCGGTGGGCGAGTCCGTCTCGCACTTGACCGGTTCTTTTTTGACACCGCGATTCAAGCAATTTATTCCGCATTGTCACCTCTCCTTTATCCTTGTCAGCTTTGAGAAAAAGGGCATGATAAAACACCCCTCTTTGTTGCGTCGGGGGTTAAAAACTACTTACAATGTATACTTTGGGTCATTCCTGTTCGACATCAACTGGTTGGCCAATACGAGATGTATTTCATTCTTGGTCCACTCCACAACGGCATCTAAAATTAAAAAATATGCGTTAATTAATCGATTTTAAGGGTTCAAGGGTTACAGGTTACACTCTGGCTCTACTGACCGTCCGTCAGTAACAGGAGTTATATTTAAGTTTTCACAGAGTGTGTAAGTATTATATGGCCGACTATAAAATCAAAATAATTCAAAATAATTTTATGTTAGCTTAAAGTTATAATTCACAATATTTTTAATCCGAAGCGATAGGTAATCATACTTATTAGAGATATAAAAACTTATATACAGGGTGTTTGGCACTCGGGTGTAGGCGTTTTACGGGATGAGGTAAGGGTCATTGTGAACATTTTAGACCATATTTACTATTATGCTAAGTTTCACGGTTTCCGAGATATTGATCATTTTAATAGGATTTTTTGTCATTTTTCCTTATGTCCGTGATACGAATAACCCCTTAATTCAAGTATTATTTTTTAAAAAAACCTGTGTTTTCTTGCATGATTTGAATCACTATGAAATAAGGAAGTTTTAAAGCTACATGCCATTTTTTTTTCCTTAGAACTTTTTGAGTATACTCAGAAAATTGTTTTTTCCATACTAGGTGAAAAGCAGACGCGGGGTTCTCTTAGTATGGAGAAAGTAACTATGCGCGTTTACTCAAAAAGTTGTAAGGACTCCGACCGGGAATCGAACCCGGGACCGCTAGCTTCGTAGGCAGGGTTACCGAAGGCTAAGTGCGCCACTAGACCATGATCATAGAATAATAGTTAAAAAAAATGCAGCTTATGTTTCCCTGCATTTTTTAAAACAATAGTTTCGACGTGCATAATTATGCATGGCAATAAATAATAGTGATGCAATATGGCGTCAGTTCCGGTGGCGCCAAAACTATGAGCGTGCGCATCCGGTTAACGGTGTAAGTCGACAGACCGCGGGGCGACTAAATTATACATATATTATACTAGCTTCTGCCCGCGACTCCGTCCGCGTGGAACTCGTTTATATCGTAGCTCCATACAAATTTTAACCCCCCATTTCACCGCCTTAGGGGGTGAATTTCGGGAAAAAAACTATCCAATGTGCTTTCCCAGGATTCAAACTATCTTTGTACCAAATTTCACCTAAATCGGTTCAGCGGTTTAAGCGTGAAGAGGTAACAGACAGACAGACACACTTTCGCATTTATAATATTAGTATGGACACTCTTAAAACTCACTTTTGTTTTTAATTATGAATTTTAAGCTACATTAACATAATTTTACAAATATGTTAGCCTAGCGGCTCGGTTCTTAAACACACACTCATGTTTTAATACCCCTCATTATGCAACAATTTCATAAACTACTATTATAACCTCAAAACGCATCATTTTTGGTTTTCTGGTGAATAAACAACTAGAGACTATATTTTGCACACCATTTTCTAGATTTTACATCAGGAATGTTTTTTCCGTGTCAAAATTGTTATTTTTGGCGAAAAGGGAGCGTTTTGAGGTTAAAAGTGTTACCTAAATAAGACAAGCCTATCGGAATGGACTTTACATGCTCACTCATACTCGAGCGTTTCAACCGCCTCACTTTGTGCACATATTTTTGAAGAATTGGGCGTATATTTTGTTGCCGTTTTTGTATATTTCTTAGATGTCCGGTAAACTTAGATACCTATACCTAACCAGAAACTAAATCGAATTCTGCAGCTAGTTCTACAAAAATCTGACCACGAAAGTGATTCGGAACAAACGCCAAAATAATGACCCTCCTCTCCTCTCCTATATTAAAAAAACCCGTTTTTTTTTATTGGTATCTTACCAGAGTCTGTGCGGCATTCCAATCGAACGCTCTGTCCGATTGTGATGTTATATGTCGTCGAAGTGGTCAATATGTTGACGTCGGGAGTCGTCGTGTTATCAACTGGAAAACACAGAATAATAAGTTAATATCTGATTTACGGCGGCCAAGCAAGTGGTCTACCAGTTTTGACGAAAGTTTCTGTGAGATTTTACTATCGCTAAGGTTGACACTAGTCACTGTCACAATATTATTGCAAGGGAAAATCGAACTTGTTGTATTATGACGTGCAAATGAACTTCAACCGTAATAGACCACATTTTTGGCTTACTGTACTATATAAACTGTAGAATGGTGGTCACAAAGACGTTATGTTTGAAGTCGTAAGAGGTGTTAAACAATAGTACATTATTGCCTACGCAGGGAAGTAGGCAATTGCGGGCCGAGTATGAATTTAAACGGACGAGCTTGCAAGGAGCTATATAGAAAAAATTGTGATGGAGTAACATATTCATCGCTAGAACTTTTTTTGAATTGCATACAAACAGAAACTTCAAGTGAAAAAACCATAATCCTTACCGCTTCGTTGTTTAATGAAACAAAATAGCAACATAATCCTGGTTATTCTTTATTTTAAAAGGATTTTTTAACCGTCACTCATCATCATCATATTTTTTTAAATAAACTATTTTTAAAATAAACGACCAGAATAAGAAAACCCGAATTATGTTGCTATTTTGTTTCATTTGCATACTTTCAAACTTTTATTTTTACATACAAAACTTGGAGCGATTACTAGTGTATGGGAAAAGCATCGATAATAGAGTTTATCGATATAAGCAATCCCTAGCTTTCATTTTAATTTGCCCCGTATATTCCAAGGTCTGGTTAAGGGCCCGTTCAGACGGACAGCATTTCAACTGCAACCCAGCTGCAAAGTGGCAGTTCCGGTGCTGTTCTGATGCAGTTGGACCAACTGCCCCGGAACTGCCACTTTGCAGCTGGGTTGCAGTTGAAATGCTGTCCGTCTGAACGGGCCCTAACAGCTGACGCCTACCTGTGGACGGGGTGTTCTCTGTCTCGTTGGCGTCATCGGACTGGAACTCGTCGTAGGTCTCCACGTCGGCCTCGCGTCGCTCTATAGAATGACGGGCTTCTGTGAACAAAGGAAACCACATTTAAACAAAAAAGGCAATGTATATAACGCTGCAGTATAAAGTGCAACAAAGACCATATCCAAATAATTTCGTTTTTTTTTTTATGAGCGTAAATCCCCCGTAATCTATATCTATACTAATACTAGCGACCCGCCCTCGCTTCGCTTCGGTTTAGATTTTTCATACAAAAGGATTTTCCCGCTAATTCCCGTTCCCGTGGGAATTTCGGGAATTCCTTTCTTAGTGCACCTCTACGTTACCTAAGCTACGTCCCTTCCAAATTTCAAGTGCCTACGTTTAGCCGTTTATAGGCTGTGCGTTGATATGTCAGTCAGTCAGTCAGTCAGTTTCTCCTTTTATATATTTAGATAAGAAGATAGATTATAAAGATGAAGGGTTTTTTTTGTTTGTTTGTTTGCTTGAACGCGCTAATCTCAGGAACTACTGGTCCGATTTGAAAAAATCTTTCAGTGTTAGATAGCCCATTTATCGAGAAAGGCTATAGGCTATATATAATATTCACATAAAACGAAGCGAAGCGAGGGCGGGTCGCTATAACACATATTCTGAGAAACAAATCATCCCGTTACCTTTTATGGTTCAAAATATGTTTTTAAAGTAAGGACGGACCGACAGCGGAGGTATGTTAATAGGGTCCCGTAGGGTTCCACTTCGTACCCAAGTACCCAATGGATTTCCACACCAGAGTTGATAAGATCATTAGCCTAATGACTGCATTACTTTAAAAGTCGTTACTGCAATTACGGTTAATTACCTCTACAGGAGTAATACTAATTAGAGAGCAGTGCATTACTTAACCTATCTATTACAAACAATAGTGGCAGGCCTAGTTTGCATGGTAACCCTACGAAGCTGGCGGTCCAGCGTTCGATTCCAAATGAGCAAATATTTAGGTGATGAGCGCAGGTATCTGTTCCTGGGTCGTGTCGTGGATGCTTTATATTCGATGTTAGATAAGTATGCACAGTTTTTTTTTGGTATTGTCTTATCTTATCTTATCTTATCTTACACTTAGACCCTTTAGGATCATCTGCGATTGAAGCTCAACAATCACTTTGTGCTAATGTTACTAAATGTAATGTTAGCTTTGATTTTAGCTATGTAGATTCAGCTACTATTGTTAAGGTATTTAAATCGCTCAGTTTAAAAAAAACTGAGGATTTATGGGGAACTTCAGTTAAAGTCATCCATCATGTCATAGATATAATTGCTCCTCACTTAGCTTTAATCTACAATAATTGCATTTCAGAGGGGGTCTTTCCAAATCTTATGAAATATAGTAAAGTCATACCACTTTTTAAATCAGGTGAGATGAGTGATTTAACGAATTTCCGTCCCATTTCTATTCTACCTGTTTTAAGTAAAGTTTTTGAGAAGTTAATGTTAAATGATATGTTAGGTCACTTCAATAGAAATAAACTGCTTAACAGTAATCAGTTCGGCTTCACCAGAGGACGATCCACAACTGATGCAGCATCTGTACTCATTAAATATATATACAATATTTGGGAGAAATCTTGTGATGCAATAGGAATTTTTTGTGACCTTTCCAAAGCTTTCGATTGCGTAGATCATGCGACTCTCATATTAAAATTAGAACATTATGGTCTGACTAATAATTCTCTAAATCTCATGTCCTCATATCTTAGTGATAGGACACAAACGGTTGTTGTAAACAGAACACAGTCCATTGGAGCAGCTGTTAAATTAGGTGTGCCTCAGGGCTCCATATTAGGTCCTTTCTTATTTTTGGTTTACATTAATGACTTACCACCCATGATAGAGAATATTTGTGATATTGTGCTATTTGCTGATGATACATCATTGATTTTCAAGGTAGACCGAAAATCCGTCAATTACACTAGGATAAACGCCACGCTAGGTAAAGTACATAATTGGTTTACTAGTAACAATTTGCTACTCAATGCTAGGAAAACTAAATGTGTTAGGTTCGCTTTGCCTAATGTTAGACCGGTAGAATCTAGTATATTTCTAAATGGCGAGTGTTTGGAAATGGTAGATAAGGCGCTTTTCTTAGGGATAACTATAGACAAAAACTTGCAATGGAGTCCCCACATAGCAGTACTAGCAGGTAAATTAAGTTCTGCAGCTTATGCTGTTAGGAAAATCAGGCAACTTACGAATGTTGAGACAGCTCGCTTAGTTTATTATAGTTATTTTCATAGTGTTATGTCATACGGTATTCTGGTTTGGGGAAAAGCTGCTGACATACAGACTATATTCGTGTTACAAAAAAGAGCCATCCGTTCTATATATAACCTAAACTCCCGTGATTCTTTAAGATTACTATTTAAAGAAATTAGTATTTTGACAGTAGCGTCACAATTTATTTATGAGAATATTATTTATGTCATTAAAAATCAGGACTCTTTTATTAAGAATTGTGATATACATAATTTTAATACAAGAAATAAAAATAAAATAGCTACTAAAAAATTTCGTGTTCGTAAGGTTTTTAAATCATTTGTAGGTCAATGCATCCATTTCTATAATAAATTACCTGACGAAGTTTTAAAGTTACCATTTCCAGTACTTAAAACTTACTTGAAAAAGTCGCTGATGTCTAAAGCTTACTATAGGGTCGAGGACTATCTATCAGATAAAAGTGCTTGGCCTAAACTAAACACCCAAATAACTTAATAATAACTTCATCGTAAGAAATATGTAAACATTGTATATTGTCTAGGGGACACGGTTTCTGTAGGAGAATGTATCGAAACTTTTTATGTAGTTGTATTACACCATCATAATTAAGTATAATTTTTCATAATTATTTTCTATTACTTACTACCAATTAGTTCTGGAGAAAACTCAGAGTTTTGACACATTTTCCTGCTCAACTACGCGTGAATACATTTATTTCTTATCGTATGTTAGATTCATTGTTTTATATAATGCTAGGTTAAGTTTTAAAATTGTACCTATATTTAAAAAACGACTAACTGTTGAGTTTCTTGCGGCGCTTCTTCTCAGCAGTGGTCTCTTGCGAAGCGCTGGTAGATTTTTGACGTGTAAAAGTGCCCGTGCGGCCTACTTACTGAATAAACATCTTTTATCTTTTATCTTTTTTTTATCTTTTTTGTGCATTTACCTTCTTACACACTCAGCTTTTCGAATGTGCACGTTTCCTTACGATGTTTTTCCTTCACAGTAAGAGACTCGGATAATGCACTTAAGTTAGAAAAACTCCTTGGTACATGGTGACCGCGGGGTTCAAACTTGGTACACACAGCAACACATCTAGCTATACACTTCAGAAATCTGAAATATTGCGTGAAAGAGAGTCGCACTAGAATCGAATGTTGTTGACATAATACACATATATACATCTCTTTCTTTTTCTCTCTGCTCCGTCTTTAATGGTTAGTTAGGTGTGTTGTTGTGTGTACTTTACGATCACGAGTCGACCCCCAAAGCCGTTTTTTTTTTTCACACTTGCGTATGATATTATATCCATGGACTGGTTTCGCTAAAATGTTCTTGGTGATTAAAATACAACTTGTTAGAACAAGGAGTGAAAGCCATTAATTGGGAAGAAAAAGGGTGACCATAACACTAGATATAAGCTTGAAAAATCGAGCCAGATGTCCAATCGACCTAGTCGGGTAATAACTAATAAGGCAATAACTGCAGATGAAATGCGTACTGCCTGATTGCCACTAATTAATACGGCCTAGTTTTTAGTCTGTGACATGTACTGCGCTTCCTAGCCGGATTACGATGTTAAAGATGAGTAAACTGTGGCTGTTGGATCCAAATAGATCTAGAACATCGCGTGTAGTAAGCATCAAAAGTAGCTAAGCAGACTAACATGCTCAAAATGATCTAGACACGTATTCTCTTGACAATAATAGTCGAGTGCAAGTTTTGACCTCTTTGGTTGCGTACCGTAAAACTACACAACTATGGTCCTGGCCTACAATAATAGTCCAATTTTACTTATCACATTATTCTAAAAATACGATAGCTTTGGCTCTAGCTTGAGCTTAGAGCAATCGATTTTAGGCTAAACAGTACATATACCCAGCAATAATAGCCGTAAGGTATCATACTTTAGACTAATGTAATGAGGAAAATTGGACTATTGTTACAAGCTAGGACCATAGTTGTGTAGTTTTACGGTAGTTACTTCTTCTGCTGACTGTACTGGACTCAGAGTAAGTGAGAGGCGAATCCATAAACTTATATGTAAGACTATAACACCCGTATTTATAGTCAAGAAAAGTAATTACTTGAGTAAAAATAATGACTTAAGCAACGATTTTTATATGACTTTTGACACTACTAATACTCAAGTACTTAATTACTTTTCTTCACTATAAATACGGGTGTAAGTCTAATGGTACCCTGATCCACCATAGAACTGTGTCACAGTGACGTTATGATACAAGTCGTGTGAAGTGTCAAATGGTTTTATAATGTGACTATGATACCGTTCTACGGTGGCTCAGGTGAGTCACTACCAATGATCGGAATAGGTGAGCTAATTTGCCTAAACTTGATGCACCTTCATTCAATAATGTATTCCCATTTCGCTTAAGCATGAATGAATATGCGTCATTTAGGCAAATTAGGTCACCTAACTATTTCCGATCACTGGTCACTACACGATATCGTGTCAAAAGTAATATGGTTTTTCTGAGTTAAATAGAGCCCCAGTAATGTAAGATTATCCCTTAATACCAATATTCAAAACGACACCATTGACGTATTTTTTACCGCAGCATAACTCAGCATGTGCCTGCGCACCATGGAATAACAATGATCGGAGACACTCCGGCGTCGACGACCGCGGCATATTGATCACTACGTGTCTATGATTGTCATGGTAATCGGAAAACTATTTTTGTCTATGGCTTTGACAAGGGTTCCGAAGGCGGAGGTAAAATAACAATTTGAAAGATAAAAAGCCGATCCGGTGATCCCTTTTCCGACTTGTTTTAAACAGTCAAACAAATCATGAAACCTAGGTAAGATTAAACTAGCATTTTAAATACCGCATCCATATTGGTCCATCCGTTTTTTTACGGCATGAAGAAGGCAAAGCACACAAGGCATCTGATAGTAACATTATAAGATAAACGTCTATACAACGTAATCGTTAGCTAAAAACCACTATACGACTGTTACAAAACTTTTAAGTCATGTAAGAGTTACATTATACGACTATTTTGATATAGTATGAGTCTGTAACCCAAAGACTTTCAAGACTATCAATCTTGAAACTGCAAATATGTTGCCAGCATAAATTCTAGTATATAAGCGTTACAGAAACCGAAGCGTAGCGAGGGCGGATCGCCATAACGATTATAAGTCGACATTTTAATGACCTTTGACACCCATCAAACCATACCTACCTCTGAACGTATTAGACATTAGCTATAACTTAGCTGAATACAAAAGCGAATCGTGACTTAGTCCTATTAATGTCATATTAGAGCATTATTTATACCCCTAACGAGCCAATTCGGGCGAAGCCGCGCCAAATAAGTAGGTCATGACCGGAGAAATTTATTCGCCAATAAAATAGAGTAATTGCGATGTGGATGTGGGAATAACGAATGAGTCATATTGAAAAAAAAAGTTTTTTTATGATGCGTTTCTATATTCAAAACCGTGGAGAGTAGTGACGTCTTAAAATTTGACGTTTGCCACGTACAAAATTTGTAAATTTTTAACGAGTCACAACTCTATCCATGGTTTTGAATATAGGAATTATAATGGGATTTTTATTTATCAAATTGTTATTTGATTAAGTACATATCTATTAAGTCTCATTTACATCGGTTTTTTTTATAATTAAAAGCTTTTATTTGACTTATTTATTATTTATTTATTTATTATTTATTTTTATTTATTTATTATCATCAACTTATCTATCATTACAGGTTTAATACCCAATGCGATAGAAAAGGCCAACCAAACCCCCTTAAGTACTAAAACATATAACGTGCAAGGCCGTTTTTTTAAAATCGCTCAGAGTGCAATGGAACATGTCAATCTGAATGGCTATACGGTTGAGAGTAGCGAGTGCGCGCGTGAGCGGCGCCCGCGCCAGCAGCTTGGTGCGGCTGCGCGGCAGCGCCAGCAGCGGCGGCCGCCGCCTGCGCTCCACGTACTTATCGGGGGCGCACAGCGCGACGTGTCGCAATAAGTCTGGATTGCTACGCTTGCCTCGCAACAGCTCCATAATATAGACGACCAACGATAGGTCCCGCCTTGTCTCTAATTTATTATACCCGACCATACCTAATACAAATAATGTAGGGTACATCAAAGGGTAGTAGGGGTAAACTGAGTATAGTTTTAGGTATAAGTATCTGGTAAACTTATTCTGAATTTTCTCCAGCATGGTATTATATTTTATTTCATAGGGTGCCCAGATTATCGCGTTACATTCCAACGAACTTCTTACTAGGGCATTGTAGAGAGCGCATATAGCTTTTATGTTCTTAAATCCTTGAGCCCGACGGAGTATGAAACCTAACTTTCTAAAGGCTTTCTTACAGATATTAACAATGTGATTACGAAACGTTAGTTCTATATCTATCTCTACTCCCAGGTCGCGCACTGTTGAAATTCTCCTAAGCGGTGCTCCATCCACTTCGTAACTGTAGTGGACCGGACACTTTTTTCGGCCAAAGGTAATCACTGCACACTTGGACGTATTGAAGGAGAGTTTGTTTCTACGGCTCCACTCGACTACCCTATCTATGTCTCTCTGGAACCGCTCCGCATCCGACTTGTCCTCCACAGTAAGCAGCAACTTTAGGTCGTCAGCGAACAAAAGACAAGTGGCCCCCTCCACTACTTCAGGCAGATCATTAACCATTATGATAAACTGCAGCGGTCCTAAATTACTTCCCTGACTTACTCCAGACCTAGTATAGTAGGGGTCTGACTTGTATCCCGCGTAATCTACGAACTGCTGCCTATCCCTCATATAACTAGCAAACCACCTGAGTGTCTGCGGAGTGCAGCCAATCGCCGCCAACTTCGCAAGCAAGATATCATTGTCGACCATGTCGAAAGCCTTTTTGAAGTCGAAGTAGGCGGCATCCACCTGTTTCCCCTGGTCCACTGCTGGCACCACCGACGTGACAAAATTGAGCAAGTTAGTTGAAGTGCTGCGACCCGGCCGAAATCCATGCTGTGCCTCTGCAAGCTGATTACTCATTTGCTGGAAAATGCAACTCTGAACTATTGACTCAAATACCTTCGCCGCAGTTGATAGTATAGCCACGGGCCTAAAACCGCTCACCTCACTACCCTGCCCTCCTTTAGGTATAGGTACTACTCGAGTCACCTTCCACTGGTGCGGAAAAAACGATGCTTGAATGCATAAATTAAAAACATGCAATAATGGCTCCGCCAACACTGCCCGGCAATCCCTAAAAACATACGCTGGTATGCCATCAGGTCCCGCTGAGTGCTTCGGCTTAAGGTGATCGAGCGCCTTCTCCACTTGCTCCAGGCGTAAGCGCCCAATATGCACGCGCGCGGCCCCCGCCTTACTTTCTGACACTGCTGCGTCCACATCTAATTTTGGTACCTGCGAATCATACACTGACTGAAAGTACAGGGCTAGCTCCTTGGCACACTGAGAATCCGGAATAGTACTGCCGTCTTTAGTTATCCTATTTCGCCTTCTAGACCCGTTCTTTGACCCCACATACCTCCAAAAACCTTTAGGGTCATTAGTGAGCTCTCTCTGTACTTTATCCTCCTTGGAAGCGTGTGCTTTTTCTATTAAAAACTTCACATTTGCCCTACACTTCGCAAACGCATCGTAATCACATTGCAATCCACTCGACTTATACCGCGCGTGAAGTCTACCTTTTAATTTTAAGTTGCGAATTATGTCCACTGTATACCATTCCGGATAGTTGTACCTAGAGTTTACCCCTTTTTGTCTTTTTTTAGGAACACACTGTTCCAGTATCCCATTAATGAAACTATAAAAAAAAATAACCGCCTTGTCTGGATCCTTAATAGTATAAAGTTCCTTCCAATTTGCATCGAGCAATAAACAATACATGAGAGAAAAGTTAGCCTTGTAAAAATTCCATTTCAACGGTGATGGTTGAATGGGCGGGTTTGTGTCAACGTCTTCCCCACGCTCCCCGAGCGCCACCGCGACCGCCAGCGGCGGGTGGTGCGGGTCCACCGCCACCAGCGGTGCGTCGGCGCCGCTCACGCGCACCGTCCCGCTCAATGAACTCAAAACCAAATCCAACTGTCGTCCATTACAGTTAGGGACTTTATTTCTCTGAGCGAATTCACAAAAAGCTACAAAATATTCATAGTAACTATTGATACTAGCATTGGCCGAGTGTAAGTTAAAATCCCCCAAAACAATTGTTTCCCTATATCTAACACTAAACTGTTCGATTATTCTAAATAGTAACATGTATTCGAACTCATTACTTCTCGGTGGTATGTAAACAACACAACATAAAAATAAAAACCTATTTTTAAAATGCACGGTAGCAGAAACCAGTTCAAATTCACAACTATCAATATTTACGTCACCGGGCACTGCCACCTGACGCAGCTCGAACTCGTGTGTGGCCACTAGAAACGCGCCGCCCTGCTTACGCCCGTCCGCGCGATCACATCGAATTATTTGATAGCTTGGGGGTATTATTTCTGCATCTTGGATGGAGTCACTGCAACCGGTTTCCGTCACTGCCAATAAATCTGCGCCTGAAGCTTCCACGTTAGTTATGAACGATCTAAGTTTAGTTCTAAGACCTCGAACGTTTTGGTACAATATTTCAACGTTTTTACTTGTCTTTGTATGGTTGTTTGTTATGGTTCCGAAACCAAGTCCACTCACTAAATTCAGCATTTACAGGCCAAATTTCCGGCTGCTTTAGTAATTTAAATATATGTTCCGGCGCACTAATAACGAAAGAAGCATAGCCGCGTTCGGTTTTATGGGACACCTTTTCAATTTTAACCGTCGTATATTTTGGACCACACACCTCTTTTACATATATGGACAAGTTTTTAACGGTAGTTTCCGGATGCAGTCGCCATACATGTAGGTGTTTCTGTCGTTCCATAGCTTGAATCTGTGAAATAGACGTGTTTTGACCCCTGCTTACTTCCTTATATTGACGCCTTTTCTGCTTGTTTGTTACCAAAGTCCACTTTTCCTTTTCCGCTTTATCGCCGTCCTTATCAGTGTCCGCCTCCTGGCTCATGCTACCGCTGAGCTCCAATAAAACAGTCGAATCGCTTGCACTTGCACTTGTCCCTATCTGTGACTCTTTCGCTGTTTCCATGGCCCCAAACTCAGAAATCTTTGTACTGTGACAATTATTTGTGCAACTACCCGTCATTACCTCGGCGTAGGACTTTTTTTCCTTTAAAGTCGTATTTGCGGACCTCCCCGAAGGTTGCCTCTGGTTACCGATGCTCATATCATTTTCCAGCAGTTGATTATCACGAGTTAATTTAGTTGTAAGTATCGTTAATTTATCAACCGTTACTATTTTTTCTTCAACTACCTTCATTCTGGTTTGTAACTCTGACATTTCGGCTTTAGTTGAACAAAATAACTCCTTGAGGTGGTTGATCGCCGCGGCCTGGCTGTCTAAGCGCGAAATAACCTCCGCTCGGAATACCCTAAGTTCCGTTAGTAACCTATCTTCGTCCTCGCGCTCCAGCTCGACCTGTGCTCGCCCGCGACTCCCGCGCTGTGTGTTCACATTATCTGGCGTAGCGTGAAAGTTGCTGGTAGGTGCTGGAGTACGAACCGGAGTATTTGCATTGCTGCGCTTTGCACAAATGCATTGAGGACATACCCATTGATCCTTGTATTCTTGAGTAAACTCCTCAAATAATGTTTGTTTGATTGCTAGGCACTTTAGATCATACCACTTCTGGCACTTTTTGTTTGAGCACTCCATAAAGAGTATATCTTTTATAGTTCCGTCACAAGCATTGCACTTAGAGGACATTTTGATTTAACAAAAAAAAACAAATATTTTTTTCAGACAAGAGTACGCTAAAAAACACGTCCGCTCCCTATGAGTGCGGCGACGCGACTTGCAATAGATGTATCTATGTACGTGTATGTATGTATGTATGTAAGGGACAAATCTTGCAAGTTAAATTTGACCCACTTCCCGGTTTCCGATGAAGCTGAAAATTTGCATACGCCTTTAGTTCTGATGACAATACAATAATATAGCACCATCGAGTGGGTCTGATGATGGAGACTCAGGGTGGCTATAGGAACTCCTAAATTACACACGATAAACCCGTGTTAGGGCTTGTTAGAATCGTTTTGACAATTAATACTTAGATGACCCTTGTGCAAAAAAAAATACTTACAGTCCGAAATAAAAGCTTGTCCCAAAAATGAAATTTTTGACAGAAACTAATTGTAATTTAAATTGTTATTAAGTATATTTTTACCACCATCTTATCCATTAACCTACCGCCAACAGCAGTGTTCGCATTGTTGTGTTCCGGTTTGGGGATAAGACAGCCGGTGAAATGACTAGCATAGAGGCATTCCATCTTAGTCCTCAGGGTTGGGAACGCATTTGTAGTCTTAGGATTGCATTGCAGTCTTGTGAATGCGAATGTATATGGGTCACAGTTTCCGCTTACCAAAAAAAAAATAAAAAATTTTGGTTACTTTAACAAAAAATAAAAACAAATGAACTACTTATATGTCCTTTTCTCGGCTCCTTAACCCCCTGTGACCTGACTAACCGCATTCCGTCACGCCCGCAGGGTCAAATTTAACCCGCAAAGGGCAACTTTAACACTCTTAATGCCCATTTCATATTGATCTCAGCTTATGTGTTAAGTATTAAGAACTGGGGCAGTTTTATTTCTTAAGTTCTGCCAAGTTCAGAGAGCGAACGAGAGAGACAAGATGTATACGGCGTTCGTTATCGCTTGACGTAAGCTGTCAGACGTTCGCGTCGAGCGCTTACACGTCAAATCCATTCATTTCGTAAGTTTTCGAAATGACTTGACAGAAGCGCGTGGAGCTAACCCATGCTTCTGTTTAGTCCATTGGAGAAAATTCTATTTTTTTTTTTTTTTTTTTTTATGTCATAGAGAAGACAAACGAGCACACAGGCCACCTGATGGTAAGTGGAAACTGTGACCCATAGACATTCGCATTCACAGGACTGCGATGCAATCCTAAGACTGCAAATGCGTTGCCAACCCTGAGGACCTAAGATGGAATGCCTCTATGCTAGTCATTTCACCGGCTGTCTTATCCCCAAACCGGAACACAACAATGCGAACACTGCTGTTTGGCGGTAGGTTAATGGATAAGATGGTGGTAGCGATCCGGACGGGCCCTGCACAAGGTCCTACCACCCGCAAAACCGAACAATTGTCTTCGCGTGTGATATCCACGGACTTATTGCTCTAATAAGTCCATGGGAGTGTCTATAAATAACTTGACATTGCCGAAATACACCTTAACAGGGGTGAAAGCCATTAAGTAATTAAAATTGAAAAAATTGTTTTCAAAAATCGTTCACGTTAGAGTTTAGGAACTTGTCTAGCTTCGCATATACGATATGTCAGTGAGCCTAGTTGGTAGTGAGCCTGCCTGCCTACGAAGCTAGCGGTCCTGGGTTCGAATAAAAGGGAGATATTTGAGTGATGAGCGCGAATATTTGTTCCTGAGTCTTGGGTGTTTTCTATGTATTTTATTGATTTGTTTACATAAGTATGTTAATCCTTCTCTAGTATAGCACCCATGCTTTTGGACCTTTTTATTATTTACTAGTGACCCGCTTTCGCTCCACTTCGGTTTATGTGAGTATGATATATAGAGCCTTCCTCGATAAATGGGCTATCTAACACTGAAAGAATTTTTCAAATCGGACCAGTAGTTTCTGAGATTAGCGCGTTCAAGCAGACCAAACCTTTATAATGTTAAGTATAGATTTATAGTTAACTAGCGACCCGCCTTCGCTTCGCTTCGGTTTATGTGAGTTTTCTGTAACACCCGTACATGAAACAGGATTTATTATACATAAAAACCTTCCTCTTGAAACACTATCTATTAATAAAAACCGCATTAAAATCCGTTGCGTAGTTTTAAAGATCTAAGCGTACATAGGGACAGACAGCGGAAAGCGACTTTGTTTTATACTATGTAGTGATAGTGATAAAAAAAACAATTATATAGCTGTAAGGCGAATAAGTGGATACATCTCTTTGTAGTTGACTGTACAGGTCTGGAACTAAGTTTAAGGTTAGGTTTATGTGTGAAATTGTCCCGTTTTTTTTAAAGTTTGAATGTGAGGTTCAATATAATTTCACTATAAGACTTTTTTTAAAGACAGATCTTACAGATCACTCGATCGAACCTACTTAGGCTCAAAGGGTCAGGTACAAATGCAATCTTAAGACTGAGATCTTAAGATAGCAAACGCGTTGTCATTTTTTTTTAAATGTATGTATGTTCAAGTATGTCAACGATAACACTATTGATACCTATTAGGTATAAGGCGAACTTATCCCTTTATAAACAAATAAATAAATATCACACCAATTGACCTAGTCCCAAACTAAGCTCAAGGCTTGTATTAGGGGTACTAGACAACGATATAAATACTTATATAGAGAAATATATACTTAAATATATAGAAAACATCCATGACTCAGGAACAAATATTCGCGCTCATCACACTAATATCTGCCCTTACTGGGATTTGAACCCAGGACCGCTAGCTTCGTAGGCAGGGTCACTACCAACTAGGCCATCGTCAATTATAATTATAATTATAAATTAGGTTTATGGGATCTCTCTCTTTATAACAGTGAAAATCATATTGTGACTCATTGACCGTTACAAGTTAAAACTAAACACATGCATGTATGTTAGCTACAGGCGACTTAGCTCTGTAACTCGACTCCCCTAAAGCATTCTAATAATAATCGAATATTTGAGCAGCTGTGCCTGACTCAGACATTTATAAACAGAAAAAACGGGTCGTTTATATCCGATATAAGCAGACCTAGGAATATACGGGGCAAAACTAAATGACAGCTAAGGATTGACTATATCGATAAACTTAATTATCGATGCTTTTCCCATATACTAGTGATCGCTACAAGTTTTGATTGTAAAAAAAGTTTTTTTTTTAAACTATTCAAATTAAACAATATAGCAACATAATTCTGGTCATTCTTTATTTTAAAAGGATTTATAACCTTCACTCATCATCGTCATATTGTTTTTACTCCTAACAAATTCTAGTCGTAGTAAATGGGACAGTCATTCTGAAATACACAATACGGAAAAAATATATGATGATGATGAGTGAAGGTTAAAAAATCCTTTTAAAATAAAGAATAACCAGAATTATTTTGCTATTTTGTTTCATTGCATACTTTCAATCAAATTTGGTTTTTACAAACAAAACTTGGAGCGACCACTAATATAATTATGGGAAAAGCATCGATAATTGAGTTTATCGTATAGGCAATCCCTAGCTGTCATTTAATTTTGCCCCGAATATGCCTAGGTCTGGATATAAGTATCATTGGTACGATAAATCCGTATTGCTCAGAGGTATAAAAAGTCCATATACAGGGTGTCGGCTCAATAGACCACCAAATGAAAAAAAAAATTATTCACACCCAGGGCTTCCAAAAACACCCCATTTCGATTTTTAGTATTTTCGGAGATATTGATCATTTCAGTCGGATTTTTTGTAATTTTTCCTTATATCCATGTCACGAAAAACTCATCATTTTGATGTATTATTTCAATATTTTTTCAGTAGTTTCTTATATGGATATAATTATTATGAACTTAGAATGTTTTTAAAGCTACTTGTCTGTTTTTTTTTCATGACAACTTTTTGTGTAATCTCACAGTTTGTTTTTCCGTTCTAGATGAAAAACAAACATGGGTTTTTCTTAGTATGGAGAAAGTAACTTTGTGTGGTTACACAAAAAGTTGACGAACTAGCCCAAAGTACGATTATTGCAGTTTTGCAAATATACTAAAACAATAGGCTTTTTTTTTAAATTACGTTGTCTCACCTTCGGAGCAAAAATGAATTTTGCTCACTGTCTTTAAACAGCAAAATCTTACTTTTTTATGGCAATAAGGTGAAAAAGTTATCCCGATGTCTTTGGAAACTG
Organism: Acleris laterana; assembly: GCA_963966035.1. Classification (NCBI taxonomy): domain Eukaryota; kingdom Metazoa; phylum Arthropoda; class Insecta; order Lepidoptera; family Tortricidae; genus Acleris; species Acleris laterana. The sequence continues at coordinate 9,354,893 of OZ014463.1, read as the reverse complement.
TTTTTTTTTCTATGGTCAAAAGTATATACATATGTAATTATCTTTGTAACAAAGTTCGTAAAGTTTAGATCAACAATACTCAAGTTATTGTCAAACAAACATACATACAAATGCCTATCAGTTGACTCGCCTCCGCTCGGTTGCCTAGTCTCCGTAAATCACATAACAACATACACAACACAACAGAAGAAAGTTTCCATAACATATTAGTTGCCGTCAGGACCAAATAAAAGAAACGAATAAATCTTAAGTGCAACCAAATAAGATTTGAACCGTCCAAAGCCGTTGACCTCTTGCATCTCATTCATTTGATCAAACGTACGGGCAAATTTATAATCAACTGGTGTCAAGTTAAACTGGCCATGTAAATCATCGTCCGTGAACCAAATCGACCTACGTCAAAGATAATTTACATTCCAATTTAAATCATAACGTCTCTACGTAAAGTTCAAATTTCAAGGTATTCCTTCATCGAGTTACGATAATTTTATTCTTAGGCGGTTGAAATGAGTTAAAACCGGCCAGTGTTAGTTGAGCTACCGCGACCCTTGTAGTAATAAGGAATGATGGCGATTCAGGGGTCTTTCTGGTTCTATCGCGGATCAAGTAACGGTGGTTCGTTGATTGCAATGCATTCTTGCGGTTCATTTGACATGCTAATAATATGGAGGGGTTATCGGGGCTTTTGGATTTTCGAAATCTTTTAACTCTTCGCTTTTGAATCGATATTTAGAGGGTAATTTAAAAAAATACCTTTTTCGACATACTCGGCCGCCATCACTGTCAAGAGCTATTGTAACATTGATAATAAGGCTGCGTTTCCACCAGAGCTGTGCGAGGCAGCGAAGCGGTGTTGTGAGGAAAAATCCACCAATAGGATTCATTTGTTTCACTAGCCTCACTACCCTATTGGTGGATTTTTCCTCGCAACACCCACCGCTTCGCTGCCTCGTACAGCTCTGGTGGAAACGCAACCTAATAGGTGTATAGGCAAAGAAAAATGCTTGTACCTATAAGCCTTCAGTTCCTCTGCTTTATACACAAGATATTAAATACATAGTTTCATAAGGGCCTTAACCGTTAACCAAACAGGTATTTTTTTTTTGGAAAATTATATGAGTTGGCAAATAGTTTCTCAATATTTGATTAAGGGTAATATTACTAAGTACGTGTTTGAATAAAACAACCGTAAAGAATTAATCCCCTTAAATAAGATTTTATTTTTTAACCTAACCTAACCTAACCTGACCTGACCGTTACTTAAGAAAAAAAATCAAGCGAAAAATAATGTATCAGTGGGGGGACGATGTTACACCAATTGATCTAGTCCCAAACTAAGCTCTAGGCTTGTACTATGGGTAGACCGGTTCGTATATTTGGCTATTTGCTAGTGTAGACATCTGGACATACTGTTACTAAGTATAAAACATAGAAAATAGACGAATTACAAACCTTCTCCTTCTTTAAAGTCAGTTTGTGAAGTAATAACAAAAAGCAAGCTTTGAAAACCAGGCTGTTGATAACCAACATTAAAAATGAAAATATATAAGAGAAACCTAAGTTTAAGTTTTAAATACTGATTCAATGATACCCCACTTGTCATAGTTCATCGACTATCTTTTCTTTCTTTTTTACAATATGGCGTCTGGTTACCGCCATATTGCATTTTCATTACTGTCATATCTTTAGTAACACTCACGAGAATAAGACAAATCGATTGACATAGAAAAAAAACGGTCCACGCGTTTAGTTTCTAGGCACACAAAGGAACCAACGTACATACAAAGATACATTGTACATATATAGGCTGATAAACACATTACCCTCTTACACTAATGCGCTATCAAAGTCGAAAGTCGATATTCGATTCGCTATCGAAACTGCTCCCCGCTAGCCCCAGTTCAACAAACGAAATGCATGTGTAATCCTATACTTTTATTTCTTGTTCAATTTCCTTAACGATGTAACATGAGCTTTATTATGAGCGGAATACGGAAGGGATTCGCGGAATGTTGAGATCAACACGTTAAGTGCCAGTTTAACTGATTTGTTTAGAAAATTGACACGCTATTGAGGTTTTGGCAATGAGAGCCTTATAAATTTGAAATTAAGACAGTTTTTTAGGGTTACCAAAATGGCAAAAATGGAAACCTTATAATCTTATATTTTTAGTCCGCCCGAATGACACAGACATTTTACTCACAATCAGAAACTACAAGATTTATAGATTGATTTTTGGTGTTGGTTTTGTTTAAGGTTCACATGAAACAGGAACTAAAAATAAAACAACGAATGGTACTTACATATTTTTATAGTTCTTTTAAATCACTTTTAAGTAACATTTTCAATTATGTAAGTAGTAAGTAGTAGTAGTGTTGTGTGTTCGGAAATAATCGCTTTGAAAGTTGCGTAAATTATATAAAAATAGCCGTGACTTAGAAGAGCATGTGGCGTTTAAGCTCTTAAGCCATTAGCAGGAATTTGATTATTTAACTTTCTTAGTAAATAGTGAAATAAAAAACAGTATGATTTTGACACAAACCTCTTAAAGCATAATTGTTTTTAGAACACCCTTTGTCAATTTTATTACTAAAAAAAGCAAGACATTAAATGTAATTCGTAATTAAACTGTTACTTGCCTGTTCCCAATCCGATTGAACTTCAAAGTTTATTTTTAAAAGCTCGAGTAGTTACACGAGCTTTTAACTGAATAGCAATGGAGTCATGATAAATAGGTACATAATTGTATTTTTATTATACAAATAGAACTAGAATAACGACCAAAAAAGCAACATTAAACCTAGTAAGAATTTAAAGAGATTAAGGGTAATATTAATAAACCCTCGACTCTAATACTCGTGCCAATATGCTTTAAAAATGACAGGTTTCTATGACGTGACGTATATTCTGACGTAACTTGAGTTGGACACCTCAATTCAAGATTACATTACATTAAATCACGCCTGTTTCCCAGAGGGGTAGGCTGAGACCACTTCTTTCCACTTGCTACGATCCTGACAAATTTCTTTCGCTTCTTCCACATTCATACATCGAGTCATGCACGCAACTCGGTTTCGGGTACTTAAGAATCGGCCCTTTTCCAGTATTTCTCCGATTTGACTCGAAAAAGTACGCCATTCAAGATTACTTAAAATAAATACACCTTAACCGCCTGAGTTATAAACGTAGAATAACCGTGGGGTAGCTAAACCATGCTTTGTCCTTATTGGTCATTGTGACATCTGAATTTGACAGATAAGGACGAAGCATAGTTTTGCTACCCTACGGTTGATTCCACGTTTATAACAAAGGCGGTAAAGCTCAGTACTTATTCCAAAGTTTCCCAATCGTATAACACGTATTTTTTACTCCAGTTTGAATATTCGTGTCAAGAACAAAACAGCGCAATACAAATACAGATAAAATGTACGCTATGCAGCTAGAAGTGGGATACAAAAACAAACATACAGGACGGAACTATTTGGAAATTAAACACCTGCTGCTTTTACTTAAAGTGTGGTGTACGCGATACGCGTAGAGCGGTTTAACGGCTGAGATGCCTGTCGCAAGATACGTCAAAGTAAACATCAAGCCATAGAGAGCTGTCATTTTTGACACATCTCAAGACAAGCATTATATTTGAGATTAGTTTATTAATACGACCCTAAGTAAAGTATTGCTGAAGCTCACATTCATGAAAGGGTGCTCCCCACCTTCCAACAGTTAGTAAGAACCAAATGACATAGATTTAGTTGCAAAATGGACGAATATATTTATAGAAAAAATCTTTCATAAGTATGCAAGGCATCAATTTTTGATTTATAAACAAATTGCATACGATACGATATTGATTTTCCAAGGAAACCCCATACTTAAGGCGATCGTCGTCATAGTAAAAATACATATACATCACGTTAATGGACCCTTAACTCTTAATTCAAATATCATTCGGTCCTAAATCGATTGTTGCAAAACAAATGAATTAGGTAACCCTTATCTACGGTAGAATAAAGAATCTAGTGTCCATCAATGGTCTTTGTCCATTACTAGTCCATTGCCTTACTCCTATTCAATTACAATCTGGCATGATGATGGAGACGGCAGGTGGTCATAGGAACTCCTCAATAGCTCATAGTAAATCCGTCAAGTTTGGACTCGTTTGACTGGACTTGTCATGACTATTATTCTAGTGCATATGTCTCTGTTACTTATTGTTGTTTATCAATAAATATTATTCTTTCTTTTTCTCTTTTGTTTCAAGTAGCTACAGTCTTCAATAAAGGGTGTTGTTCAAAAAATACACAATTCTTTTCACCGACAACTAGTCAATGACTTCTTCAAATATTAAACCCGTCTCTACTTACTATATGGTCAACTTTATATACATTTTGAGTGATAGAAAATAAAAACGTTGTAGGATTTGCATCTTGGCTACAGCCCCCAGTATAACACGAGTTCCCAAAGCTGCACACCGCCCTCTCCCATCACTGGGACCACAGAACTATAATGTAGGTAAATATTTAAAGGCTACGCGTCGCTGTGACCGGGTGCGCTGGCGCAAGTTACCTTGAATACTGACACCAGCCGTATCCCGCCGGAATGGGCACAAGAGATTTGGAGCATTTAGAACATGCTGTATATATAGAACATACTGTATTAATGTTGGACATACTGTAACTGTACATTTTTAATCCCAACGCAAAATGTGGAGTGTTATAAATCTGAACGCTATGTGTGTGTGTCTGTCTATGGCACTATAACTCTTAAACGGATGAACCTATTTGGATGCAGCTTTTTTTATTTGAAAGCAAGTTTCCTAGCGGTGGTTTTAAGGTACGTTTTATGAAAATCGGTTGAGCCATTTAAGAGATATCAGCTCTGAAAGAAACGGTCACCATTATATAGGGGGGTTGTGTAACCGTTACTGTTAAACTTCAAGCGTTTAATTCCACTTTGTATAAACCCATCTTGCTTTTATATTGTTATCATAATTGTTAACGTAATGGGAGCCCTGTCTTATTCACTTGACATAACCCTTTTTCTTTCAAAGTTAGTGAATACTCGTCTGTATGTAATGTAATGAGTCGATTGTGCGAAACATATGGTCTAAATATTTATTTTGGCTTACTCACTTCCTTTAGCAAAATTAGAAAAATTCTTAAATTCGAACATCCGTTCACATAGCGTCATTTGGCCGCCATATTAAAGTGCCGAAGTTAAACCGTTCTATTAATTACCCTCAATTTGTTGGCTATTTTTGGTATGGCAACACTAACACATTGGCGCCAGTAGTCATACATTTTTGGCAATTGACACATTTTTTGATGACGCGGCTAGTCTGTTTTGTAGTGATTCTGCCTCCGAAACTAGCGGTCTTAGGTTTGATTCCCGAAAAGGGAAAATATTAGTATAAGTTGGGATAATCTCTATCTTTATTCAAAACAAAACATTACATAGGAACAAAATATCTAAATCTGATGTCATGATCACGAATGTAGATCGATTAGTATGTAGTGTAGCTAAAGGTGTACCTACACCCATTAATACCCCTCTCATTCTATTACATCTCATTCTTCTTCTCATCTCATTCTATAACACAACATTTTAGTACGACAGTTATTATTGCTGTCTATAAATACATACATACATTAAATCACGCCTGTTTCCCACAAGGGTAGGTAGTATAAATGTCTATAAATTCCCGATAAAGTTTGCCCGTGTCAGTGCACCTTAAACAAAATTTCGATAATTTTATCAAATATCTAAGAACCGAACAAATCAACAAACAAACAGATGTAGTAATTAGAACAAATAGTAAGGAAAAGTAATAACAGTTTTGGATTAATGTTGCTAAATTTTACGGGTCTCTATTGACAGCCATAATTATTTTTAGTCATAATGTGTTTTAAGTCATAATTTTCACAAGTCATAATGCATTTTTCTCAGGATACGGTTATTTTTCAGGATTTTTATAAAACTAACCTAACCTAACCCAACTAATCTACACGAGAAACGTTTATTAAAAACTGTAACTTCAGCCTGAAAGAAGTTATGACAAAAAAAACCATGACTAATAATACATTATGACCAACGATATGTATGGCAGTCAAAGGGATCCGAAATGATACATAAACATATTCAAAACTTTTACTCAGTCCCATTTCACACGGCACGTAATTAACGTGGTAATTCATAACTACCAACATTCAAGGTTATATTTTAAGTTAAAGTGGCAGTAGGCAGTTATAATGTCAAGTGTTAAAACACTCGAAAGTTTAAAAGTGTGAAGTCATAAATATTCCCGCTCGCTAGACGTCATCGATAAATACACCGTATGTCAGCCGATGACAGAATCATGGGATAAAACTATGACTCATTCTCTTTATGGTCACTAATGTTCTAATAAATAATTTTATATTAGCATTTGTAAACTGATATGTGACGCAACTTGTATTGTATTGCTATTTTGTAAAGTTGCGCAATTTAGTACGTGTAATAAACTTTTTATTTAAAGAATAAAACTAAAAGTATTTAAATAAAAAAAAAACTAAGCTGCTAAAATATTAAAGATATAAATAATAATCCCCACTATAAAAAGAACACCCCCTCTAGCAGGTCCGCTCGCGGCATGGTCCCTATGACACTGGCTGCTTTACCTCTCTGGATAGCTAGCCCAATCCTTTGGGAGAGGTAAGCACTAGCTCTAGGATCTAAGTACCTACGTTGTATTTTTATTAGACGAAATAATTGTGTATAACAGCCGAAACCGCCATCTTGAAATTTATATTCGCGCGCAAAATATCATGGCGGCCATGATGACCAACTTTTTAATTCCGTCAGTGTTGCTAGCATAAATATTCGCTTTCCCCATAAACCGTGACACAATTAAACACTCCCTCGACCCACTTGTAGGCTATAAATCGCTCATTTAGCTCAGAATCCAATATGGCGTTATGGTTACCATAATGGCACGCTTATGCGGTTTTTATTTGCTTATGCTGTCATCGCTTTCTTTGTATTCTACTGGTAGTATTTCAAATGGATTATTGTTTTATTCTCCACTCATACCTAATTATTCGTGGCGGAGGAGAATAAAATAGTGTTGTTTTGCAAAAAGAACTAGAAAAACAAGGGTTTTCAGATGCTCTCTAAATTATAATAAAAAACTGCCAAAATAAGTTCACGAACTTACATTATACTTTGTAGTACAAACAAAAGACAACAATTATAAAACAGACAAAAATATAACATAATGGTGAAGATTGTAAATTTTTAATTAAAACAAATTACTTACAATTAATTGTTATTTCTGAATTTGTATTTGTACCTCTTTAAATTATTTTATCTCCATGAATTACAGTGATCTGAAATAATGTTCAGTCAAATAATAATTTTTATTACACCTTAGCTTGCAACCAACCTTAACTTAAAACTGCGCCGAGCGTACGCCGGATGTACAGTGGCGCCCTCATTACTATTATTGTGTTTCCTAATAAACTAAAGTATTTTCTTGAAATTGTTTGGTTGGTTTTTGTACTACAAATTAATGAAAAACAACTTATAGGGTATATCGCATAGTTTAATAACAATTCACCTTCGAGTTATCAACTTAACGAAAAAAAGTGGCCACTTTTTCTCGTTAAGCTGACTACTCAAAGGGTAGTTGTTATTAAAGTTTGTAACGTATCCCATAAATTGTGTTTTTACTTGAGCTACAAAAAAGTAGGTACGTCTGATTGCAAGGAAATTCTAAGTTCATTAGAAAACACAATAATAGTAATAGCCACTGGACGCTCGACGTTTGCTCGTGCAGTCCTAAGTGTTGCCAGCCTTATAAATACTTACCTATCCCATAAGACGGTTAGTTCGAAATTTAAAAATAAACCTTCAAACTAGAAACACATGGCCAGTACTTTTATAATCCTTTTCCATAGATAATTATAGCTTTTACGATGTTCTCTTTAGAAGTCCATCCTTTCTTAACGGTCCTATTTTATATTTCGAATGGGTCGTAAATACTTGTACAGATTTATTGTACTTTATTAATTGATTTAGGGTGTTGATATGAGATCAGCAGACCTTGTTAGGGTGAGACGAATGAGTTATGTCTCTGGCTGTCTGAACCAATTATCTTGTTCAACTTTATTATCATTTAAGATACACCCACCAACAAAAAAACCAGAAGACAATCTCACACAAATCGATCTAGTCCCAAACTAAGCTCTAGGCTTGTACTATGGTTACAAGACGACGACAAACGTACTTATATGGATAATTTAATGCACAATTATTTTCCCAGAATCGTATAATGCAGGCAGTGTTACTATTAACCAAATAGATAAATCAAATTGTCTAAATAAGTTTCTGACAAAAAAAAACAATATTATAATCATTTTCTGCGTTCCATTTACGGTTACTTACTAACTTACATAGAAACATATGAACATTGCACGTTTATAAAAGCTTATAATAATATGAACAAGTTTTCCATCAATACGGAATTCGGGTCAGTTTAATAAGCATTCAAATATCACCATAGTTTTATATCCGATACCTAGTACCTAAAATACTTATAAGTACAATGGCTTTAAATAAGTTTCTGTCAAAAAAATCATTTTTGGGACAAGCTTTTGCTACCGACTGCGCTTTTTTTGGCAAAGTCGTCATCTACTCGTCAAGACGATTCTAACAAGCCATAACACAACGGTTTTATCATGTGTAATTCAGGAGTTCTTATGGCCATCCGGAGTCTCCATCATCAGACCAGCTCGATGGTACTATATTATTGTATTGTCATCAGAACTAAAGGCGTATGTACATTTTCAGCTGCATCGAAAACCGGGTCAAATTTAACTTACATTTCAAGTTAAATAAAAGCTTGTAAAATATCAAAAATTCGGAAATTTTCAGCGACAGAAAATTCCATCACAACTACATACTCGTATATTGTTATCTAGAGATTGCAAATGTCTTAAAACTCTCAGATCCTTCTAACGGTCAGGCGGCCTGCCGTGTCCATTTTCCTTCACAATACAATACAAAGACTACGTTCATCCAATTAGGTCACTAAGCAACATGACATGTATCTTTCCATCCCAAATTACCGTGCTCAAATATTTTCGCAATCCCCGAACGAAACGAGTTTGTCTTGACCCGGTGCCCTGTATCACTGTTTGGTCAACGCAAATTTGCTGAGGCTAGCCCATTTGCGTTCTACTTATAAGAAGGGAATGGAAGGAATTATTTTATCCTATGTTAGACAGATGGATTTTCCTTCAAAGACAGATACATACACGTTCACGCATGTCTCTGAATGGGGTAGGCAAAGACTGTGGAACGCCAGATTCCAAATTTCGCTTGCTCTACATTCATGAACCTCCTCATGCAGTCAGTTTCGGGAGCTTTTAATTGGACCCTTATTCAGTACATCGCGAATCTGATTGCTGTATGTGCATCTAGGGCGTCCCCTACCGACATCGCTTCCTTTAAAGAATCTAGCAAAAATGTAACTGCTATTAGGTTTTCAGGAGAATTTTTGGAAATTTGGTATCGACCACAGTTTTAGCTATATAAAAACAAAGAAAGAAAGAAAAATACACAGAAAACAGCAATAAACAAGTAGTGAGTGTCTTCGCGGCAGTGAATCGGACACTGGCTCAGCATATGCTGAGGTGTTAGACACCTGCAGCGCTGATTTTCAGCCAGCTCCGAGTGTGACAGACGGACGGTACACTAAACGAATAAAGTGTAATTTAAAATAATAATAATATTAAAATGCATATATTTATACTATTAAACAAATACTTATAGTCAATGGCAAAATAAACATACGTTAAAGGATGTCAGGACCCTACATATGTCAGGTCCTTTGGTATAGCTATAGGTACTTTTACTTGCTATGAAATGATCGCAATGTTTCGCAGTGGTGGTAAAATTGCAGCGAAATTACTAGCCTAGAAGCAATTCCATGTTATTCCTAAATGTTGCCCACTTACCACTTGTTGACTTGTGTGCTTGTTAACTATCTTCGTACCATTAATTGACGGAATGCTTTGAATACAAACCTTGGCATTGACCACGGTTCCCCCTTGATGATTAGACGCCTATGAATTTACGACGTTCAGTCATTCCAAGTGAATATTGATACTTGCTTGTATTCTTAATTTGATAGTGTTACATACATACATACATTAAATCACGCCTGTTTCCCAGAGGGGTAGGCAGAGACCACTTCTTTCCACTTGCTACGATCTTGACAAATTTCTTTCGCTTCTTCCACATTCATACATCGAGTCATGCACGCACGTCGGTTTCGGGTACTTAAGATTCGGCCCTTTTCCAGTATTTCACCGATTTGACTCGAAAAAGTACGCCTAGGGCGGCCCCTTCCGACCCGTCCACTCACTATCGATGTGTATATCTCTTTCGTCAATCTTCTTTCATCCATCCTTTCCAAATGACCGAACCATCGAAGCATGCCCTTTTCAATCTTAGTCAATACATCTTCTTTTATTCCACATTTCTCTCTGACTTTTTCATAGTGTTTTTTTTTTTTTGATAGTGTTAACTACGCTAATTTTAAATTTAGAGTTGTAACATGCTCTTGGTGTAAGTGTGACTGTTCAATGTTATAATATTATAATTGCTAGATGTATACTGCCCTCCTAAGGAAAAAAGGCACATCTACTATTTGAATGGTATTGCACTTCCAACCTTATTATACCTAACCAATGAGGGTTTAATATGCTTCCATGAATAAATGCTTTGCAGTATAGCTGTATGAAGGTCATAGATGGAACGATATTTTTTAAACACCGACATGTCACCGGCGACCGAGGATCTGGCAAAGGTCGCGAGAAATCGATGGGTGCGAGTGGCGCAAAACCTGCCATATTATTGCCCTCTAAGGCAGTCTCAGATAAAACTCCTGTAGTATGAGGTACGGTTTATTGGCTTAGGATTGTAGAAATCCTTGGGGAATGTTTAATTTCCACTGTGAAGAGCACTTCTTCTCAACAGAGATCGATCTCCACAAAAGTCTCCTCTTCAAAAAAAAGGATATAGATTATTCAAAATTCAAAATTCAAAATATTTATTTAGTAAATAGGCCACATGAGGGCTCTTTTACACGTCGGTAATATAGGGTGAGTCTACCAACGCTTCGGACAAGACCATCATTGCGGAGAAGAAGCGCCGCAAGAAACTTTGATGTGCAAAAGTGCCCTGCGCCCTAACTCTTTTCATTTATTAACTTTATCTTTATATAAATTAAAAGTTTTCAGCTTCACGCAATAGATTTTGATGCAATTCTCACCAGTTAGATACATAATTTTTCGAGTCCAATCGGAGAAATATCTGGAAAAGGGCCGAATCTTAAGTACGCGAAACCGACGTGCGTGCATGACTCGATGTATGAATGTGAAAGAAGCGAAAGAAATTGGTCAAGATCGTAGCAAGTGGAAAGAAGTGATCTCTGCCTACCCCTCTGGGAAACAGGCGTGATTTAATGTGTGTATATATCATTTTTGAAGCAAGATTATGCATAATTAATTCAGGTTTATATGCGTTCTGTAATGTAACCGGAGCGAAGCGAGGACACGTCGCTTGTTGTACAAATCATCTTTATCCTTGTTTTTATCTTTGCAAAGATTAAAAACCTATTGGCAAATACTCTGAATGTAATATTTTTCTCAACTCGTGACACATTTATATGATTGGTGTCCCGCTGTCCACCATGACGTCAACATCAATCGTTAAGCCTTTGTTTGCCTAGTTCTCAGTCTAAGTCGGCTTAAGTGACTCATGGAAATTTCCAGAGGATATAGGTCAGAATAGTTGCAGGGGTTGGAGCTTGAAGAAATTGTATAATGTATTTTTATTTTATTTATTTACAATCTTAAAGGTTAGGGGCTTTGATCAATCCTGATCACGGCAGCCCCGTTGGACAAATCTGTACAGACATAAAATACAAATAAATATCACTCAGAAAAAAAAAAAAAAAAAAAAGGAGGGGGAAGGATTATTTGTTCAAAAATGTATAAAGTAATTTTGCAGCATCTGTCGCTGGTTCTGCCAAAATGGACTGAAACAGTCCGATGTTTAATATATTCAAATTGAGTTGAACAAGTAATCCTTCCCTCTTGGATTGAGTCCGGACACATTCCACTAACACGTGATATACATCCTCATACGTTCCACATGTATCACAATTAGGGGAATTTACTTTCTTCATCAGATGAAAAAACTTGTTAAGTGGAACATGTCCGGACCGAAGTCTGTGCGCACACACCACCTGCGCCCTACTTAACCTAACATTATCAAACCATGGTACTCGAGGAGGCTCGCATTGAATGGTTTTGTACCATATTCCTACATCCCGAGAACGCTCGTTAAAATATTCTTTCCAGTGAAGCCGAGAAAAGTTATAAAACTTCGGTACTACCTCCGAATAATCAGGATCAATGACTACATCCGCCCCCTCTGAAGCAGCCAAACCAGCCAGACGGTCAGCCTCCTCGTTACCACTAAGACCAATATGCGACGGAACCCATTGCACGCTCAGACATTTACCAGACGTAGTAAATTTATTAATCTGCTCGAGGATCGTATACGCAAGCGAGACACACTGCTGACCCAAGGCACACCGGTTGATATGTTGGATAGCACTTTTGCTATCTGTCAAAATCACGCACTTCTGATCTTCCAACGTTTCGGCGTAAGATAGTGCTTCGGAGATAGCATAAAGTTCCGCTGACATAATTGAAACCTTGGATTTAATTTTGAATCCTACTTTTTTGCCATTGAGTGGGTCATAAAATGCTGCTCCTATTTTGTCGTTAGACTTGGAACCATCAGTAAAGAGTCTTAACCACCCAGAATACTTTTCCTGTAGCTCCATAATTACATTAATACGCAAAGCAGAATTATTGTAAGTACGTTTAGCGTTAAGAACACAATCTAAATTACTAAATAAAACATTACCTATTTCAAATTTCGTCACCCACATACTTAATCTAAACATAGGCAAAGGATATGAAGAATAAATATGCTCCCCAACTATACTGCTGATCGTAATGGCTAACAAAGGTTTCTTTTTATTGTCCCAGTAACTATTATGACATTGCTCCTCTAATTCACGAATAACTTCAATAGTAGCACTCCCTGTACAAGCGAGTGACTTTAAACAAAACTTAGTAGCAAGAAATTGTCTTCTTATATGCAAGGGTGGAATACACAATTCACTCTCCATAACATGAATGGGGGTTGTTCTGATGAACCCTCCTATAACTCGCATAGCTTGATTCTGTACCTTAGTGAGCTTAAACATATGTGTCTTAGCGCTATTGTCGTACAGGCAACAAGCATAATCCATTCTACTACGAATTAATGAAATGTACAATCTTCGAAGGTGTTTTGGGTGAATTCCCCATGAAGCGCCAGCCAAAACTCTTAAAATACTAAGAAACCTTTGTGTCTTTTCAAAAACATAACCAACATGTTTTCCCCACCTCAAGGATTTATCCAACCACACTCCTAGGTACTTAATAGTGTCCTCAGCGAGTAAAAGCTGTCCACTCACTTCGAGGTTAACTTGCTGTACTTTACGACCCCTGGAGAAAATACAAAGTTTTGACTTGCTCGCTGAAACATCTAACCCTAAAGTACCTAAAATATTCAACATTACATCCAAGGCATCCTGCATCATATTCGCGCTGTCTTGCAAGCATTTTTTGCTAATATAAAGTACAAAGTCATCCGCATACTGTGAGATCATAACATTAGTAACCTCTTTACAAATTTTGTAAGTAACTATATTGAACAGTAAAGGTGAAAGCGGACATCCTTGAGCCAAACCCTTGTCAGTCCATCTCATAAGGGACTTATCTCCATCTTCACCCAGAATAATTAAATGTCTTTGGCTCAAAAATGCCCATAAATACCTACAAAACTTAGACCCAACTCCCAAGCCATCGAGAATCCGAACGACTCTCTCAACTGAGACATTATTATATGCGCCTTCAATGTCCAAAAAACATGCCAATGTAGAATTATTTTTTGAGAAACCTACTTGAACATATGATACAAGACGGGATAAGCAGTCCAAACATGATTGAGCTCTCCTAAACCCAACGGTGTTTGGAGACAAAACATCATTTTTTTCAATAAACCATTCCAAACGCCTCACTAACATGGAATGAAATACTTTGCAAACGCAAGAGATTAAAGAAATCGGTCTTAATTTCGCTAATGGTTCTTGAGCATTACTTGATTTTGGAATAGGCACAACCTGAATATCACGCCACTGACTCGGAACAATTCCAGATGAGAAGATAGCATTGTATAATTTAAGCAGGAACAATTTAGCAATCGAGGGCAGATTATAGATCAAACAGTATGTAATGCAGTCGAGACCCGGTGCGGAGTCTTTCTTCTTAAGGCATCTAACCATTTCTTCGAAAGAAAATTCAACCTCAAGATGCGGATTAACCGAATTCAGCACAGGCATGGCGGGCACTACCGAATCTGGTGTAAGAGAACACAACAACTCTTCTTTTTTCTCCTCTGACGCAACAACCCTAGATCTAGAAAAGCCTTTCATCCATCTCATATGTTTCCACATGTCTGATGCAGACGTGGTTTCATCTACACGACCACAGAAATCTTGCCAACTTTGTTCCTTAGCCTTACGTATTAGACGCTGCGCTTCTGCCACCCTGCGTTCCAAAATTGTCAAGTTAGACGGAGTCGGATTCTGCCTAAACAGACGCAGCGCGAGACGCCTTTGTGCAACTACCTTCGACAATAAAGGAGTCCAATAGCTCTTAGGAATAAACTTTCGCGTAGGATCTGTGCAAATTTTGACTAGCGGAATACTTGAATCAATTGCCTTTTGAATTTGTGCCTCGAAAAAATCATACATTACCTGAACACTTCCGTCTAATGAAGCTGCGTTATGAAAAAGTAATTTAATTGAGTCCCGATATTCTGTCCAATTCGCTTTCTTAAAATTTAATCTTTTAATTAAATGACGTCCATCTGCATACGATAAACCGGCTTTAATGATAAGGTGATCACTTCCCAAATACTCACTAGTGACTTTCCAAGTGAAACTGACAGAAATATCGGAAGAACAAAAGGTAATATCCGGAGAACTCTCTCGTAAGGAACCATCAACGAGTTTAACTCTAGTCGCCTCTCCATTATTAAGAGATACAAACCCATGCTCTAACGCCGAATCAAATAACTGTACCCCTCTCGGATCACTCTTGTATGACCAGTTAGTATGATGCGCATTAAAATCACCTGCTACTAAAGTCTTCCCCGAAAATGAGTCAAAAATACCATCCCAGTCAAGTTGAGTCGTTCGCACTGTGGAAGGGCAATACACAGAAACAATAAAACGTAAATCGATACAATTGAAAATTTGTAAACATAACACTTCAATATTTGAATTACTGATTACAAGCGGCCAGACTTGCGCTTTAACAGACTTATGCACACAGATAGCTACACCACCGTATGAGTCTGACCTATCTCTTCTAAATATATTGTAGTTGCTGATTTTAAGAAATGTTTCACTCTTAAGCCACGTTTCGCTCAATATAGCAATATGAACTTTTTCCCGGTTTAATAAGATTTCAAAATCAAGCAGTTTTGGCTTCAAACTTTGACAATTCCATTGAAATATATTTAAAAAAGAGTTACTTTTAGCAATACTATTCATTGCAATTGAAAAAAGAATTAATAAAACCTCCCTCCTTAAAATACTTTAAAAATACAACTAAACATTCTTCTAAAACAAACTTAATCACCAAATTAATTTTGTCCTCCCAACTATTGTCTGAAATGATAATTTGTTTAATTCTCGATACGATTTTGCCAAAATCAACTAACCTTCTTTTCGGTTTTACCTCAGACTCTTGCTCGAAATATACAGATGTGCTAGGTTCCTCATTTGGCACCATTCCTGAATCGTCAAACAACCTCTTTTTCCGGTCACGTTGCTCCTGGCTAAATTTCTTTCTTTGGCTACCACTACTCTTGCACTGTGATACGCCGCTATCAACAGTCAAAGAATTAGTTCCAAATTCATTACTCTCGTCTACAGGAGTCAAAGACGCTTGTGGATGTGTGACAGAATTCGAAAGCAGAGCCTCCTTATATGACTTACGAAGTGTGGCGACGCGGGACACTGTGGCGACCTGACACTCCGGTTCCAAAACAAGACTCTTTTTACGAGCTTCTCTGCTTTGAAAATACATCCACAAGGATTTTCTGTACGTACAAGTTTCCTCTTTCATGATTTTCCGAATTTCTTTTTCTTTTAAAAATATAGGGCAAGACTTGTCCAACGCCATGTGTGGACCTTTACAATTAATACAATTAAATTTCGTTATTTCACAGTTTGTGTGGTTTTCGCCACATTTTGGACACAATATTTTCTTTATGGGACAAAACTTGCTCGTATGGCCGTACCTCCAACATCCAGAACACTGGGTGACAGGGAAAGTATACGCCTCGACCTTGAATCTACACCCATATGCAAATATGTAAGGCGGTAAAAGATCCCCTTTGAAACACACCCGAACAGTCTCACTCTTCACCCACTGGTGGTCCTGGCCGAGACGGTTTAATCTTCGGATGGCTAGAATGTTTTGCTTATTTTCAATATTCGATAAAAACTCCGGTTCATCAATTTCTAGGTCCACGTTCTTTATCATCCCGTAGGAAGAGCTGACCATATTAGACCAGTGAGTCCTTCTTTCCTCGTTGTTAAATTCTTTAGACAAAAGTAACTTCTCCGCCTCAGACCTTGCACTGAATTGGATAAAAACCTTGTACGGACCCTTAAATTTTATTTTTAAAATACCCTCAATTCTCTCGGCACGAAGTAGTTTTGCCAAGGCAATTTGCTTTGGCAATGGCTCCTTCGACATCACACAAACCTCATTCTCATTACCGACACCGACGCCCCGCTCCGTATCACTCGCAACCCTTTCAACTTGGCCCGTCGTAAGCCGGGAGCGCTTTGGTCTTTTGCCCACCGTAGTAAAACTCTCATTACCTTCGCTGCTGATATCATCACTGTCTACGCGACTACGTTTTTCAGAGAGTCGATGCACGTCAGAATCGTCATCTGCTCCCATATCAGCTTCCATGCAAGTAGATAAGCCCTGCATGCTTGCGCCGTCCCAGTCCGGGACATCCATTGTAGCGAGACCTACACCCCGCCTACAACTCGTAGCAATTACCACACTAAAAAAGAACTATTTAATATACGTAATCGCTAAATACAACGCCTTAAATATAAAAAAACACTAAATATTCGTATAATGTATTAGATTCATTAATAAAGGTTAGGCATTTCGCACGTTAAATAAAACAATGACACTATGTGAAAAAGCAATTCATTCTAATGTTTTTTTATCGCAATAATGGCACAATTCAATTTTCTTTTTGTTATAGTGGCACCGTTAGATTAAACGTGCGTTGTATAAGTGGCTGTGTAAAAATTGCATTTATGTTCTTTTAGATATGATCCTGTAATTCCAAGTTTACATATTGTTTACTGGAAGAGATCCCATATGGGATAAGTTCGCGTATGTATTTTTTTTAAATTGATGCAAACATTTCTTGTAATTGTTTATGTGCAATAAAGAGTTTACATACATACATACATTATATATATTTTTAGTGCTCATTTTATGGAAGTTTTATGAAGTTTGGTGATAACATTGATAATTAATAAATTTAAACAATAAAATTAAACAAGTGTTTTTATTAATTAATTAAAACTCATGTTTCACAGCATCACACAGTATCATACTAAGAAACTAAATTTTAACACACATTAATAAAAAGTTTTTACTAACGAATCATCATACTAACGAATCATCATTATCTATTAACATTCATAAAATTAGAGAAATCGCACTATACTACAATATATTTACAAAGCACATTACATAAACACACCCAAGCTCAAGCGTTTATTCCCAGAGGGGTGCGTATCTACTCACATAACTTTTTAAGTCCTTTTATCGGAAGTCCGAAAATGTTTCTCATACCATTTTACATCATAACGATAACTCTTCAAACAGTTGATAAAAAAAAAATTAGTACTAACGATCGGAACTCATAATCATCTGAATTCATAACGCCAATATTAATGAAGCCGTACCTACACTTTTCACAATTTTTTAAATATGTAATAAGGTTAGGTTAGGTTGGGTTAGATTTATAAAAAATCTCAAAAAGTAAAGGTTTATTAAAAAAAAATGTATTATGAATTGCGATAATTATGACTTAAAAAGTATGAACAAAAAAGTATGAAGAAAAAAATTATGAATAGTGATTATTATGAATACAAATTGGTAGGAAAACAAAAAAAAAAAAATAAAAAAATTATGTGAGTCAATATGGACCCTTCCCATAGTGGGGTAGGCAGAGCTACAGAATTACCAACCACTCCAAAAACCTGTTGACAACTCTATAACCACATTTTGCACAATCAGGCTAAGATGTTCACCAGTGTATTAGTGACAGGTTGCAAGCCCATCGCCTAACAGTACTACAAGCCTTTATTCCCTTAGTCGTCTCTGACGACATCCACGGGAGGACATGGAGTGGCACTATTCTAACCCGGCATCCACACGGGTGACATAACATAAACAATAAAGAAAATCCTCACAAAGTACACTTAGTTGTATCAATCAAAGATATTTACTCAGTATCACTTTAAGTAGTAGAGCTTTAAGCTTTTCTCCCTAAAGGTCAAAACAATGGACATATTTAAACAAGTTAAGTTTCAAATGCATTGCGTGACTTGGTTTGCCTGTGGTGCAAGTGAGAAGCTTTAGCGATTGCTTTCTAATATGCCAATGGATATACAGAGCGGTAGGTAGCCAGTAACCAAATAATTATACTTCGTTCGGATAGGTATGTAACTAAATGTAATCAAACCAAACCACGTGGCTCTGTTCAACAGCCAATCAAAGCTTTGCTCTGCTCCTATTGGCTAGGCCACTATGTCACGTGGTTTTTTTGTTAACACTCAGCTAAATACCTATCCGAACGAAGTACCTATAGGAACGCTTGCGTTTTTTTTCCATTCAAATTCCTACAAATACGATTTATTGCTTTTAACCACTACTCAAAAATTCTCAAAATTGCAAGATAGAAGACAAGTACACCTCATACAACATTTTAGACGGCCATAGACGATCTGTCACATTGAACGTTTCGTTAAACATTGTGTCACCATTATGAGGGAAAAATATGTATGTCATTTCGTACAATAAAAAATTCCCTGGGGTGTTATTCTTTCAAAAACAACGGACGGTCGGACGATCGAGCGAAATCGCAGCGGCGCGGCGAGTTTAACTAGTCCCGTCGCCGTCGGAGCGAACAAAACACATTTTGGCACGTGCATTTTCAATTAAGCAGCCTTATACGTCCGATCCATCGGCAGAAACCATGCTGCTAAATTGAAAATGCACGCGCTAAAATATGTTTTGTTCGCACTGACGGGACTACTTAAACTCGCCGCTTGGACATTTACTCGTTCGTCCGTCTGACCGTCGGTGTTGAGAGAATCAACTACCCTGTGTGGCCGCTCGTAAGTAAACACGATCGGTTCCTGAGATACAAGCCACTAAAGGTCACTTGCACAGAAAATTTAACACTGGGTTACGACAGCAACTCGAGTTAGTAAAACGTCAGATTCATACGAAAAATGTCATTTTGACTTGAGTTAGTGTCTTAATTCAGTGATAATTTTCTGCGTAAGTGGCCCTTAAATGCTTATACCTACTAAAAATCATCAGATAGCACCGAATAACTTTAAATAAAAAGTTCGTTCACATACCTACTTGTATTTTTGCGATAGTTTTTTGTTTGCAGTAACGTCGTCGGAACCTTGAGCATGTCCCGACATGTTCTTGCCCGGTTGTTCTTTGGTAGGTTGTCAGTTTGTCTCTCAGACCACCCGGCACCATCGTTGATGCCGAGTCATGTCTGCCCAGCTTTTCAATTGAGCCCCATCTCGTGAGTCATGTGAGTGCGTCATCCTCGAGAATGTACACTTGGATTTGTTGAGGATACACGGGAAAAATATATCCACAGTGGAGAGACCAAAATGCTTAAGCGACGCATTGGAAACTTTACTGAAAAAAGGTTAAAGCTTTTTTAATAGAATTATTATCTCAAGACTATTTTCATGAAAATCAAAATTTATAAGCAACGATTATTTATGCTTTAAGTTTCAGATATAGATGTCGCTTAACCAACAATTGTGTCCCTAGTTCAATAATCGTAATAAATAACACAGATAGAAATGTATGTACTCAGTGACCGTGCCGACCCTGTTTCGGTGACAGATGTCACTTACATACAATTAATAACCTTAAAACGCTAAATTCACAAAACTGTATTAAGATCAATCATATTGTTTAAAAATTCCCACTATATTTTATACTAGCAACAAAATGTCCTTGAACATAAAAGTACTACTAAGGGAGAAAATTCCCCGTTCCAAATAGGTGATGTGAAAAACCATATTTTTTTTCTCCGATTTTGAAAATAATGTGTTTTTTTTAATAGATATTAACTTAAAGAACTCGGAGATATTTTCACTTCTGCGGGCCTAGTATGGCTGCGTCTATATCGCGTGTCAACTGTGGATAAAGCATCCGTCACTTTTTGACACGTGTACTTACTTACCTGTCAGAAAGTGACGGATGCCTTATCCGAAATTTATCACGCGATAAACGCAGCCATATTAGGCCCCCTGGACAGCATTTGTTTCAAACCTTGTCTATCTCCTTTTCCAATATATCACAAGTCTTTCAACATAATTATTATAATTTTCTTTGGCCGAAGCTACACCAAAACTGCCGTTCTGTACGGGTTTACGTAGTAACATGTATATAATCTGTTGTACGGGTCGTTCAGAAACCGAATTCTGGTCGTTTTTGCTGGAATACCGCGGCGTACCACGCATCCATTATGTATAACGCGAGATGATTTGTAATTCTGATGTTACCTACTTACTCCCCGAAGGCAGAAAACACTTCAACCGGTCATCAGATGATTACAAGCCTTATTTGGCGAATTATTATAAGAACTGTTATGTAATCATACGTCCAACAGATGTTCTTAGACTTTTATGTTAATAGACTTTCCCACCACTCCTCCTATTTCTTCCCGCTGGGGGTCGATTTTCTGAAAATCCTTTCTTAGTGCTCACTTACCTACATCATGAAAGGAACTCTTTGTCCAAATTTCAAGTTTCTAGGTACCTACAGTAGTTTCGGCTGTGCGTTGATATATAAGTTAGTGAGTCAGGTTTGCCTTTAATATAATGTGTAGATTAATAAATAACAGTCATTAATATCATATTTTAAAGTTGTAGGTAATTCTGTAGCTCTGCCTAGCCTACCCCACTCTGGGATTACAGGCGTGAAGGTATGTATGTATGTATGAATATCATAGGAAAAGCTCACACAAATTGACCTAGTTTCAAACTAAGCTTTTAGCTTGTATTATGGGTACTAAACAACAATAAATACAAGTTCCAAGTCCAGTCCAGTTCCAATCGATTTTCATCAAAATAACCAAGACTGCCCCGATGATTTTTTTTTTAAATTTACAAAAAAACCCAACCGGATCGCTTTATCCATTAAGTAGCTACGGTATATTTGAAAGCAGGTTTTCTAGCGGTAGTTCTTAGGCAGGTTTCATGAGAATCGGTTGAGCCGTTTAAAAGATGTCAGCTCTGAAAGAAGCGGTCACCATTATATTGGGGGTATCACTACATATTATAAAACAAAGTCGCTTCCCGCTGTCTGTCCCTATGTATGCTTAGATCTTTAAAACTACGCAACGGATTTTGATGCGGTTTTTTTTAATAGATAGAGTGATTCAAGAAGAAGGTTTTTATATATAATAAACTTTGTTTTATGTACGGGTGTTACAGAAAACTCACATAAACCGAAGCGAAGCGAGGGCGGGTCGCTAGTTTGATATATAAACTAGCGACCCGTACATAAAACAAAATTTATTATACATAAAAACCTTCCTCTTGAATCACTCTATCTACTAAAAAAAACCGCATCAAAATCCGTTGCGTAGTTTTAAAGATCTAAGCATACATAGGGACAGACAGCGGGAAGCGACTTTGTTTTATACTATGTAGTGATAGTGATTATTTGTTTCAACCGGAGCGAAGCGAGGCGCCCGTTCGCTAGTAACTAGTTACAATATCTTTCGTCCCAGATAAATATATAGTTTTTGAAGAATTAATGATAACGCGTCAGCCTAGTTGGGAGTGACCCTGCCAACGAAGCTAGCGGTCCCGGGTTTGATTCCCGGTAAGGGCAATTATTTGTGTGATAAGCACGAGTATTTGTTTCTGGGTCTTGGATGTTTTCTTTGTATTCAAGTATTTATTTATCTAGATAAGTATTTATATCGTTGTCTAGTACCCATAGTACCTCGAGCTTAGTTTGGGGCTAGGTCAATTTGAGTGATGGTCCAATTAAATTAAAAAAAAAAACTAGTTCTACCCAGAATCCAAGTTAGTTTTCTACGTAATAGAGCCTGTCTGATATCAAGCAGAATGTAGGGAAGCCCTTCATTCATCTAAGTCCATCTGAATGAGCCATATATGCGCACGCGCAGCAAAAACGAACTCTGCCAATTCAGCGCAGAACCGGTTCGCTAGTCTGGAGCTGTAGGGATGAGGTGTGTTAAAATTGGAAATAAATATATCGAAGTAAGCATTTTATCGATGTTCGTAAAATGTTCTCGGTTTACTTTTTTAGTGACCGTAAGTACTTTGTAATGTCAAAATATATAAATAATTTTAATTTGAAATAAATTTTATTGTTACAGTAAATAATGAGTATTTTTGTTTTTATTCGACAAAGGAAGTTTGAAAAGTAGGTATCCAATAAAAACAATTGCAATTAATGTAACGTGGCATCAAGTGCAACATATTTTTGTCAGGCGCTTTGATTTTACCCCTAATCAAGTATAAGTAACATTACTTAAATCATGTTTCTTTTGCAATCAATTAGGTAGTAGTAATTATGTCTAAATTTCTTCTTTTATTACTCTACTTGTTTGTCTAGATACTCTTTCTTCCTGGATATCTTGTAGATAATTGGTTATGCAGACGTCAAGTCCAAGCGATTGGAAGTTACATCAGCTATTTTGAATGCTGTTACTAATTAACAAATATAAAAAAAAAAACAATCCACTATCTCATACTTATCAAAAGTTACAACTCTTTAAAGTAAGGACAGAAGGACGTATAGACCGTCCCGATTGCTATCGGGTATGGAACCCTAAAAAACGCCTTCTTCTTGAACGGTTGATCGATTAATCATCGATAAACTGGAGTTATTATTATTATGAGCAAGTTTAAACGTTAAAGCTACCTAATTGAGAATGCACGCCCGAAAATTTTGTTTTGTCCGCTCGAGAATACTTAAACTCGCCGGTTAATAATTTCTGTGTTTATTGCCACTGTTTTTAGTTAGTTTAAGTTAGGTTAATTTCGGTTACAACTTGTTTAGGTTATCAGTTCAAAATCACTTTTCGAAATTCTACTTAAATTATATCGATATCGTCAACAGCACATCACTACTCCAGAATGCAGCGCAGTAACTCTACGTGAATGAACAGTGCATCGTCTACCGCAACCCTTCTCTTTCGCTCTTATACCTTTCCGGTACACGATGATAAGAGATGCAAGAGGTCACGAAAGGACTATGAAGTTGTAAAGGTCTGTTTTTGGTGGATTAAGTTGCTCGCGTTTGGTTTTAATGATGTTTTAAACCAAGTGTCTTTTGAATTTAATGATATCTTGTATTGCTAATTGAATTCAGATTGAATGTTTGCTCGACTTTTAATTACGATACAAATTAATACATGCGTGATTGACTTTTGCGGATTTTTTAAATTAGATTATTAATTTTACGTAACACCTGGCCATAATGTGAGTTTTATCGCACGCTGCGCGCACGGTAAAACTCGCATTGTGGCCAGGTGAAGACGTAAAATTGTGTACTCATCACGGGCAGTAAAAAAGAAAGCCCTCTATCGCATATTTACAACCCTCGCCTACGGCTCGGGTCTCAAATACCTGCGATTTCGGGCTTTCTTTCTTTTACAGCCCTTGTTAAGTAATGTACTATTAACGCACTCACACTACACACTATGCTAACTCGTTGCCGGTGGTTGTCCCGTGTACCACAATGCTGGCTCCGCGGAAGATCAGCGTCGTGACACTCGTGAGTGCCGCGACACCATGCTAAGTGTGTTAATTTTTCGCAATTTGTTACATTAATCAACTAATCAAAATCCTGCATGCTTATTTGCTAAGTTATCTTAAGCTTAAGTTTTAAGTGTTCTACCATAATTAGCTTTAGGTGCATAATTTATTATAAATTAAATTATAAAATAAATTTGAATAAATCTAGTATTAAGGAACCAAATTGTTACGTGTTAAGTTGTTAAGTTTAAAAGGACTCAGCTGCAGTCAAACTGTTGTGACAGTTTTGCAGACTATTTTTTAAGAAAAATATGTAATTTTTTGGTTAATAAATAAACAATAATAATGTTAGCTATAAGTAAAAAAAATAACATTTTGCAGAAATAAAATTATTTTATTTTTATAATAATAATTATTATTATTGATTAATTTCCGAGTCATAAATTAATCATAAAATCATAAATATCAGAAGGAAATCACACACCAATTGACCTAGTCCCAAACTAAACTCTAGGCTTGTACTATGGGTACTACACAACGATGTAAATACTTATTGTAGAGATATATATACTAATGCCAGCAGCGGCACATGCTTGGCGTTTGCCGCAAACTCTGCAGGACGCAGCTATACATTGGAATGAGATGGAAATACATCGTGCTCACTCTAACATAATAGTTGCGTCCTCCAGGGTTAGCGGCAAACACAAAGCGTGTGGCGCCGGCATTAAATACATAGAAAACATCTCGAACTCGGGGACAAATATTCGCGCTCCTCACACAAATATCTGTCTTTACCGCAGGGATTGTAACCGGTTTCAAATAAACCGGTATTTATTTAGGTTAAACCGGTTAATTATTTGGGTTACGTTCCAACGAATTGGTTACGCTCACAGGGAGCGAAATGCATTTACCGGTTATAACCGGTTAGAGAGCGCTTCCGTCATTCACCCTAGTCTCGACTCACACGGAAGGAGCGCTCTCTAACCGGTAAATGCATTTCGCTCCCTGTGAGCGTAACCTTTATTATGGGTTAGGCTCTTATAGTGTGGCTTTAACCGCTACGGAAAATAAACCGGTTTTCAATCCCTGCTTTACCGGGAAAAGGTTGTAAGTATTGAATGATGTGTGTCTATGAAATGGGTGTCTATAAAACCAGAGTAAACCGGTATTGTTATAGAGTGCGAGACACGGAGCATTCAACTTGCTAGCGAGTACGGTAATTGTAAGCCATGGTAAGGGCACAGAAACAGTTTATTATGCCCGAGAATTTAGCGATAAAAGTAACGAACAAAAGCTAGTATACTTACATGATTGCAAATATACTAGACATGTGGGGCTAGACAAGTTGCCATCGTTCACGAACGCTAGCGTTAGGCGATCACTTAGGTGATCACCTGTCACTTGGCGCTGTCAAAATTAAATAGGCT
This sequence comes from Acleris laterana, assembly GCA_963966035.1. NCBI lineage: Eukaryota > Metazoa > Arthropoda > Insecta > Lepidoptera > Tortricidae > Acleris > Acleris laterana. The sequence continues at coordinate 9,329,189 of OZ014463.1, read as the reverse complement.
AGACAATCAGTTTTTAGCGTGTCAGTTGTAACGAGTGATATATCACGTGACTTACGTCATTCCCATACATTTTTCAATGACAACACATGTCATGTCGCCAGTGATCACCTAACGCTAGCGTTCGTGAACGATGGCAACTTGTCTAGCTCCAGTTAGCTCCACGCGCTTCTGTGAAGTCGAATTTTGAATTACCTTTGAAACTTATGTTCGTTTAAGTCTGTCGTTTTTTTTTATATTCTTGACCTGGTTCTTATCTTTGTTTCATAAAAATCAGTTAATCCAATCAAAAGTTATCAACTCTAAAACGAAACAGTTTTTTTCTACCATATAGCAACAACAAATAATAAATGGCAGTAGGTAGTTCTCAGTCTTATAGAACAAACGATAACTCAGTAAGTTATGGTTATGAGTTATACGACAGACTTGTAGCCGTCGGGGAATCTATTCCAGGAAACGCAAGTGTTTATGATATGTGTTGAATAGCAAAACGGACTAAGTAAACGTTTGCGTGTCGCAAGTCTTTACATTTACATGTTTCTTTGCAGTTGAATAATTGATACTCCTGTACCAGGCCTCTATTAGTGTCAAGTAAATAAGAGCTATCAACAGTTGACAATACGGTAACATGTCACAGGCGATATGGGTTTTACCCAGTAGAGTAGAGACCCCTGGTTTCATCTATTCAACTTGGAAAAACCAAATTGCCCTCGACGTACCATTGGTATTCATTTTTATCGAGTAAAGTTTTGCGGGTGGATCTTGTGAAGGGTCCGTCCGGATCGCTACCACCATCTTATCCATTAACCTACCGCCAAACAGCAATGTTCGCATTGTTGTGTTCCGATTTGGGGATAAGACAGCCGTTAAAATGACTAGCATAGAGGCATTCCATCTTAGTCCTCAGGGTTGGCGACGAATTTGCAGTCTTGTGAATGCGAATATCTATGGGTCACAGTTTGGACTTACCATCAGCCCCCTATTCCACCATAGTGACAATGACATGTGACAGGTGACAATTCTTTATACATCGCAAAGTTAACTCGCCAATACATTACTGGGTATCATAATAATATAAACTGTGCCATGTATACTGAAATGTCACCTATCACCCGTCATTGTCGGGATGGTGAAATAGGGGGCTGGTGGCCTGTGTGCTCGTTTGTCTTCTCTATAACATAAAAAAAAAGAAAAAAAAAGGAGAGCTATCGTCATTGTGAAGTTTATTGATTTAACTAACGTTTTTGTTAATCTATCTAACGTCTTGCTAACCTCGAAAGTAATCAAAACTCTTTTTCACAACAATCACAATCTTGTTAGAGAGTTAGTTTTTTTTTTAGTGTACATAAAGGCTAAACTTGTCGTCAATTAGCAAAGCTTTGGAAGTTTCCCATGGCAGCGGCAAACAAAAACCCAAACGAAGTCACATAGTTAAATAAAACCGTGACTAAACAAACTCCACGAGTCTCCTCGTGAAGTGTGAACAATTGTCCAAGTTTGTTTAGCTAAATCATTTTGACGCGGATGACCTTTTGGTAGCGAAGCTACGAAGTTAGCGGTCTCCAGTTCGATTACCGTAAAGGCAAATGTTTGTGTATGATCTCCTTTGTAGCATTTGTTCCTGAGTTTCTACAGAGGTATACATACAAATATTCTATTATAATTAATGTGGTTACAGAATTGTTAGTTTACCCGTGTGGTTGCCGGGTTAGAATAGTGCCACTCCATATCTTTCCGTGGATGTCGTAAGAGACGGCTAAGGGAATAAAGGCGTATAGTACTGTTAGGCGATGGGCTTGCAACCTGTCACTAATACACTGGTAAACATCTTAGCCTAAAAGTGCAAAATGTGGTTACAGAATTGTTAACAAATTATTGGAGTTGTTGGTAATTCTGTAGCTCTGCCTACCCCACTCTGGGAATAAAGGCGTGAGTTTATGTATGTATGTATGTATTCTATTATAAGCTCATCTCACCTTTTATTTAACTTATGTTACCTTTTATTATTAATCTTTGTTCACTCAAAACTTAGCCGTCTATGTTTTTTCTGTATAAATGTAATGTATATATTTCTATAGAGAAAATAAAGTTCTTTAAACATATTAGTCGGGCCCCTTTTCATTCGGTCACTCATATAAACAAATCAATTTACCGTTATTACTCCATATTCGCATACTTTTGAAGGTTGGAGCATGCTCATAATATTTATTTATACACTTAATCCTTGTCTTCAAGTTTATTTTGAGGTAGCAATCTCTATTTAATCTTGTACTTTTTGATAAAGCACCTTCGGTAAAAATACTAAGACACTGAATGAAACCTGTGATATACATTTAATTTTATCTAAATATATTTAACATGAAAATGTAGTGATCGTTGATAGATTTTCGTCTCTGTCGCACCCAGCATAACAATACGATTATAATGAGGAATACGGTTCTCTGTCGTTTGCCCGAAAGTCATTTGCCATAATTCTATCACTTGCCATAATATTCATTCGCCATAAAGGCATTTTTTCTGAAATCGTGAACTATTCAGAATTGTTATAAAACAAACCTAACCTAACCTATTGGGCTCTATACGATGGCATGTAAAAATTACCTGAAAGGTTTACGGTTTCAGAAAAAATGCCTTTATGGCAAATTAACATTATGGCAAGTGACACAATTATGGCAAATGAAATTCGGGTAAACGAAGTGATCCGGAGGAATACATATTCAACCTTTTTAATAAACTAATTAGAGTTAACATTATTCTCGTCACTATTTCATCCTCTATCTAAAGACAATTACAGTCAGGTATACTTGTTATTTGTTATAATCATTGGCAGTCAGGAATAGGGACTGACTTTACAAATCGTAACTCTTAAATAGGGATTGTGAAGGTAAAAAAATCCATAGAAAATGCGTTTCTCTCCCCTTATACCTGATTTTGTCGATTTTTGAAAATGTTGTAGATGTTATGAAAAACTAGATCTGTATATATTCAATTCCAAGAAAATGTTTCTTGCAAAGAAACAAATCAAGAAAATACAAATCGGAAACGTACAGACCTAATATTTCATTTATTACAACATTTTTAAAAATTGTGTAATTGTTTACGGACCTGATTTAGAGAGTGAGAAACGTTCGGAGCAATATTTGTTTGGAAAATATTTGACAGCTACACGATTTAAACCTCGATTTACGAGTACAATCCTCTTAAGTGGATTTGTATCAAAGACTGTAACAATTTCGAGGTTAGAATCGAAATGGCGGCATTCTTGGTTCTATTTTAGCGCCATCTTGGGATCGTTGACCCGGCGCGGGCGCACGCGAACTAGTTTATTCTCTATGGTTTATTTACTGTGATATTAATAAAGATTCAAATTTGGTATTCAACAGATTTATTTTATAGAAGTTTGAACTCGTTTATCGCTTTTCCCTCGGGAACTGTCAAATTTTCTGGGATAAAAAGTAGGTAGCAATATGTGCTGTTTCAGACTATAGTCTATATCTGTGCTGAATTTCATCCAGCGGAACTATAGTCGGGGTCAATAGAAATGGCAAAAGATGTAAACAAAACCAAACGGATCAATTTAACATTATTACTCCATAATCACGTATTTTAAATTTTTTTTAATTAGTTTCACTTTCTGTTTAAAATAAAACAACCATAGGTTTAAAAAAAAAATCATTTGCAGCAATATTGAAGTTATTTTGTTTACATCTTTTGTCATTTCTATTGACCCTGACTTTAGTATGGTTGCGTTTACCACGTGACAAAAATATGGATGAAGCACCCGTCACTCTCGTACTTGTATACGTGTCAGAAAGTGACGGATGTTTTATCTATATTTTAAGATTTCTTAGGCAATAAGGTTTTCCCAGTGGAATAGCAGACGGCTCTGTCTCGTTCTCTCACCGTAAACAGAATGGCTAAGCGATATCATGGAAACCCCCAGGGCCACATTTACGATCCGCCCTTGTATAGCCTGGCAAAAAGTTTTTTTTTTTTTTTTTTTTATGTCATAGAGAAGACAAACGAGCACACAGGCCACCTGATGGTAAGTGGAAACTGTGACCCATAGACATTCGCATTCACAGGACTGCGATGCAATCCTAAGACTGCAAAAAAAGTCAAAGTCTAGAAAATAAAAAAGTGGCAACACTGTAGTGTCGTCCCTTTTTTATTAGATTGGTTTAAAAGAGATGACACCAGTGTGGCCACTTTTTAATTTCAAGACTTTTTTGCCAGACTTTTTTTACCGGGAAATAAACTTTTGCTGTATATCAAGTTGAATGCAAATTGTCTTCAATGACCTTAACATTTCGAGTTGAATCGAATGGTTCAATCGATACAATCGGAACTGATTCGATTGACATCAGTTAAAACCACCCTCGGTCAAAAACCTCTCAATTGGTGACTCGATTCTTATGCGGGTTTTCATTAGTGTTAACTTTCGAATAATGACTATAAGTTGTTTCACGGTTGGAGTTTGTTTAGAGTTGGTTTAGAAGATTGTGGAAGCGATTCGTACTAGGAAATGCAAATAACCGGTTATAACCGGTTTTAACCTTACGTACAAAATTGTTTTCACAAACATGCTCGGAAATAATTATATGCGTTAAGGTCACGAAATAAAGTCATGAAGAGTCCCTTTATGGCTCCCTTGGCCCATGCTCTAACTTTTTAAATTTGCTTACTAACATCAAACTGACAAAGGAAAAATTACATACTGCCAACCACCACTAGACTCTGAAACCATAAAAAAAAACGATTGTACTATATTTATGTGCAGTTGCCATATGTTGTTAAGATTGCAGTCTTGAGATAGGCATTCCTCACATTGCTTGAGAAAAGCACTAGACAATCCTCGGCTCGAACAGGGATTGAAGAACGAGTTTTATCCGGCCTCGTCTACGACTCAGTCGTCTATCCCAAGTTCCTCAAAAATCCCTTGCTTTACGGCCTCTGTAGTAATGTACTATTAAAACACCCTTATCGCTCATTAACGCTACCTAAATTATTCAGCTTTTCAATGATGTTACGCGTACACAAGACCAACGTACATAAAACAAGACCTTTTTAAGAACGGTGTGATTCGAAAAATAACGAGTGAAGCGAGTAGTACATAAATAGTTAAACTAATTCAAATTATGTCACAGCTCTTATGCTAGTTCTGTTTTGATTCCTATCCACTACAGACGGAGTTGAACCGGTGCCAATTTGCTGTTAACTAATTTACAAACAAAACAAAAACATACAGTTCACCTAGCTAAAGGTGGGAAAAACAGCCACCATAAAATTTCCGGTTGGTTATTTGGTCAACTGGGACCTATTTCAGTGGGCCTAGTTGCGTTTATCGCGTGGCAAAATGTGGATAAAGTATCCGTCACTCTCGTACTTATGTATGTGTCAGAAAGTGACAGATTTTTATCCACATTTTATCACGTGATAACCGCAGCCATATTAGGCACCCTGTGCAATTTGAATAAATAATTAAAAAGTAACAGAGCTTTATGAAAAAAAATCAAGACATTAAGTTTACCTTTCATGTTTTATTTTAATTTCAATAGTTTGGGTTGTCAATTGGTAGCTCTGCTATTTCAAGGGGAAGCCCTTTGAAAGGTATTTCCCGAAGAAACGGTGGTCCAGTCTATGGAGTGTACAAGATTTAAAAAAACTGTGTTTAAAGTTTGAGGTTGGATGTAAATAAACCTACAAAACCCGACACAATCTTACTGACTCAACAGTAGAAAAACCTGCTCTAAAAGGAATAAAAACACTAAACGCCCACGCAGTGATGTTTATCTACTTGATAAATCCAGAAGCGTCGAATTACAATGCCTACTTTTGTACTTTTACGACCTCTTTTTTAAAAAGGCTTCAAAATAAATCTAATCAATTAGGCTAATTACCGAGAATCTAAATTGGGAAAAAAAAACGTTGCCTGTGCCGACGCGTGATTAGGAGAAAAAGTCGAATTCATTAATGGAACGTTGCCGCCTTTATTTCGAATTAGGAATGCTCGGGACACACAGGGAGATCTTTTGCCTTAATATTTATCTTTTCTAAATAAGTTACCTATGTACTTACAAGATTGGTATAGGTAATAAATAAAGTTATTTGATTAGGTGACAATAGAATTTGACGTAACATATCTGTTAAAGGATGAAATAGGCTTTGACAGTAGGTATTGACACATGCGAAAGCGTGCGAATTTTTTCGTGAATCCTATACATATTCTTTATTTTTTGCGGTCATTCCAAAAGACCAGAATTTCAAAATACAACACCATTGTTGAGAATCTGGTATCTTAAAACTCTGGTATTTCAATGACCAAATTTCTACAGTTTTTACCGAATGCAACTCTTTACAATATCATTAAGTAATTATTGTTTATTTTTATCTTCTGTCCACTGTGTGCCTGTAACTTATTCACAACTGGCAACAACTTACCGAATTCCCTGCCATATTGTTTTTGTTAGAAGGTTGTTAACCCGTAGGGCTGCCCTGTATTGTATTACAATCGATATATTCTTAGTCGATCGACTAGGGTTAAATCTAACAAATTGAGCGATTGTTGTACGCATGAGGGTGAAAGTAAGCTTTATTAATTAAAAAGAATAGGCCTTGTACACAATGTGTAGATTACCGATTTGTTTTTTACTTGTTACATAAGTAACTACCTATTTTATTTTTTTATTATTTGTTTTGAGTCTGTCTAAATTGTATTGAACAACAATTTCAAAACAATTTTAAAACAGTTTTAAATTGTAGTTAAAATAGTTTACCTGTTTAAAACATCGACCCATTTAAAGTTCATTGAGTTATTTAAAGCCTCAACACTAACAAAAGAAAGGGCGTCACGTACTTTTACGGAAGCAGTTGTCATTATATCTTGGATATCGTATTTACTTATTCTTAAGGTCCAAATTAGAAATTATTTTAAAAATCTAACTGCATAAAACAATTTTGTAAACAAAAACACATTTACTTAAAACTTTACTATCCGGTTCTTTTACCCTAAAACAATAAAGATCAAATTAAGGTTATTTTATATTCGTCAGTTGAAACATAAATTTGTATTTTTTTATATAAAGGCGGGAAATATCTGTCAATCGCAAGGAAGCCATTTCTGTTGAATCAATTAAAATAATTGATTTAACAGATGCACTCTAACGCTATTTTGGATATTTTTGTTGTGTCACTGCACTATTTGGGGGAATCAATTTGAATTTGGAATGTCCTTTTTTATTTAAATAAGGAGTACGCAGTCGACTATAACTGGCTGGATTTATATTCGAAATTTAAATGTTTTTCTTTTTTATTCGATTCTTCATAATTGTTTCTCAAATTTTTAATTGCCATGATTAACCAACACAACTAATCAGTCGCTATCTCACTCCCTCTCATCATATCACAGTATAATTGTCTTTCGTATTTCTAAGAAACAAAGAAAAACCGACGTCTGTAATGTTAATAAGACGACCATTTAACTATCGGCACGAGTCAAGATCGTTGTTTCGCTCACACAGATACAGTTAGAGCAGGAGGCAAATATCCATGGCCATACTTACAAACTAATTAAAAATTCTTAGAACCCTTTCACGCGTATCTAATCATAATTATCAATAACTAGTGTAGTCACACTTTAGATTCTTATCAATGTACGTAGCAACCATTTCTAATAGACCTTCCATAGCCACTGTGCTGTTTGAAACTATAGCTCACACTTAAATGGACATTCCGATCGATGCATAACGAATTGCTACCGTCCAATTTTAGAAGAGCTTTAAATGAAGGCTTATAGTTTTGTATCGTGGGTAAAAGTACGCTGGTTACGTTGACCAGTGTAATAAGAACGAAAGGGTTAGTAAAAAGGTAGAGTTAATAATATTATAGGAACCGATGTTATAGATTTTAATTGGTTCCTGAGTTTTGAATGTCTTCTAATACCCATAGTACAAGCCTAGAGCTTAGTTTGAGACTAGGTCAAGCAGTTTTACAATTCAAATGAATATTTTAGACGTTTACCTGATTAAGACTGTTTTAATATAATAAATTTACTTGTTGGACCTTTTATATGATGTGACCTCTATGTACACAGTTTCTGACAATAAATGAATCTTATCTTATCTTATCTGGTGTTCACTTTGTTGTGTTCCGGTGTGAGACAACCGGTGAAATTACTATCATACAGGCATTCCATATTAGTCAACGGTTGGCAACGCATTTGCAATCTTAGGATTGTAGTCTTGAGTTTGCAAATGTCTATACTATGGGTCACAGATTGCACTAACCATCAGGAAAATTCAATAGTATATATAACCCATGCCTTTAAATTAAAAAGGAATTGTAAAAAAACTGTGTATTGTCAGCATCAAAAGTAACTAAGCAAGCAGACTAACATGCTCAAAATGATCTAGACACGACGTGTCTTGACAATAGAGTCGAGTGCAGATCATTTTGACATCTTCGGTTGCGTAGCTACTTCTGCTGCTCTGAGGGCCCAGACAAGATGCACTACGCTAGCGTTTCTCTTCCTTTAGTTTTTAAACCAATCGCGTCACTGGTAGATGACGATGTACGAAAAGTCACGTGATGTGCCAGTGACGCGATTGGTTAGAAAACTAAACGTCTGGGCCCTCTGTACGTACGCAGTTTCAAGGAATCAAGGAAAAGCTCAAGCTGTTTCAATTTGACCATCCTTCAGATGAGGGTGTTCAGTCACCCTACCAGGAGTTCAGAGCCTGTAAGAGGTCTGCTCTGAACTGGCTGGCCTTACGACCAAACAGATGTTCATTGAAAATGAAATACATTTACCCCCTTACTTATACATACATACATTAAATCACGCCTGTTTCCCAGAGGGGTAGGCAGAGTGGTCTCTTTCCATTTGCTACGATCTTGACAAATTTCTTTCGCTTCTTCCACATTCATACATCGAGTCATGCACGCACGTCGGTTTCGGGTACCTACTTATGATTCGGCCCTTTTCCATAAGTGACAAAGCATGGTATAAACTATCCCAAGCTTATTCCACGTTTATAAGTAGGGGGGTTAGTGTTTACTGGTTTGTGATGTCATAGTAGGAATGTCGGTCTTTGACTCCCATTTTCTGACTTTTCCACGTCCTATATGTACAAAATTTTATCCTTACAAAAAACTGAATCGAAAGGCAGCATTTTTTTGGTCATTCAATTCCACCAACATTATTATGTTAATTTTACCAAACCCATTTTTCTGGTCACTACGGTATCCCTGGGGTGTTATCCTCTCAAAAACATCGGACGGTCGGACGGACGAGCGAAATCGCAGCGGCGAGTTTAAGTAGTCCCGTCAGAGCGAACAAAACACATTTTAACGCGTACATTTTCAATTAAGCAGCCTTATACGTTCGATCCATCGGCAGACACCATGCTGCTAAATTGAAAATGCACGCGCTAAAATATATTTTGTTCGCACTGACGACGGGACTACTTAAACTCGCCGCTTGGACATTCACTTGTCCGTTCTTCCGACCATCGTTGTTGAGAGCATCATTACCCAGGACTGTAAAATGATTAGGAAACATCTACACTTGAGATAGGTCTTGCTACACTGGTGGTCGGTATGCAAATGGCAGGTCTCAGCAGAATATTGATGACCCATTCATTGAGAAACCGATAATTAATATGCGATCGTGGGCGACTCTGGGAAACGTTTGAACATGCCTATATAAACGTCCACCACTTCCTATGCAATAATAATAAAACTACAGTGTAATATTAATAATTAATAACTATTAAATCTATACGGAACCCTCTCTACGCGAGTTCAACCCGGACTTGGCCGATTTTTAACCAGTACCTACTTGAGTTAACTACGGATCAAAAAAACCTTACGATCTGCACACTGCACAGCTTATTACCTGAAAACAAAATAATATTTATAACAATTAAAATTAACTGAAAATCATCAAAGACCGCACCAAATAACTTTAAATAGAAAATTAGTTCATACATGTTGTTTTTAGGGTTCCGTAGTCAAACTAGGAACCCTTATAGTTTCGCCATGTCCGTCCGTCCGTCCGTCCGTCCGTCCGTCCCCAGTCTAGCTCAGAGACTCATAGTACTAGAAAGCTGTAATTTGGCATGAATGTACATATTAGTCACGCCAACAAAGTGGTAAAATAAAATTTTGAAAAATATTTTTTTTTTAATGCACCTCCCCTACACGTAACACGTAACGTCGGGATGTCTTTTTTTTTCTTGCCTACCCCATAGTGTGGGGTGTCGTTGGATAGGTCTTTCAAAAATATTGCGGGTTTATGAAAACAATTTTTCGATTAAGGGATCCGTTTATGAAATATTAAGCTTTAAAGCGCTATTTTTTGTTAGAGTCAAGTGTCCCCCCCCCCCTACAGCCAAAACTACAAGTACTAAAAATCTGAAAAAAATCTTCAACGAAAGCGCATATAACGAATTTTAAAGGAAAACTATCACGGCTAAGTAGACATGATTAGTTCCTGAGATACAGGCGATTAACGGGTTTATACCTACTAAAAATCATCTAAGACAGCGCCAAATAACTTTAAATAGAAAATTGTTTCATACATGTTGATTTTTGAGATAGTTTTTTGTGTTTGTCGTTACGGCTTCGGAACCCTACACTGAGCATGGTCCGACATGCTCTTGCCCGGTTTTTTAAATAGTTTTTTGTGTTTGTGCGTAACGGCATTGGAAACCTAAACTTTCCCGGTTTTTATCGTGTAAAATCGTCTATTCCCCAGGCAACAGCAGTATAAATATTTATACAGGCAAAAGTTAGTAAATACATTGTATTTCTACGCCCAAAATTGGAACGTTTCGTAATACATAGTAATAATAATCGGAATTACTCACGACCAACGCGGTGTGGGAAGGGCAAACAAATGTGGTGTAACTTTGCTAAATTCTACCGCGAGGGGGCTTCGACAGCAAATTAAATTATAAGTGGTATGCTCAAGGCTATAACAGATGGTAGAGTTAGTAGATTGTTTGAAAGGTCCGCATTTAATTTTAGTGGTTAAGCTGGAAGGAAAGAGAATAATAATCTGAAGTCAAGATAGATGGATAATAATAATAATAATATCAGGGGACTATGTCCCAAACTAAGCTCTAGGCTTGTACTATGGGTACTAGACAACGATATAAATACTTATATAGAGAAATATATACTTAAATACATAGAAAACATCCATGACTCAGGAACAAATATTTGCGCTCATCACACAAATATCTGCCCTCACCGGGATTTGAACCCAGGGTAGTGATTCTGTAAACAACGCCGGTCGTGCGGACTGTCGAGTGATATCCAAGCGGCGAGATTAAGTAGTCCCGTCAGTGCGAACAAAACACAGTCATTGTAGCGCGTGCATTTTCAATTAAGCAGCCATATACGTTCGACCCATCGTGCTGCTAAATTGAAAATGCACGCGCTACAATGTGTTTTGTTCGCACTGACGGGACTACTTAATCTCGCCGCTTGGCTTCACTCGACAGTCCGCACGACCGGCGTTATTTACAGAATCACTACCCAGGACCTCTAGCTTCGTAGGCAGGGTCACTACCAACAAGGCTATCGCGTCGTCAATTGATGGATTCCCCGCGTGGTTGCCGGGTTAGAATAGTGCCACACCATGTCCTCCCGTGGATGTCGTAAGAGACGACTAAGGGAATAAAGGCTGTGTGTGTAGTACTGTTAGGCGATGGGCTTGCAACCTGTCACTAATACACTGGTAAACATCTTAGCCTAATTGTGCAAAATGTGGTTACAGAATTATTAACAAGTTTTTACAGTTGTTAATAATTCTGTAGCTCTGCCTACCCCACTCTGGGAATAAAGGCGTGAGCTTATTTATGTATGTATGTGATGGATCAAGTATCACATCGCAGTATTAGTTTATAGACAGAGACATTTGAGTTTACCTACATGTTATGTGTGTGGCTTTAGGCACAGTGCCTTAGTCCATTAAAAAGTTACATAATTGTGTTCTAAATTCTCCGCAAAATGTCGTAACGAACAAATCGTTTAGACTCATTCATAAAACGTACTCGAGTAAACATTTGTGAGGGGCCATGAAAATGGCGACCGTGCTGAATTAAAATGCTTAATTTAATTTAAGAATACACGATTTAATATAAACTGGTCATAGTCTGGTGATTTAGAAGTAAAAATATTTATCAAGTCCAATGTATTTGTATGATTATATTTAATACTTTAATTATACCACCTTGCTTTTGAGTTCATTTTAAAAACTATCAAGAGCTCTACGCGAATGAAGTCGCGGGCCAACAAAGCTATTAAATTTTAAATAAGTACACGCTGACTTTCCAACGACGTACGAGTACAACTAACTCAATAATGATAACTTTTAAATAACAATAATGTTTGGCATAATCTCTTGCTAATTGTCGGATTGCTAATCGGATTGTAATATAAAAATACCAAACAAACGTTTGTAATACGAACACTTATAAATGGAAAAACATAATTTTTCGTATCTCATCTTTATAAGATTAACGTAGGATAAATAAATTGAGCTAACTGTGCTGAAAGTAACCGAAAAGAGAATAACGGAAACGGAAACCTAATTAGGTGAAACAACCCAGGTATAGTACCTAATTATTAGATCTGTATAAAGTCAACGCCTACGCTATATTAGCGGCCCCACATCTCACATACATTTCAGCCTAAAAACCCAATTTCCGCGTGAAAATGTAACGGTTACAATTTGAAAATAGAACAAACGTAGAACAACCAAATTTTATTGAGCTCCGGCGCTGAAAAATGTAACGGAAACTGCGGTTCTATGAAATTGGTCAGATGTAATTTGAGAACGGCATCTGTTTTCCGATAATGTTTTACCATTGATTTGTTTGTGTTTTGTTTTATGCCAGTTGTAAAATGGTTGAATGAAATCAGTATGGCGGTTGACGTAAGATTCCTCACTTGAAATTTTGATAAAATATTTTCAAATTTAGTAAAGATATTCAATCTGTGACAGATTATTATAATTAACCTTATTGTTCACTATGTATAATTATTATGTCTAATACATTATATGAGCTGTTGGTTTTACTATAAATTAATGAAACCTTAGGACCTTACCTTAGGGTGGTAGGACCTTGTGCAGGGTCCGTCAGGATCGCTACCACGATCTTATCCATTAACCTACCGTCAAACAGCAGTGTTCACATTGTTGTGTGTCGGTTTGGGGATAAAACAGCCGGTGAACTGACTAGCATAGAGGCATTCCATCTTAGACCTCAGGGTTGGCATCGCATTTGCAGTCTTAGGATTGCATTGCAGTCTTGTGAATGCGAATGTCTATGGGTCACAGTTTCCACTTACCATCAGGTGATTCTCTATGCCGTAAAAAAAATTCGATATTTAATGTCGACATTAGGTACAAAAATTGTCTAACGATGTTTTAGGTAAGTTTCAATTTAAAACACTGCCCCATAATATGACTGTTTCAACAAATTATTCTTGTATTAGTTTGTGTGTGTTCTGTATGTATATCCTTCTGTCTGACATCATTGTATCGTATATAACCTCATTGCCGGCCGCCTCTCTCAAACATGGCTGTTGACCAACTGTCAATGCCATCTTAAACATTGTGAAACTCGACAAACCACACAGTTTACCAAGTAGCTGCGTAATTACAAACAAACCTACACACAATCATGAAACTTGATGATTTCGCTTGATGACAAACAATGATGTCAGTTAGTAAACAAGTTTATTTTTAGGTTAGATTTAGAAATTGTGACTTATGATTATGACTCATCTTACATTTAACAAGCTTAGCATGCATGTAAAAACTTGCATAATGTATCGTTATTGTTAATTTAAATAGATATAGCCTAGCCTAGTCGGTAGTGACCCTGACGAAGCTAGCCAGCGGTCCTGGGTTCAAATCCCGGGAAAGGTAGATATTTGTGTAATGAGTAATGAGTGCGAATATTTGTTCCTGAGTCATGGATGTTTTCTACATATTTAAGTATATATTTCTCTATTTAAGTATTTATATCGTTGTCTAGTACCCATAGAACTAGCTTATAGCTTCATTTTGGACAATTATTGTGAAATTATACCCTGATATGTATTTATTTCTTTTTATTTATCTTGTTTGATGCTAAGTAAGTATTTCCGATCTATATCTTCACAAAATCGCCTTCTGCCGTATGGCCCTCTGTATGTACGCTTGGATCTTTCACATTATAATGCGTATACGCAACAGATTCTAATGCAGTTTACATCAATAAATAGAATGATTCAACAGGAAGGTTTTTTTTGTATTTAATTCTGGGGCACTAACATGTCTGCGTTAATCGCATGACAAAGTTTGGATAAGGCATCCGTCACCTTCTGACACGTTAATAAGTATGAGAGTGACGGATGCTTTATCCACATTTGACACGCGATATAGACGCAGCCATTAGATTAAATACGGGTGTTAGAAAAAACTCACATAAACCGAAGCGAAGCGAGGGAGCGTTGTTGGTACTAAATAAAGGATAGGACTCGTATTTTCAATTCTGTACATCATTTTTAAGTTAAGACACATACAGTAAGAGAAAATGAAAGACGTAACTTTTTATGTCTTATTCACATTGTGACAAGGGCGAAAAGGGTACGTCTTTCAGTTTCCCTAACTGTACATTAGAGTTCACTTTAGTACCTTGTCACTTTAACCGCTGTGACAATTCATACATGGCTGATTAAACATGACATTAAACAGACAAGGTAGTACCTGTATAGTAAGTGTACACATATTTATGAACTCGACTGTACATGCATGCAGTTCCAATGCAAGTTAATTATCATGACGAGGTAAATACTGCAGTTGCATTTAATGGTATACAATTAGTACTTGCACGTGCCATTGTAACATGATGACATGTGAACGACTTGTAAATGGACAATTCTAGTCACTAAGGCGAATAGGTTATGGTTAGACATAAACCTGTGGTTCTATTCTACCAGGTAAATCCATATTGCTTTTAAACATAAATATCAGGGGATAAACTCACACCAATTGACCTAGTCCCAAACTAAGCTCTAGGCTTGTACTATGGGTACTAGACAACGATATAAATACTTATATAGAGAAATATATACTCCAAGAAAACGTCCAAGACTCAGAAAAAACTCAGTCATCATTACACAAATTCTACTGTAGTAACAAAGGTGGTTAACTGCAATGCAGTAGTCGGACCATTCTATACTCTATAGGTCATGACATTAGATTCAAAATGCAAGTACTATTACTACGCAGTTAGCCGCCTTCTTTGGTATTACTAACAGTAATGAACTTGCCCATTGCCATGGCCCATGGAGTTCTAGTACGTTAGCCGGCCGAAGCCGTTGCCGTTGGACCACGAGGAGGTAGAAATACAAATACAAGGTAGGTACAAATTCGAATTCATGTAAAAGTTTAGTACACGTTTTCAAATATTAAGGGCTATTCAAAAACGTGAAGAAAATGAATTCTTCATGCTAGAGTTACGTAAGTTACAACCAGGTCCCGACTACCCATTCTACGATAAAAGCTTGACTTACCTCTCGGACTAAAACCCACTAAGGGCCTGTTGTTTGATCAGTAGTTAAACTAACTAATCGTTAAAATTCGAAAAAGGAATTGAAAATTTGACACATTTCCTTGAGATTCCTTCAAATTTTCGATTCCTTTTTCAAATTTTAACAATTAATTAGTTTAACTACTGATCAAACAACAGGCCCTAAAAGAATAACCCCTTTGGAAGAAATATATGACTTAGACTCGTATTAATAAACTAATCTCAACTCTAACGCTCGTCTCGAGATGCGTCAAAAATGACAGTGTTCTATGGTTTGACGTTTACTTTGACGTATCTTGTGACGCGCATCTCAGCCAAGATGAGTTTATTAATACGGGCCTTAGTTATTTGTTAAATTAACCATTCGCATAAGGGAAGCCTAAAGAGTTAAAGCTCAGATCGTCAGCAGTAAAGTGATATAGGTTAACCGTATCTTCTGTAATATGTCTCGCTTTATACTATGTCTGTGATGATGTCTCGTCAACTGTTCAGGGACCAGAGGGGCTAGTGCTTAAAGCACTCGCAATCGGAATTGTTTTCATTTAGAAAATCGAAGGCTTGTCTGCATACAAAATGAAAACAATTGTTCCGCTTTAAAGCCAATTGAGATTGCGAGTGCGTAACTCTAGCATGAAGAATTCAATAATGTTCCTCGTTTTCGAATCGCCTTATTGCATAACCAAATATAAGGGTAATCCTTATAAATACATACATACATACATTAAATCACGCCTGTTTCCCAGAGGGATAGGCAGAGACCACTTCTTTCCACTTGCTACGATCTTGACAAATTTCTTTCGCTTCTTCCACATTCATACATCGAGTCATGGACGCACGTCGGTTTCGGGTACTTAAGATTCGGCCCTTTTCCAGTATTTCACCGATTTGACTCGAAAAAGTACGCCTAGGGCGGCCCCTTCCGACCCGTCCACTCACTTTCGATCTATATATATCTCTTTCGTCAATCTTCTTTCATCCATCCGTTCCAATGACCGAACCATCGAAGCATGCCCTTTTCGATCTTAGTCAATACATCTTCTTTTATTCCACATTTCTCTCTGACTTTTTCATTCCTTACTCTATCAATCAGTTTCACACCACACATACTACGCAAAGAGCGCAACCTCCTTATAAATAGCGTTTAAAAAGTAAAATCGAACGGCTTTCAAGCGATACGGCTTTTCTAAATAAATCCTTCGAAAAAACCCATTCGAAACCCCTTGAATGGGATAGCAGGCCGGTCCCTGGTTACAACTCTTACTCTAACTTTACGTGATAGATCGAGAAGGTCCTTATTTGTAACTTTATTGTACCCCATAATTAAAGAACCAATGTAATTACAGAACCCTTTTAATTAACCATAGACTACACACCCGTTCTATTTACGGCTCGTGATGTCCGCGTTGGCCACCATCCAACTTTCTTGTCTGTGGCCGGAACAACTATAAATATTCTAGACTTTGATAGCATTCTTTTTAATCCACATTCCCTTTGGAAATTTTCGGCATTTCCGAAAACAAAATATTATGTCGGTATTCCACTGTTTTTACTAAGAAACTATTTTCAAAAAAGGTAGTAAACTTTGTTGGTCGGATTCGTTGCCGGAATACAAATTTTCAAATAAATTATATCACTTGACGAGACATCCTCACAGACATAATACAAAGCGAAACATATTACAGAAGATACCGTTAAACTTTATAAAGTATTACTAGTTTAGTATTATTAGTTTTATTAGTTTTTTACTTTATAAAGTATTAGGCAGATGAGAAGTCAATGCTGAAATAATTCCGCATTGTTCAACATTCTGAATGCGACGTCTTCTATTTCGAATGCAATGTCTTCTATCAATTTTTTTTTAACCCCCGACGCAAATAGAGGGTTGTTATAAGTTTGACGTGTAAGTGCGTGTGGACACCGTAGCTCATAACCCTTAATTTGGCAATGTTCGTCACAGCAAATATAACCATAATGACCACTTTTTTTGTTTGGTTTGTGTTTTTATTATCAGTGTCAGAAATACTAATTTAATAACTTAAAAAGGAAGTTTTAAGAGGATTGTGAAAAAATGCTAAAATCGTGTAGCTGTTAATTTGTTTTCAGTCATATTTAGCTCCGGGCCATAACGTTTCTTACCCCCTAAATTAAGTCCGATTTCCAAGATTTTTGAATATGTTATGGACGTTATAGTAGTTGTTGGCCTAGTGGGTAGTGACCCTGCCTATGAAGCTAGCGGTCCTGGGTTCGAATCCCGGTAAGGGCAGATATTTGTGTGATGAGCGCGAATATTTGTTCCTGAGTCATGGATGTTTTCTAATGTATTTAAGTATACAGGGTTATTGGTAAGTCGACCTATTCCCGTTAGGAGGCGATAGGGGTGACCATTTGCGATAATTTTGATCCCCATATGCATTATGCAAAAGTGAACCATTTTTGAGGTATCGCGTTTTTTAGTTTTTTTTTAAATTAGTCAGAAATTGAACTTGAAAAATTTATTACAAAAAAAGTATCAAATTAAATCTATTTTTTATTTCTGATTTACAAAATCAATTAAACACTGGTTATTTCTCAATATTAAAACAGTAATTATCGGTCCAAATTTAAAAAAGCGAGACGGAAAACGAAAATTTTTCAATATTTTTTTGCGATCGCTTTCCACTAAAATGCCTTACAAACAAAAAAAACGTTATAGAACTTGGCTTGCAGAATATTTTAAAAACTTAACTGTTTTCTTAGCTCTCCAAAAATGCATAACAACTAGGAACTTATTTATAAAAAAAACTGAAAAAAATCATCACAAAGGAAGCGGGCGGAAATTCATATTCGAACTAAACTAAAGAAGTTCTGACTCAGAAATGCAACTTCAAAAATTAAAATAAAAAAAAATACCAAATTTAAGTCAACTTTTGTTATTTGCTTTTGTACAAGATGAAATTGTTGTTCTTATGCAATATTAAAAAAAATATTATCTGTACACGTTTGAGAATACGAGGCCGAAAACTAAAAAATACATGTTTTTTTCTCAAACTCCAACATAAATTACACGAAAACAGAAAAAATTACCAATACATTTGGCGTGCAGATAACACATAAAAAAATTACGTTTTTCCAGCTTTCTAACGAGGTATTAAAACTAATATGAATTTTGTTAAAGATTGCTTGAAAAAATTTATCACAAAGAAAGTAACACGGAAGTCACGTCCGAACATAACTTAAAATTAACTAAAACTACATAAGTCACAGTTACGAAAAAGGATGCGTATCTGCGTAAGAAATGGAGGTAGCCATTTTGAAAATGAATTATAAAAATCCTGATTATTTAAATTTTAATTGTTTATTTTATTAGTTTTAAATTTGTTACTTTTTACAGAAATTATTGTTGTTATTTGTGTTTACGAGTATAACAGTTACTTTTGATACGAGTAGATTTAGTTAGTTGTTGGTAATTCTTTAGCTCTGCCTTCCCCACTTTGGGAATGAAGGCGTGAGTTTATGTATGTATGTATGTAGTTAGTTAATTTTAAGTTATGTTCGGACGTGACTTCCTTGTTACTTTCTTTGTGATCAATTTTTTCAAGCAATCTTTAACAAAAATCATATTAGTTTTAATAGCTCGTTGGAAAGCTGGAAAAACGTTAATTTTTTATGTCTTATCTGCACGCCAAATGTATTGGTAAATTTTTCTGTTTTCGTGTAATTTATGTTGGAGTTTGAGAAAAAAAACATGATTTTTTTTAGTTTTCGGCCTCGTATTCTCAAACGTGTACAGATAATATTTTTTTTAATATTGCAAAAGGTCAACAATTTCATCTTGTACAAAAGCAAATAACAAAAGTTGACTTAAATTTGGTATTTTTTTTTATTTTAATTTTTGAAGTTGCATTTTTGAGTCAGAAATTCTTTAGTTTAGTTCGAATATGAATTTCCGCTCGCTTCCTTTGTGATGATTTTTTCCAGTTTTTTTTAAAAATAAGTTCCTAGTTGTTATGCATTTTTGGAGAGCTAAGAAAACAGTTAAGTTTTTAAAATATTCTGCAAGCCAAGTTCTATAACGTTTTTTTTGTTTGTAAGGCATTTTAGTGGAAAGCGATCGCAAAAAAATATTGAAAAATTTTCGTTTTCCGTCTCGCTTTTTTAAATTTGGACCGATAATTACTGTTTTAATATTGAGAAATAACCAGTGTTTAATTGATTTTGTAAATCAGAAATAAAAAATAGATTTAATTTGATACTTTTTTTGTAATAAATTTTTCAAGTTGAATTTCTGACTAATTTAAAAAAAAACTAAAAAACGCGATAACTCAAAAATGGTTCACTTTTGCATATTGCATATGGAGATCAAAATTATCGCAAATGGTCACCCCTATCGCCTCCTAACGGGAATAGGTCGACTTACCAATAACCCTGTATATTTCTCAATATACCTAAGTATTTATATCGTTGTCTAGTACCCATAGTACAAGCCTAGAGCTTAGTTTGGGACTAGGTCAATTGGTGTGAGATTGCCCCGTAAAAAAAAAAAAAAAAAAAAATTTAATACATTTCCGTGTTTTATATTTTTTATTAGTTTCTTGCCTGGTCTAGTCGAAAAACCTGACTAGGTACATAAGAAAAGAGATAGGTTGCTTATCGCATTTTGTATGTACAGTCGGCCAAAAATGTGGTCTTGTACGTCATGGTACAAGAAGTTCGATTTTCCCTCGCAATAATATTACGACAGTGACAAGTGTTAACCTTAGCGATAATTAGATCTCACAGAAACTTTTGTTAAAACTGGTAATCCACTTTCTTGGCCGACCGTACGTGAATTTTTAGATTCATAATCCTCTTACTGGGTTACCCCATGTATTCTAGCACCATCAAACTTGAAACAACTAAAAAAAACCACCACTTAACGATCAAAGCATCTCTGTTTAACTTCTTACAATATCAAGTTGCGCGACTTGCGCATACGACGGTGCGGCACGTGTCGAGATCGCTACAAAGGGGTTAAAATGTTACTTATTGTCTAGTTAATAAAGTGAAAATTACATTAATATGGCTTAGGAGTCCGGTCTACACATGCTTAAATACACGAAATGAATAAATAAGTTAAAACGTGCAAAGTCTCTAATTAATTACCTTGAATAGTGATGAAGAAATCCTTTTTCAATGATTCCTTACTTTGTATGCAAATTTAAAAATAATTCCAGTTAGAAACAAACTAAAAAAAACATGGCGTCGGAAAAACCCGCATGGTCCATGTCACGTTGTCCAATTTTTTCTACGAAGCCGTGTGTCACTTTCGTACACATTTAAATTTCGGGGAAACCGATTCACTCGAGGCTGAACTAATTATGATGAGGTACAAACAATAAAGATACGCTTCAGGAAATTATTCATAAAAATAGATAAATCGCTATGCAAACATTTTTTTTATTATCTTTACTCTGACAGTATACTCGTACTACTTCTCTATCCTCCTCATTATAAATAAGAAAGATTGTAAGGAGGTTTGCATGTTCAGCTCTCAATCACGCATAAACGGCGGAACAAATTTAGATTTTTGCGGGTGGTAGGACCATCCATTAACCTACCGCCAAGCAGCAGTGTTCGCATTGTTGTGTTCCGGTTTGAGGATAAGACAACCGGTGAAATGACTAGCATAGAGGCATTCCATCTGAGTCCTCAGGGTTGGCAACGCATTTGCAGTCTTAGGATTGCATCGCAGTCCTGTGAATGCGAATGTCTATGGGTCACAGTTTCCACTTACCATCAGGTGGCCTGTGTGCTCGTTTGTCATCTCTATGACATAAAAAAAAAAAAAAAATAGGCATTCGGATAGTTCACATCCTGGATTAACACATTCCCGAAGGGTTTTATGCTTAGTCGTTTGTGTTATCCTTCTAAAGCCCAAGGTCCTACCCATAGTACTTATTCACTTTGTCATTCAGACCCAGCTCCAACGACAATAGCGTACCTCGGGCCTACCAGTAGGACTTAATAGAAAACCCGCCATTTTGTTTTCAAATTTCGCACTTAACGAATTTGGCGAGTCTTCCCTAAGTATTTTAAGTACTTGGGTCTGAATGAGTATAAAACAATAGTACCTACTACTGGTAGGACTACGGGTCGTAGTGACTACGAGATGAATTTTCGCCTTAGAAGGCTACTCATATGACTAACTTAGGTATTATTTTTGAACGCTTTTGGCCACGGTCGATTTAGTCATTACACCGACTGACTTAGTCCCCCCCACATTGGAACTTAGTGACGATAGCTACTACCATGATGTCCTTCAACCTACCGCCAAGCAGTAGTGTTTGCATTGTTGTGTTCCGATGTGGGAATAAGACAACTGCAGTCTTAGGATTAAAGTCTTAAGAAAGCAAATGGTTTAGGAACATACTTATCATCAGGTGGTCCGTGTGCTTGTTTGCCTTTGTTATGCTAGCTATAAAACACAACAAAGTGAACACTTTAAAGTTGAAACCTTTTTGATTGCTAGGAATTTTAGTAAGAACATAGGAAGGAAATAAATGTTATAAAATAACATAGGAAGTTATGTTTCGTTTGCCTTGACGTCAGTTCATAAGCAATGCCAGGGGCAGCCCGGTAAACGGTCGATTGTTGTTGTGAGAATGTTTTTGCGTAGCTCACGAACGCCTAAACCAAACACGTTTCTACGATTAGAAATGTAATCATTATGAGTAATTAACTCGAGTTGCTATGCAAATTGCATTTTTTTATTCACTTATTGAATTGGGATTGATCAAAAAAAATTACTCACGGTTTTTACTTTCTCATTCGAAAGAATAGAAAATTTTAAGACACCAATTTCATTATATGTATTTGATCTAATAGTTTTGTTTTAATATCTTTATTTATTTAGCAGACATTTTATGGATGACTTGATTATTTTAAATTTGGGATGGCATTTTCTAATAAATTACAACAATTAAATGATATCCAATGAAAAAAAGTGATTGTATTTGTGTATTAAAACCTACTATTTCAAGCTGTTTTCGCCTAACCCGTAAGATACACCTAGGAGGGCTTCAAGCCGAAAACGAAAGTCAAACAAAGGTTAAATATACTTTTGTCAAAAAAGTATCCAAAATAGATAAATATTTCAAAAACTTAACAATGCAATGTATTCCTCAAAATGGTTTTCGAATTGGAGTAATTGTAAAAATATGAACAATCCCAATCCACTCCTCATTTAACTACGAATATTTAAAACATACAATAAAAATCGTCTAATATTCACATATGCATGGCAATTTGAATTCCTCAAAATGGTTTTCCGAGTTTGACTATAAAAAAAACACGTCCCAACGTTGCTAAATATTTACTAAGAAAAAAAATATGTTACTGAGATCCAGCATAAATAAAAATAGTTTATTAAAACATTTTCAATATCAAAAAAACAGAGTTTAAATTTTTTAAGGTGTATCCCAATTGACCCACACACTTAAGATAATAAAAGAAAGAGTTAAAGAAAAGCAAAAAAACAACATGGCCGCAAGTATCAAATATCAATCGAACTACGAATAATCGACGAAGGTCATTAAAACTGACGCACAGACAACCATCGTTCCCGTTTAACCATAAACATTAACGGTGATGTAACTTCTATTTTGTCTCTGGCGGACTGCCAACAGTTGTCTATGACTGGTTCGCACAATTCTAAAAGTGGGACTGTTTTGGAGTTTTATTAGGATTTAAAAAATAACGGTTGAAGCGGTTTAGAAGGGAAAAAGACGAATATTGCCCGCCTTCTATGGCAATTCGGTAGAAACCGAATGGCCATGAGGTACCAAATCATAGCGGTAGGAAAGCAGTAAAAAACGGCTAATTGAATCTTCGCACCTGTTACAAATGCCATTCGTTAAAAAGAGTCGTCTATACATATATCAAATAGAAAATGAAAGACAAACACGAAGCCGTGCAGGCCAAATTGTAAAGTGTCGATAAAAATAGGATTACGCATTAGGATTAACTCTATACAAATTCTTTGATCTAACAAGTAGCAAATGGCTAAGCTTTCACTGACCAATAAATAAACAGACATACCGACTAACTTACTTTCCCATATATGACATAAAGCACTCGTATGTAATTGATTTTCACGCGGCACCATTTAGGGATGTACCAGATGAAAAAAACCATCGATGAATACGTCAAGGATCTTGGCACAATGTTTGGTAATAATGGGACAAAGACGCGTTTTTCTCTTAAAATCGGTTAAGTAAGTCGGACTCGCGCTCTGAGGGTCCCGTATCTAATTAGCGTGAGTCCAACTCACTTTTGCCGGTTTTTAGTAGTTGTTCTTTATGATTTGTACTATAATCATACCAAATTTGTTGCTAGTGTGTTTAACCGTGTTTACGCTGCAATCATCCATAATCGTTCTTGCGTCCATCCAAACTTTCGCATTCATAATTTCAGGAACATGTACTTATAGATGAACCACTATAAGTCAAAAATGTCTTATACTTAAGGTAAAAAGGAAACGACAATTTTTTTGTAATTTTCATACGAAACCTAAAATGAGTTTTGTGCTGTTTAAAATTTATAACAGAACTTCTTTTATATTAAATCACAACTTACGTCGAATCTTCGTTAAACGTATTTCACGAATGACATAATCTATGACACAAACAAACAAATATAATAAATTATCGATATACCCGTAGGCCATGACTATATCTCCTGTAATGGCAACAGAAAGCCTAGATGTCCTAATAAGGCCTGGCACACTTATAGAACCTTCTGACAGTAATAGGACTACTTATACAAGCTTTCTGCTTTTTGCGCGAGTTACCTTGACTAATTTATATGTTGATTTATTAGTGATAGACTTTTTAGGACCATTTGGTCATATTACAAGCATTTATAAAACTTAGTATATTTTGATGGTTCAAATCTGGCGATTGTATTTTAAGCTGGTTATTGGAATGGTCTGAAATGTTAAATGCAATATTATGGTGTCTAAGAGCTGATGTGATGATGGAGTTGGAAGGCAACAGGATCGCTGCTGTACCTACTCAGGGAAGAGCCACCGGATAAGGACTCGTTACACTGATAAGCAGATAATACTTGTACACCCTCTGCGGAGTTTTTCGGGAGTCTTAGTAAGAGCGTATGTGAGCGAGTGAGATACGAGTAACAAACTCGAAGCACTTTCTAAGAGCTATCTCACTGAACAATACTGAATCTGTATATCACACAAATATCACCCCTACGACACGAACCCCAAGCACTAGTTTTGTAGACCGGGTCACAAGCAACTAGGATAATCGCTTGCTTATTCATGAATAAATATTAGTGGCACAATTCTGTAGCGACATGGGCTAGCATTGAGCGCGCTATAAACTGATGGAAACGAGCAAGCATACTGAAAGTGACCCATTTTCGGCGCACACGTCTTTTATTACGCGTGCCCATTTGAACACGTCACCTGTCCGTTTTATAAAAAAAAAAAAAAAACTAGCAGGAGCATGTCAGACCATTCTAACACCCGTAGGTATTTATAGTCAAGAAAAGTAATTACTTGAGTATTAGTAGTGTCCAAAGTAGTGTTCCATAGGACTCGAGCCTTTTTAGCCCGAATTTTAAAGCTCCGGAGGTTTATTTAGAGCTGGCTTAATGGAATGGGTTTCAAAGAGCTAATGATTTTAATAAGGCCGCAGTCTTAAAAAAGGCTATAGCCTTTTTTGAAAGGTTTTAGCTTTTTTGAAGGCTTAAGCCTTTTTATAAGGTTGTAGCCGCTGACTTGAGCCGAGCTGAGACTTATAAAATCTTTAACTCGTAATCGTATATTATCAAACCGCGATTAGAATACAATTGAGCACATATGTCGTTTCTGAATTAATACATGAAATGACATTGTCAATGGTAGAGTGTGCAGATAAATGAAAATACTTATTTATGTACGACAGTTAAAAATTTTGGGAAAAAAACATAAATTATATTACCAGTATCTAATAGTTATATTTAGGAACACTATCAAAATTACCTTACACTTAGAATGACCATCAAAGACTTCAGACCTTCGTTTTATCATTTTCTTTATTAAAATATATTAATACATTGAATATGATTTCTCGGCACCGACCGTTTATAGTTTACCACGATTCATATTGTAAGTATAAGTACTTTATTTTCGACAGGTACAGAGATTCGGTAACATGAAAGTTATGTGGAAAATAATGACATTGATTTGTCAAATACTTTTATGACTTTTATATTTTTTTATAAAACAAATTACAAAGCATTTACCAAAATAGGTAGAGTTGTTATACGTACTGAATGATTGTGATAAAATATTCTTTGTAAATCTTTTATCTATGAGTGTCGGCAGTTAAACTACGAAGATATGATAGATTGACTTATAATTAATTGTATTTATCTATTATTTGTAGTTTTGTGCTAACGATACTTCCGAAGTGTATTCTCATCGCGGTTTGATAATACCGTGAACATTATGGATTATAATAAAATGAATGTGCTTATCACGTAACATATTCTTAAAAATCATTTGTGTATTTCTGTTGCCGCTATACAACAAATAATTAAATATTAATTAAATATTTTTTAAATTAAAAAATATTTTAGCCTCCGAGCCTAAAGAAGCTTGGAGGCCAAAATATTTTTAAGTCTCAATATTTTGACAAGGACTTTAAGTCTAAAAATATATAGCCTTTTATTAAGGTTACGAGCTCCGAGAGTCAAGGCTGCCAAATATAATAAGCCTTGGGGGCTAAAGAGCTTTATAGGCTTTCAGCCCTCTAGGCGTTAAAATCGAAGCCAACCTTAAAAAAAAGAGCTAAAAGGCCTTTGGAACACTAGTCAAAAGTCATATAAAAATCGTTACTTTAGTCATTACTTTTACTCAAGTACCTAATTACTTTTCTTGACTATAAATACGGGTGTAAGTGTTGGTATTCCAAAGCCGTAACTACAAACATAAAAATCTATGTCAAAAAATACGATGTGGAATAGTGCACCATCAAAAGAGCGTATCTTCACGGCACTTACGCCCTTTTGTTGAGCAGCGCAGTTTTTCGGTAATAACTCGAAAACGGTATATCCGATCGTCGACGCAGCAACAAATATATTCGCGCTCATCACACAAATATCTGCCGTTGCCGGGATTTGAACCCAGGACCGCTAGCTTCGTAGGCAGGGTCACTGCCAAGCCAACTAGGCCAACGCGTCGTGTAAGAGATCGTATATGATCTTGTAAAGCTCTAATCAAGTGAAATAAACCGGATCCCTTTGACTGCCATAGGTACATATCGTTGGTCATAATGTATTGTTAGTCATACTTTTTTTTGTCATAACTTCTTTCAGGGTGAAGTTAACAGTTTTTAATAAACGTTTATCGTGTAGATTAGTTAGGTTAGATTAGGTTAGTTTTATAAATGTCCAGAAATAATAACCGTGTCCTGAGAAAAATTCATTATGACTTGCGAAAATTATGACTTGAAACAGATTATGACTAAAAATAATTATGGCAGTCAATAGAGACCCGAAATAAACAGCCTATTTGTTAGTATGGGAACGGGCACTAAAGCTTGCGTTTGCGCAACGCGTGTTGTGTTGCCGCGCCACATGCCACTGGACTTCGGCGGATCCCTTGTCTGTTAACGTACAGTCAACAGCATAAATAAGTGATCATTTATGTACCTTGTCTTGTCACTTTAACGTCGTGTTTGAAATGTTATAAAAAATTATGAAACGATTGAAAGCGTAAAGGTACATAAATGATCACTTGTTTATGCTGTTGACTGTACGAATGGAATGATTCACACCATCGCCGTTATAGTGGGTATTCTTAACTTTACCCGACTGCGCGACGCCAAAGATAGTAATGTGTTTATCAGGCTTTATATATGTTTGTTTCTTTGTTGCGCTCTAGAAACTAAACGCGTGGTCCGATTTTGATGATACTCAGGAACAAATACTCGCGCTCATTACATAAATATATCTGCCTTTACCGGGATTTGAACCCAGGACCACTAGCTTTGTAAGAAGAGTCATCAATACTCATCAATAATCAGAGATGTTGCAATAAAACACATTAAACCATTGAACTTAAAAAACAAACACGAATCGGCGCACACGCAGCGTATAGATAAACGTAAACATACAAACGGTCCGCTATCTATTACGAAACATGTGTAACTGATACGAAAACTATGCATTTATTTGATAAGGATGACCTTTGATGTCACGTTACGGTCTATATTAAGTATAGCAAAAGTCGACATACTCGTACTACCTTTTCTTTAAGCCTATTTATTTATTTAATAATTGACACATTGATATGGTTGCAAAACGACTGACTGCTGAGTTTCTTGCGGCGTTTCTTCTCGGCAGTGGTTCTCTTGGGAAGCGCTGGTAGATTCTTGACGTGTAAAACTGCCCGTGCGGCCTATTTACTGAATGAATATATTTTATCTTTTATCTTCTTTCTTTCTCTTTGCGTAGTATGTGTGGTGTGAAACTGATTGATAGAGTAAGGAATGAAAAAGTCAGAGAGAAATGTGGAATAAAAGAAGATGTATTGACTAAGATTGAAAAGGGCATGCTTCGATGGTCGGTCATTTAGAAAGGATGGATGAAAGAAGATTGACGAAAGAGATATACAGATCGATAGTGAGTGGACGGGTCGGAAGGGGCCGCCCTAGGCGTACTTTTTCGAGTCAAATCGGTGAAATACTGGAAAAGGGCCGAATCTTAAGTACCCGAAACCGACGTGCGTGCATGACTCGATGTATGAATGTGGAAGAAGCGAAAGAAATTTGTCAAGATCGTAGCAAGTGGAAAGAAGTGGTCTCTGCCTACCCCTCTGGGAAACAGGCGTGATTTAATGTATGTATGTATCTTTTATCTTTTTATCACACCAGCAAAAAAGAACAAATATATTTATAAAAAAACCCAACGAATTGAGTGCCTCCTCCTTTTTTTGAAGTCGGTTAAGAGGATTGTGGAGCGGCGCTAAAATCTGAAAGCTGTCAAAAAAAACCATACAAATTTAGCTCCTGGCGATGACGTTTCTCACCCCCTAAATAAAGTCAGATTTCCACGATTTTTGAATATATGGTAGGTACAGTCAGCATTATAAATATACATTAGCAAGGTTTCAGGAATATAAATATACAACCTTATTCCCTTTCAGTAGAGTCGTGTTCACATATTTTTGAAAGTTTAACTGTGTCCTGATTATTAGACGTGACTGTACCGAGTTATTATACAGAACTAGGTTTTCTCTGGTTTTTTATGTTTCATTATAAGAAATATTTACTTGGAAGGGGAAACGTGCAGACATCGTTTTACATGATATCTACAACATATTCAAAAATCGTAAAAATTGTTTAAGGGTAGAGAAACGTTATCGCAATTTGTATGGGCATTTATAGCTTAACAACCCTCTTAATGATCGAGCATATTTCAAGTACACTTTAGCTATTTCGCGTTATTTAATACGAGGGTTAGGGTGGTCCAAAAAACATTTTTGTTGTTTTTTGACCAGGGCACCCCAGTAACTTATTACTTCCTATTTTCTTATTACTATGTCCAAAATATAGCTTTCTAGTTTAAGTGCAACACGATGCTCAAAGGACATCAAAATTTATTAAAATTTGGATTTTCATACAAAATTATGAAATAATAATAATTTTACACTTAATTTTTTTGTTCCAAATATAAACTGGACTTTTAAATAAAAAGCATCTAAAGTATTTTTAACATTAGGCTAAGATTAAGAGTTTAAGTTCTAGTGAGAGCCAAAGTGCTAAAAGGAGTAAGTTTCTTACATGAAAAAACTAGTATTTCGAAATTATTTATATAAATATGATTAAATATTATAATAGATAATGTTTAATTACGCGAAAATGATCAGTAACAAATTTCCGGATACATCGGATTTTGGATATTCGCAATCCGGATGTGCAAACGTTGAGGTAGGGAGTGCAATCCGGATTCGTTTTGTATGGGGAAATCCGGATTAAATCCGGATTTCCTTACAAAATAAATCCGGATTTGCAATCCCTACGTTGAGATCGTTGAGCACCGCTTTATCCTTGACATAGAAAACTGAATGTTCACTTGGATTCGTTTTAAAACATAAGTAACCAAATAAGCG
Organism: Acleris laterana; assembly: GCA_963966035.1. Classification (NCBI taxonomy): domain Eukaryota; kingdom Metazoa; phylum Arthropoda; class Insecta; order Lepidoptera; family Tortricidae; genus Acleris; species Acleris laterana. The sequence goes on along the minus strand of OZ014463.1, from coordinate 9,299,468 downwards.
GGTGCCGTGACTTTTAACTGCACTTTGATTTTTTCCCATACAAACGTGGACCACCCTAACGAGGGTATATCTCTATCCTGTCTTAAAATACATTTGTGTCAATGTATAATGTTACCCATCACAGAAATAAATAAATAAAACAACTAACTTACGTCGATACTACATTTAATTTTAAACTCAAATCAGCTGCGTTTAAATTCAAATTGGAACAATATTTTTTTTACTTACGTTACTAAGTGTCGAATAATACCATAAATTCGGGTGACCACACCTTGTCGCTCGGCCGTGACGAATGGTGTTAAATATTAGGGTAGCCATGGTTGTGGTGAAAGTTGGGACACGTACCTGAAATTAAAAAAAACTATTGTGACATTTGTGTTTCGGTTTTTTAACTTAACTGTAGAAAAATATGCATATAAACGTATGAGATTATTAAGAAATTATTATTATCGATTCAAGTTAATCATTTACAAAAAGTTATAATTGAATTGCATCGTTAATATGCTTATCTGAGCTGCAAACAACTCATAAACTTTTATGACGTCATTAACCATAATTAATTAATATTAAAAACTACTGGTCGACCTTTTACAAATGTCATGTTGACATGAGAATGGATAGCATTGATAAAATATTTATTTTCATACTTTTATCAATAATTAAAATAAGAAAACATACAACGATCAAATTTAAAAACCGCCACTTGTAAGTACATTATTATTATATAAATGTATTGTGAAATAATAAAATAAAAACAATTGTCTTTCTTACTTGTCAGTATTAATCGAAAACAGGTGTAAATAAACCCAATTCACACAAATGGCCAAAAAAGTTACTAACCTAAATTTATCAATATATTTTTTAATGTTCAAAATACCTGTTACGTCAATTATTTTAAGATGACAACAGACATTTTAGTACCACAATCAATACCATTTAATTCCCCCTTAGATACATAAATGACGCAATATCGAGTCCTAGAGTGACAATTCCTTTTTTTTCATGGTTACTCTTCATTTTGCCCGCACATGGCGTCATGGCCCACTGGGCTCGACCTCTTTATGGGGTCAAGTTTACAAATTGGTAGAAAATTATGGGTTTTATATCAATTATGGGATTATTGGGCAATTACCAAACGTTTTTCTACGTTAATGATGACAATTTATGGATAAACGATATAATATATAAAATTATACAATTGAAAATAATATATAAATTGTAATTTTATTGCAACTATGTAATAATCAATTTTTTTATCGTTAAACACGTGCGGAAGTACGCTGTTTTATTTACATTAATTTAATCCAGATTCGAAGCATAGTTTGTTAAAAAATCATATTGTAATCGTAAAAAAAATATTATGACACGTTTTTAACATGTCATAATTTTAACTCGTTGTATCGTATAATCATAAACCTAATTAAGCTAAAGTATGCTTTGTCACATTCTATAAAATTAAAATACCACAATGATATTAAAGGACAAAGCATATTTGAAGCTAAAGTATGCTATAGCGGGTTTTTGAATAAGAGATTAACTGTCTAAATAATGATGTGCCGTAGTTTTTTTTTTAAATCACAACACGACTTTTTATAAGCATCTAGGCAAGTCAATGCCCTAGAGTGTATGGGAAGAGTACTCCAGTACAAACAAACTTATCTAACATAAATATTATGATTATGGAGTGCTAAAGTTTTTATAAAAATCCACAGAGCGATGAACCGTTGTTGGACTATATTTAGATAGCACTTCAGACGCGCTTGCCTGATCTTTTACTAGCTTTTTCTAATTAGGGTTCCGTACCCAAAGGGTTAAAACGGGACCCTATTACTAAGACATGTTTCACAATAACACATAATACTAAAAACAGAATTAGAAAATAAAAAAAAGGGGCGAATACAACGTAGCAGATAATTGTAGGGAACCCTTCGTGTGCGTGTGCGCTTTTTTATATGGTATTATACCTACAATTAAAATCGTTACGATGTGGATTGAAAGAAGATGTAGTGACTAAAATCGAAAAGGGTATGCTAAGGTGGTTTGGTCATTTAGAAAGGATGGATGAAAAAAGAGTTACGAAAGAGATATGGCGAGCGAGAATGAGCGGAGATGTCCGTAGGGGACCTCCTAGACGGACCTACAGTGATCAGATTCGCGATGTACTGAATAAAGGCCAAATCAAAAGCACCCGAAACCACCGTACGTGCATGAAGAGATTAATGAATGTAGAGGAAGCGAAAATTGTGTGTTTAGATCGGTGCACCTGGCGTTCTATAATCTCTGCCTACCCCATTGGGAGACAGGCGTGAAGGTATGTATGTATGTGTATGTTAAAATCGTTATAATTTTTGAACATTGATTATCTTTTTTTATTTAAAAGGGTGTACAGATGTAGCGAATAATCCTTTCCCGTCGTTTTTTGTCGGACTAGTTCGTATTTATCTAGCTTTCTCAATTAGATTCAGTACCCATCAATAAGCTAACTGAGAAAGCAAGATGAATACGAAGTTATCCGACCAAAACCGATGGGAAAGGATTATTCACTACATCTGTACATACCACGTTGTTACCATTGACTCTTTAAATTGATTTGACGACCCGTGTTGGCCTGGTAGTTACCCTGCCTGCGAAGCTAGCAGTCCCGAGTTCAAATCCCGGTAAGGTCAGATTTTTGTGCGATGAGCGCGAATATTTGTTTCTAAGTCATGGATGCTTTCTGTGTATTTAAGTATGTATTTATAATCGTTGTCTACCTATAGTACAAGCCTAGAGTTGAGTTTGGGACTAGGTCAATTGGTGTGGCGTTTTCCCGTGATATCCCGTAATTCTTGAAATAAGGTACCTAGGCTCTCCCACGGCACCCCACTTACAGAACACCACAACAAGCATACGTGGGGATAAGACCACGGTGAAATTACTAGCAAAGAGGCATTTAATCGTAGTCCAAAGGATTGGCAACGTTTTGGCAGTCTTGGAATTGTGACCTTAAGAATGAAAATGTCTATAGGTCCCAGATCCCACTTAGCATCAGGTGGCCTACTGTTTACCTTTTCTATGCCGTCAAAAACTGAAAGACAAGTAAACTCATACATACATAAACTCACACCTTCATTCAAAAGTGGGGTTGGCAGAGCTACAGAATGACCAACAACTCATCTTGCACAATTAGACTAAGAAGTTTACCAGCGTATTAGTGACAGGTTGCAAGCCCGTCTCCTAACAGTACTGCAAGCCTTTATTCCCTTAGTCGCCTCTTACGACATCCACGGGAAGACATGGCAACAACTCGGGCAAATAATCCTATTAAAAACAGAAAACATACAAAATAACTAAAAATAATTGACCAACACGGAATTCAGAACGTAACTAGGCTATTTACAACCTAACGAGACCTAATTCCGGTAAGTGCTCCAATAACCTGAGTGCTTCAACCTAGATCTGTTTTATAATGTTTGGATGTGTTGAAATGTGTTGAAAGAACTGCTAATTACGAGGTAGGTATTTTTTTATAATAAAAGTTTTTTTGGGTCCGTCCGGATCGCTACCACCATCTTATCCATTAACCTACCGCCAAACAGCAGTGTTCTCATTGTGTTCCGGTTTGGGGATAAGACAGCCGGTGAAATGACTAGCATAGAGGCATTCCATCTTAGCCTCAGGGTTGGCAACGCATTTGCAGTCTTAGGATTGCATTGCAGTCATGTGAATGCGAATGTCTATGGGTCACAGTTTTCACGTACCATCAGGTGGCCTGTGTGCTCGTTTATCTTCTCAAAAAAAAATGTCGATGGAGTTAATCTAGTTTGTGACCTATGAAGCTAGCGGTCGCAGGTTCGATCCCAGGTCAGGGCAAATATTTGTGTGATAAGCGTGGGTATTCGTTTCTAAGTCTTGGATGTTTTCTATGTATATCGACTGCGCTTTTTTAGAAATATTCCGCTTCATTTTAAAGGCCACGAAATACTATCTGTCAGTCACGAAACTAGTCCATAAAAGGAAGTTAAACGGTTACACACGCCAATAAAAGTATTTTTATATCACAATCATTACAAATAGATTTAAACGGAGTCTAAAGCTCATAAATTACTCTATTATTTCTATGAAAGAAAGGCCGTAAACAAATAGTTTTCGCCCCGGGACTGTCCGAGGTTAATAATCCATTAAACGTGGACACATTACTATTTTCAAATGATTAGGGGAACCATCATTGTGGGTAAAACCATTTATATTTTTTAAATTATGCTATGTTTACAAGATCGTTTTTTTTTTAATTCAAAAGGCATGCATTTGATTAAAATTATTAATTGGAATGATAAATATAGTATAGTACCCCAAAGAAAATGTTAAACACTTTAGTGCACTGTCATAATAAACTTCAAACTGAACATCAAATGACAGGTATGACAATAACAATGGTAGTCACAATGACAAGGTTCTAAGTTTTGTCATTATTTTTATTGGGTGACTGTACCTCTTAATACCAAAGTGTGGTACCAAATGGGTCCCACGGAATAGAATTCAGGTGCGGTAGACCAAGGCGATGTTGGCGAGATGAGCTTGATGCCTTCAATCAAGCCTTTTCAATTTAGCAGCCTAAAATGTGTTTTATTCGCTCTGACTGGACTACTTACACTAGCCGCTGCGATTTCGCTCGTTCGTCCGACCGTCCGTTGTTTGTGTGAGAATAACACCCCTGCACAATCGCCTGCTATGTACAGGGTGAAATCTGTCGTGAATCAAATGATCACCTCTGTGTTCTACCCACCAATACGAACAATTTTCACTATGGGACCAACTCTGAAATCACGAAAAAAAAACCAGCTGCTTCATACATTTTGGTCGAGTACGTATTGAACTTTTCTATGAAACAGCTGTTTTTTTTTTTGTGATTTCAGAGTTGGTCACATAGTGAAAATTGTTCATATTCTTGGGTGGAATACAGAGGTGATCATTTGATTCACGACTTAGATCACACCCTGTATACATATAAACCTGGTCACCGTTCGTTGAAACGTTTTGGTGAAAAACGCGTTATGGGTCAGTGGTTTTCAATTGATGCGAGGAGAAACAATATTGAACAGACAGTAAGACACCAACTCAAAAAAAAATTGTAATGTGCTCTGCTTTTCATTCTTAGGGCCTCTATAGTTGAATGTACAGTTTTTTTTATTTCTTCAACTTTATTGTATAGATTGATATAATCATGGTCACCCTACATAAATGGGTGACCACGCTTAACGCGTGGTTAGCATTAGGTCCCTCGTGGTTAATGTTCTGTGAATTCGGCGCCTGCGCATCCGGTTATTAGAAAGGTTAGAAAGGGTTTAAAATGCGTCGAAAATTCGGCCTACAAAGAACTCGAAGGGGAAACTTTTTTTGATGGTTTGGAAATGGGAAACGAGCACACATGCCACCTGATAACTTGATTAAGAAGACTATCATCATAATTTCTGTGCAAGAAAAAATAAAGTACGCGTCTTATTTTCAGTAAGTATTTGGGAGACAGAGCGTCGCTCGGGTTGAAAACGAACTTTCCCCAAGATGACAACTTGACAGATCGATTTCTTATCTACAAACACCCCTTTTCCGCAATGTTCATCAAAATCGTTGAAGCTGTTTTCGAGAACTTGGTTACGAATGAAAAATAAACAACACGTACGAACTAATTTTCTAATCAAACTTATTTGGTGCCGTCTGATGATTTTTAGTAGGTATAAACACTTTAATCGACTGTATCACAGGAACCAATCGAGTCTGCTTAGTCGAGATAGTTTTCCTTTTAAGATCTTTATAATATCCTTTAATTTAAGAGTGTAAAATTACACATTTTTATAATTTGTTTTGGCTGTAGTGGGGCAGTATCTCTAGTGAAAATTAAACTTTTAGGATCGTATTAATAAACTAATCTCAACTCTAATGCTCGTCTTGAGATGCGTCAAAAATGACAGTGTTATATGGTTTGACGTTTACTTTGACGTATCTTGTGACGCGCATCTCAGCAAAGATGAGTTTATTAAATAAGGGCCTTAGAGAACCTTACAAAAAGATGACTGGAACTGTTAAATCAGGTGATCTTGCCGACTAGTGAAAATCACCAAAAGAGATATTAGACGACCCGGAAACTACAATTCCGCGTTCTTGGGGAGTAGTCATGTCTAGTTGAAGTGTATTTTGTATCTGTTTAACTTCATAAATGTCAAAGATGAGCTGACATTTGCCACCATTTTTTTAAATTATAGCAATTTCCAACAGGGCTATGACTTTTGCGCCACCTAATACTAAAGTTTTTCAAGCGCATCTTTCCCTTCGTGCACAAAATGCATCATTGCCAGTTATTTCTGATATATTATTTTTGGCCGCGTTCCACTTTCTTACGTAATTGGGCCGCAGTTTTGTGGATTAGAGATGCGCTCGCGCTGGTGTTCGAATTTCAAACAAAACCGTTGCAACAAAGTTTTCATAGACAATTAGACAGACAATTGAAGTTTGTATTTGGAACGCTTTTTTTAGATAAATGTATCGCATAGATTCTTGAACCTAGAAATTATTGATTAGAGTTTAATGGGCAGGATGAAAGAGGGCCAAAATATTAAGTATTTATTTAATAAGAAAAAGATGTTGCATAAGGAGACATTTTCTTATTAATTATACGTTATCTTAGCTAAAAACCAATGAATGAAGTGAAGTTTTTAAGGCTTGCTTTTTTATTTAAATATGGCGTACCTTAATTTGGTTCCTTGTTAATTAATTAGGTAACAATGAATGAAACAATTCTATCGACAGACTGCCCGCTGACAAAAGAGCCCATCCCTAGTGCGTTATTTACGATTCAGACAGATAGACATCGTGTTATTGGATATATTAATGGATATACACTTCGGCATACGGAAGCTTTTTTAAAGCCCGATTATCAATCTCTTTTATAGCAGATGTTCTTTATGTTTTATGGTTTTGTGATGAAACTGCTGGTGTTATTATTGATGTTAGACAATACGGCCACCATTTTAACCGTTTACTGTTCCTGGATTTCAATCTTGGTAATAGATAAGCAGGGTAGGCGAGTTAAGTAGTCCCGTCAGTACGCACAAATCATATCATAGCGCGTGCATTTTCAATTTAGCAGCATGGTTTCTGCCGATGGATCGAACGTATAAGGCTGCTTAATTGAAAATGCACGCGCTAATATGTGTTTTATTCGCTCTGACGGGACTACTTAAACTCGCCGCTGCGATTGCGCTCGTTCGTCCGACCGTCCGTTGTTTTTGAGAGAATAACACCCCAGAGCTCGGCAGGGGTGAGCTGTTTTTAGAGTTTGCATAACATGGATATACCTTCTTATTAAATGGTAGATGTGGTGTAATTTAATAACTAACATAGACTGCATAGAGGCATTCCATCTTAGTCCTCAGGGTTGGCAACGCATTTGCAGTCTTAGGATTGCATCGCAGTCTTGTGAATGCGACTGTCTATGGGTCAGTTTCCACTTACCATCAGGTGGCCTGTGTGCTCGTTTGTCTTCTCTATGACATAAAAAAACTAATGAAATTATTTTATTTATTTTTACTATGATTTTTACGTCGCCATCGGCATCAAAACAATCAAGAAAAATGCGTTGGAATTTGAAAATATAGAAAAAATTATAGCTGTTTATTACAATAACAAAGAAAATTTAGAATATATAAAAAAAAATAGTACTTACTCGTTTTTCACATTGTCATTTTAGTTTCATTATAATTAATGATGTTTTATTTTCTGTTAACATTTATTTTTAAGTTGTATCTATATTAATATCTACACTTGACACTAATGACGTAAAAATTTTATATTAGATGACAGACTAAATCGCAGGAAAAGCTAGTATTTTACAAATGACACTGACTCAGTTTTCAGAATACAAATAGCGAATGACGCGCCCGAGCAATTCGGCGGAACATGCGTTTAGAGCCAGCTCGTTTGGCACAAATATATAATTATGACGCTATATTTCATAGTTTACTGAACCCCTGTGCTAAATCGTTGCATCTTGGCCTCATTTTTAGAGATTACGTTTACACAGTGTGTTACCAGCACTCAGGCTTTTTTTAAGTAGGTTAAAATAACGAATACCTGTAACGTAACTATAACTATAATTTAATTAATAAACAAATTTTCAGGCTTTGTTCACTTTCTCACAAAATTTTAAGTGCCAGAAATGTAAAGCACAGCAATTCGACAAGTGTAAATGACAACGGATACTTTGATTGTTATGATTTGCCCCCTTACCACGCCATGCCTTGTACTAAGCAACAGCGATACTGATAACGATGAACACGCAGCACATGCATTTCATTAAAAAAATTCAGTATCTAAGAAATTTAATTGTGAAGTTATTTTAATTATTTTTTAAGTGATAATACTTGCAAACAATTGCTGACACAATATATTATCGGCAGTTTTAATAAATGCCCGCATGCCGGTAACACACTGTATATGCAAATCCTATAATTATGCCAAGGTTATGAATAACTTTTTGATTGACAGACCCCTGATTGAATGGTGACCGGGTGGTAAGCGGGTGTCCCTCAGAATCCCTAACGTTTGTCTTAACACATCGTTTGTCCGAATTTTCATTTGCCCAAAACTGGTTTTCAGCTGAATCAGGCAACTTTTAAAGTTTTCCAACTAGGTCCATATTGGCTTATATACTTACCTAAAATTTGTGGTCCGAATGTTACTCATAAATCATCGCAACTCATAGTGTTTTCTCTGAAACGGTTTTTGTTTCAAGGTTTTTATAAAATAAACCTAACCCATTTACCAGCTAGACATTTCAAAAATCCAGAAATTAGAAACCGTTTAAAAAAAAACATTTTATAAGTTGCGAGGATTATGAAGTAACAATACATTCGGACTTAAAGTAATTATATGAACTTTGGCGCACCTGTTCAAAAGATATACCTGGCTGTTTAAAGATAGGACACAAAACCTATAAATTGAATCTACGTACAGTCAGCATCAAAAGTAGCTAAGCAGAATAACCTGCTCAAAATGATCTAGACACGACGTATTCTCTTGACAATAGAGTCGAGTGCAGATCATTTTGACCTCTTCGGGTGCGTAGCTACTGCTGCTGACTGTACCTAAGTACTTAACAGTAAAAGTGCACCTCGATACACTTTTACCTTGCAATCAGCTGTTAACCATACAAATTAGTTAAAAAGGTGCGAAAGAGAGAGCGTATCGAGCGGAGTACATGTAATTAGCACAGCGATGTATAATTTGGGCGGTGCAGGGTCACCGGTCATATCCGGCCGGCTGTGCCCGAAGTGATAGTGTTCTGCGTTTTGAATAATAAGGGGATTGGGAAATATGTGGTGTTGCGGCGATTCGGTGATATTCAGTGTTCGGAATAGGTAGTGCAATTTCACGGGATCTCGGTGCGTAAGCTTAGTATGGATATAACTTGCAATCCCGGATTTTCACTTTGAAAAGTTTTAAAGTTTGTGTTTGGTTTAAAATAAATATCAGGGGACATTACACAAATTGACCTAGCCCCACAGTAAGTTCAAAACAGTTATTTATTTATAATTTTGACAATTATTATACTGCTAGTACAAAGTTGGTATTGACGAAATTATGTAGACACTTTAATTTTGACATTCTTGCAAACAAGAAACCTTTTTTAATAATTATCTTTTTATTTATAAAAATACGAATCCCGGAATCCCGAGTCTTATCCATATTATTTATAATGTTTGAAGTCATTCACCCGAAATTGCACTACCTACTCCGATCACTGGTGATATTTTAGGGTTCCGTACCCACGGGACCCTAATAATATACATGCGCTGTCCGTCCGTCCGTCCTAACTTTAAACAGCTGTATCTTCTGAACCGTAAAAGATAGCGGGTCGATTGTGTTTTTTTATTTTATTAGTTAAATAAAAGAAAATAAAGTGCAACGATAAAGGGGTCCCAATGCGTAAAAGTTTGATTTCACGTGTTTTTAAACATAATCTACAAGCGTTAAATTTGTTATGATTAAGTATAGTACAAATCTAAAAAAACTTAAAAAATGGCCAAGTGTGTGTTGGGCTCCCGCTGATTCGATTCTAAAATTGAATTCAAATCGGAAAATAATAAAACGGTACGGTACGGTCCGACTCGCATTAGACCGAAATTTAAAGGAAAAGAAAAGAGATAGGTATACCGTTTGTATGTACTAACACATAAAAGATAAAGATAAAAGACATTTATTCAGTAAGTAGGCCGTACGGGCACTTTTTTACACGTCAAGAGATAGATCTAGTCATCTGAATAAAAATATTTATAATTATTTATTATACATATACCTCTATACGAGTTATAGGGTAGAAGTACCATTTGTGGCCACTTAAGGTTGAAATGAGTATCAAAAGAACTGTAAAATTAAAAATAATGTGTGTGTGTGTGTCTGTCTGTGGCACCGTAGCTCTTAAACAAGTGAACCGATTTTTTTATTTTAAAGCATTTTTTCTAGCTGTTGTTCTTAGCTAAGTTCTATGAAAATCAGTTGAGCCATTTAAGAGATATCAGCTCTGAAAGACTATTATATCGACATTTTTATATATCTAATGTTTGTTTTGAACGAACCTAATAAAAAATACACTTTAATTTACAAAAATAAAAAAAGACACAAAGAACATGTCATTAAGCAATATTAAATAATATTACACAACCGACCATTATAACACCGTTACGAAGGAGATAACAACAGTTCCCGTATCAAACTTGGACCACACATATCGCCATTGCTGACCCATATCTTTAAATACGATACGTAAGTTTCATTGTAATCGATAATTAATGCAAGTTCATTCATTTTTAATTAGTTGGCAACTTCCTGTGTCGACAAAAAAGAAGGTTTTTAAAGCATTGACTAAATACTGGTAAAGGGCCGAATCTTAAGTACTTACCCGAAACCGATGTATGAATGTGGAAGAAGCGAAAGAGATTTGTCAAGATCGTAGCAAGTGGAAATAAGTGGTCTCTGCCTACCCCTCTGAGAAACAGGACTGATTTAATGTATGTATGTACCTATGTATGACTAAATAGTTGGTGGTGGTTGATTTTATTTTTATTTCTAGTATTTAAATTATGTACCTATATGTATACAAATAATATTCTCATACAGTGGAAACTGGATAAGTGGAACCTGGGTTAGTGGAAAACCTCTTTAAGTGGACCCAAGGACCCAAGGAATTACCTCTGTAAGTGGAATTTTGGGACCTCTGTAAGCGGAATCGATTTTTTCAAAAAAATCTTATTTTTACCTCGTAACTGGAAGCAGCCGTCTCCGAAACCTCTATGAGTGGAATAGCTCGGCGTTATAAAATTTCTATTTGTTATAATAATGTTATAATAATGTGACTCAGGTCAACAAAGCAAAATGACGGAATTTTTCATTAAAGTACAATCGGTACATTGATTTATGTATTTAAGCATACTGGTTCCTCTTGCACAAACTAATGTTAGGAGTGATTTCGTTTAAAATATAAGTTACAAAGGACAGATATTATTTTTGTATACGAGTTCTGTGGATTATTTACAGCATTGCTTTTTTTAAAGTCAGAATTACATACCTATTTTTTGTTAATACATACATTAATATGTATCTATGTACATACATACATATTTCATAAAAGATGATTACTTATTGTATAAGTCTTGATCTTTTATTTGACCATATACGTGACCTCTATAAGCGACATTACTAGCATCCACAACCTCTGTTAGCGAGAGCCTCTGTAAGTGAGAAAACGTTTTATTTGAACCTTGTTAAGTGGAATACTGGATGAATGGAAAACCTGGATAAACGGAACTAAACAGCCGGTCCCTTGCGAATCCACTTATCCAGTTTCCACTGTATATAAATTGAGATGCTACGGTTAAGATATTAATTTCTTTAAAAAGTTCTCTTAGGGAGTTACGGGAATTTAAGTTGTAAATATAACGAATGGTCCTTTTTTGTAATACAAATATAGTTTGTAAGTCAGCAGCCTTACCCCAAACCAGAATACCGTACGACATGACACTATGGAAATAACTATAATAAACTAAGTGAGCTGTCTCAACATTGGTTAACTGTCTCATTTTCTGAACGACTTAAGGTGCCTTAGTTCAAGATACATCGCACGTTTAATCAAACAAAGAATTAACTCAAAACAAAATTCAGTTTTAGATAAAACTCTACTTTTAAAAGTTAGGGTTAAAATTCGAATGTATTTCTATTTAGAGATATTTCTTTGTTTGATTAAACGTGTTGTATTAAATTCAAAGGAACTAACCGAGACTCGAACTCACGACCCCGTGTCAAAATCGTCGTAACACGCCCGTCTCATAATTCGAAACTAACATATCGACACGTCATTTTTATCTCACGAAGTATCAAATTGACCATACATCCTGAAAGAGACAGCTACACAATCCCTGAGGCGGGAAAGGGATGAGTGTACACGACTGAACATCCTTGAGTGAGACGGATGTATGGATGGGTATTAAGGGGAGAACGGGATGGCATCAAAGCAGGCCGACCGACAGATCGTATCAAGTTCAGAGGAAATATGCGGTTTTATTGTAATAAGATTTTAGGGTTCCGTTGTAGGGATAATTAAAGAGTTGTATCATGTTTGAGATAGGATCATAAATGGCCTTTTTTATCGCTTTTATAAAGCAAACAAGCACACATACTTTCTGATGGTAAATGGTCTATGTGAGCCATGGACATTATTTTATGACAAGTAAAAGGCACACTATAGGTAGCACATAAGCATACCTAGGAATTTACGGGGCAAAATTAAATGACAGCTAGGGATTGCCTATATCGACGCGATAGCGTAGTTGGTAGTGACCCTGCCTACGAAGCTATCGGTCCTGGGTTCAAATCCCGGTAAGGGCAGATATTTGTGTGATGAGCGAAAATATTTGTTCCTGAGTCATGGATGTTTTCTATGTATTTAAGTATATATTTCTCTATATAAGTATATATATTTCATTTCATTCATTTGTTTTGCAACCAATTCAGGACCTTAGGAATTTTGTATTAAGAGTGAAGTGTCCATTCTGCCTGACGCCTGTCATGCCTGTCAGCTAGAAGTGTCCATCATTGGTACCGTCACCGTAATCGCAAGTAACACGTATGTACGGAACACTCCACACAATTTATCTGTTCTTTGTCTTGTATATTGCTTAATTTTCATGCATTTGCGATAATAACTGAGCACTCTTATTCACTGCCACAGAATAAGAATTATATGTGATTTAGGCACACATGAGTGTCACTGGCAGGCGATATCATAAAAAGAGGAATTTTGATTGCTTCCCGTTATTAAGGTTTTTTTGAGTGTTTAAAATTTTGCGTGAACAAAAGCTAAAGTATAATAAACAAGTGGTCTTAAACTTAACAGTTGTTTATAAAAATCCTTTGTGTCTGTACTTTTCTCTCTCTCGCACTTATACTCTCTTATGCAAGTTCTACCGAAGTTACCCAAACCCGTAAAAGTAAGTGCACTTTTCTTTCCATAGAATAAATACTATAGCATTGAAATCAAACTATAAAAATAACGACAGACGTTCGTTAACCTTTTTTTATTCATAACTAGCGACCCGCCCTCGCTTCGCTTCGGCTTATGTGAGTTTTCTGTAACACCCGTACATAAACCAGAATCTATTATACATATAAACCTTCCTCTTGAATCACTCTATCTATTAAAAAAAGCCGCATCAAAATCCGTTGCGTTGTTTTAAAGATCTAAGCATACATAGGGACAGACAGCGAGAAGCGACTTTGTTTTATACTATGTAGTGATGAGTTAAATAAAGAGATACGCATATACATATACATATACTTTCGCTATCTGGTAGGTCGGCATAAGGTTTGAATAGATCTGTCTCTGTCTGATCTGCATCTGTAAAGCCCTAAGAATTTAGAATTTGACCTTGTGACCGTGACAGTTAAAGGAGAAAAAACAGACTAGTTTTTGTTTCATTTCCTCTTATGAAATACGTATTATAGAAAGTAAAAAAGGATGGAAGGAAAGAGGAAGTCTGGCTTCTATGTAATTATATCCTTAATAAAACAATTATCTTATAATTAATTACGGAGTAATTTCCATCGGAATTGTAATATTATTTACCTGCTGATTAAGTCAGTGATTGTTCATAGTTTTTTTAAGCAATGGTGTTTTAGTAAGTTCTTTTTTTATAGAGAACACACAGGCCATCTGATGGTAAAGTGGGATCTCAAAACCATAGACATTTGTATCTACAAGGCTATTACTTAGAATGCGTTTCCAACCCTGAGGACTAAGATGGAATGCCTCTATGCTAGCAACTTTTCACCGGACATTTAATTTGCAATCGGAAGACTACAACAGTATTGCCAACTCTGAGGACTGAGATGGAATGACTCTATGCCAGTAATTTCAGCGGGGTGTTGCGAAATGATGAGATGTGATGCGATGTTGGCATTTATAAGACAATGCCAACATCGCATAGAGCATCCCCGTGTGGTTGCCGGGTTAGAATAGTGCCACTCCATGTCTTCCCGTGGATGTCGTAAGAGACGGCTAAGGGAATAAAGGCGTATACCTAGTACTGTTAGGCGATGGGCTTGCAACCTGTCACTAATACACTGGTAAACATCTTAGCCTAAGTGTGCAAAATGTGGTTACAGAATTATCAACAAGTTTTTAGAGTTGTTGGTAATTCTGTAGCTCTGCCTACCCCACTCTGGGAATAAAGGCGTGAGTTTATGTATGTATGTATGTATGTATGCATAGAGCATAGGCATAGAGTCATTCCATCTCAATCCTCAGAGTTGGCAACACTGTCGTAGTCTTCCCATTGCAAATTAAATGTGTATGGGTTTTAGATTTCACTTACCATCAGGTGGTAAGGTCTGTGTGGTCATTTGCACGTAAAAATAATCTTATAAGTACCTTAAACCTTCCTTCGTAATAAACCCCCGCGTTTACCTACATTCGGTACCCTTGCGTCACGTGCACTAATTCATGATTGAGTGAGAGATGAGTTTCAACAAGCCTAATTCAAATGTAATTAATCTACGATGACTACTATCTCAAGACTGGTTATCGCTTGATTACACTTTCATGATTACTTGATTACTTTTATTTTTAAATTAATTCCTTCCTTGGCAAGGCGTTGAGTTTTTATTACTGTGTAATCTTAGCACCTTGTCGATCGATTTGAATATTGATTATAGAGTATAATCTGGTTTTAAGACGAGGAATGATTGGTTCAAGATTAAGTTATCTTTCAATCGATATTCTTTTATAATTTGATAGGATGGTAATTTTGTTGCCTGACAGCGTGAAACCAAATGAGTTTAAAAGTATGTGTTTAGGTTTGCTTGTGATCAAAAATTGAGTTTTACTCGTACTAGTGAAGTATAAAAAAAAACGTACAATGTTTAATCTTATACTGCATTAAGCTGTATAGTCTATACTTTTAGGTATTTACATAAATGTAAACAATCCAAACCACGTGACATTGTTAAACAGCCAATCAAAACTGTTTTATTGCACTTTGACTGATATGTATTGGCTGATATTGATATTGGCTGAACTATATCACGTGGTAGTTTAGTTAACATTTTTTTAAATACCTGAAAGTATAGAATATAGACTAGTGCTTTAAGTTTAAGACAACGATAAAAACAGTAAAGAAATATTTCAATAAATAAAATAAATAAATATCTAGGGACAGCCTCATACAAATCGACCTAGTCCCAAAACTAAACTCCAAGCTTGTACAGTCAGCATCATAAATATGTAAACATTTACAAGGTTTTAGAAATATATATAAAAGCTTATTCCCTTGCAGTAGAGTCGTGTTTACATATTTTTGAAAGTTTAACTGTGTCGATGTATGAATGTGGAAGAAGCGAAAGAAATTTGTCAAGATCGTAGCAAGTGGTAAGAAGTGGTCTCTGCCTACCCCTCTGGGAAACAGGCGTGATTTAATGTATGATTTAATGTATGTAACTGTGTCCATATTATTAGACGTGTCTGAACTATAGGTACTAGACAATGATATGAATACTTACGTAGAGAAATACTTAGAAAACATCTAAGACTAGGTACCTGTGATACCAACGGCGATCAATACAAAAATGTCTTACATGGCACAGATTAAAAAGTTATACTTGTATCAAGGTTCAGGGGGGTATATTTTTAATCAGATTATGATAGTATTAAAAGGCTAGCAGAGATTTTAGTAAACACAACAGACTATAGTTTCCTAACTCAATGCGAGAATAAAACGATAAAGCTTTTCAATGTCCGCTGACGTAATAAAACGAATGCGTTATCTGATGAATAAAATCAGGCCAGAGACGTGCATCTAAAGTCGAATGCATATTGAGTGCACTTTCTATGTAAGGCAAGTCAAATTGTACCACATTTAGTTTTGAAGCCTTTTTTTGTACTTACTTATGTCATGTACAATCATGCAAAATACCTACACAGTATAGGAGGGTTATTATGACATGTTACGGTGAGCGTAAAGGACAGGGGGGTTATTATGACATGGTTATGCAATTCATTTTACGGCGAGCGTAAAGGACAGAGCTATAGCAGTTGTATAGCTCTGTCTTTTTCTGTCAGCGTAAACAGAACTGCAAAGCTATGTCATAATAACCCCCCTGAGCTAGCAGTCATATTGCTTTGTCCTTTTCTCTCAGCGTAAACAGAACTGCATTGCTATGTCATAATAACCCCCCCTGATAGTTAGTTTGTGATCTGTAAGTCATGAACATATATTATGCATTCTCAACACTTTAATCTTAAGATTCCAATCCTCAGACCGTAAAATGTGTCCAACTAATTTCACCAGTTGTTTTATCCCCACACCGGAACATAACTTTGCAAACACTGCTGCTTAAGTTATTAACTCAAAATAGAACTATTTAAACAGAACCGCCTTGCTAATTCCAAGTTGTAAGTATATGTATGTATGTATATTGCGTAATATACCACAAATAACATAAACGTCTCTTTCCTTTATTTATGGATCCTAGAAGTTTATATCCTTCGTCGTGTGTACGAAGCTTAACTATAAAATAAACCGGTAAGCCCACGCGTCTAAGCCCGGCTTATCTGGCTAGGGTTGTCGCTTATCTGTAAAAAAGTGTTTTATCGACATTGGTACTGTAGTGTATCAAGTGTAAATGTGTCAAATTAAAACAATATCCTTGTCAATAACTTATTAATCATTGTAATATTTTTACAGTTTGCGTATGATTAAATAAGTCTCGACGTTTCTAGCCCTTAAAGTTTATCCGTACATGCATAAAAAACATCCAAGACTCAGGAACAAATATTCATGCTCATCACATAAACTGATCTTATTGAGAATCAAATCCAAGCCAGTCTAATCACGTCGCCGTTTAGGTTATTCGTGTTAATTTATGTAAGGATTTAGTAGTTATCCAGCTGTTTTATCCATCTGCATATAACATTATCTGACAGATAAATGAGCTCTATCCTTTTCTGTCATAAGACAGGAAGGAGAGTGGTAACTTAAATTGACAGACATTTAATACCTGGGGGTTTAAAAATAACGGTAAATTCGCAATTGTTTCCCTTAATAATGTACCTAGATAATAAGTACAAAAAAGTAGGGTAGGTACCTTTTTATCTTAACATTCTAACTCTCGTTATTAATTACCTACTTTTAGAAGATGATTTTGTCTTCGTTTAAAGTGAAATTATATTCAAAATATCGGTCATTTATGTTAATATACAAAAACTTATTATAAAGTAAGTGACAGCCCTATCCACAACGCATAGTTTAGTGCATCCAAACGCATTGTACAGACTCCTTTGTACTCTATGGTTATTTTTTAAGTTCATGACCAACTAACGGTAAAAAAGTTTCACCTCTCTATTCATTAGCTTTTTAAAAAAAGTTGATAGACTCAATCAGAAAAACGTGATGTAATTTTAAAAGGTCAGATTTAGTCTATGGTCTATGGTGTCGTTAAATTAAAAAGTTATTTTGATTTCTTACGCTTCTGTTCATATTGATGGGAATATTAAATTGAAGGTGTTGCCAGTTCGTTTTTTTAAGTTGTAACTTTTGTTATCAACTTTCCAACCAATGCCTATATGACAATAGAGTCATGATGTGGTTGATGACGCATGAATCTAGTTGGTAGTGAACCTGTCTACGAAGATAAAGGTCCTTTCCTTGCACACTAAAAGAATACTTGCGAGGTCTGCAAGGGACAGTACCCTTACCATGAGTTACAATTACCGTACTCGCTAGCGAGTCGAATGTTCTGTCCCTCGCAGACCTCGCAGTTTTTTATAGAGTGAGCGGGACAGACCATTTGACTCGCTAGCGAGTACGATAATTATAACTCATGGTAAGGGTACAGATATTTGTCTGATGATCGCGAGTATTTGTTTCAGAGCCTTCCATGTTAAGATGGCAATCCTAAGACCGCAAATGCTTTGCCAACCCTGAGGACTAAGATAGAATGCGTTTTTTTTATAGTGCATCTTCGCACTTCATTACATCGGATTTTATCGGATAAGTTCGTAATCGCCTTGCTTTCTGAATCAGCGTATCCATAAGTACAGAAGCTGACTGAGAAAGCATGATAAATACGAACTCATCCGAGCAAATACCATACCTACGACCTACTACGAACCCTTATAGTTTCTCCATGTCCGTCCGTCCGTCCGCAGCCTAGCTCAGAGACTCTTAGTACTAGAAAGCTGTAATTTAGCATGAATATACATTTTACTTCACGGCAACAAAGTGTAAAAAAAAAAAAATTTTGTACGTCCCCTACACGTAACTTGGGGATGTATTTTTTTTTCCTCGTCTACCCCGTTGTGGGGGTGTCGTTACATAGGTCTTTTAAAAATATTGCTTTGTGTAAGTATTGCTTTGATTAAGGGATCAGTTTATGAAATATTAAGCTTTAAAGTGCAACTTTTTGTTATAGTCAAGTCCTCATATAAGAATAAAATAAGAATAACTTTATTAATGAAAATACACGGTTTACAAAAATGTACGATATCTTGCGGACCCCAAACTAGGCTGAGCCTGTATCTTGGGATATGTCCTCATATGTCATAATATTATTACTACAAGGGAAAAATACCCGTCTGTTCAAAGGATACAGCTCTTCAAAGTTAGGACGGACAGCGGAGGCATATTATAAAGGGTCCCTATAATATGTATAAGCCTAAAAATCATAGTATATCTACTTAACGTAACGCAGGCCCAAGCTTGAACCAGAAGTTGATAGCGTCCTTTAATAAAGATCCGTTAGATCAAATTTCGTTCAGGAATGTCTACACTTGTATGAAGTTACTAAAATTTGATCCGACATATTTACTAAAGGACCTTTATAAAACCGGGCATATAAGAGTACTCCGAAAACTTTTTTATTAAACAGCGCGCCTAATATGGCTGCGTTAATCGCGTGACAAAATGTGGTTAGAATCTCCGTCACTCACGTATATGTATAAGTACGAGAGTGCAGATGCTTTATCGACATTTTACAAGTCCCACAAGGGTTCCATGAAGCTATCATAGTCCTCTCGGCATTAAAAAATATGGTTTTATAAAATCGGTAACTTTATACTACTCTTCATTCGTTAAACCACAATTAATATTTATTAGGTACATTAGTAATATTTCATGACAAAATCGTGTTCATGTTTTATCATGTCCGTTCTTGAGAATTAATAGTTTTGACCTTTCTACAGACATTACTGGTATAAAATGTACTTACATAGTGTGTATACTTGTGACGCCATTTTGATTACCGTGTATAGTAGATCTAATGGGACAACCCCCTAATCTTTTTTGTTTAACTTTATATACATTTTTCTACTCTTTCTTGCCAAGCTATAAAGCATTTAAAGTAGCGGCACCAATGATGGACAGTTTTAGCTGACAGGCACCAGTGTTGGACACTTCACTCTTAATTCAAATTTCATACGGTCCTAAATGTTTTTTTGCAAAACAAGTGAATAACCCTTATTGTCTGTAAAATAAGAATCAAGTGTCCATCATTGGTCCTCCTCCATTACTGGTTCCATCACCCTATACCTACTACATATTCATTCCTAAAAAAAACTAAACAC
The DNA here is from genome assembly GCA_963966035.1 of Acleris laterana. Lineage (NCBI taxonomy): Eukaryota > Metazoa > Arthropoda > Insecta > Lepidoptera > Tortricidae > Acleris > Acleris laterana. Next base: position 9,279,325 of record OZ014463.1, on the reverse strand, counting down.
GTGTTTCCAGTCATTGTCATACGCAAATGCATATAGAGGTCAACGATTTTCATTTCATAATACGTATACCGTCTATCGTACTACCCACGTACGGTTATGTAGATTTTTAGAAAACACCTTACCATAATATTAAACCGGTTTTGTACACGAAAGTGATTCCAAAGATACAGAGATAACGTTTGTTTAATCTGTGCTCTTGACAGCTGTTTTAGCGGGAAAATTGTTTGACTTGACACTTTCCGTTTTTGTCTATGGTCAGTTAAAGAGGTTATACTGGGGATTTGTGTTATTCCTTGCGGCTTATTGAGTTGCTGTCATTGTGTTTATTAGATAATAAAAGCAAGACTTTTTTAAAGATTTTAAGTACTTAATTAGATTTTTTTGTTGATATTTTTCTCTCATTTAAACCATTTTTTTTTTCATATGTTTTCTGAATCTAATACAATTAATGCCTTTTTGAAATGGATTGCTACCTGCTTTACTTACTTTTGATGGTACTTTAATCGTTTGATGACTTCAAATGTATTTACCTGCAAAATAATAAAAATAAATATTATTAATCACGTTGGAAATATTATTAATGAGCAATAGGCCCGGTATAACTATTAATAAGAAAATATATTAATATACTTACAACCATGCTAATTAGATATTTGTCCTTCGCTTATTATAAATTATGTAAAATTATCATAAATATAAGTTTTAAAACAAATTATGCAATAAAGGCATTCACAGTCATTTAAGTAACAAATAAAGATGACATGATTATTAAAAAGTGGTCAATATGAGGCTTTATTCATATGAGGATAAGGTTGATTCCGTATAATGTAATCATTTTTGATTAAGATCTAAAACTAAATACTTTATGCTCAAATTAACCTTCTATGCAGGATGTGTTTAAAACACGTTTTATTACGTTTATTATTAACTGACTAATATGTCTAATTCTGGTTATGAATTGGTAGTTTTTTTACTAAAATACTGTTTTATGAATAAATAAACTTGCACTACAGTATTAGGGTTCCATATTTTTTTTTGTAAATACCAAACGTTATGGTGAGAGATTTAAAAACAGATCACAGATAGTAAAAAAATATCTTTCTAAATCTTAGACGAAGTGTACGGATTTTTCTAAATAGTTCCGCCATTTTTGCACAAGTAGACGAGGTTAATATAATTTGATAAATTATTTTAAATAACAATAACACTTTTAATCATGAAATGCATTAAATAAGATCCTTAGAAAATGCTATTATTTCTAATATAAATGTACAAGCAAGCGGCTTTTTTTTCGTGAAGGTATTTCTATTGAAAAATAAGAGTTGTTTTCAGTGGAGGTGGGGGGGGGGGGGGGGTTGAAAAATACAAGTGACTTCATTGTATATATAGCACATGGGTTGTTACATGAAAGGGCTCGATCTTAACGATCTGCATATTCCTAAACTTAATACTTTACTTATCAAGCTGTTGGCTTTACCATACAAACACAGCTACTCATCAAAGTACACTAGAGTTCAGCATCATTAGATGCCAGCGACACACAATTTCATACAAAATTACATACAATTTCTACATTACCGTTTGGAACATGTTAAAAACCGTCCAAGACCAAAACAAAGCCCCTTCCACATAATAAACGACGTTATTAAGCGATAAGGATGCTTTATTACGTGTGAAACACCCATTATAAACTGATAAATTAGAATGGAGGCTTGTTTTGGGTTTTTTGTGAGGGTCTGTTGTTGAAATTTCTTTTTACTTTTTAAATCAATACGATGTACAATGTGGTTACAGAATTATCAACATTTTTTTAGAGTTGTTGTTAATTCTGTAGCTCTGCCTATCCCACTCTGGGAATAAAGGCGTGAGTTTATGTATGTATGTATGTTTAAAAGTAAGTAGAACAAGTCTTAGTATGAAAAGTTACATTAGCCCCTCAGAAGCAATAGCCCCGCCTAACCTTTCATAAGTTTTTGCAGCAAACACTTTTTAAGGCGAGCTTTTGCTGCAATCATCAACTGCAATAATCTTAAGACTGCAAATGCGGCGCCAACCCTGAGGACTAAGATATAATGCCTCTATGCTAGTCATTTCACCGGTAGTCTTATCTCCACACCGGAACACAACAAATCAAAGCAAGCTTGGCGGAAGGTTAAAAGATAAGACACTACTTTCAGATAAGACTTTAGCAATTATTATTAAAGTTGGTACTTATACATATGTAGTTTTACTAGAAGAGATCCCTTAAGGAGGTAAGTTCACTTTTATACAAACCTTTTTATGTTCGTTATTTTCCCGTTTGTACAATAAATTACACTGAAAAACCGAATGGGTTGATTTTACTAAATTTAAGGACCTACCCATGAGTTTCGTTGAGGTAACACCAAACCTCAGTAAAAACAACACATTGAAAAGGTTACTTCAACCTTTTTAGTGGTTAACTCAACCAAACTCACGTGTAGGTCCTATTTTAACCATACAATTTAGTAAAATCAACCCATTCGGTTTTTCAGTGTATTTTACAAGTAAACTTTAACAAAAACCTTGTATAATCGTGTATTTATGATTGGAGAAACTAATATCGTTAGAAAAAAAACATTATGGTTGACTAGCTTCTGCCCGCGACTCCGTCCGCGTGGAACTCGTTTATATCGTAGCTCCATACAAATCCTTCCTCCATCCTTAGAGGATGATTTTCGGGATAATAGTACATTACTACAGAGGCCGGGAAGTAGGGGGTTGCCGGCCGAGTGATATAGACGGCCGAGCGAAGCGAGGCCGGATACTTACGAGGCTGGCAACCCCTTTTCACGGCGAGGTACGTATAGTGCTTTTCTCAAACATATGCAATTAAATAAAAAATACATCACTCAAAAAAGTAAATTGATAATGTCCACGGAAAAGTAATTGGGTGTTAAAATAAAGTACCAGGAGCGCAGCGGTAATTAGGAGGTATATCAGGCATAGCGCAACTTAGATCTCAGGCGGTGCGGGCAGCCGGCGGGCGGGCGGCGGGCGCACACGACACAGCGCGGATGTCTCCCAAACGTTTATGCACTCCTAGTACTTGACGTTATAACATTTTCTCAAAAAATTTAAAAATATAATTTAGATATTCAGCTTGTTCATTAAACCAGCTGTCATGGCCATATTAAAATTAAAAAAAAAATTACTTCCCGGCCTAGGCCTTCAATTTTGTATGAAATTCCTTTACAGTTTTCTCGAGTTGTTCCGTCGGGAACGTGGCACTTTGAAGCCTAAAATAACTAACATAACGCCGACATTACATAGCATGTTTGAGAAAAAACTATTTTATATCCTTCTCCGGGACTCAAACTATCTCTATACCAAATTTCATCTAAATCAGTTCAAGGGTAACGAGGTAACCGACAGACAGACACACTTTCGCATTTATAATATTAGTATGGATTACTTCGACCATGTCTTCCTGTACGATAAGTTAAAAGAATTCATAAACAAAACTTTACCATAGACTAAACAATACTGTACCTCTACCTTGTTCCCTCATGCTTAATCTGCAGGAGTCTTCCAAGAATTACAGGTAGACTAAACAAAGAGGTTGGTTGCAGTTTTTTCCGTCATGTTGGCTACTTTGTGTTCAAGTGTCAAGAGAATGATTTGCGTTAAATTTTAACGTCTTTGGTTTCGCAAGTTTTTTTTACTTGACATTGTTATGTTAGTTGAGGTGGAGTTTTTTTAGGATTCCTTATTTAAAATAAGTAACTTTACATTTTTGCCATACGTCTGCCTGTCGCTTAAACTAAATAGATAATCATTTTAATAAATAAATATTCGTATCAAATTATGCGAAGAATTATAATGTTAATAAAGTTACCCTTGTTTTTCTTACATTAATATATTAACCCTTTGTGTATTTAAATGATACTTGTAAGTAGTTATTATTTTAATATTTTCAAGAAAGGTTTCTTGAAATAAAGTTAATTGCTTTTAAATGTAGGTAAGAATACCTAGAGGTACTACCAGAAGGTAGTAATACCTGTAAAGCTATACCTATAGTTATTTAAAGCAAGATAGAAATTCTAAATTAGACCTTTTATTTAATTGACAACCAAAACTTTAAGGAAGTATCTCAATTAAACTTTTAAAAACATGTCATCATTATAATATTAAAAAAAAACAAATGTATGTAACTTTCCACCCGTGTTATGTGAGGTTGTATATCACTCACGTCGTGTAGGTACAGTCTACCAAGTTAAAGTATCGTGACTGTGACATCAAAAAAATATGTTTATTTAACTATTTACACTAATATTATAACGAGGAAAGATTTGTATTTTTGTGTGTGTGTATGTTTGTAATGAATAAACTCAAAAACTACTGTACCAATTTAAAAAATTCTTTCACCATTGGAAAGCTACATTCACCCTGACATAGGCTATGTTTTATTTTTCTGCGTGGACGGAGTCGCGCGCAGCTAGTGTATTATATTTTTATTCATTTACACACATAAAATAAATGCTAGTCTTCCGTTAGGGTCACAAATAAATGTTCCATAACAGAGTCCACATTATAATATACCCGCCAAGAAAAACCAACATACCAAAAAAAACAAGATTTTTACTTGCTGTTAAGCCATTTCCACGTAATTAGAAGCATTTTTTATGTTGCACAAAGCGACTTTAATGTTACGAGTATTAAGACATATTACTTATGATAACCATCATCATCATGTCAAGTAAATGACGCCCATAAAAATAAATAATGTAACAAATTGTATGTTTGAAATATCTCAATTAAACGTTCGTTAATGGTTTCTTTTTGGAGAGATATTATTGTACTATATTATTTAACTAGCGACCCGCCCTCGCTTCACTTCGGTTTATGTGAGTATGATATACAGCCAATTACATTCCTCGATAAATGGGCTATCTAACACTGAAATATTTTTTCAAATTGGACCAGTAGTTCCTGACAGTCCCGCGTTCAAGCAAACAAACAAACAAACTCTTCAGCTTGATAGTATTAGTATAGATTAACTTTATTGATTCACAGTCTTGCTTGGGTGTCGAAAATTTATTTGCAATAAATTTATTTCAGATATCGTGTATTTTGGAATTTTAAACTACCTATTCAATTTACTTAGATTATGCCTGTGGTATTTAACTAACCGAAAAACTAACCCGTACTTTACGAACTCTAAATTATGATAGACTGTACCTCTACGGTGGTCTCTACCCTTTTGTGATCCAATTTAGGGTCATTATGGCCGTCCTATGGTTGACTGGACGCAAAACGATATCGATTGGAATTCATTGTTGTATTTACATACAAACAACGCACCCTGGGTTCGCCTGTAACGTAATTTCATTTTATTCTATGGTAATGCATGTATTTTGCATGTATTTGACCGACTTTTACAATTACTATTGTAGTTGCATTTTCTCATGCATGCTCTGGCAACTCTGAGGACTATAGTAGCGCAATTTTAAGAGGCTTGATTTGACAGCTGTCATATAGTAGACAAATGTGTTTGAGGTTATGTTCTGTACGGGTCGAAAAGGCGGTTACTGGAACCTTTGCCACCACACAAAAACGACTTTAGGAGTCCATCACTTAAGTTCTAAAATTGACAATTGACATCCACAGATTTGAAAACGTACAAACTGTGAGAAGAGCAATCAGGTTAGGCTGTTGATAGTAGCAGTTATAGGATTAGGTACATAAGTTAGAATAAGTTGATCAGAGACCTCCAAAGGTAAGATCATTTTCAGCATGCTGCAGCATTAGCAGTATGGGTTCCAGCTGACTTTTAGCACACGTACCCAATTATCTTATTGTTAGTGGCAAAAATTACGTCTAATTAAATATGATCTCGAAAATTTAAAATCTTGGGAACGAGACGTTTCAATATTATCTAGTATTACAATTTAAGCCTGTCTGGTTGCCGGGTTAGAATAGTGCCGCTCCATGTCTTCCCGTAGATGTCGTAAGAGGCGACTAAGGGAATATAGGCTTGAGTACTGTTAGGTGATGGGCTTGCAAATGTCACTAATACGCTGGTAAACATCTTAGCCTATTTGTGCAAAATGTGGAATTATCAACAAGTTTTTAGAGTTGTAGGTCTAGGATTAGTTGTAGGTATGGGATTACAGGCGTGAAGGTATGTATTTACGATTATGTATAGTTTAAGCAGTGAAATGAAAACAAAACCACTCTACCTTCATTACATTAAAAGAACATTCTGGATTAATGGCAGCGATTGCCAAAATGTTAATTCAAAAGGGCATATGGTCTAACAATAGGGGCGCGTGTCCGTCCGTCACCTGCGCCCGCGCACCTTTTCTTGTGCATCGTGCCCCACTGCGAAACATACCCTACTCTAAAAAGGGGGGTTTAATGGTTTATAGGGTCACTGTGAATTTGGGAATTTGAGGACTATTGCCTTTTTAGTTTAACAGGAATGGTTGTGTGACTGTCAGTCAGCCAGCCAGTTAGACAAACAGTATGTCAGCCAGCTAGATAGACAGACAACCATCCGGCGAAAGACACAGCCAACCAGCCAGCCAGTCAGCCAGTCAGTCAGTCTACGAACAATAGAGGCACATCTGCATCCGTCACCTCGTACCCCATTGCGAAACATACCCTTCTCTAACAGAAAGAAAGGGAAGCCAAATGGTTTGTAGGGTCACTGTTAATTTGGGGTTTTGGGGATATGATCAACCAGGTAAAATAAATATGAGTAATAGAGGACGCTCGCGGCCCTTGAACGCGTTGAATAAATTTCCCGCTACCCTATTTCTTTCACCCTGGTACCCCTGTGGTACCATCAGCAGCACAGTTAACTGACCATTAGTGAACCTTGCAGCCTTACAAGGCTCACTAGTGGTCAGTAAAAAGTGAAGCTGTACCCAAGGAATATTTCCACCAAACTAATTATACCTCTGTCTAAAATTAATACTTAAGGGGTCATATCTGGTGATCTAGGTGGTTATTAGAAGCCTAGCGGAAAGTGGTCAACGCCGACGATGATAATGACGTAATTCCTATACCTATTAGTAAACAAAACTAATGGGACCCGTGCCTGTTAATAATTCGTCATTTAATAAATAAAAGTCCGGTATTTTAATTAATGGTTACGTTAATATTAATAACTATTAGTTGTTTTACACGTTTGCATAAATGCATTACTTAACATGATTATTCTAAATGAAAAACAATACCCAAGTTTTGATTTTTATATTTGGTCACTCTACAACTCTTTGTAACAAAATGAATACAAATTTCAATAGCCTTTACTTACTCTTTGTACTAAATCACTTATTCGAGGTAAACTTTAAAAACCTTTAGAAAGTAACAAAAGTTATTCATAAGTCTGTTGGGCAACGTCTTTGTCCATTATTTCCATGTTTTGAAACTTTCTTTGGAAACCGAATGTTTTTTTTAATATGTTAGGAATTTATTTACATTATTATTATTATTACTTACAGTATATTTTGTATATTTTTCTTGCTTCACAACTTGATGCACATACTTCCATTTTTAATGTTTTCTAATCTAATCAAAAACAAAAGCTCTCCACATTCCTTTAAAAAGATCAAGCCATATAACCTTTTTTTTCGGACATCAAAATTTAAAATGGCACTGGCGCCCGCCTGATATGCAACCTTTTCGGAATTATAAATTTGCTCTCTTTAAAAAAAACTAAATTCTTGAGGAAATAAGTCTTGGTATTAGGAATGCTTCGATATTCCTCTACTTGATACTTGGCCCTTAATACTCGTACGTAGTTAATCAATGTCTATAAATCGCGAGTTTAATGTACCTACTCGAATACCCACAAAAAAGGAGCTTTGACAAAACCAGATTATTTGTTCTAAATGTGCAGAAACAGTATATGAAATCCATCATCCAACACAATTTGGGCATAAAAAAAGTCACTCATGAGGGTTAAAAGATTGTGTTCACAGTGTACACTGTATACTATACACAATCTAAGTAGTGTACGAGTATAAGTTAAGGTAATTGGATGTATTAGTAAAATAAACTCCCGCTTTACTTACCCAGGAAAAAAGGTAGTATGTATAAATAACTTTATAATATAATTCTTAACTTTACTTCCGACTTTACGTGTCTACAATATACTTGAAGCATATTGAAAAAGTTTATTTTCGGCCAGGTATACCGACCAAGGAATTCGAAGAAAAAACAAATTACAAAAACGGCGGTTTCTTTTGTGTCTCGAACAGTGCACGAAACGTTCGAACTTTAGTGTTTGTCGATTATTTAAAAAACGAAACAATACACTGTCAACAATGTTCTTTCCTTCATTTTGAAAATTGAAAACCATACAAGTTTCAACTTAAAGTGTTCAACTATAAAGAAACAGTTAAATTTTGACGCGTGTAACGTAAATTTGTTAATACTTTTGTCTTATCTTCAAAATGGCGGGTGGATTGGTGTCGCTAAAATGGCAGTAAAATAGTGATGGCTTTTTTATGTTTTTGTCTAAGTGACGTTTACGATTTCGTAACTATCTTGTTGACTGATGAAAAAAACGTAAGGGTCAAAAAGTTAACGTTGTTCTTAAAACTACCTGCGAATGAGATGTCAAGTAAAAATTTCAAAGTTTTACTTAAGCTGTAAATAACTAAGGCCCACTTGCGTGGACCAGAGTTAGCGTCTTAACCCGAGGTTAGGCGGCAAACCACGTACAAAAGTAGACGCTTAACTCTGGGTTAAGGGCTAACTCTGGTCCGCGCAAGTCCGCCTAAGTATTGCTTTATATCTGTTACTCATTTCTAGAGCCATCAAGGCACATTTTTTGCACATTTTTTATCAGCGTGTTAACTTAGCAATGTATAACGAATTGTCACCTGTCACGGGTCATTGTCATGAATCATGATGGTGAATAGGGGGCTGATGGTAAGTGCGCCTTAAAGTCCATGGATATTTTACAATCCTTAAGATCGAATGGCTCGCAGTATCTCAGACATAACCCCTGTAGCAACTACAACCTAATTATTAACGAGAGAGGATTGAATCGGCTTTGGCTGTTGAATGTGAGATACTGCCTATTGGCTTTGAGGGCAGCTCTATGCTAGTAATTTCTCCAGCTGTTTTAACCTACATAATAGTATAAATACTGCTGTTTGTCGGCAGAATAACCGGCAAAATGGTGGACGTCATCAAAAGTCATGGTTTTGAATCGGTAATTCTGTAAAGTTGTGCCATGTGATAACAGTGAATCAATATGAATATGAAGTTAATGGTTATTAAAATCAAACATGTATGTTAAGCTGACTTATGTCGCATTTCATTTCTATAATCGACTTACGTACAATTCTTCCTTTCTATACCAAAAAAAAACGCAGAAATAATACGGTTTTTAAAACCAAGTAAAGGAAGCCCTTAAACTTGTAGCAAAACCGACTAAACAAAGAAGTAAAACACCTCGCGTAAATAAAACCAGCTTCAAAAATTTACATTAAAATTATAACCTCTTTGACAAGGGGTTGACATAAAAAACAAAGGAATTCCGACATTTGATACAGAAAAGTTAAATTTTACGGTGCATATTATCTAAATTTCTACACCGCAGGTGGTTTTGAAAAAAATCTGGTTTCGGATGGTAAAACAATGACACGATTGTATAATATTAGTTTTTTATTGAACGATGGTTGGATGCGGCGTTTTTATCGGTTTATATCGTGATTGTGTTGATGATTTACTGATAAATTAATAAATTAGGCGCTACATAATACGATATAAATTTAGAAATATTGTTCCGTTATTTATTGACTACGAATACTATGGAGGAATAAAAACAGTCGAACGGCCTACATTTCTTATATGAGGGACGTAAAGGGTCCCATAGATTTACAGCACCCTTGCCATGAGTTACAAATAACGTCGCTAGCGACTCGAATGTTCTGTCCCTCGCAGACCTCGTAGTATTCTTATAGAGTGCGATGGACAGAGCATTCGACTCGCTAGCGAGTACGGTAATTGTAACTTATGACAGACAGTTCGTCGACCTATATTACTCTGTCCAATTTGGTATGATAGTACAAACCCTGAAGAAAAACAACACATACTACAAAATAGTTGTCTGAGTTGGAATATAAAATAAAATACCTACCTACTTGCAGTACAGAACCCTCGGTACGAGACTCTAAATCACACTTGACCGGTTTTTCACTTAAGATATCCCACTCTCTTTAAACTTTGATCTAAACAGCGCAAATACCGTTACAAACAGCAGCTGTTCGCAAATCAATAGATCGAGATCATCGCATTGATCGATATTGGATTACGGACATTTAATACTGTGCAATGCGCGCATTAACATGAAGACGCATTCAAATTGCATTTTGTGATATACCATGACATAAGTTTTTCGTTGGAGGAAGCTTTTTCGTTTGGAGAGGAGAATTAATAATTAATATGCTTATTTAATATTTATTAAATTTGAGATCAAAAAATACATACAGTGGAACGTATAACCTCCTCCTTTTTTGAAGTCGGTTAAAAAGACATCTTACTGACCTTTGGGCAAATCAGAAAATAGTTGTGGGCGGTACAGTGGAAATACATGTAAAAAATTATACATACCTGCGTAAATATATTAAATACACTTACAAATATGTACTACTTACATTAAATTATCTGTGTACATTTCAGTCCGTTTACACATCAGGTTATCAGCTCTGAAGGAAAGGCACAGTCATTCTTAGTTGATTTATTTACTTACTTGTTATTTTTTATTTTACTAGGTATTTATTATTAATTATTAGTAAACTTAACCAATTATTAATAGAAGTTATTTTGTTTGAAGAATGCAAAATCTCAAAAACACGAACTACCTTAGCAAGTATAATCATAATATTCCAATTTTAACCAGTAACAAATGGTAAAATTCAAAATATATTCCATTTTAACTTACGTCGTTTTACAATAAATCAAAAAAACGTAACATCAAATTCCTAAGTAACGCCTCACAACCGCCGCCTCCCGATGACACCAAAAAGAGCTGCCATTTCATACATACTGAGGACTCGGGCTTATAACAAAAATATAGCAGATGGCCGCCATATTGTGAATGTGACGTCATCATTTGTCATTGGGTTTTTGTTTAATGGAAAGCACGTGATATGATCGAGATTAGGGCGTTTACACGTAGTCTACGTAATTAAACTGTTTGTGGTAAGTTATAATTGGATAGTAACAATTATCCTGAAGTGGTGTTTACATAATTAGGAATGCTTGCATTTTTCCCATACAATTGCCTACAAAAAACACCTATCGACCTTGACTGCCGTCCAACGGCAAAACGGTGCAAGTCAAAAACGCTAGTTTCAAGAAAAACGCATTTAAAGGTTTTTTAGTTTCACTCTAAAAATCACACTTGCGTGGTTGCCGGGTTAGAATAGTGCCACTCCATGTCTTCCCGTGGATGTCGTAAGAGGCGACTAAGGGAATAATGGCTTGTAGTACTGTTAGGAGATGGGCTTGCAACCTGTCACTAATACACTGGTAAACAAACATCTTAGCCTATTTGTGCAAAATGTGGTTACAGAATTAATAACATGTTTTTAGAGTTGTTAGTAATTCTGTAGCTCTGCCTACCCCACTCTGGGAATAAAGGCGTGAGGTTATGTATATTTTATGAGTATGTATGTCCTAAAAATCACCTATGATATTGCACTCTGTTACCGCGTGTTGCAGAGAAGGCAAAACGCTGCAAGTGGCCCGGTCCTTGTTCATAGGTAGTGGCCATTTAAAAACTTACAGCGTTCTGTGATGATCAGAGGGCATTAACGGTTTTGTTACAAAACAACAATTACAATTAAATATGATGTTTTGGCTTGTCTTATGCAAAGTTACCTCGTTTTGATACTTTTCTACCGCCTAAACTAGAACATATTTAAAAAAATATTTTGTATGTATCATACTTACAAGCACTCATGAGGAATCATTTGATGCAAGTTAGCACAGTTGTATAAGTAAGTACTTAGAGCTTCTAGCTCAAGAAATCCATACATTTAACTTTAAAATTGGCTCATAATTTAGGTCACTTTAATAATGAAAAAACTATAACAAACCAGAAACTCGCCACATCCAGGTTTTAACCTACATCGTCTTATATCCGTTACAAACTTATTCCTAACACTGGCCAAGACTAGAACAAAAAATTCCCCATACAATTTGCTTAGAACATGGAATTACAGCGCCAGTACAAACTGCACCGATAACTTTGTAAATTTTCTAATCATCCGTGAAAGAAACATTGTATGGAAATCTGGGTTTATTAGAACGTTGATCGAATCGTAAATCGTGTGAATGATGGCGAATTGTGATTTTGATTGGATTATTGTGGGTTAGCTGTTAGGAAATACAATCAAACCTTGGTTGGTTGATTAACGAGTTAGCATCTTTAGATGTAACCAAAACGATTTGTCTGTGGTGCGATAAAGTAGCTAAAAATTAAAACAAAAAAAAGATTATACACCGAGGGGATAAAGCTCTGTTTTATATCACGGGCGCGATATTGAATCCTGAGCAGAGGACTCCAGATTCTGATTTAGATCCTGAGCGTAGCGAGGGTCTTACGAGTTAATTCCTGAGCGAAGCGAGGGAATTGAAACGGCGTTCTGAGTGCAGCGAGGGATTTAAGCTCGCAAAAGACGAAAACAGCTTTATCCCAAAGGAGAATACTCTACTTTTATCACCTTTTCTTTGTTTTGCGTACTTATATGGCTTGTTCTGTGGCCAGTTCGATTTTTATAAAAGTTATTTTTGCAGTAGGTTTCTATGGAACAATTTTTCATACGAAATAAAATCTTATTATTAACCAGCGGGTAACAATGAGATTCAGTACCATATTATAACCCGCCCTTTGGTTAATTTCTTTTGGAAAATGCCAAAATCTTAAATATCAAAATAGCGACATCTAGCGTTCATTGCCCAATTCTCTTCGTTTGGCGCCGCATAGACGCGACCGGTCGCCATGACAACCACTTTCAAGGTTATGGTGGCAATGTATTTGGGAATTAGCGAGATCTGTGGCGGTCTGCATGACTCATGTACCTATAATAAAACCGTTGTTTAGATGCTTAAGGATGTACGTTAATTAATTATAATCTTCATACTCTGTTGTCATGTCGTGATCTGTGTGGGTTTTGTGGAAATGTTTTTGGTTAGATGTATTTAATTTAGGTACTTAAGTAAGTAAGTACCTACTAGGGCATCCTCCCGGGAATTTCATAGTGGCTAAAGAACCGGTATGTAAGATTAAATCCCGGTTCTCCCGGTTCTTTCCAAGAACATCAAAAAAATATCGTAGCGCGTATCACAAATATCAAAATTCACACCTGAGCGACGACGCCGCCGCCCCGGCACAAGCAAGCTGCAACATCGCATCAACATCCATCATATTTCGAGGCATATTTGCAATAATTGATCTCAAGAATTGTAAATAAAAAATATCAAAGGAAGAACAAACAACTGTCTAGTAAGTGTTTTACTTAATTAAGAAAAGAAAACATGCATGATTTTATTGCATATTTATAAAAAAACAAGTTTCATAAAGTTTTTTAATCGTTTTATTTCTCAAATGTTAATGATTGGTAGTGAATTGAGGTAAAAAAAAAAGAACCGGGAGAACCGGGAGTCCCGGTACCGTCCCTGCCTAGAACCAGGAAATGGAATTCTCGGAACCGGATCCGGTACTGCATGCCGCATGCCCTACTTAATTGTACCGTTTTTAGCCATAGTATAAAACAAAGTCGCTTGCGCTGTCTGTTTGCTTAGACCTTCTAAACTACTCAACTGATTTTAATGCGGTTTTCATCAATAGGTAGAGTGATTCTAGAGGAAGGTTTCACAGAAAACTCACATAAACCGAAGTGAAGCGAGAGTGGGTCGCTTGTAAGTAATATAATCCTATTTGCATTTATTTTCGAAATGTAAGTTAGTATGATAAAACAATCTAACTAGTACAGTCAAGGAAATTGAATCCTCGACCACTTTGGACTATGTCAAAGTGACGTTATCAATAAAAACGTAAGAGACTTCTTATGATTTTATTTACACTGTCACTTTGACATAGTCCAAAGTGGTCTAGGAATCAATTTCCTTGACTGTGCCAAAGTACGAGCCTAGATTTTGGTTTGGGACAAGGTCTATTTTGTGAGACGGTCCCTGATATTTAAATATTACAGTTCGACTTGGTCACCCTACTATTAAATAAGGAGGGGAAATTCGGCGAAAGTAGGCCGAAACTGTTTGCTGAACATCACTATGCCTCGTCTGGGGGAAGTTGGGGATCGTCGATGAATTAGTTAAAGTTTGGTTAAGCTTCCCCTAGGAGCGGTAAAGCTGTGTTTATTCACTTGCCACAGTTTTTTTTTAATCGGTTAATTGTGGTCGTAAAGTTATTTCAGTTATTTTTTTGAGCAGGACGAATAGACGTTCCTATTAATAAAATAAAAATCTTACGGATCTTCGAAAGTCAGAAATGTTACAAAAAATTGACAAGAAATTATTCAAATTATTAATAATTTAAGTATTTATCGATTTGTCATAATTATCAATAATCTTAATAAATTTAGTTCCTGTAATTTTAATACTAAAACGACTCGTTGACTTGGTTTTCATATTATAAGTAATTTTCGTGAACCGCCTTTTTGTGCATTAAATATATTAATTTCCTTGTGTTTTCACTACAGAACACTATAAAACCATTAACTATTTTAATTTATTTTGTTGAAGAGGCCTATTCATTAAATCACTCAGTAACCACACTAACCACAACAATTTTTCTTAGCATTGTACAACTGATTGTGTTAAAACACTAGCTTCTTTCAACCATTATTATACAAAACTTTTTTAAATATAAACCGAAGCTAAAACGTGTTTCCCGAACATGAAGTCATCATTCAAAAAATGGGTTACACATCGAAAACGTCGCGTCTCGCTCTAACAACAGTAACACGTGTATTGTCTCTCGCTTAGCGTCCCAAATACCGGCACGTAGGAGAAACATTGTTCATTCATAGTTGGTTTAAAAAGTAGGTACTTTATTGGTGCGGGTTCCGTCATTTCCGTTGTGGTTTATTTTCGGCAAAATTTTAAATATTTTTTGGTTATGCGGTTATTTCTAATTGAATTTGATGTTACATCCATCATCGTATCTTGGGAGTCTTGTATGGCAACTATTTATTGTGACAGACTTAAATAGCTCCCTCTATAATCACTGACACGCGTGATATTGTATTTCTCAGTATAACAATACATAAAGTTCAAAATACATAATCTCATTATACAAGGTGTTACAAAAATATCCGTAAAGCCGAAAGGGGGTTAAATGGTGCCTTATAATAAGTCCATTTACAATATTTGAGAATCGTATGACTTACCGGCAAAAAATATAAAACCATTATTGTTTTCATTGATGTGCAAACCCTATTTCAGTAAAATTAAAGCGTAAACTACGCAGAACGTTTATGTACATTTTTACCTAATTCGTGAAACGATCAAGAGACATACTAACAAAATGTACAGAATTCGATTAGATAGATATTACAAGTCGAATTTTGGAAGATTTTAATAGACCTAACCTAACGTAGAAATCTAAACTAACACTTGCTTTTTCGTAATGAACGTCAAATTTACAGGAACGGCTCAATGTGACCAGAAACCATTAAAGTTGACAATTATTAAATTGGTAGGTAGGCCTCTCAGTTAAAATAATCTATGCTAACTCCGGTTCCCTGACATGACAGCTTACTAGGGTTGACAATATTTTTGGCTTATTATATTTTTTACGGGGTAATTTGTAACACGTTGTATACATGGTGCTTATTCTGTGCACTTTTCAGAATTTTTTAAAGAGCAATTGTTGTACCTTTTTTTTGGGTTTTCGCCTGAAGGGAAAAAAATTTAAGTCCTTGCTTTTGATAATAGGATATTGAAAATTACATTTGAAAGGGAAATATGCCAATCCCTTCCGGAGACCTGGGAATAGAAAGCCCAAAAAAATATCAAATTCATTTCAATTTTTCAATTTCAAATCATTACACGTTCAAGGCAGTGGGTGAAAGCCAGGAAGATGCATACAGGTATATAGGTATGAATTGCCGTCAGGAGGAATTCTGGCCGAATATTTTTGGGCGATTTCGTGGCCGACGACGGCTAACGAACACCGCGAGAGTTTAATAGTAAGTAGTCATTTTAATTTTAAGTAATATATTGTTATGTATGTTACTATAGAAGATATTTGAAAATATGGGCCTTGTTGCTTGAAATAAATTAATTCTATTCTGTTATTTGTTCTCGGCTAAAACGTGATATTTCCCCTTTTATAACCTCGAAAAAAATGCGATAGAGCTGTTTACAACGTTGTCGTAAAAATGCCTTTAAAACATTTGGTGCGCATAACATCCCTATCGAAATTAAACGTCGGGATTCAAGTTAAGAAACTCTATCTTAGACAGTGTTTTAGACTATCTACTTTTCATCTCTTTGTGAAGAGGTAGCAGGTAAAGATGTATTGAAATTGGGAAGGTCAAAAATTTATAAGCTTAATGCAGCATTATATATTTAGTTAGTTGAAAAAAAACATGTTTAACGACCTTGAAATACGCATAGATATATGTATAATTTATTATCTTGGCACTAGAGGATTGCCGAGTTAAGGAGAAAATTAAGGGGGAGGGGGGGGGGGTGGTACGGGCAGGGGATTCATTTACCATTTCGTTTTTTACGCTTGGGTCTGTGAATTTAAATATATTTTTTCTGAAACTAAGTAGATACTTGCTTAATATGTGAGATGGTCCTCATATATCTATTAAATTACAATGTTGAATGTTTTAACAGTCGAGTAAAATGTTACATTAAGTTGTTACTGATCCCTGAACCACTATTATAACACTTACGATTCTCGGTATCGGCTCTATTTGCTTAAAGTTTGCGTGATTGTTTTCGGTTACGGTTATTGCCATCGATAGCGTTAAAAAATACGCCAACTGAATATTTATAGCACCATTATACGAGTAGCGGTGATATATCAGGCGTATAATAGCTTAACTTATGTTAAAACTCGAGCGATAATTTTACTGGAAAAAGCATCTTGAAATGAAACTTGTTTGCATAAATATAGACTGGCCCATTGTTTATCTTTTTTTTTAAATTATAATACTTGTTTCATGAATTCTTGGCATTAGGTACTATTTAGAAGTAATTATTAATTATTTTGAACTTACCAAAAGATTTTACTGAAAATTTACTTTTTAATGACAACATTCTTGATAATATTTAATAAAAACTTATTGTAAAGCAAAAGTAATTTTTTAAAATCATATAGATAAAATATCGTTACCCATTGTCCATCCCATTCAAAAACCATTTACCTATTCTAATACAGAAAACCGTTGAATAGCGATGACTCGATATATTCCAACAATAGATCGATTTAAATCGCTCCATTGATCTAGTGATCGATTCATATGCAGACTACTTCATTTGAATAACGATGGGGCCTTATTTTTTTCATTTGTTACAATTGGGTGATAATAGCATGCATATAAAGTTTAAAGCATCGACAATTGACAATGGTTAAAAAGTTTTCATTAAATATTTACGAGGATAGAGATTGGTTAGCGTACAAAACTATTCTGCCCGCGATTTTCACCCTCTATTTTACCCCCTTAGGGGATGAATTTCGGGAAAAAAACTATCCTATGTCCTTTCCCAAGATTCAAACTATCTTTGCACCAAATTTCACCTAAATCGGTTCAGCGGTTTAAGCGTGAAGAGGTAACAGACAGACACACTTTGGCATACACACATATTCATTTCGCATTTGCATTATTATTATTATTATTATTTATTATTTATTTTGCATTTTTTTTTTGCATTTCGTATTTCTGTATGTATGTATGTAAACACTTTATTGTACAAAAGAAAAACCATAACAATACAATTAATATAAAAATATGTACAAAGGCGACCTTATCCCTTAACTTAATAACGGAATTTAAAGCAGAGAATTTTGTTCATATAAAATCACAATATTGTTCCTTTAATAAAACTATTATTTGTTCTTGTTTTTGACAGCCTTTATTGTAGCATTAAAATTAATATACCTAAACATTATCTGTATTATTAATTAAAATTACAGAACGATATAACCATCCCATTATAATACACATCCTATTTTATCTAAGTAGGTAGGTATACATACTGTAATTAATGTTCTATGATGAAATATTAAGTTCCTCTCCACGTAACATGTTTTTCCAAATAGGGCAGCCATAAAATAAATTAAACTTATCTAAAATCACGACAAGCGTTTTCATTTTCACAAAACGCAGGAAAAAAGCAATAAAAAAATAAACAATGCTCTATGGAGCGGTGTCTATGGTCGGAACGAGTTTATTTTCAAACTATTCAAATTTGGAATTCGAACGCCGTAGAGGTTTTAGTATGTAAAACTAGCATGGTATTTGTAAGTTAAAATGTTGCCAGCCAACAAAAACGTGTAGCATTTTACGATTTTATCACATGTTTGTATTTTTGTTTCCAACTGTGGCAAAACCGAAATACAATACCAAATCTGAAATTTCAGTTGCTGTTTTTAGATCGCAGTCTCAAGATTTCGATAAAGATTAAAAAATAATAATGTACAAATGCGAACTTATCCCGTTAAGGGATCTCTTCCAGCGAATCCTAATTAATATATTGGCCTCAGAGCCCACTTACCATCAGCCCCGTATTTCATCATCAGGACAATGACAGGTAACAGGTGACATTTCAGTGTACATTGCGCAGCTTATATGAATTACAATGATGTGATAACTTGTTAGCCTTGCAATGTATACCGAACTAGCATCTGCCCGCGACTTTGTCTGCGTAGGTTTCGATCATAGCTATTGCCTTGGACACTTTTAAGTTTTCGGGATACAAAGTAGGCTATGTGTTAATCCAGTGTATAATCTATCTCCATTCCAAATTTCATTCAAATCCGTCCAGCCGTTGCAGCGTGAAGGAGTAACAAACCAACACACACACGCACAAACTTTCGCATTTATAATATTCGTAGGATTGTCACCTGTTACCTGTCATTGTCACGATTGGTACTGGTAGACTCACCCTATATTAACGACGTGTAAAAGAGCCCTCATGTGGCCTATTTACTGAATAAATAATTTAAATTTAGAATTTAGATTTTTTTTAATTTGTGAAATAGGCAGGTGATCTGTGTGCTCGTTTACCATACAGTAAAAAAACGGAACGTGCTAGCACACGAGAATTACGACCAACTTCCTACATTTGGACACGGTACGCTTCCACCAAGCTTCGGAATTACATTACTAATTCTGGTACGGACTAACCTACACGTGTATTTTGTATATTAGAAGGTCGTTGAACCCATTGCTACTGGCCACACACACTTAATACAGTGTTTTTTTATTTTTCTTAACTCATTAGAAGGCAAACGAGCATGCAAACCCTGGCCCTGATAAGAGAATTGTGAACCGACTCTTAAATCGTGTAGCTGTCGAAGTTTTCCCATACAAACTAAGCTCCGGGCGATAACGTTTCTTACCCTCTAAATCAAGTCCGATTTCCACGATTTTTGAATATGTTGTAGTTGTTATAAAGAAATAGGTCTGTTTCTGTTTTTTTGTTTTTTATTTGTTTCATTTTAAGAAATATTTTCTTGGTATGGTTTCCGGGAGAGAATTGTGCCGCTCCACGTCTTCCCGTGGATGTCGTTAGAGGGAAACTGAGGGAATAAAGGCTTGTAGTACTGTTAGGCGATGGGCTTGCAACCTGTCACTAATACACTGGTAAACATCCTAGCCTAATTGTGCAAAATATGGTTACAAAATTATCAATTTTTTTTTTAAGTTGTTGGTAATTCTATACCTCTGCCGGGTGGGCTCTGGGAATAAGGCGTGAAGGTATGTATGTGTATGTATATATTTTCTTATATTATTTTATGATATCTACAACATAATCGTTGCCTTTATGCAAGAGTGCGGCATCTCAAAATGAGTCGCTGTTGCATTTAAATTCAGAACACTTTCTATTTAAGGTTTTCTTTACAACGTCATCATTTTTTGAGTTGTAGCAGTATTGTATAAAAGCAGCATTCAAAAATCGTAATAATCGGCTAGCTTTAAGGGGAGAGAAAGGTTATCGCATTTGGAATGTTTTTTTTTCCAATTTTTTTTATCTTAATATTGGAGATATCCTGAAAACATTACCGTTACCGTTATTTCTGTAATTAAGTTTGTTTATCATTATTTAGTACCCATAGAGCATACCTACAAGCCTAGAACTTAGTCTGTGAGCACGAATTTCCTTGGATGACGTTGCAAAAAGAAACTGGCACTTGTTCTACCACAGATAATCATAAGACGGTACTAAATAACGTTCCATTACTCAAACATTTTGCATCTACGCATTAACAATGTTACCATACTTAGGGGAGGGGGGGGCATAGCGGGGTAGCGGGGCATAGCGGGTTAGCGGTACTTTTTGGCGAAGGACGAACGGCATGGCAATTTGAATAAGGCTCCGTGATTGGTGTTTAGTCTGCGCGTGACCGCCGCGAGCTTCGCAGGCAGCCGATTGACGCCGGTAAGAAATATTTAAAATATTTGCAAAACCTGTGTAATCCTTAAAAATATTGTTGATATTTGATTCACGTTCATTCTGTACCTTTATACTGTAGTCGTAAACGTTTTTTTTTGTGATTATCGGCGGATCTGAAGGATTTTATATTTCAACAACTATGTCTGCTTATAAACAAGGCAAGATGGCGGTCGTTAATGTTTCGATGTGACAGCACGTAGGGGCAAAGTGGGGTTAAAGTGATGGGGCATAGTGGGGAAAAAGCTTAATAGGTACCCCACTTTGCCCCCTAATTTTGCTTGATTTACCTTATGTGTTATTAATTGGTGCCTACCGTCGTTTGTTTCAGCTAAAATGGTTCGAACATATAAAAAGACGACGAATCAACACTCGTGGTCTTTAGAATCAATGAAAAAAGCGGTACTCCATGTCATATCAGGAAAAATAGGATATAAAAAAGCCACTGGAATTCAAATCTGGAATCTCTGTGCAATGTATGTTAATGATTCGTTGGGATTTAACGTTAAATTTAACTAATGATCCCCACAGTTACTGTTAGAAGTGATATTCTTTGATAATAAAGATTTAATTCGTTTATAATAGTTGTTATAATCCACTACGCCACTAAACCCCTTCTCAAGCCCCACATTGCCCCTTTTCATACCCCACACTGCCCCATTTAGTACCCCACAATGCCCCTTATGCTGCTCCACTTTACCCCAATATACGGGGCATAGCGGGACAAAACCCACTTTTGATAAAATTTATCATGTACCTAAATTTAATTATATTCGAACAAAAAATAACATGCAGTATTATACCTTAGATACCAATAGTTAATTTAAGTTGGATTGCGTGTAAGTTATACAGATGTATCCGAATCTAACTCGCTCTGTTCCTTAGCTTCCCCGCTTTGCCCCCCCTCCCCTAACTAGATGCTCAAACGTAAACAAATTACCCAAAAAACTCTTTGGTTTCGTTTCAATTGTGCTAGGTTACGAAATAAGTATCGTGATCGAATAATTATCGAGTGTCGAAATGGTAACTGTGAAAAGCGAGTTATTTGGCGAATCGGAAGGTTATGAGAAACAAGCTATGAGATACAGTAAGTGGAGAAACCCATGCTAACAAGAAAAACCGGTTAAGTACGAGTCGAACTCCCGTACCGAGGGTTCCGTACCGACACACAGCAGGCAAAGAATTTTGAATTTTTGAATTTGAACATTGTAGCGCGTGCATTTTCAATTAAGCAGCCTTATACGTTCTACCCATCGTGCTGCTAAATTGAAAATGCACGCGCTACAATGTGTTTTGTTCGCACTGACGGGACTACTTAATCTCGCCGCTTGGTATCACTCGACAGTCCGCACGACCGGCGTTGTTTACAGAATCACTACCCAGGATTTGAATTCGACTTCGAATCGAAACATCGCAGGACCAAATCACGCTTGACTATGTTCTTTTGTATTGTTGTTTTTCTATGAACGCGTGATGAACGTGATTTTTGGTCTTGGATGTTTTCTATGTATTTTCATATGTTTTTTTTATAGGAGTACATTTATAGGTAGTATAGGTCAATTTGTGCAAGATTGTCTCCAGTTATTTTACCTCTTAGACGGAACACCCATTTTGATGAAACCCTGGTTAAAAACCATCCTGAGCTGGCTCTCTTTTTAAAAAACCTCGTCCACATCGGTCCATCTGTTTGGGAGTTACGATGCCACAAACAAACACACTTATACAAAATAAAATAAAAATCTGATTTGCCCAAACGACAACTGGTAGAGAATGCCATTAGGCATTAAGTTCGGCACCTATTATACTCAAATTTGTACTCTTAAATTTGAAAAAGAACAACAATAATTTTGCACTAAAGAAAACATTTCGATACTTACAAAAATCAATTCAATAAATAACGGTATAAGAATCGATTCTCAATCAATACATAACAAGCGTATAACCTACTTGTTATCAATTATTAACCATTAATTTAAATTCCATTAAAACTTAATCACTGTTTTGGTGATCAATCTTCGGACACGCCTCTCATCATTCGTGTTCAGAACATGTGATGACGTGTTCATTACACAATGGTAGAATACTCGTATCTACAGTAGGTGAAACCAGATTTTTTTTAGGTGAACACCTGCCAGTACGCATATATCGTTTCCATTCATAGTAAGTCTATGAATAGTAGTTACGTCTTCTAATTATAATTGCTATAGTGAATTCAGTAGTTAACCGTTGCCGAAGAAAGAGGGTAAAGTTTTGTCGTATTTATCGATGTGGATAGAACATCTGTCACTTACTGACCATTTAGTTAGTGCGAAAGTGACGGATGCTTTATCCACCGTGATAAAGGTGACTATAGTACGGGCCCTGGGGCTCTATACGCGGTAAAACTATATCGTTTTTGTCATGTTATAGTATTGTCAACGTTATAATACGGTAATTTAAAAAAGGGACCAAAACCTCGACAGATTCTTAAAAATGCAAATGTGTTGCCAATCCTGAGGATTTATTTGTTTTTATATTGCACTAGCAACCCGCCGTCGCTTCGCTTCGGTTTTTGTAAGGTTTTTGTAACACCCGCCCATAAAACAAAATTTATCATTATATATAAAAACCTTCCTCTTGAATCACTTTATCTATTAAAAAAACCGTCCAATTCGTTGCGTAGTTTTAAAATCTAAGCATACATAGGGACAGACAGACAGAGGGAAGCTACTTTGTTTTATACTATGTTTTGATGACGCAGAACGCAAATAGTGAGATCTGAATCCCATAAAAAAATGCAATTTCAAGACTGCAATCGTACAGTCACGAGATTAAATTTGGTATCCACCTTAGGTCCAAAGTCAATCTGACATTCTACAACAATAAGGTTGAGTTTCCTAAAAGTTACAAATGACTTGAAATATCTAATGACATTGACGACTTCAAGCGTATTTTTCTTGAAATGGGTCCCAAATTAACGCTCGTGACCGTACGACATCAAATCCGAGAACATTGCCAACCCTAAGAACTAAGATGGAATTCCTCTATGCTAGACGTACCGGATTGACTTATACCCACACCGGAACACAACAATGCGAATACTGCTGCTAATACTCCTCATATCAGCATAGCATCATAGACAGCCATTAAAATTCATCTTATAAAATACTAGCTTTTGCCCGCGACTCCGTCGGCGCAGAAAAATAAAACATAGCCTATGTTCATCAGGGATAATGTAGGATTCTAATGGTGAAAGAATTTTTCAAATCGGTCTAGTAGTTTCGAAGCCTATTCAATTCAAACAAACAAACAAACTATCTAATGTTTCCTCTTTATAATATTAGTGTAGATTTTTACTTTAAATCACTTAAATCTGGAATCGCAAACATCCTAATGATTCATCAAAAAAGTTCATCTTTTTTTAAGACTGCGCCGAGCGTACGCCGGATGTACAGTGGCGCCCTCATTACTTTTATCGTGTTTTCTAAAAATCTAAAGTAATTTCTTGAAATTGAACGGTAAGATTTTGTACTGCAAATGAAAACACAATGTATAGGGTATATCACATAGTTAAATAACAATTCACCTTCGAGTTATCAACTTAACGGAAAAAAGTGGCCACCTTTTCCCGTTAAGCTGACTACTCAACGGGTAATTGTTATTAAAGTTTGTTACGTATCCCATAAGTTGTGTTTTTACTTGCGCTAGAAAAACACATCGTCTGATTGCAAGGAAATTCTTTAGTTACTTAGAAAACACAATAATAGTTATGAGGGCGCCACTGGACGCTCGACGTTTGCTCGGTCTTAAGATATTGAAATGAATTTCTTTAGATATAAACCAAAATATTTCCCGAGACATATCTTAACATTTCCCAGTGACATTCAATTGACATTGGTATGCCCAGAATAGCCGCCGAAAAAGAAACAACGCGGCAAAAGGAAGTGATATTACACCAGAGTCGCTTCGTTTTGCTGGCTATGGGCCGATAGGGTTGCCACTTCCTATAAAAAATCTTTTGACGATACAATTAGCCTTGTTGGTTAGTGTTGGTGATGGTGACATGGCTTAATCACTACATAGTATAAATCAAAGTCGCTTTCCGCTGTCTGTCCCTATGTATGCTTAGATCTTTAAAACTACGCAACGGATTTTGATGCGGTTTTTTTTAATAGATAGAAGGATTCAAAAGGAAGGTTTACATGTATAATAAATGTTTTTTTTATGAACGGGTGTTACAAAAAACTCATATAAACCGAAGCGAAGCGAGGGCGGGTCGCTAGTTACTTCATATTCTAATTCCGGTGTCCGGTCATTCTTACTGTTCTTAACTAAGTTCGACGAAATCGGTAAAATCAAGAACGAATCATTGGAAGATCGCAGATCTACGTGGGTTTTTGACATCGTTAGTATTTATAATATTGGGCGTTGACTTTTCTTTTTGCGGCGTTTTTTTGCCACGCTCCGAGTGAGCATAATTATTCGAATAAAATTTTCGAACTGGCCTAGGTACACGGTATTTATTTTTGGTTTAGTCTGCTACGACTTATGGATCTTTAAGAGAGCATACTCTTTTCGCAAAGGGCGGCATCGCTTTGCGATTCCTCTCCAGATGTTATTCTCATTGGTCGCGCACCGAGGGTTCCGTACCGTCGCACAGTAGGTATCATTTGTTTCAATTTAAATGTTGTGCCTTTACCAAGTAAAAAAATTGCGCAACTCCAACTCACGCTTGAACGATTTTTGTATTTGGTGTTTTTCTTTGAGGTTTGTATCATACCAAATATGACGCCGTTTTAAAGACACAACCAAACTAGTACACATTGAAAATAAAACAATCCAATAGCTGTTACGGTTTAAAAGATACGTCGCTTTAAAAAAAGGACAGTCAAACAGACGGGCTACGTAGGCTTAGTGGGTCCCGTTTGACACCGCTCGGGTACGAAATCCTAAAATATCCACACGTTTTTTTTTTAATTGAATGTCAGAAGCTGCGCTGTGACAGCCCTAGCCCTTCTATATTAGGCGTCGTGATTATTATAAATGTCTTACGTTCCAGTAGGGTGGCGGCTTTACTATATTTGTCACCCGGCTTCGCCTGTCGCGCTTTCAAGGAAGTTGTCACCGTTCGTAGTAAAATATACGATTTTATGGCGTTTAGCCTGTAGGTAGAGATAGACGTGTTGACTTCTATCGCTATCGAAAATATAATCGGTGAGGTAGTTCGTTAAGTTTCGCTCTTAACGAAGCTTTAACAGGGTTTGTTTGAATATGATTTCTGAAAACGATTTACAGTTTTTGGTAAGACAATCGGTCAAATGAGTAGTATATATAGTAAGTATGTCATTATATGACTTTCTGTCAATAATTAGAGTATAAAATAATGTAATAAAACACAGCAATATAGTATTACACCTAGTCTGTATACTGTGTTTTTATTAGCTAATTTATTATTCCTCTTTGTATCAATTATTTCATAATTTTCATGACAGACTATATAGAGGCATTCTATCTAATTCCACAGGGTCGTCAACGCATTTGCAAACTTAAGATTGTGATCGTAAGATTGCAGTTTCTGAGTCCACTTTGCATTATTTGGCCTGCTCGTTTGCCTTCACCGGGTTTTGCGGGTGGTAGGACCTTGTGCAGGGTCCGTCCGGATCGCTACCACCGTCTTATCCATTAACCTACCGCCAAACAGCAGTGTTCGCATTGTTGTGTTCCGGTTTGGGGATAAGACAGCCGGTGAAATGACTAGCATAGAGGCATTCCATCTTAGCCTCAGGGTTGGCAACGCATTTGCAGTCTTAGGATTGCATTGCAGTCTTGTGATTGCGAATGTCTATGGGTCACAGTTTCCACTTACCATCAGGTGCCTGTGTGCTCGTTTGTCTACTCGATGCCATAAAAAAAAAAAAAAAACCATGTCTTAAAAAAAACTGATTACCGTTTAAAGTCTAATTATCCTATATAACCGCAATTCTGATCCTGCGATTACACTTAAATAAAAACCGGCCAGTTGCGAGTAGGACTCCCACACGATGGATTCCGTACCGCATTTAATTTATACCTTTATAATATTTTGACACTTTTTGTTTAATAGCTTCTGGCATTTGCTGTGAAAAAAGTTATCACCAGACACCAGTGTTATATATAGGGTTTCTTTTCTATCAGTTGGGTAACCCAAAGATGAAAATGTGATTTGTTATTATCACATCAATGTCCCCGCGTGGTTGCCGGGTTAGAATAGTGCTCCATGTCCTTCCGTGGATGTCGTAAGAGACGACTAAGGGAATAAAGGCTTGTAACTGTTAGGCGATGGGCTTGCAACCTGTCACTGACACCGGTAAACATCTTAGCCTAATTGTGCAAAATGTGGTTACAGAATTATCAACAAGTTTTTAAAGTTGTTAGTAATTCTGTAGCTCTGCCTACCCCACTCTTGGAATAAAGGCGTGAGCTTATGTATGTACCTATGTATGTACCTATGTACAGTCAGCTGCAGAGATAAGTATACCCTCCTGCATACAAGTTTCCTATGCAGGGGGGTATACTTATCTCTGCAGCTGACTGTACATCAATATTTACAAAAAAAAGTTACTGAGTATGTATTAAACAGGAAAAACCCCCGATATAATGGCGACCCCTACTTTCAGAGCTGATATCTCTTAAATGGACAAACCGATTTTCATGAAACATAGCTAAAAACTATTCCAGTTAAATTAGCTACCCATTAAAAAAACTACGTCTAAATCGGTCAATCCGTTTGGGAACTACAGTGCCATAGACAGATAGACACACACACAGAAAGCCAGGCATCCCCTCTTTTTGCGTTGGAGGTTAAAAACTGATAACAACCGGTTTATACAACATAATAAACACAATTGCAATAGAACGCGGAAACAAACAGTCATTAAAGATCATTGAAGTTGATTTACACTCGGACATACATGTTTTATATACCTATGTAGCTAATGTCATGAGTCATATCGATGACTAGCTATATAATTATTTTAATTAATTCTGTTATTCCTAAGAATAGTGGTTTTGTAGATAAATATGCATGGAATAAAAACACGTTTGTATGATTATGTTTTTGTCTTGTTATGGTTACCGATTAGTAATCGGTTTTGAAACAGTCTTGCAGATTCGAATCCGGTTTTTTTTTCTAACCCTCCGCATGAGTAAAATTAGCGCTGATTGTGCCTGGGGTGTGATGTGTGATTCTCTCAAAAACGCCGGTCGCTTGGACGAACGAGTGAATGTGGCAGCGGCGAGTTTAAGTAGTTCCGTCAGAGCGAACAAAACAAATTTTAACGCGTGCATTTTAAATTTGGAAGCATGGTTTCTGTCGATAAGAACGTATAAGGTTAAATTGCCTAATTGAGAACTCGTATTTGAGCCAACGGAACGAAAAAAAAATAGACTTTAGGCACACATATAGGTTAGAATAGAATAGAATAGAATAGATTAGGTCCTGGAGTAGAACATAGGATACTTTTTATCTCGGAAAATTTGAAAGTTCGCAAGGGTATACCAGTAATCGATAACTACGCGGACGAAGTCGCGGGTAGAGGCTAGTAATAGTAAAATATACTTATGTATACTTTCGCATATTTTTCAGTGTGTGTGTGTGTGTTAGTATTATGTGTGGTTGCCGGGTTAGAATAGTGCCACTCCATGTCCTCGCGTGGATGTCGTAAGAAACGACTAAAGGGAATATAGGCTGTGTAGTACTTTTAGGCGATGGGCTTGCAACCTGTCACTAATACACTGGTAAACATTGCAATATTATGTAACCTTAACTCACTAAAATCTTTACTAATTAGGATTAGATGTAAAGCAAACCAAAAACTTGTCTTGTTTGAAATAGACATCTGTTTTTTTTTAAACATCGTATCCTAATTGTGCAAAATGTGGTTACAGAATTATCAACAAGTTTTTAGAGTTGTTAGGAATTCTGTAGCTCTGCCACCCACACTCTGGGAATAAAGGCGTGAGTTTATGTACGTACGGTCACGAGCGTTAATTTGGGACCCATTTCAAGAAAAATATGCTTGAAATCGTCAATGTCATTACGTCATTAGAGATGTCAAGTCATTTGTAACTTTTAGGGAACTCAACCTTATTGTTGTAGAATGTCAGATTGACTTTAGACCTAAGGTGGGTCCCAAATTTAATCTCGACACTGTACGTGTATGCAAATAAAAATACAAAGTTTGCCTCAAACAAGCTTAGAACCGACGTGCGTGCATGACTCGATGTATGAATGTGGAAGAAGCGAAAGAAATTGGTCCATATCGTAGCAAGTGGAAAGAAGTGGTCTCTGCCTACCCCTCTGGGAAACAGGCGTGATTTAATGTATGTATGTATGTAAGCTTAGAACCTAAAAAGCAGCAACTGCCACTGCGCCATCAACTCACGCAATTAATATGACATTTAATAGTTAACCATGCCGGTCATGTGCTGCAATTGACGATGCTAGGCGACCGTGTTCCACGGAAGTCAGTTTATACGTGACTAATTGAACAGCATACCTAGAACAGAAATTATTCCGCCTGGAAAAGAGTCGCGATTTCCCCCCCGACTCCCCCCTGACAGGGAAATACGGTATTTGCCAAAAGTCAAATCAGATTCTTTTTATGAAACATCAAAAACTCTCCGTTACTATGGAATTTACAGGGATTACTATCTTGTGACGTTACAATCAAACAGCGTTCTTATTGTTGGATTATATGAATTTAAAAATCTTAAAATAGCAAACATAAATAAAAGATTGATGTTTTCCCAGTATTGTTATAATGTTTATCTGTTGTTAATGAAAAACCAATTTAATTTCACTGTTGTCAAATACCCTATTGAAAATGATGAGAACTCTAATACCATTTGTAAAGATAAAGACAAATGTTCTTTAGTTGATTTAGACCTCGTTTCGAGAAATAACTTTTTTTTATGGCCTACATAAGACAAACGAGCACACGTACAGGCCATCTAATGGTAAGTGGAAACTGTGACCCATAGACATTCGCGTGAAGTTCACAAGAATGCAATGCAATCCTAAAACTGAAAATGCGTTGTCAACCCTGAGGACTAAGATGGAATGCCTCTATGCTAGTCATTTCACCGGCTGTCTTATCCCCAAACCGGAACACAACACACACACAACAACACGAAACAACAACACAACTTTCGATAAAATTTAAAATCTACGTAATGGTACGTTCGTTGAAAGGTTCGATAAAATTATTGGTACACTTCTTTACACATTTAATAAAATAGCATTATCAAGGGGGTACTCTACATAATTCCTAACAGTCATAATTCCTAATTGATCAAAATTCCGAATTTTAACTACTCCCAGTGCAATTTGTTGATAGAAGATTTACTTTTACTATCCTACTAATATTATAAATGCGAAAGTTTGTGAGTGTGTGTGTTTGTTACTCCATTCACGCTGCAACGGGTGGACAGATTTTGATGAAATTTGGAGTGGAGATTGCGTATACCCTGGATTAACACATAGGCTAATGTTTATCCCGGAAAATTTAAAAGTTCCCGAGGGAATAACCATAATCGAAATCTACGCGGACGAAGTTACGGGCAGAAGCTAGTAGCTTATAAATCAAACCTTACCTAACCTACGTACGACTATTAAATTATGCATATAATCTAAAATAGCTCCAGCGTAACATAACTTTCGGAAAAAAGTAATTCGGAATTTTAAGGTGTTCGGGATATTTGAAGGATATCAATAGTACATTGTTGCCTAGGCTCGGAAAGTAAGGGTTTTCCTGACGAGGTGGTTAGCTGGCCGAGCAATAGCGAGGCCTGCTAAAATACGAGTCAGGAAATCCTCGTTTCCGCCGCGGCATAGATAATGCTTTTCTCAAATAATGCGAGGAAATGATACAAATACATAATTACAAGTATTTTTAAAAACCCATGACAAATTCGGAAGGAATGTTTGTTTGAAAACTACGAGTATTAGTGAAGATAGTTTCACGCACAACGCGCCGCCGCCGGCTCACACTGCATCCACAAGTTGGGTGTGCGGGATTTTTATCACGTTCCTTTCGATTTTGTATGCAATAGAGAGCACTTTTAATAAACAATATGGACATGGACGGGAAGTGTTTTCATATGGTTTTTTTACTCCTAGGAGTAAAATGAGGCACTTTCCGTCCTTGTGCTTGCTTCCGTGCTTGTGTTGTTCCGAGCATGTTTGAGAAAAGGTTATTAGTTTATTACGCCTTAATACTACAGAAAACTGACTAATACATTGTATTGTCAATAGTTACCTATGAACCTGCGCATGCGACTTTGTGGTTACACGTGAAATAGTCATTCAACTAGTAGTATTGTCATTGTTGCATGGAAATGGCTAGATTTTCCTGCAGTCATCTTGCGGTTGATGACGCGATGCGCGTGAGTGTCTGGGTAGTGATTCTGTAAACAACGCCGGTCGTGCGGACTTTCGAGTGATATCCAAGCGGCGAGATTAAGTAGTCCCGTCAGTGCGAACAAAACACATTGTAGCGCGTGCATTTTCAATTTAGCAGCACGATGGGTCGAGCGTATAAGGCTGCTTAATTGAAAATGCACAGAATCACTACCCTGTTCTTAAGTCTAGGATGTTTTCTATGTATTCATATATGTATTGTGGATACCCTATTATTTTATCGAAGACCCTTTCAACAAACGTATCTTTATGCAGAATTTTAATTTCATCAAAAGGCATTTCAAGCTGCATGTTTTTTTTCGCTAGCCACAAGTCTAACCTAACCTTAAGATATCCTGAAAACATCAAGGTTTCAACAGAAAATAGCATTCGATGAAATAATACAATCGATGAAGTAAAATTCGATGTTTTTCCGAGTAGAATCTTAACCTAGCTAGCGTGTACTTTTTTTAATTTTTGCTTTTAAATTACAACACATTGTTATACCTAGTTTTATTCTCAATCACGTGACTCCTGCATATCGCAAGAATTTATCATTGATTTTGCCTCGTGCCGCTGGCCATTACAGACCCGCAGAAAATAATAAAGATATATCACTAAATATTTGTACATGTCAAATTGTTTGCGGAACCCTAAATTGCACCCACATAGTTCAAGTTGCACGTGGCGTTACTCATATCTTTGGTAAACTAACTGTTATCGGGAAATAACCCTTATTAGAATGAAGTTAAGGATAGCGTTGGATTTTTTCCCCAGTTTAATTAATTTTGTTATTGTGTAGTTTTCAAAGTTTAAGAATTTGGACTCTATCTTTGTAGATATAGAGTTAAAATGATATTTTTGCGTTCCATTGGTCGATTTACCCAGTACTACTCAATCACTTGTCATTATTTCTATTGCTTTTATAAGGGTTCAAATACAGGGTGGTTAATTTAGGGGTGGAATAAAAGGAGCTAATATTTAGATATCCTTAAAGTTGTCCTTTTAGCTTTCAAGGAAATAGAGATTCTGTGTCATTTAAAGCTTTTATTTTTCTTATAAACTTCAGTAATTAAATTTTTGTTAATTTTTTTCTGAATTTACCAGATCGACCTGGGGTGTTCGATGGTTCGGTCATTTGGAAAGGATGGATGAAAGAAGATTGACGAAAGAGATATACAGATCGAAAGTGAGTGGACGGGTCGGAAGGGGCCGCCCTAGGCGTACTTTTTCGAGTCAAATCGGAGATATACTGGAAAAGGGCCGAATCTTAAGTACCCGAAACCGACGTGCGTGCATGACTCGATGTATGAATGTGGAAGAAGCCAAAGAAATTTGTCAAGATCGTAGCAAGTGGAAAGAAGTGGTATCTGCTTACCCCTCTGGGAAACAGGCGTGATTTAATGTATGTATGTACCTGGGGTGTAATTCTCTTAAAAAACGCGGTCGGACGAACTAACAAGTGAATGTGGCAGCGGCGAGTTTAAAGGTGGAAACCCATTACACCATATCATGCTATGACCGTGCTATGAACGTATTATTCCTTAGTATTAAAATGTTAGTCGGTGACAGAACGGTCTAGTGGGCATAGTCTCATACTTTTCAATACAAAGAATATTTTTTGTCTGTCACGTTCATAGCACGGTCATTGGTGTAATAGGTTTCCACCTTAAGTAGTAAAATATTTTTTAGCTCGTGCATTTTCAATTTGGTAGCATTGGCTTCTATCGATGAGATCGAACGTACAAGGCTGCCCAGTTGAGAATGCACGCCCTAAAATGTGTTTAGTTCGCGCGACTTTCACTCGTTCGTTAGACCGACCGCATTTATAAGAGAATTACACCACTGCATGATAGTAAGTTTATTTATCCCTAAGTCTTAGGTTATAAAACAGATTTACTTACCGTACGAATACATTCATGACTTTTATTTAGACTGTCCACTGCAGTGTAAGTAGCGATGCTTTTTTGTAAATTATGTACCTGTAACAAAAATAAAAATTATTATTAATTAACCAACTTAATTGATAAATCTATTAAAACAATTTATTTTAGTATAAGTAAGAATTTTAAACACAGTGTGTGTACCTAAATAATAATGTATGACAAATAAACGCATTGTCACTTTTTAACAAAATAAAACAACACAAAAAATTGTGCTTTTTATAATTTTATTTTCCTCCTTTTATTTTTTACTAACGATCCACCCTCGCTTCGCTTCAGTTTATGAGTTTGGTATATAGCCTATAGCCTTTCTCGATAAATGGGCTATCTAACACTGAAAGATTTTTTCAAATCGGGCCATTAGTTCCTGAGATTTGTGCGTTCAAGCAAACAAACAAACAAACGAACTCTTCAGCTTTATAATATTAGTATAGATTAGGCACCTATCCATGCGTTTTTTATTTTTGTAATTTAAATAAAGAAAATATGACTTGTCCATGCTTCTATATTGTAAAGCCTATAAATATTACGCAAACGCCGCAAATGTCATCTGTCACAAATAATGACAACTTATGTTAGCATCTTAGGCCAACCTAAATGTTAGAAGCGTGTGGTATTGCGCTCTATTACCGCTGAATAAGGTTTAATATAGGTATATATTTCAAGTATATTTAGTAAGCCGGTTGATTTGAGTGTGTACTTGTATTGACAAGTGAGGTCGCAATAATAATATTATTCATAGAAGAGGTAAACTAACTTGAGTTAACAAGTTAACGCAAGAAACATTAATATTCATTTTAAATATGCTATCTTAGTCTTGAGGTTCAAAAAGAACTACAAAAAAAAATACCTGATATAAAACTCTAAATCATTTCTAATTACGTAAAGTACCTACTGATTTATTGGGCAAATGATATAAAATGAACATGATGTATAAAGCAATAAACTAAAAACTAAAACTAAGCTTAATGTAGAGCCTATGCTGGCTGTCATTCTGAAAACATCTGTCCAATCATTTAATTTTTTGTAAATTATTTTATCGTGGGTTTTGGTTCGCAAATCCATAAGTTCATTGACGTAATATCTGTCAAATTTCCCGCCAAAGCAGCGGTGGCACTTCTTCCTACATTAATTATTGAAGTGAAGTACGAGTAGATACGTCAAGTGTATGTATGTATGTATGACCCTGCAAACAAGGCGCGTGCAAACCATCTCACATTCGCGAGGAAGCACATAAAGCCATCCCTTTTTTCTTTTATAAACGTGGTATCATATGTGTCCTCGTAATCAGCGTAATCATAGCTAATTATTCTAGACATAACACGACAAATGACACTTCCTTTTACTATTAAACTCCTCGCTACCAAACACCTTATTTACGTTTGATAAAATCCGCCAGCGATTCCTAGTATCCAAGTCGAAGTATAAACATACTTATCTGAATAAGACCGGATGCTGCATGATAAAGATATGTTAGTCGTTTTAGCTATATTTCTAACGTGTGATTTTATGATGAGAAGGTATTTAGTAGTGGTAGGTAAGACCTTGTACAGTCACGAGATTAAATTTGGTACATATGTAGTGAATAATCCTTTCCCATCGTTTTTGGTCGGATAACTTCGTATTTATCTAGCTTTCTCAGTTAACATATTCATGGGTACTGAAGCTAATTGAGAAAGCTAGATAAATACGAACATATCCGACAAAAAACGATGGGAAAGGATTATTCACTACATCTGTACCCACCTTAGGTCCAAAGTCAATCTGACATTCTACAACAATAAGGTTGCGTTTCCTAAAAGTTACAAATGACTTGACATCTCTAATGACATTGACGACTTCAAGCATATTTTTCTTGAAATGGGTTCCAAATTAACGCTCGTAACCGTACCTGCCAGGTCCGTCCGGATCGCTTACACCTGGTGCATTTGAATCAGTATTTTTTTTTACATAATATAATTTAACTAGTTACGAAAAGCATAATAAACTTTCAAAGGAAGACTTTGCAAGGATGAACTCAAACGCTAGTTTGAGTAGTCCCGTCAGAGCGAGCAACACACATTTTAGCGGGAACATTCTCAATTTGGCAGCATAGCTTCTGTCGATGAGATCGAACGTATAAGGCTGCCTAATTAAGAATGCACAGGCTAAAGTGCACGTGTTTTGTTCGCTCTGACGGGACTACTTAAACTCGCAGCTGCGATATTCACTCGATCGTTCGTCCGACCGCATTTTTAAGAGAATCACACCCCTGCATAAAAACAAATTGTATAATTTTATCAGGCATACGATTACCACTACATAGTATATAAAACAAAGTCGCTTCCCGCTGTCTGTCTGTCCCTATTTATGCTTAGATCTTAAAAACTACGCAACGGATTTTGATGCGGTTTTTTTTAATAGATAAAGTGACCCAAGAGTGTACGGATGTTACAGAAAACTCATATAAACCGAAGCGAAGCGAGAGCTGGTCGCTAGTACAACATAAAACTCATCTTCTAAATATATAAAAGGAGAAACTGACTGACTGACTGACTAACATATCAACGCACAGCCTAAACGGCTAAACGTAGGCACTTGAAATTTGGAAGGGACGTAGCTTAGGTACCGTAGAGGTGCACTAAGAAAGGTATTCCCGAAATTCCCACGGGAACGGGAATTAGCGGGAAAATCCTTTTGTATGAAAAATCTAAACCGAAGCGAAGCGAGGGCGGGTCGACGCTAGTATATCATAAAGATCATAGTCTTGTTTTTATGCAACTTTAAGTCAATGTCTTCTTACTAGGTTAGGTTAGGTTAGAACTGTGACACATTTAATTAGTAGTAATAAAATACTTTTTAACCTATGAACATTTTAAGTATGAGGAATTATGAATTTAATGTCATCCAAAAAAAAGTAATAAAGGCTCTTTAGGTACCCTATACAATATTTATTTTTTGAAAAAAGAAGAACAACGCCTAACCAAAATCAGAGTCCGGCTCCCACTTTGCCATTTTTTTAACGTCATATCCCACATACATATAACTACATTGTTGCTGCAATAAAACGCAACATTCTAACGCCACAAGGGACAAAAACTAATATAAACAAAAAAGCATCAACCAGACTTAGCATAAACAACAGAGCAATAAATATATTAAAATTCTTTCCCACGCCGACTAACATTTATCCCTCTCAAACCCATAAAGTTATTAGTGAGAGAGAAAGACGGAGCTTAATAAGTATAGTAGCATGCGGCATCAGTCATTCATACTAATTTAGTATGTTTAACTCGTTTTTATCATTTAACATCATGCGGGTAAATTTTGACCATTTAAACGTGTGAAAGGGGACATTTTGGTGAGGGACAAACGCACCACAGTATAAATAGAAAAGTAGCTGGGGTGTTATTCTCAAAAACAACGGACGGGCAGACGAACGAGCGAAATCCCAGCGGCGAGTGTAAGTAGTCCCGTCAGAGCGAACAAAACACATTTTAACGCGTGCTTTATCAATTAAGCAGCCTAATGCTGCTGCTAAATTGAAAAGGCACGCGCTAAAATATGTTTTGTTCGTACTGACGGACCACTTAAACTCGCCGCTTGGACATTCACTCGTTCGTCCTTCCGACCGTCGTTGTTGAGAGAATCACTACCCTGATCCCCGGCCCTTTGGCACCTATGCAATCCGAATGGAACTATTGTGAATGTTGAAATTGAACGATGGAACACGCCACGCCACCGCGCCAAGCCAAATGGAGTCGTCGTGAATGCTTTCTCTGGCTACCACTTTCTTATAAGGACTAGAATGTAAAGAAGCGGAAACTATATCGGCCCACCTTGAAAAAAAGGTCGATGTCTCATAGAACCGCATGTGTTAGTGACCTTATTTCTTAAGACAGAGGGTAAAATTTACTTTGACTCTCACATTGCGTAGGCGTCCGTTTAATTCAGGAGGGCAGAAAAGGCGTGGCCGTGAATGTGGTCAAAATGTTACCCCCATCCAGTTTTATATACTCCATCTGTCGCCGAGACAAATGGCGTGTCCTTGAATGCCCAGCTTTACCTTTCGCGTGGGAGCTAGGGTTGCATCTCTGCGCGTAGCTCCATGCTATCAAACGTGGCAATGGACCCTGACTAAACCGGCTTGGTGCGTCTTGTTGAGTTTGCTTATAGTGGCTCGCGGAGTATACGATCGAGGCATAGTATAGGTAGAAGAGTAATTCATCTCCGGCCCTTAAGCAGTTTCTGTTATCTATTGCCGCATTGGCGCTACGGTTGCCTCGATACTTAATACGCACGCTACCAATCGTAGCAACGGGCCCCGACTAAGCCGGCTTGGGCCGGGCTGTTGAGTTTGCTTGTGGTAGCTCGCAGAGCGTACGATCGAAGCATAGTATATATAGAAGAGTAGTTCGTCTTTGGCTCTTTAGGATATTCTGTTATCTATTGCCGCGGGGGCGCTAGGGTTGCGTCGATGTCGTTTAATACTTAATACGGACGAAGTCGACGAATAATAAATTCTCATACAAAATACCTAGTCACAGTGACAGAGTCCCATATATAGAGGGTGAATATCTAATCAATAGAGTTGTCTTTCAATCGATGGCAATAAAAATAAAGATACGCTACCCCATCGTGAGGCCAATTAGTCCTGGGGGATGTGACAGGGGTGGCAAAATGGCCGACGGTGACATTTATTTTTGGAAATATGTTGATAGATTGTTATAGCTATATGGTTATGGTCTCGTGTTTTCATTTGACAGAGTTAGCTCTTAAAATAAATAAATATGTAATGACCATTTTACACGAATTAACCTGTGTTATTTCTTTTAAAAACTGTTTCTTGTCAAACGGTCAAAAATGTTGTTTGTACGTTTTGATGTTACTTCTTAAACTCGCCCGTAAATAATTGATCGGTTGAGTTGTAAAGTGAGTTGTTAAAAATATATTGCTTTTGACATGAATCTTTACTTGACAGTAATGGTGGCTAAGATAAAAATATTACGATAACATTTCAAAAAAAATAAAGTTTTACCGAAAACAGATGGAGAAAATATTCGTTATTATTGTTTATTCTACAAATGTTTGCCCTAACCAAGCATCGAATCTAAGGCTAAGAAGCTAGATGTTGTCCCAAACGATTCGCCAACCACATAATTATGGAAAAAATACCACATTTTAATAAACCTCCTCATATTTATTATAGCCTCATTTATTCGTAAGTTTCCTTCCTCATTCGTAAAAACCGCAGACGCCAATTAATTAATATAACTGAAATATTTCAAGTAAAGTTGGCAAATTAAACTAGAATCCGGTAACGAAACAAACGATTTATTACCTTATCCAAATGGTTATAGGTGTGATTAATATTTTTTCATCTGTCTTTATCTTATCGCATTTACCTAAAGGTTAGAAAAAAGTTTGAAATGCCCCACTGACCCACAGTAAACAACAAAAAAAGGGAAAACCAAAGGCACGTGAATTCCCAAAGGAAAAATATTAATATGTTTTTTACTAAGACTCCACTGTACGTCCGTCTGTCCGTCACCAGGCTGTGTCTCATGAACCGTGGTAGCTAGACAGTTGAAATTTTCATAGATTATGTATTTCTCTTGCCGCTATAACAACAAATACTAAAAACAGAATAAAATCAACATTTAAGGTGGGCTCCCATAGAGCAAACGTGATGAAAACGTCAAATCATTGACCCAACCAACTTAAACAGAAAGTCTAATGAACCTGACCCAATTATAATGTTACTAATAATGTACCTATACCGAACTAAGCAAATATTATATTAAAATAATTAATTTTATCTAAATAATAATAATGATATGACGTGTAAAATACCACCAATTGTACCAATTTATCAATAAATGCTTGAATCTTGAATCTTGATGTCTTTTGCTGATTTTTGCTCGATATTATTATAACGGTTAGGTACAGTTAGACGCTTGAAATATACACACAAAATTTAGTTGTATATTCACTTTAAAAGTATATATTTATATCATAATAAAATATTTAAGGTGGGCTCCCATACGACAAACGTGTTTTATTTGCCGTTTTTTGCTAATTTTGTATATAGAGTCCAACTCGCACTTGGAAAGTTTTTTTATATATTTTGACGCGTATAGCTTCGTTTGTAGTGATTGCCTAGGTTCGAGTGCAGGTAGAGCAAATATTTGCATGATGAGCTCGAATATTAAATATTTGTTCCAGAGTTACTGATTTCTATGTATAGAAATATCTAGTTCTCTGTACATATATGTGTTTATCGTTGTCTAATACCGCCGAGCCTTGGGTTGGGACTAGATCATTTTGTACAAGATTATCTTATCTTGGTTTTGTATGTTTGTAATCTATCACGCCAGAATTCCCCGCGTGGTTGCCGGGTTAGAATAGTGCCACTCCATGTCCTCCCGTGGATGTCGTAAAAGCCTACTAAGGGAATAGGCTGTGAAGTACTGTTAGGCGATGGGCTTGCCACCTGTGGAATTATTAGTAAGTTTTTAGGATGGTTGGTAATTCTGTAGCTCTGCCTACCCCACTCCGGGAATAAAGGCGTGAGTTTATGTACGTATGTATGTCACGCCAAGGCACAGAGATAGATTATAGTCTAGAATACCATATAAGCTACTTTACATACCGAAAAAATTGACAGTTCCCGCAGGAATAAATGACTTCAACGTGGACGGGTCTCCAAACTAAAATATAATGAAACTTGCTAAAAATAACACCCTATATGTTCATTGCATGTTGCATTTTAGTCACGCTGCATTCTTGCATCGTGATTCAGCTGCAATTCCACAAAAACGCACTTACGCACCCTCCGAATTAGGGATATTGGGGTTTCGACACTCTTGTCACTGTCCCCCTAAGAACTTTAAGTTGTGCTCTGTTTACATCAGTTAAGTACTTGCAGGAAGCTACTAAAGCGGGTTACTAGATTGTTAGTTGCTTTACTCTCCTGACAATAACGTTACTATTGTACTATTTTAATCCCTGAAGTTCATCCCATTTCCAAGCATCCCATCTTTGTGCTCCCTTGGGATACCTAAGAAATATTCTCTCCAAATTCAAGTTCCTAGGTCCAGAGGTTTCAACTGTGCGTTGATCGATTAGTCAGTCAGTTTTTTATCTACTACCCAGTACTGTCCACAGTAGAAAAACACCATCTCTCACTTCATCTTCGTCTGAAAATGTCGTGTCAGATACCTACTCTGCCTAAACTAAAAGGCTGTATCCCACAACTCCTGTAGCAATAACTATCAACTAACAGAAGAGAATTGAAACTACAGCAATTCGAACTTGGTTAAGCTGCATTCAAGCTCGCCGTTGAGTTATTTACTACACGACAGTACTAAACCCAAGTACTTAACACGTGTAATCGCGCCCTAAGACATAAGTTGATATATAGTCTTATTAGCATTGGTAATTCGTAAGATGACAGAGTATTTTTTTGTGTATTTTGTTAGGACCCCATGTTGTGAGTGTGTTTCTCATGGAGACTTGGAAATGATAAAGTTATTTATGTAATATACACTTATCGCTCATTGAATACAAAATTGACACATTCCAAAATAATTTGCTCTTCCATTAAAAATCGTATTCCAACAGCTTCTAATTTTAAAATGCAACACTGAATCATTTTGGATTGTGTCCGTTTTGTATTCAATGAACGATATATAATATATATTATTCATTGAATACAAAACATATATAATATTATACATATCGATACCTTAGTTCACAATTGTACTAATTACATTTGAAAAGTTATTGTAATTAGTATGTTTGTGCACAAATAATACGTTCGTAACTTTACTGGCAAAAAAAACATTTAGTACGATACCTACCTATACAGGGTGTTAACGGGGTCGTGATACAAGTGATCACCTCTGTGTTCTGCCAGCGAATATGAGCAACTTTCCCTATGGAACCAGCTTGGAAATCGGGAAAAAAAATCAGCTGTTTCATAGAACAAGAACAGGGGTAGGTACTCGACCAAAATGTATGAAGCAGCTGATTTTTTTTTCCCGATTTCCAAGCTGGTTCCATAGGGAAAGTTGCTCATATTCGCGGGCAGAACACAGAGGTGATCACTTGTATCACGACCCCGTTAACACCCTGTATATACAACTGTTCCGTAACATACTGACTTGCAAAGCAGAATGAAAGAAGGTAGAAACCAAAACATATTACTTTTGAGATGGTATCCAATTGTTTTTTAACTCGGCCGTAATTTCTGTCAAGTTAAAAGCTACAACAATATGGATTTATCTAGTAGAATCGAGCCTTTGAGGGATAAATTCGTATGTGTTTGTAGAAAAACCTGAGCGCCCGTGACACTGTCCATTTGTTATTTAATTATAAACTTGCCGTATTGCTAAATCATTTTTTTTAACGTGGTGAACACAGAGTAAGTAATAGAACATATAGCAACAAAATATATATCACTCATTCATACATCTTAATGTAACATTCAGTTGGTGTAATGAAACGTACAACGATAATATACGTAATACGTAAACGTATAAAATGATGTATTCACTTTATCTAATAACCAAAAACACATTACATACATTTAACATAATAACGAAAAATGTAAGCCTTCAAAAAAACTGGGTTCTGACTGGTCACAATTCTAACCTATCCTAATGGGGCGG
The DNA here is from genome assembly GCA_963966035.1 of Acleris laterana. Taxonomy (NCBI): domain Eukaryota; kingdom Metazoa; phylum Arthropoda; class Insecta; order Lepidoptera; family Tortricidae; genus Acleris; species Acleris laterana. The sequence goes on along the minus strand of OZ014463.1, from coordinate 9,237,674 downwards.
GAGTAATCAAAATTCCAGGACTTTACACCTTCTCCCTATAGTGATACGGTGCCCTACGCTAAAGGTCAATGTATGAAATTCTTCGTTGTTAGCGTCCGCTTTACATACAATCACCGCAACCCTCACCTGATTTACCCCATTGTTACCCCACCAGATGTCCGGAAACCTTTACAAAAACAATACAGCTCATTGACCGTAAACGATTTGACAGCGTTGACAGATTACCCCTTAAAAAACTTAATTTGGCTGTCAAAATTTAAATCAGTCTGTAAATATAGTGCCATAGGTGTCAGAGAAGCGAGTTAAAAATAAGCAGTTGAAAAAATTGAGGAGGGTGGTGTTCGTGACAAGCGACTAGCGGGTTTATCGCATTGAGATAGACGACGATTGTATGTATAGGAAAGGATAACAGGCATACCGAGATAAATTAAAAGACAAGACACTTGAGTGTATATTCCACTTAGTGTCACAACGTTGTTCTTTTCAAAATGGTGGCTTTTCCTGCCAAGTTCAGTACCAGAGCTGTATAAATAATATGCCTAAACTTAACGCATATCTACTTATTACTCGCGTATAAATGAATCCAATAACAGGTAATACTGAAAGGTACATATAAGTATGGTTTCCTATCTCAGTCACGCGTGAATTTCTGTCAACACTAGCTTTTGCACGAGACTTGTCCGCGTAAAAGTAAGCTCGACTTGGTAAGCAATTATCTCTATTCCCTCGGGAATTATAAAATTTTCCGTGATAAACAGTAGCCTATGTGCTATTCTAGACTATAACTGTGCCAAATTTCATCCAGATCAATTTTGCCGTTCTGGCATTATTGAGTAACAAACATCCCAACTTTATATTAGTAAGAGAATTAAAATTATTTTTCCATTACAGATGAAGTGGTTGGTTTTATAGATTACAAAACAAAATAATCGCAGGTGCCTGCCTTCAAGTTATTATTTAGAAAATTGGCTACATGGTCACTTGATAAAACCTTCAGTAAGTACCTAATTAGTTCGCACAAGTTAAAACATGAGAAAATTAAATAGATGAAATTTATATTTATCACCTCATTATAATTTAACTAATCCGACATTATATTTCAAATATGTATTACAAGGTGCAAAAGCTCTTGAAACGTATTTTGAGTTCGAGTTAAGTCGGTAATACTAACATCAGAGCGAGAAAGTATGTAGTATTTCACTGTACAACTGTATCATCACGCATCAGTTTATGAAACCGCTCACGCCTCCTCTTGTGCCTGGCACCCATAGATAGGGTTCTAACCCTACACACGCTCCGCTGAACCTCGTTACAAGTGTGAAAGATGTGGGCACGTTATAGATTTAATGGGCTTCGTTAGAACAATAGCGATAACAATTCATTAATTAACTGACATTGAACGCAGCAGCCAAAGGGTTGTTATAATTATAACATTCTGACGTTAGCATCTAATAAATTTAAATTCCGAAGGAACGTCCCGACTCCGCATTTGAAATTTATATTACCGTTTCACTTCGATTTTTGAATTTTCAAGTGTTCGATTTTCAAAAAAGTGCAAACGCTCCCAACGTTTCGTCGATTTTCGAATATCGCCAAGTTAGCTTTATGCATCATCATTTTCATCATTCTGAACAATAAAAAATAGTACTCCCGATATGTCCCCAAAAATATGTAAGTAAGTATGGAATTGTTCCGATTTGTTATCAAAATCCAATACGTTTCTTGGTAACAAAACGGGCAATTCCATACATATTTTTGGGGACATATTGTAATTATTTTTTATTGTTCAGAATGATGATCACAACGAGCGTGCGGAATTTTCCCAAATCTGAAGAAAAAGTCAAGGGTTTTTTGTTGAAACTCCCCAATTATACGTTATTTTGAATAAAAACACGCTTGACGAATATTTGAGGTTATGTGTCAAACTGTTTACATCTTTGGAAACAGACTATATACCTAATATTCAGTTTTCACTACCAATAAAAAGTCGGTTCATGTATCATATTACATATACTCACGGTTTATGATCATTGCCGCTAATAGAAACTAAATACAAGCTACTTTTATTTCACAATGTCAAGGTCAATGAAACAGTACTCTAGATTTCCGCGTCACCGTCACTCAATAAAATCGGCGAATATACGAAACGACCTCGGATGCATTCATTGATGACATTGGCCTTGGGATACGTTACATTGGTTAAGGATGGCACATTGCCTGACATCATTTTAACAGAGTTGTTAGGTTATTCGTTGAATTGGTTTTACGCAATCATTAGCAGCAAAAAAATATTTGTAGCAGTCCAAACTTTGTGGTTTTCAAGTATTCATGTATTTTTCAAATGATGGACAGATGAATTTAAAAAAAAATGTAAGTACCGCTTGTAGCACGTTACCCAAATACCTTTCTTGGTTTCTCAGAGTTTTGAGTAGATATATTTTTTAGAAACATAAAAAAAGCAGTAATAGGTACAAAATTATCTTTTCCGAATTTTCGCCCGTATAAAACATTCTCCTATTTAACACTAATTAAATTTAAACCTTAAACTTTTTGAAGTTTTATTGCACCCTCCGACTTATTGATTTCTGTTTCACCTATTGACTGGTAGAGAACGATTCTAGCATTAATTTCACCTTTTGTACACTTATTTAATTTTAATAATTGAAAAAATAACTCATTTTATACATTGAAGCAAACCCTACGTTGTTAGACGCACCTCAATTTATTCCCATTGAACTCAATCTGCGAACTAATTGATGTCGCATTACTTTGCGAATTCGGGCCAACCTTGAAACGGCCAATTGTAATCATTAGTTGATTACTTGGATTAAAAGTTCATGAACAATTTGATTACAGAAAAAAAAATTTTTTTTCAATGCTGAATTAATTTTAAGTATCTAATTCTATCCTACTAATGTTATATCCGATATTTTGTGTGTTGGTTTGTTACTCCTTCACGCTGCAACGGTTCGACGGATTTAGATCAAACTTGCAATGGAGATAGCTAACACATAGGCTTGGATTAACACATAGGCATTTTTCACCCCGAATAATTCCAAAGGTCCCGAGGGAATAACGATAGTCGAAATCTACGCGAAGTCGCGGGCAGAAGATAGTCAATCATAATATGGTTGAATGTTATTTTTACAAGCTTTTATTTAACTTACACTGTTACTCCTAAACAGATAATTGGGTACGTTTTTGATTTGAAAGATGGTTTTTTAGCGGTAGTTTTTAGCTACGTTTCATGAAAATAGGTTGAGCTGTTTAAGAGATATCAGCTCTGAAAGAAGGGATCATTATACACCGTGGGCCCGAATAACCCGAGGGATTTTAACCATCGATTTTAGAGCCCAATTGGAGTATATAAAGTAGTATAACATGTAGTCCAATAACGCACGATTCCCGAGATTTTTATTATTAAAAAATCAATTCCATAGTTAATTTAATTTGAACTCTTGTCACCTTAGCTTAAAGCATTATTTACTAAGAAAGATTCATGTTGTAAGTAGCACTATCATCAACATACAACATAATTAATAGTTAATTTAATTTGAACTCTTGTCACCTTAGCTTAAAGCATTATTTACTAAGAAAGATTCATGTTGTAAGTAGCACTATCATCAACATACAACATAAATTAATTAATCGATTTCTTAGTAAATAATGCTTTAGGTTAAGGTGACAGAGTTCAAATTAAATTAACTATGGAATTGATTTTTAAATAATAAAAATCTCGGGAATCGTGCGTTATTGGACTACATGTTATACTACTTTATATACTCCAATTGGGCTCTAAAATCGATGGTTAAAATCCCTCGGGTTATTCGGGCCCACGGTGTATCTGGGGTTTTTATCTATCTAATAGTTATTAATTTGTTTTCATTTTTTACGCACGACATTGCGTGTACAATGAACATTCAGTTCTCACCCTTATAAAGTATGACATCGTAGTTGAAAACGTCACAACGTCACCACGTGTGTTAAGCAGCACTCAGCACGTTTCTTTATGTTTGACTAATCAATCAAATCACCCGATCAATCAATTTTAAGCACTTAAAATCGATTAGTCATGCCTCGAGCGTAAAATTACCCTGTAGTATAAATATTGTTAACAAAAATGGGGAGATACGCTGTTGGATGGTAAATATGTGTTTTTAATTTTGTTTTTGTGTGAGTATTTTTCTATGCTTTTTGTCAATTAAATGTGGGTTGTGTATTTATTTTGATGATTTAATTACAAAATAATACATCGTATATTAATTTTACAGTAAAATTGGTTTTTAATGTGAAAACATCGAATATGCAGTTTTACATGAGTTGATAATATAATTTAGCTCATAAAACTAGAAATTGACGGGTAAGCATGTGTCAAACTCAATGTTCAAATAACTAAAAAGAATATTACTTTGACCTAGTCTCAAAATAAACTCTTAAGTAGTAACTAAAATTACTAGATCAAAATATAAGTTCTCATATGAATACGTTTGATCTTAACGACGTAATTATATATTTTTAGCTAAGCCTCATTATATATTTAATCAATTAGTACTTTAATACACATAAATCCATCAAAACCTTTAAAACTAAATTCAACCAAACACAAATAATACTAAAGCATGTTTACAAAACACGCTAACTTGACCCACTCCCAGTACCAAAAGAGCATATGCCACACGTTTAAGCAACGTGCGTCAGCCGTTTCACACTTCGCCGTAATTATTGTTTAGACTGCCACGCAGCTGCGTCGCTTTTTAAAAAATATTGAATATTGTTGCATTAATTTATTGCAAGGGGAAATTATTTTTATGAACTTAAAAGTCTCGCTTTTAAAGCTTGGTACAAGTTCGGCTGCATTAAGCTAAATTCAAGTAAGTCTATTTTGGCAAATTTTACAGGAGAGCGTAAAAACGTTTTTTTTGCTTTAAATTCGATTATCTCCGATATTAATAGGCCGTACGATGTAATTTTTTGAAATCTTATAGATAATAATGTCTGATTTAAGATACTTGAATACTTCTTTTGACGATAGCTCTAAAACTAAAAGGAAATATGAGGTTTTTTTGATGTAGAATTATGCGCCGAATTAATAAGAATCTAACGGCGTAAAAAAAGAAAACTCGAAAAAATTAGACATACTTGAATTTAGCTTAGCGCAGCCGAGTTGCCTTTATACATAGTCAACTTACTATGCATGAGGATTTTTTAGGGTTCCGTACCTGAAAATGAAAAGACGGAACCCTTATAGGATCACTTTGCTGTCTGTCCGTCCATCCGTCCGTCCGTTTGTCAAGACCCTTTATCTCGGAAACGCGTATGGAGTTAAAATTGCACCCATATTCTCAGGTCTTACAGTCTCTTGAAACTGTTAAAAAATCAAACTTGTAAGTGAACTTAAAAAAAAACTCGCAAAAAACATATATTTCGACTCTCTCAACGCCATCATAATTTGTAGGGTATTTCCCGTTGACCTAGGTCTTATACTACAAGTATAGGAAACAATCTGAAATCTATACATGTGTAATAATAATAATCACAAAAAAAACAGGATCTTTTTGCATGAACCGGCGCGGCGGTCGTAATTTTGAATTGAGTCAATCGTGTCATGTGCGGAATCCTCGCAATTGTCCAATTTTTTTTAATCTTAAGTAAGATAGTTTGAATACTGGAAATCGTCCGATACTGCATGCTATAGTGCGTATAATATCTACACTAGCTGTTCCCGTGTCCACTTCGTTGGGCAAAACATTTTTTTTGAGTTAATAATTTTCCCGCTAATTCCCGTTCCCGTGGGAATTTCGGGAATTCCTTTCTTAGTGCACCTCTACGGTACCTAAGCTACGTCCCTTCCAAATTTCAAGTGCCTACGTTTAGCCGTTTAGGCTGTGCGTTGATATGTCAGTCAGTCAGTCAGTTTCTCCTTTTATTATATTTAGATTACATGGTCTGGCGTGTCTCACACCTCGGTCGTAATTGATCGCAACTCGACTCAAGAATATACTACTCGACAAAAATTAGTATTTTATTACCTTAAAGCCTAACATGCGCTTTAGCTTCCAAAGAACCCTAAAAGCTCCCAAAGCAAAGCTTAAAAACGGATTTACTAAGAACAATAGCACAACTCGAGCTCCCCTTGTGACGCAGAGCTTAAAATAACCCCGTTTGTGGGGCAATGGAGCTTCTAAAGTTAACACTTGAGCTTTAAAGCTTGTTTGAGTACTTCAAACGGCAATACAAAGTTTTGGTTACTCTGACTTGAGATATTTTAACGTTCTTGATATTACTCGTGTGTAAGGTAAAGTCATTGTAGGTTTTTCAAGATAAAGATAACTTTATTCCCATCAATACAAAATTACATTATATAGATACAAAAATAACAAGACAGAGAAGTTGTTAATTGTATTGTTATATTTTAAAAACACTTTATATCACCGCCTCTACTCAACACGATAAAATATTATAAAGGAGTTTGGGTAAAAGTGTTGTAATTTGTAAAAGTTATACATTTTCATATACATTGAGGGGAAAATTTGCTTGAAGAATATTGGCATTTTTGTTTTCAGCGTCCACGGATGATTTTGACATAGTTATTTAGAGGACCTCAAAATAGGCATAGATATAATATAATTTATGGAATTTAATAATATCGGAGCCGAGATATTTACGATTTAAGTGTTCAGTTTTTGGTACTAAAAGTACGCCGAGGTAAGAATATTAAATATCTCGGCTCCTATGCACTTAAGAGTATTACATTAGATGACAAAACATGTTTATTTTGAATTATTCTATCGTAATATTCATAATTTACCACCTTTACTAATGGTTTCTCACCTTGAAAATGTATCTATGACTTTTATAAATGGCAACACTTTTTTACCCACTTTAAAATAGAGATTACTTACACCCTGGATTAACACATAGGCTACTTTTCATCCCGGAATATTCAAAAATTCCCGAGGGAATAATGATAATCGAAATCGATGCGGACGAAGTCGCGGGCAGAAGCTAGTAAAAAATAAAACCCCATCAAATTAAAACAAAAAAGATCATCCCTCGAAAGAAACCGACCCTCATTTATAACCTTAGCTCAAACCATTAACTCAAAGCGGTAGTTTCCCGACGACACTCCTCAGATTTTACCCAGCGATAAGTAAATGAGATTGGTACGAAAAATAAACAGTTAAAAATTGTTGTTACATGTTTTAATTATGATAAAAGGTCAGGAGTCATAAATATTTACTTAAGTAAATTATAAAAACTTGGGTACTGCTTCTTGGATCACACAGTCACAGAATCACGAGATCTGTTCCCAAAAGTTATGAACTCTTTTAGTTAAGCCATCCGTCCGCGTGAATGTCTCAACGGCGAGTTTAAATAGTCCCGTCAGAGCGAACAAAACACATTTAAGCGCGTGCACTCTCAATTAGGCAGCCTTATACGTTCGATCGTTCGATCTCATCGACAGAAGCCATGCTGCCAAATTGAAAATGCCCGCGCTTAAGTGTTTTCTTCACTCTGACGGTACTACTTAATCTCGCCGCTGCGACATTCACTCGTTCGTTCGTCCGACCGCGTTTTCGAGAGAATCACACCCCAATCCGTCGATCCGTTGGTCCGTCCTTCCGCAGCTTAGCTCAGAGACTAAGTTTTAAAAAGCAGTTAGATACTCGTATATCTGAATATACATATTAGTCACGCCGAAAAAGTGGTAAAATAAAATACCAATGTTTTTTTTTAATGACATTTACACTTCACGCGACTTGGGGTTTTTTTTCTCGTCTACGAGAGACTAGAGACTTGCCCGGTTGTTCACTTAAATCTTTGCATCTCACCTGTATAACAAGTAACCTTTAAAAATGAGCAGAAAACTCTAAAACGTAAAAATATAAAATGTCAACACGTTTTAAATATATATTTACCCGTTTGAGCAGTTTTTACTATGTTTGACGTCACCTAATTAATATTTAAGATGTATCATGGAAATAAAATAATAATTACAATCAAATATTAATTTAACCTTCGTTTTTCAATTTCCGCGTTAAAAACGGATTGTTTAGTAAAAATGACTATTAATTATCTAGTAGAATAAATATTATTGCAAGATAACGTGTATGTGTATGACTTAATCATACTTCGGAGGTCAAATAATCAATTGGCAACTCCGATAAATAGAAGTACGTAGAAAAATAAGTATAGTCACGATAAAAAAGTTTCGTCACTTCGACTCTATTTCGACTCTATCTTAAGGCCCAAAATTGACGAAACCTTGGTTACCGTGACTATACCTAAACATAACAATTTTTTCATTTTATTGATGTTGTATATTGTTGCAAATATTGTCTTTGAATTTCTGTGTTTTCATACAATAAATAGTTTACATACATACATAAAATAAATAAAATAAAATAAAATAAAGTTTATTTGGTTAAACAATAGGAGTGTACATCACAATAAGGTTGGGATCTCCTATTAAGTATTTAAATACTTGTATCAGGAGAACCCGCTCTTCCAAATACAATGGGTTTAACAAACTTCCTATAATTAGAACATTTGCATAACAAAGAATTAAAAACAAGAAAAGCAAAGAGTAATATTACTAAGACTTAATTAATACTAGGTAATATCCCTAATTAGGGACTCTTCATTTGATCTATGTGATCTCTAAATTTTGTGAGTGTGTGTGTGTGTGTGTGTGTGAGTGTGTGTGTGTATGTGTCTGTGTGTGTGTGTATGTGTGTGTGTGTGCGTGTGCGTGTGTGTATGCTTGTGTGAGTGTGTACGTGCGTATGGGTATGTATATAACTGGGACACTCAATTATAGTTTCAATTAATTATGAGACTATAAGGAGGTTCATTTTGTTATAATATAGGTTATAAATAAATAAATAAGTAGTAATACCTGTGACTTATAACTTACAAGCAGCTCGAGCGAGTTGATGCGTTAGAGTACAGTTGGATAGTTATGTGTGTGTGGGAGTGTGTGTGTGTGTGTGTGTGTATATGTGCGTATGGGTATGTATATAACTGGGACACTCAATTATAGTTTCAATAATGAGACTATAAGGAGGTTCATTTTGTTATAATATAGGTTATAGATAAATAAATAAGTAATAATACCTGTGACTTACAACTTACAAGCAGCTCGAGCGAGTTGATGCGTTAGAGTACAGTTGGATATGTGTGTGTGTGTGTGTGTGTGTATATGTGTGTGTAAGTTACAGCCTAAAGTCAGTCGTCTCATTATTACGACTAATAGCTACGAGATAAGAATTGTTACATAGTTGTTGTATTATATAAGTATATTATATTATTTGAATAAGCAAACCAAACAACAGAGATGTGGAGATAAGTTAACCATAGCTAATCTGGGAGAGAAGAGCTTCAGATTCGTCATATGAAAGATCTCTAAGCCATTCCATAATCTTTTTTTTGCAGTCGTACCGTTTAGTTGAGTAGATTTTAATTTTTTTATTTATCGTATTATAGATATATGCAGACTGCACACAGTATTGTCTCCTTGCGAAGGCCGATTTCCTGAAGGGGACCGGTGCAGGCGCAAGAGTTCTCCTTCCTTCTTTAGATGGTTTAAATGGCAGTTGGCTATGAAGCCTTAACACCACCGAGAATATGTAAAGCTTACGCATGCTCAGAAGCTCACAAAGTTTATAGAGTTCCGAGGTTGGGAATCTATACGATTTGAAAAACATGGTTTTAAGCAAATGTCTCTGGGCTCTCTCAACTTCAAGAAATTTACATTTAGTTGCGCCTCCCCAAACTGGAATGCAGTAGGTCATTATGGATTGTGCTAGTGCGGTGTAAATTTGTTTAAGCAGATTAGTGGTTGTGATGTGTCTTAGGTTTTTGAACAGCCAGATCAGTTTGCGTATTCTATTATTGATGTATTCTAAGTGTGAATGCCACGATAGTCGTTGGTCGAAAATAATTCCCAAGTACCTAGTTGTTCTTACTTTTTCCAGCATTACGCAGTCACAGGTTGAGTTAATAGAGGGATTACATTTATGTATTCTAAGTTTAAGGTTTGGGGGGGGTTGTGAAGTGACATTTTTGCTAAAACAGATGTAATTTGATTTTTCGGAATTAAGAGTGAGTAGGTTTGAAGTTAGCCAAAAGTTAATCTTAACTAGGGTTTCCTCTGCAATGGCAAAGACCGATTCCCAGTTCTTACCAGAGAAAGTAACAACTGTGTCATCCGCATAAAGTATAATATGACCATCCCTGGAACAAACGTCAGCAAGGTCGTTTATATAAGTAAGGAATAGGGTCGGTCCCAGGACACTGCCCTGTGGGACGCCAAAGGTGACCTCTGATTCTGCACTTACACAATCTCCGACTTTTACTCTTTGATTACGGTTTCTCAAATAATCCTTGAGTAACTCCAGGGGTCGTCCTCTGATGCCATAGTGTTCAAGCTTGCGTACAAGGGTTGGGTGAGAGACCGTGTCGAATGCCTTTTTTAAATCTAAGAAAACCGATAAGCATTTATTACCTTTGTCTACTTCATTAGAGATTAGAGTTGCTAAGTTAAGTACTGCATCTTCAGTTGACTTGCCTTGCCTAAAACCGAATTGAAATTTATAAAGTAAGTTGAATTTATTAAGATAGTTTATTAGTCTGTTGTTGATAAGTTTTTCTATAATTTTAGATATTGCCGTTAACACCGAAATTGGTCTGTAATTATTTGGCTCGATTCTCTCACCACCCTTGTACACAGGCGTGACTAGGGCATTTTTCAGAGCAGATGGAAAACATCCCCGCGCAAAGCAGAGATTTGCAAGGTGAGTGATGATAGGTATAACAATGTGTTTACAGAGTTTCAAAAACTTTGTTGGGACACCATCACAGCCAGTGGCACTATCTGATTTTAATGTCATTAAGATGCAAGTTACTTCTTGTGGATCAGTATCTAGTAGGACAAAAGATGAAATGGGGTTGTAGTTAGAACCGTTTGTGTGAAAGGTACTGGCTGTGTGCATGTGACTATTATTAGAAATTTCAGAGGCAAGTTTTTTCCCAATACTAGAAAAGTAGTCGTTAATGTGATTGATAGATTCTAGGGGAGTAGACTTATACTTCATAAGTTCAGTGTTATGAGTTTTAACTGCTCTGTAATTTGTAATGGTTTTTATTGAACTCCAAAGTGCTTTAGAGTTCTTAAGATTACTGTTTAACAGTTCCCGCTCGTAGTTACGTTTAACCTTCTTGATCAGGTTATTAGTGAAGTTACGATACCTTTTGAATGTGGTCCTCAGGACCTCGTTTTCTGGATTAGACCTCAGTTTAAGCTGCATCTTATTCCTATTCCTAATACAACGCAAAATACCTGGCGTAGTCCAGGGTTTAATGTTTCTTCGATTCCTAGGTATCACTTTTTTAATCTTGCTCTCATCTAGTGATTGGTTTAATTTGCTAATTAATTGCTCAATTATAAGGTTGGGATCATTACAAAAAAGAAGCAATTCTAAGTTTTTATCTAGAAGCCTTACCGCCGCCTTTTCATAATCAATTTGCTCAACAGTTTTGAGAGAAGGTGTGTCATTAACAAAACAGTCTTCGAGAGCTAGAAAAATAGTGCTATGATCCGTGATAGATGTGTTTAGGACTGCTGTGTGTGCATTTATTTTATTCTTATTGATTTTTAACATGATATGATCAAGACAACTTTCGCCTCTAGTTGGTTTTAGGAGCCCTGGTAAGATGCCATATTGGCTTAGCATATTAAGATAGAGATGTCTATTTGCGAAGTCATGATGATGTTCATTTGCACGTGACAGTAAATTTATATTTAGATCCCCTGCGATAATTACAGTGTATGTAGAATTTATTGTATCTAGGTATAGGCTTAAAGAGTTTATGAAATTTTGGGCATTGAGGTTAGAGGGCGAGCGATAGATTCCAAGTATAATAACATAAAATACATACATAAAATCCGTAATATAATGTGACAACAGCCTCTTTCAGAGCCAGCTTTCTCATAAACGGCCAAACCGATTTTCATGAAACTTTGCTAAGAACCCTTGTGATTAAACTAGTTTTTTTAAGAAAAACAAAGTCTAAATCAGTTCTCGCGTTTGGGCGTTACGATATCACAGACAGACAAACATATACACAAATAAACAGATAAACATGTTTAACTTTATAACATTAGTGTAGTATATAATGTCTAGATAATAATTCACAATGCAATTTGAACAATAAAGGGTAAAAAAATTGAAAAGTAAAAACGCTATTAAAATATACAACTTTCCGCACAATATGTAGCTACAAAAGCTCGATATACAGCTGCAAATACTACTTTTTGAGGTTCTGTATTAAAAAATATTTTTTATAGATCGTTACATAATTTAAAGTTCACTTATCTAGAATGTAAAACTGCAAACGTTAAAGAATGTTATCAGGCCCTTCCCATGCTCTTGCGCAATATTTGCGCTTTCTTAGCTTACGGTGACGCAAGTGTTGATCTTTACCATGGGACCGAACGACTAAACCATGACTCCTAGAAAAACCGAGCTCGAGACATATATTCTGCTCTTCTACAATGAAAAGGCGTATCTACTATACACTGTGGGTGTTAATAATCCGAAATATTGAAACCAACTTGTTAGAGCCTAATTAGAGTATACTATGTAGTTAAATAACGCATAATTTCCGAGATTTTAATTATTTAAAAAACAATTTCATAATTAATTTACTTTGAACTCTGTCACCTTAATCAAAATCATTATTTAGTAAGAAATTGGTCAATGTATTTTGTACGTTGATGATATTGCTACTTACAACATGAATCTTTCTTAGTAAATAATGCTTTAGGTTAAGGTGACAGAGTTCAAATTAAATTAATTATGAATTTGTTTTTAAATAATGAAAATCTCGGAAATGATGCGTTTAAATATTTCGGGTTATTAATACCCACGGTGTATATGTTTTTTAAGTCTTGATTGGCATGATATTTACAGAATTCGCCATTAATACAATTTAAAATTAAAACTAAACGTATTTAAATTAAATTAAATTAAGCTACTCAAATATTAAAGACATAAATAATAATCCCCACTATAAACAGAACACCCCCTCTAGCAGGTCCGCTCGCGACATGATCCCTATGACACTGGCTGCATTACCTCTCTGGATAGCTAGCCCATTCCTTTAGGAGAGGTAAGCACCAGCTCTAGGATCTCCAGAGGAGTCTATGAGCCGGGATGACGGGGCCTGAATAAAGCTTGTCACATCAGCTGACCAAGGGCCCAGGGTTTCCACTGCAAGTGCCACCAATTCGGAATCAGTACATAGTATAAAACAAAGTCGCTTCCCGCTGTCTGTCTGTCCCTATGTATGCTTAGATTTATAACTATGCATCGGATTTTGATACGGTTTTTTTTATAAGATACAGTGATTCAAGAGGAAGGTTTTTATGTAAAATAAATTCTGTTTTATGTACGGGTGTTACAGAAAACTCACATAAGCGAATTAATTGTATTGAACATCCAACCTTACTATAACCTCTGAAAGTTTAATATGCTTCTATGAATTAATGGCACCTGTGCCTTTTCTCGGTAGGAGGGCAGTATTTTAATGGCATAGAGAATTAGACACAGACCACCTGATGTTAAGAAGAAGATGAGACCCATAGACATTCTCAAGACTACCATCTTAAGACTGCCAATGCGTTACTTTCACCGGTTGTCTTATCCCCACACCGGAACACAACGATGCGAGCACTGCTGCTTGGCGGTGGGTTAAAGGATAAGGTCGATCACTGCACAAAGTCCTACTTACGAGTGAGTGAGTGCAAAATGTGGTTACAGAATTAGCAACAAATTTTTAGAGTTGTTGGTAATTCTGTAGCTCTGTTTACTCCACTTTTGAATGAAGGTGTGAGTGTATAATGTATGTGTGTGTGTAAGACTGAATAAATACAGAAATTGAAATAGGTACTGCTAATATAAACATACCAAGAAACAAAACAAGAGGAAAAAAAAAGACCCCAACATAATTGCGACTCTACATAAAGAGTTGTAGCTCACTAGACTTAGTACCAATTTCACCTAACGATGTTAAACTGAATCAACGTTAATCGACTGTTAGTTCATACATTTTGACAGCTGTTAACGCTGTTATCGTCTGTTAAGTGGTTAACATCGTTTGGTGAATTTGGTATTAGGCCAATTGGTTCGATTTTCCCTAATATTATTATATTTAAAAACCAATCGTTACACATTTAATAATGAATGATACATTCATATCAGTCTTAGTAATATCCGTCAAAGTCGATTGAAACTCACTTCACAACTCGCACGGATCTCACTAGTAGTAGGGTACCAAACTCGTTATCACCAAAAACACTGATAACAGATTAATCTCTTCCGCATTAAGTGTAAGCCTGTCTTACGAAATGACGCTGTTTGATAATGATAAGTGATACTGGAGAGTGTGATAATGGATAAAAAAGTTCCTCTCCTCTTTAAAATTTCACTTTTCTTTACTATTTTATACTTGTTAGTAAATACGACGTTATAACACATGTTTTGAAAAAAGAACAACCTGGGTAGTGATCTAGTGATTCACTCAACAACGACGGTCGATCGGACGAACGAGCGAATGTCCAAGCGGCGAGTGTGAGTAGTCCGGTCAGTGGGAATAAAACATATTTTAGCGCGTGCATTTTCAATTTAGCAGCATGGTTTCTGACGATGGATCGAACGTATAAGGCTGCTTAATTGAAAATGCACGCGCTAAAATGTGTTTTGTTCGCTCTGACGGGACTACTTAAACTCGCCGCTGCGATTTCGCTCGTCCCGCCGACCGTCCGTTGTTTTTGAGAGAACAGCTGTTTTAGATTTCCTAACAAAATGCGATAACGTCTTTCTTCCTTTAAACGTAGTCCTATTTTTGCGCATTTTAAATATGTTATAGATAAGTATTATGAAAAACTAGGTCTGTACGTTTTCATTTCCAAGAAAATATTACTGGAAAAGAAACAATTAAATAAAACGGAAGTATACCTAGATTTTTATAACAACTATAACATATTCAAAAGGCTTGATTCAGGCGGTGAAAAACGTCACCCGGAGCTAAATTAGTATGGGAAAATTTTGACAGCTACACAATTTATGTAAACTCTTTATTGCACAAACAAAAGACTACAAAGACTACAAAGACTTATCCCTTAAAGGGATCTCTTCCAGTTAACCCGACTATGAACGAGGAAACTGTACGAGGACAGGCATTTAACCGTTGGTTCACAATCCTCTTAAACCGAATGTGGCCGACGCATTCCGCTACCGACTAAATGTAAACGCACCACAAGCGGTCAATAACCTGTCACGTAATGCAAATCAATTCCTCGACGATTGGAATTTCGCGTCATTCAATTACATGTCAACAAATCTGACAGCTTCTTATCTGTCAAGTTGTATCACTTATCAATCCCGCGACCACTCGGTTCTAAAGATTGTTAAAGCAAACAGACAGACCTGATTCTTCATAATCTTAGACAGTCTGTAATGGCTAGGTACCAATGAGTTTTTCTAACTTAAGTGCATTATCTGATGCTCGTATGCTGAAGGAAAAACTTCGTGAGAAAACCTGCATATAACAGCTGAGTGTGTAAAGGGTTGAAGTGTATCTGAAAGGGCCCACCTGTAAGATAAGATAAGATAACATCAGGTGGCCTGCATGCTCGTTTGCCTTCACATTGTCTTAAAAAAACCAGCCAAATGCAAGTTGGACTCACACATAAAGGATTCGATACGCTTGTATGGAAGTCCCCTTTGTTTTTTTTTTCATTTGATGTTCTATTAGCGGTTATACAAATGGGTCTCTATTGACTGCCATAATTATTTTTAGTCATATTGTGTTTTAAGTCATAATTTTCGCAAGTCATAATGCATTTTTCTCAGGCCACGGTTCTTTTTTCAGGATTTTTATAATACAAACCTAACCCAACCTAACTAATCTACACGATAAACTTTTATTAAAAACTGTAACTTCAGCCTGAAAGAAGTGATGACAAAAAAAAGTATGACTAACAATACATTAATGACTAACGATATGTATGGCAGTCAAAGGGATCCGTATACAAATAAGTACATACTGTGTGAAATTTTAACTCTACTTATTACGGTTCATGAGATACCAGTGAAGACTTAGAATAGGGTTCCATTGGTAACCCTTAGGTACGAAACCCTAAGAACTAGCTGATGATGTTTTTCCTAAGCCATCCAACCACATCATCTTAACAATAATCCTATTCCATATTTATGAAGGAAGGCAATAGTCTTGCAAATGACACGAGCATTGAAGTGCACCCATTCGGTCAAAGAATGGATGTAAATCATTCATTCAATCAGCGAGCGTTATTGTTCACGGTCTAGGTATACATATAGATCAAGGTCGATTATGTAATTGATTTATTTTTAACTCATGATCTTTTGGATCAATGTTTTTTTTATCATTGTTAAGTACCTACCTATCTATTGGAATATTTATATTTGACGACACCTTAACCTGTGACCTGCCTACAAAGCTAGAGGTCCCGGGTTCAAATAACAGTAGCGGAAGAAATTTGTTTGATGAGCGTGAGTATTTGTTCCTGTCTTGGATATTATCTATGTATTTAAGTATGTATTTTTCTAGTACCCATAGTACAAGCCTAGAGCTTAGTTTGGGACTAGGTCAAATGTATACTAATGAATATATAGGTTCATTTGTGTGATATTGTCCCCTAGTATTTATTCAATTATTTATATTATATCACTATAATAAATAGTATAGTGAACAAAGTATAGTCTGCATCAATTCCTCTTGGAAGCTACGTATCGGTGTAGATTATTTTTCGTCAACTATCCCTGGAAATCGTGGCTCGGGTTGAAAACGAACGATCGCGAAGATGACCAATAGACAGTCTGTAGTTGACTGTACAAGCTAAAACACCAATGTAGCTTAGTGCCTAAAGAATAATAAAGAAATGAAATTTTCACTCTCTAAAGTGCAATCATAAGACTGCAATCCGAAGACTGCAAATGCATTGCTACCCTGAAGGCTAAGTCACATTCCTCTGCTAGTAATTTCAACGGTTTGTCTTATATCCACACCGGAACACAACGATGCGAACACTGCTGCCCTGCGGCAGATTAACCCTTTGAACGTCAAGAACCACTAAAGTGGTCGTGTATTGTCGTTCCTACGACGCCATCAACCCATGTAGTGGTCACAGATACAGTGCAAAATAGACCCGAGTATCTGTGACGAAAGGTTGACATTAGCCGCGGTTTTCAGCTGTCATTGGCGTGTGAAGATGACGTTTGTATCAAGTCAAAGGCGTTCAAAGGGTTAAAGGCCAAACAAACACTCGTTCATACAACCAATAATAACCGATTCCTTAAAAATTTTAAAATAAACAAACTCTCGCCAAACAACATTCCTTCAAACTTGTATATTGCCTAACGGATTCTAATTCAAATGTATCGATGACCGATTTATTTTTACAAACTTAATTTTGCTGTTGAGCAAATCTTGCACTAGTTAAATTTCATACTAATTCAATCTATTCTTTGACCAGTGGCGCCATTAGACATTGCATTTGTAATTTTGTCGGACCGAATGAATGAATGAATGATGACTGATGAGTGAACGTAATCTATTGAAATGATCCATTGTTTTCTAATGATTTGATTACAAGATGCGGTTACGAAATTAATTTGAATGATTTATTTTTATTTGATTGTGGAGGTCAAGATACTCCGTGACTGTATTTTTACTAATAAATTACTAAAACTAATATGTTTAAGTAATATTGAGGTTTTCAATCTCGATTAAACTACTATAAGCACTTAGTAGGTTATTTTTAGACACATAGACATTTAAATTTTCAACACTACAATCTCAAGATTGCAATCTTAAGACTGAAAATGCGTTGCCAACCCTGACGACTGAGATGGATTACCTCTATCTCTATTTCCCAGTCGAGTTTGAATTCGTTTGGCTTACAAAATACAGTCGGCAACAATAAACCGTGTAATCATCTTATCTTATCTGAACATCGGAGGCCTAGTGCGCCTGTAAAAGCATCGAAGAAGAGAGCTCCAGCTTCTACGAAGGAGCTGGATCGTACTGGTCAAAAAATTCAAAATTTAAAATATTTATTATATATATTTATTCAGTAAGTTTTTGACGACGGGCTGGCCTAGTTGGTAGTGACCCTGCCTACGAAGCTAGCGGTCCTGGGTTCAAATCCCGGTAAGGGCAGATATTAGTGTGATGAGCTCGAATATTTGTTCCTGAGTCATGGATGTTTTCTATATATTTAAGTATATATTTCTCTATATAAGTATTTATATCGTTGTCTAGTACCCATAGTACAAGCCTTGAGCTTAGTTTGGGACTAGGTCAATTGGTGTGACATTGTCCCCTGATATTATTATTATTATTATTATTATTAGTAAATAGGCCACATGAGGGCTCTTTTACACGTCGGTAATATAGGGTGAGTCTACCAGCGCTTCGGACAAGACCATCATTGCGGAGAAGAAGCGCCGCATGAAACTCCAGCAGAAGGTCAGTTTTTCAGTCATAAAAACATAATAGTACTTAAAACTAGGTAAAGGTAGGAAAGTTACATTAGGTAATAAAGTAATAAATAATAAATCCTTAAAACTACCAAAAATAAAATCATTACAAATGTAAGGTCAATAAACCTTAAACTTTAAATAAAACTATGAGAACAACACGACGTCATTATCTGGTAACACTTTAAAGTCGTTCATTTCGAGACCATTTAACCATCAAATAGCTGTAGTTTTCCTTGAAAATACCACAGGAATACAATCGGAAAAATACTTTGAAGGTTTGAGTCATAAAAACAAATATGCCCGTTTCCAAATTAAAACATGATTGCATTTTAATTAACAACTTAATAAACATATTACGAAAATGACTTTAAAAAAGGAATTATTACCCATATCACTTTCACTTAAGGTCTTCATTAAAAAAATAACATTACACAGAAATCGCGTGTTTAGGGACGGTTTCATTTTTAACATGATCATAAAAAATATGAATGCGTTATATTCCCAGTTAGGGGCAGACTACGTATTCGCATTACATTTGGAAAAGGTCGTAACTGCTAATAGGAGTGTTATTACGTGTGCGACTCTATCAATAGGGATAGAAGTTCGAAATTTCTTTTGCGAAAATGCTTTTTTTTGTGTGCACAGCACGACGTTAGAAAATGGAACCCTGTAGAGATTTTATGATGTAAATGCTTGCATTTTAGCTTATTTGGTCATTTTAGTCTCTTGTGATATTTGGATAGCACGCGAATTCGCCGTCTAACAAGTTTGTTTTAGAAGAAGTGTGTGTGTCTGTCTGTGGCACCATAGTTCATAGGTTAACCGATTTGGTATTACGTCACTTTTCTATCACAAGCGGCATTTTAATAGTAGATTATACACCGAGCGGAAAAAGCACTGTTTTATGTCACGGGCGCGATATTGAATGGGTGAATATTCGGGCGTTCCAACCGCCGTCATTATTCTCTTTACTGCAATGACGAAAATAATGATAGCTACCAGCAACTTTTGATGTCGAAATCAGCGGACCCAGGCGTAGTATCCATTCCATTTAAAAATACAAGAAAGTTATTTAGTTTATATGGAATAATATGCGAAAATAATAATGACGGCGATTGAAACGCCAAATATTCACCCGAATCCTGAGCAAATGAGGGACTCCAGTTTGCTTCGAGTAAAACGGAGTCTGAGTGCAGCGAGGGATTCAAGCTCGTCCAAGACGAAAACAGCTTTATCCCAAAGGAGAATACTCTGCTTTTCTTACCTTTTGCGAGACAACAATAAGCAAGGCTACCTACTTAAAAAAAACTTACAAACTTTAATTATTCATATCAATTCAAAACTCACTATTAACCAGCGGGTTATTATAAAATTCAGTACCATATACATATATATACCATACCATACCCGCCGGGTCATAATATTGTCTAGCCAATGGCTATAACAGCTTACTTTAAGTGAGGTTTGCATGTATAACATCATCATTCCTAGTGTTGCTAATCTTATCTATTTTTTTTTGTATTCATACATTTCTAATCTTATTTCATCAAAACACGGGCGTCGTGCCAACATTGACTGACCTACTGACTGAAATAAAATGTGGAACAATTGGAATAAAGCTAAATTTCTCCGACCTTGTGCGTATGTAATCGTAGGTGTACCAGGAAAAAAAAGACGTCGCCATATTGCGGAAAATAATAATCATTTTTATTGCAAGTCATGTAACACTGATTAAAGTTAGTGGCACCTCCATTTTTTTTCTGGTGATCGCTATCAAATATATCGAGACGAGGTGCTCAAAAATATCGAAACCAAAACATTACAGTGAAACAGTTGAATTAAAAATAACACAGGTAAACAATAGACGGTCCTATCGCTGATAAGCGATCTCTTCCAGACCACCTTAGTAGGGATAAGATGTCAAATTAAAATATTTTACACAGTATCAGTAGTATCCTTCCACCTTCTTTGTTTTTACTCCTATTGCAATCGTATTGTCTATGACACGACCAGATATTAATACAGTATACAAAGACAAGACGGTAAAAGATAAGACTATAGGGGTAACGAAAACGTAGAGGGCCTTGGTAAAGTATTTACCATATCCAAAGATAGTTTCCTTAACGTTACTCCGATAAAGCTATTGCCACACTAATTAATTAGCAAAGGTTCTTGAACCGAAATAACTTCAGGTGTGGCCACAGATTTATTGGTTTCTTGATAACAATCAACAAAGCTATGCTGTTATTAAATCTTAAAGGTGAGTCCGATCGAAGTAAGCTAACTATTTGGCTTTTATTTGCCTCTACGCTTCGAGTTTTCATAGATTATAATAAAACTTGCAACCCGCCGTCGTCACATAAACCAGAATCAATTATACATATAAACTTTACTATTAAATCACTACATCTATTGCTGAAAACTGGGCGGTGGACAAAGCGTCCATCACTTTCACACTTCATAATGGCCAGAAAGTGACAAATGTTTTATTCACGTTTATCCTCACGACCTATGCGTCTATATCGCGTGTCAACTGTGGATAAAGCATCCGTCACTTTTTGACACGTGTACGTATTTACCTGTTAGAAGGTGACGGATGCCTTATCCAAAATTTATCGCGCGATAAACGCAGCCATATTAGGCCCCCTGCTGATTTTAATATCTTCTAAAGCTCTATACTACTCGGTCAAACCATAGAGCTATTGAAATGTTATCGTATTGCCAACGTTATGATAGCTCTTATTTACTTGACTGAGTTAAAAAAGATGTATGATAACTACTTAAAATCAATATTGTTTTATTTAGTAGAATAAAGCCCCTGCGGGCCTATTATGGTCGTGTTTATCGACGTGTTTAAGAGTGGATAAAGCATCTGTCACTTTCAGACCAGTAAGTGCGAGAATGACGGATGCTTTATCCACACTGCGATAAAGGTAATATGGCTGCTTTTATCGCGTGACAAAGTTTGGATAAGGTACCTGTCACCTTCTGAAACGTAAATACCTAAGTACGTAGACGCAGCCATACTAGTCAACATAGCTGTTGCTGTAATAGTCTTAAGCAGTAATTATAACTTGTTCTTAATAACGTAGATTTCCTTGAGTTTAATGTTATGATCAACGTAGCCTTTGATCGAATATCAATAAGAATTAATACTTTAATAGTCAAGCGTGGCTCGGGATAAAAACGAGTGTATACGAAGATAAAACTCTAGCAAGAATTGTTTTGACCTTCGTACATAAGTTTCCGGGAACTTATTTAGAAACAAACTAATATTACAATGTGTAAAATCAATACCAAAACTTCAACAAGCTTAAATCATTTACCAAAGATTCCGAAGGAAAACTATCATCAACAACTCGTCACAAACTCGTTCAAACCCAACACCATTCTGTCAGTAAAAAAAGAAAAAAGCCATAGACGAAAAACGATTAAAAAAGCTAACGGCGTTTTAAATCGTTTGCTCCAAAAACACTGACAGCTGTCATGTTGACAGCCGGCTTTGGCGCGCGTTTTGACAGCCATTGTCACCGATACCGGCAATTACGTGTTGAGTTTGAATACAGATAAAAAATGGTGTAAAAAGAGCCTCCATCTTGTGTAACTGTAGTTCCGAAGTAATCGCTTATCTGTATGTTGGTATTGATTTTTTGTTATAGTTTTTGTAAGCGGTCTACGGATGATCGATGTATTAAAATAGACATGATTATTGATATTGAATGTTACATTCAATAAAGGAGTATAGATCCTAATAATAATAAATATATACATATAAAAGGCCAACTGACTGACATATCAACGCACAGACCAAACCGCTGGGTTTAGAGATTCCAAATTTGGCTCGTAGGTTTCTTATGACGTCTAGGGGTGCACTGAGAAAAGATTTTCCGAAAATCGACCCCCAACGGGCAGAAATAGGGGGAGTAGCGGGAAAGTATTGTACGCGTACGCGGCGTCCTCTAGCAATAATACAAATGCGGAAGTGTGTTACATTGATTTTGGTTCAATAGTTGGCACAAATATATTTACATTAACATAGAGTAACATTAGGGTTACCACACCCCTTGCTACCAATTACTGAACCCTTTACCAGGGAACAGCGATAATAAACGCTGAAGACATCGCCAGATAAGAGATAAAAACGGTAAAAAACAACCTTATTCTTTTAAAGTAACTGTAACAGAATAAAAAAAGGTGTTTATCTGTGGCAATCTATTCTTTGCTATAGTTATCCCGCGTGATTCACAACTGCGGCTTAGGCGTTTTTTCTAATGCTGAAAAACTAGGCGACCTTGTTTTTTATTGCATCTATTCTTAAAGCAAGCGCTGGTTGCTTGCAACAAGCAATAATAAAAACATCGCATTATTTGTCTTCAGCATATAAAAACGAAACAGTTTTTAACCCCCTCACTTACAAAAGTGGAATAAGCTTGGAATAGTTTATGCCATGCTTTGTCCTTATCTGTAATTGTGACATTTGCATCTGACAGAAAGTGACCAAGCATGGCATAAACTATGCTCCAAATCAAAATTACAATAGTAAGACAACACTGTTAGTAAATTTACGAACTAGTTAGTCACCAGTGGTCAGCCAGAGATCAGTAGTCGACCTTATATGAGTGCGAAGAGTCGGAAATATGTCTTTCTTACTCTTCCCACTCATACAAAGTATAGGCAGAGACGACTACAGGTATCTGGTTGACCACTGGTGACTTTACCCTATTCAAGTATTTTTTCTGGAGCATTTCTCAATTTACTAGACATCTGTTTGTTAAAATAGAAAATATTCATACCAATATATTTTAAGCACACTTGGGCCAAATGTAAAGTGGAGGGAAACTCATAGAAAATTAAAAAAGGTCAGTCAGGTACCTTTCGTGTTCTTGTTTCTTGAGCGTCCAATAACTAAAAAGAAAGGACAGGTTACCAAGTTTTAAATAGAATGCTTCTAGCATCTAAGACTACCCGAAATAAGGAAGGCAAATAACCGGTTATAACCGGTTTTAACCGGTTATTTTCATACAAAAACGTCTAATAATCGGTTAAATTGCATTAAATAACCCGAAAGCAATACAAAGATTACGTCCTTTTCTTCTCTCGTTGTTTAAATAATGCTATCTCACTCCAATAAATAATATTTCCACGCATCAAAAGATAGACGTGCTGAAAATACAAATCGTTACTATTTTGGAAAAAACTCGTATCAGATTTTTCAAGATGTATGAATTTAGACTTAACTATCTTAAAATTTCAGTTTAAAATCGTAGCTACATCACGACGAGATACGAGGTTTTTTCAAAGCAATGAAAACCCAACATTTAAAACTTACCTGAATTTTGTGAAACAGCCGCTACCACCAAAAACGCCATCCAAATAGATAACCTTCTTAATTCCATAGTGATAAGATTTATTTTCAGTCACTCTTAAAAATATAACACTACTAGGCACAGATTATAAATTCTTGAATACACTTTGACACTTCACTAAGGCACTTCCTTCGTCGTTTCGGCACTTAATAGTAAATCTGTAAAAAAAATATAAATTAGTAAAAATACCTTGACAAGTAATAAATAAAATTAACTTTCAAAAAAAATACGCTTCATTTAAAAACGTTGTGCCAAAACTGTGCATTTTGTGTTTTTTTAAACTGACAATATTTTTTTATGATACACGTTCCCATAGTACCTAATATCTACCTGAATGATAACCTAACAACCTTAATACAGGAAATGTCAAATATATTAATTAAAATATAAATCAATAAATTTTGACCTAAAATAAAAAAAAGTTATTATTAATTATATCGTTTGGAAACTTTAAATCGTTATAAATCCTAAATAATCATTCAAAATGAAAAATGATGAAAAAAACCTAGAAATGATTTTAAAATACCTATTCAATGATATCCCACAGTATGTCATAGTTTGTCGACTTTATTTTTTACAATATGGCGTCTGTTTACCGCCATATTGAATTTTGATTACTGTTATATCTTTAGTAACACTCATAAGATTAAGACAAAGCTATTGACATAAGAATCATCAAAATCGGTAGACGCGTTTAGTTTCTAGAGCACCAAAAAGGAACATACATACATACATAAAATCACGCCTGTTTCCCAGAGGGGTAGGCAGAGACCACTACTTTCCATTTGCTACGATCTTGACAAATTTATTTCGCTTCTTCCACATTCATACATCGAGTCATGCACGCACGTCGGTTTCGGGTACCTACTTAAGATTCGGACCTACATACAATATCGAACATACATATCGTTCATTGAATACAACACCGACACAATCCGAAATGAGTCAGTGTTGCATTTTAAAATTAGAAGCGGTTGGAATACGATATTTAATGGAAGAGCAAATTATTTTGGAATGTGTCCGTTTTGTATTCAATGAGCGAATATATAGGATGATAAACACATTACACTCCTTCTTCGGCAGTCGGGTGACGATAGCGTTTATAAAATAACGACAGAAAGTTATTTTTATTGTCCCTTGATGATGTGTGTTTTAATTAATATGGCAATGGTGTCATGGCTGCTCGTAATTAGAAAATGTCGCTGATAAACTTATTTACTTGATAAGTAGTCATAATTAATGAGAAAGTAACATTGAAATCCAGACTAATATTATAAATGTGAAAGTAACTCTGTCTGTATGTCTGTTTGTTACCTTGAACATCTGGGAAGGACATGGTACAGTCAGGGTATATGTATACATCACAAAGTCTTAAAAATATGTACCTACACAGACCTCATTACTTATGGCAATAAGGTCTATGTGTACATATTTTTTACAACTTTGTGCGGATATTTATTTTTAACCTTGACTGTACATTTTATTATGACATACATAAATAAGCTCACGCCTTTATTCCTATCGAGTGGGGTAGATAGAGCTACAGAATTACTAACAACTCTAAAAACTTGTTGATAATTCTGTAACCACATTTTGACTAGGCTAAGATGTTTACCAGCGTGTTAGTGACAGCTTGCAAGCCCATCGTCTAACAGTAGTCCACAGCCTTTTTTCCCTTAGTCGTCTTAGTACTTATTATGAATTATCGATGATAATAATTAAAATAAAATAAAAAATGCCAGGGAACAATGTCACACCAATTGACTTAGTCCCAAACTTAGCTCTAGACTTGTATTATAGGTACTAGACAACGATATAAATGTTTATATGCTTAAATATATAGAAAACATCCATGACTCAGGAACAAATATTCGCTTTCATCACACAAATATCTGGCCTTAACGGGATTTGAACCCAGGACGTTAGCTTCGTAGGCAGGGTCACTACCAACTACGCCAATGCGTCGTCAATTATAGTTCATTTCTTAAAAACAGTGTACAGTGAGTAGCAGAAGTAGCTACGCAACCAAGGAGGTCGAAATGATCTGCCCTCAACTCTATTGTAAAGGGAATACGTCGTGTCTAGATCATTTTGAGCACGTTATTCTGCTTAGGTACTTTTAGCGCTGACTGTACATGAAGTCTAAAATATACAATCATCTTGCAATCCTGTCCCAATTGTCGGCCATCTTGGCCGTGATACTAAGCTCTTTAGGCAACATAAAAGAGATGAAATTCAGTGCGATAACTCCAAGGTTTTATGTTGGTATCCCTTTTTATAGTCCAGTTGTAAAACCCATTTCCAGCTGATGGAATACGTTTGCGAAATACCAGGCGTGTAATGGCTGTCGTAAAAGATGTCGAATTACGTACCTACTTGCCTTGTATAAGTGTGCATATCGTCATTGCTCTGAAAAAACCTCGTATCTCATATTTCGTGACGTACGATTTGAAACTTAAAAGTAAAGATAATTAAGTTCAAACTTACACATCTCGGAATATGAGATAAGAGTTTTTTCTAAAGTACTTGTAGTAACGATATGCAAATAATGTGACGATCGCAAATCGCAACTCACGATCCATCTTAAACAAGCCCCACAAGGGCCACAAGCACTACGCTAACTAGCGTTTCTATTCGTTTAGTTTTTAAACCAATCGCGTCACTGCTAGATGACGTGATACGACAAGTCACGTGGTCTACCAGTGACGCGATTGGTTTAAAAACGAAACGAATAGAAACGCGAGTTGGCGTAATGCATCTTGGCAAGGGCCATTCCATCCAGTGGAACCACGTTGCTTTTACGATGCATTGGTCTAGTTCAGCCACTAAATATACTATTTGGTTTTTCTTTCTCATTGAAATCGTTTTACTGTGTATTTCCAAAGTTGTCGCTTGAATCGTTTTGCCTTTAATCTTTAGCCATTAGTACAATGTTTATTTATTTTCTCAGTAAACAATAAACAAAAAACCTATATCAAATTTTTTTTTCGGAACGCCTTTTATGAAAAATCCTATCGTCAATTGTTTACGATAGCGTTGAGCGTGTTGTCTAGGGCCACAGCTCATTTAATTAACGCATTTTAGATTTCTGTATCTAATGACATTATCGTAAATATCATAAACGCAGGAACAAATATTCGTGCTCACAAATATTTGCTCTTACAAGGATTTAACTCAGAGTTTCTACGCAGGCTTATTGCCTAACGCACTCACAATCGTAATCGACTTCAAAGTGGAACAATTGTTTTCATTTTGTATGCAGACAAGTCTTCGATTTTCAAAATGAAAACGTCAACTAACTAGGCTAGCCATATCGTCGTCATATGTTTTGTTAAATCATTATTTGCGATAAGAAAGCTTATTAACAAACATACTTAGACACGTTCCGTGCCGTATCGAACAAACGTGCCTGCAGTGGCCTATACGGGCCTATCTACATTGCAAGGGTCTCTAAAGGGCATTAGGTCACTTTTACACTATCTGCGGCACAGAATGCGTTGTGACATTTTAGATTTCATCTATTTTAGGTACCGGTTTCAAAGGTTACATACATACAAACAAAACTTAGAATGTATTACATTTATAAGGCCGGACAGTCCTTGTGGCGTTGCCGGTGGTCAAATGGTCATGGGTGGTAGTGATTACTTTCCTCCGTCTTCCAATTAATATATATATTTACCACCTACCGTGTAATGCTATTTATGTCATCGCATCTCTTAAGGTTATCTTGAAGAGATCGCGATTCAGAGATAGGACTGTTGTCTATCATTATTAGTGTCGTTCTTCTGCTTACAACGTTATGTAACGTTCAATAAAATCGATAAAACCTGGGCGGTGTAATAACTCGATTCAATGATCGATACCACTCAAATCGACTTTTAATAGAATGGTGGAGCAACCAGGATACGGGTACTTATGTTCGTTATAAATAGCAACGATTTATTGGTTTAGTCTCTTCCTTCCGTCTACTTTGAAGTGCGCACACGGCGTCTTTGTTAGAGGATATGGGTTGTTTATAGTTCGTACAGGATAATTCAAAATTTCGTCGGTTACGAAAGAAAATGTTAATTTAATTTTTCTTCATAATACTTTTTAGTCACGTATTTTTTGGTCAAACTCAAAGGTAGTTGTTATTTTTAGTACCTTGTCGCACTGACTGATTGACGTATGCGTAGCTGCCACAACGTACTAACATTGTCATAGACACATTTGGTAAAAATTACGCTTAAAATATTCTAAAACTTTTTTTATGACATGGGAATGTCAGCCAAGCACAATCTTGAGACGGCAAATGCCAAAGGAAAGGACTAAGATGGAATAGTCAGTTCAGTAGCACACTTACGCTACACATAGTGATGGGCGGCTTGTAGGTTTCAAAAGTGAAAATTTCATTTAAATTTCTACAATATTCTATAAGTTTCAAAAGTGACACTTTCACCTAGAATTTCAAGCAATATACTGAAAATTACCAAGGTGAAATCGTATTATTTCTGAAAATTACTATAGTTTCGACATATTACCCAACTTTTCATCAAATTTAAACGAAATTTACTTGTGTTAGAATAATTTCCATCTAATTATGTAGCTTTCAGAAGCTGTAATTTTCACAGTTAAGAAAAGTTGTGCAATGTTTCAGAAGTCGCCCATCACTAGCTACACACACACACTACACACACACTTACATCTTATTAGCAAGTAGTATGGGTAGGTTTAGTGATAGTGCTCGGCTCAACTGGACCCTATGATGTTTGTATGTATGTCTTTATTGCGTAAAAAAACAATTACAAGTAACTAACTTTAAAGCGCTGTATCTTTTTAACCGTAATAAATAGCGGGTTGAAATGAATTGAAAAAGGAAGCTTCCTTAAGTAATTATTATTTAATTAACGTCTGCCAAAACTTAGTGTTAAAAGCTTCTCAACTTATTTAATTGAATCAACGTTAAGCAATTCCTGTGCAAAGAAAGCACTTATTCTTGGCCCGTAGACATCGCTAACATAGACTTTATTACGTTATATTAAGGTGTTAAATATCGATGTACAGTTAAATTGGGCTCTTTAAAGTAATTTTATGATCATTGATTCACAAACCTGTCTGGTTCCCATGAGAAGATATAAGTTGGTCAATTCTATCCTAAACAAAAACGTAGTAACTAAGATAAACCTCCTGTAGTACTATCAACCTTAAGACTAGCGCTATAGAATTGAATCTGCTTTGGTGATTGGATTTAACATATTGCTCATTGGCTTAGGAGGGCAGAATTTGTTTAATTAAGTACCTATCGTTAAAATGTTTGATTATAAAAATTATTACTTATAAGATCTTTCGCCTTAGTGGTTAGTGTGGTTACAGACTTGAAGCTAGAGAACGCGGATTCGATTCGCAATTAGGTAATAGCTTATTGACCTAGTCCCAAACTAAGCTCTAGGCTTGTACTACGGGTTCGACACATCCATAAGTAAATAAGTAAATATAAGAGGACAATCTCACACCAATTGACCTAGTCCCAAACTAAGCTCTAGGCTTGTACTATGGATACTAGACAACGATCTAAATACTTATATAGAGAAATATATACTTAAATACATAGAAAATATCCATGACTCAGGAACAAATATTCGCGCTCATCACACAAATATCTGCCATTACCGGGATTCGAACCCAGGACCACTAGCTTCGTAGGCAGGGTCACTACCCATTAGGCCAGCGCGTAAAATACTAATAAATACTTAAATACTGATATAATTACGTAGAAAATGTCTAAGACTCGGACACAACTTGTACTCATTACAAAAATCCCTTACCGGGAAATGAACCCGGGACCGCCAGCTTCGTAGGCAGGGTCATTAACAACTAGGTAATTATGACGTCGATTTGAAGTTGCAGAGCGCATTTCTTAATTTTACTGTTGCAGGGGGTTGAATATGGCTGCGATTATCGCGTGACAAAATGTGGAGAAGTAAGGTTTGTTTCAATAGAACTTGCCAACAATGTCCATCCTTTAACCTGCGTCCAAACAGCAGTGTTCGCATTGTTGTGTTCCGGTTTGGAGATAAGACAGCCGGTGAAATGACTAGCATAGAGGCATTCCATCTTAGTCCTCAGGGTTGGCAACGCATTTGCAGTCTTAGGATTGCGTTGCAGTCTTGTGAATGCGAATGTCTATGGGTCACAGTTTCCACTTACCATCAGGTGGCCTGTGTGCTCGTTTGTCTTCTCTATGACTTAAAAAAAAACTTTGTATTCAAAATGTCTTTAATTTCCATTCTACATCATCAAATACTGCTAAATCCATGTGTTATTTAATCAATTCTTTCCACATCGTTATCCTAAGCCATTAAAAGAATAAAATAGTGCTAGAATATGGATATCTCATTGAATGTTTTGTTTACATTGTTGGCAAGTTCTAGTGAAACAAACCTTAAAACATCCTTCACTTTTTGACACGTATATAAGTACGAGAGTGACGGATGCTTTATCCCCATTTTGTCACGCTATAACCGCAACCATACTAGGCTTTCAGTATATAAAATGACAAAATGAGTACTATTTTAGCGTGGCATTTTTTATCACTCATATCATACAGCTCATACTTATAATGGGTATTATCATTCAACAAGTGCCAAGTCAATATAGGATTTATCTTAATGATTTGTAGACGGAAACATTATGTCACGAGTAAGATTTGGTTCACAATTACATTGAAATACGACGTGAGGGTATTTTTAGGCTCCCAGGACATATTTAAAGAAAGAAAATATCATATTTGTGTCATAACTCCTAAAAGTACAGATGGATTTCTGAAACTGTTTAACTTTTCAAGACTAATATGTTAAAAAACAGGATATATGGCTCTTTAATATTTTTGTAGAATTAAAAAAATCAAAACAAAAAATTAACGTAAAGGGTAATGAGCAATTTTGTATGGGCCCCGTCCCCACCCTCCAACAGTCACGGGATGCATGTCTATATGTTCTTTAGGGCCCAAAAATAGACAAAATCCCTATTTTAGCAGCAAAATCGATGGGAACTTTTTAATGAAAAAAAACCTTTTAAGAGCCAAAAGCAAGGCAAGAATGTGTTCATTTTCAAACAAATTCCATACGATACGATTATGATTTTCCAAGAAAACCCCATAGATATCGCGATCGTCGGCATAGCAAAAATACATCATGTTGCCAAGATCTATAAACTGAGACATGTTTCATCTCTGTTGGTGGGTGGGGACACTTTGCCCATCGTCCTTTCGGACAATTGAAACTGATTTGAAACTTAACTTTGGACTCAAACCTCCAG
Organism: Acleris laterana; assembly: GCA_963966035.1. Lineage (NCBI taxonomy): Eukaryota > Metazoa > Arthropoda > Insecta > Lepidoptera > Tortricidae > Acleris > Acleris laterana. Next base: position 9,206,425 of record OZ014463.1, on the reverse strand, counting down.
AAAGATCTAACACCATATTTTTTAACTTGGCCGCCATCACAGATTATAGGATAAATTAGGATATATCTAAAGGCCGCCACTACTGTCATTAATGACTAGCATAGGGGCATTCCATCTTAGTCCTCAGGGTTGGCAACGCATTTGCAGTCTTAGGATTGCATTGCAGTCTTGTGAATGCGAATGTCTATGGGTCACAGTTTCCACTTACCATCAGGTGGCCTGTGTGCTCGTTTGTCTACTATATACCATAAAAAACTATCAAAATGTTGACAATACAGTAACACATCAAAAATAATAAGGTTGTACCGTGTACAATGTCAGTCTAGAAGTTAACTTAAACTTGGAGGAATAATCAATCTTATCCTCAAACCAAATCTATAGACAAACAAGCATGATTACAATTAACCTTATTTCACAATAGATACGACTCATTGACCGAGCCTTGACGTCTTTGTAATTACGCTAAAGCACACACATCGTGCACACAGCGTACTGAGTACATAGCGTTGAGTCACTCTGGCCTCTAGGTGGGTAGCCAAACAGTCAAGGTCGAGATAAAACTAGATATAGATAATAAATCTAGAAACGAGATGGGTTATACATAACCAGGGTTCGGAAATTGGGTTTGATATTTACTTTAAGTTGGCAAAATCCCGGATAATGTAAAGCGAATATGGCGTCGGCTTCTTAAAAATATTATTTTTTGAATATAATTTCCGGGATTCTGGGATTCTACAAAACGTTTATTTTAATTATTTTACATTTAGGCTAAAACGTTCCGTCAATTTGCTCCTCAGACTTCGTTATAGGTTAGATGAGTGACCTGTAAATTAAATAACATTTTTGGTAAATCTTTATTTAAAAAATAACTTCATATAGTGAATGTAAATACCTAATTATGGATTTATGATGGCGTAATTTATTTATTCCGAAATCCCGGGAATTTTATTAATAAATTAATATTCAGTCCGCATCCATACAACTGAACAACAACGCCACCGCCAAAGATTAGGTAAATATCGATCCGAATTTCCGATCCCTGTACATAACAGATCATAGAATACAACTACAGATACCCTATCTCATAGAGCAAGACCGTGCCGTCCTAATGTAGGCAATTCTGTAGGCAAATTTAGTCCCGTAGTTACACCAATAGATGCCGTATCTGAGCCACAGTCATATTGAGATATCAACAGATGGCATTGACTTCAAGAAGTTATGTTACAATCTGGCAGGTTCCAGAAAGGGCCCTGTAATAAGACCGTTATACTGCCCTAATTAGAAAAGGCGTATGTCTCATAGAACCTCGTATGTATTAATGACCTTATAACTCAAGATGGAGTGTTAAATTTACTTTGAGTAACAAATTGCGAATGCGTCCCTTTTTATTTAAGAGGGCAGTAGGTATAACTCTGTCTGTGGGATCTCTTCCAGCATAATGCATGGGGACAAATCACATACATGTAATATATGTCATAGTGGTTTTTGCAGGAAATGTTGCTAATACTTAACCTAAAATGCTTATAATTATCTTGATTATTATTTGGTATTAAGGAAAACAGTATGTTTTTAAATTGATCGATAATGTAAAGTTCAATGTGTAACAACCACGATTTCTGTACGACCAAAAATATTAAACTCGTAAAAAAAAATTAAAACTGGCCAGTCTATTCCTTTTTCAAACTAATCATAAGAATCTAGTAGGTAAATAATACTGAAGGAATTCATATTTTATACAAACCTAACAATAAAAATCTCCAAAAATTATCCAACATTGTTGTGGTCAATAAAATTTCTCAACAGTTCTATTCAACAATGTCTAATTCCGGATGAATAGAGCGGTCGCTTCAAAAGTTTTATCTTTATTACAGAAGGGTGCTTACTGCTCAGTAATAATTATTTATGACTGCTCGGATCATAAATCTTTATTCGAAACGTGGAGGGCTTGAAGTTAAAAAAAAACCAGTGACAGTTCGTTATATAAAGCTGGGTACTCACAAAACGCTAAATTCTGAGTTGATGTTGAAAATGTTTTGGTGTGGCATGTTATGCCTTTTTTAAGTGTAAGTTGTACTGTCACCAGTTTTAATTTTTTCTGTACATTAAATATGCTAATTTCATACATAAATTAGTAAGAATACTTTTGTAGACGAGAAAGAAGTTATTAAAACAACGCTTTTTTTCTTTTTAATATGATGTCTGATAATTGTTATCTGATGAAGGAATCTATGTGAAATTGAGGGAGTTTCTCTAAACGGACGGCTGGCCTAGTTGGTAGTGACCCTGCCTACGAAGCTAGCGGTCCTGGGTTCAAATCCCGGTAAGGGCACAGATATTAGTGTGATGAGCACGAATGTTTGTTCCTGAGTCATGGATGTTTTCTATATATTTAAGTAGGTATATATTTCTCTATGTAAGTATTTATATCGTTGTCTAGTACCCATAATACAAGCCTAGAGCTTAGTTTGGGACTAGGTCAATTGGTGTGACATTGTCCCCTGATATTTATTTATTTATTTATTTTAAGTTATAGGCATACATATAGCAATTTTAGTATTTTAAGTAACAAGTCCATTGTCTCTATTCTACAGGGTAAAACTCAGTGTCTTTTACGTGTTATGGTATTGTTTTTAATCCGGCCGTCATTACTGTCAAGTGAATAAGGACTTTCAAAACGTTACAATACGGCAACAGGTCAAAGGCGATATGGTTTTTACCGCAACACAAAGTATAATTTTCACTATAATAGTAGAGGAATTAAAAAAAAAAGTCTACATCTAAGTACTTATGTAAGTATATTATCTAGACTTACATAAAGACCCAGGTCCATTCATTACCATTTCAATTACATAAAACAAAGTACATTTCTGTAGACATTGTGAAATATAAGGTCCCTTAAGTTCACTGGAGCAAACTCTCCGATAAGATAAGCCCACAGTTGATTTATTGTAACGACATCTTGTTGATGCAATTTCTAGGATGCAGTGATTTTATTTCTATAAGTTGATTGTGTGTATGGTTAGTATACTAATATTATAAAGCTGAAGAGTTTGTTTGCTTGCTTGAACGATCATAGGAACTAATGGTACGATTTGAAAAATTATTTCAGTGTTAGATAGCCCATCGAGGAAGGGCTATAGGCTTCATAACATAAACCGAAGCGAAGCGAGGGCGGGTTAGGAGTTATTCATAAATTGACAACTAATTTTTGTTCTGGTATGGTACTATTATTTTTACCAGACGTAAGAGAGAGGTGATATAAATTTAACGAGTGTATTTGTGCATACTGAATAGGGTAAAGTCATCAGTGGTCAGTCAGAGAACTATAGGCGGCCTCTGCCTAAACTTTGTATGAATGGGAAGAGTACGAAAGATATATTTCCCACTCTTCGCACTCATATAAGGTCGACTAACCACGTGTCCACGGGTCTGGGTGACCACTGGTGACTTTACCCTATGTGTGACTCCCAAACGGATAGACCAATTTGGAAGCCGTTTTTTTTTAAAGAAATCTAGTTTAATCGGGAAGGGTTACTTAGGTTTCATAAGAATCGGTTGGCCAGTTTAAGAGATATGGCCTGATGGGAACTGGGATCACAAGACTACAATCTTAAGACTGCATCCTAAGACTCTCAACGCGTTGCCTGAGGACTAAGAATGCATTGTGTTATCCCCAGAACGAAACACAACAATACGAATACTGCTGCTTGAAAGTAGTAAGGATAAGGTCATATTTTTGTCATGCTATATAATCTCCGTTATGTCCCGTTTATAGTACTGACGACTAACTGACCCATATCTAGTATCGGTCGAATTCAGAGACAATTCTGTTCGTCGTGCCTCCAAATCTTTCTTTATCTTTAAGTAGCTAGTTTCTGATAAGAACTTACTGATAACTGAAAATGAATGGAAATTTTCTAGGATGTTTGTTAGCCTACTTTGTAGGCTAACAACTATGACTATTTTTACAAGTTATTCAGATACTTATACCAGATAGTAAAAAATATTCAGGGTTGTGTACTTATAGCCAACGATAGAAAAGCACTGGCATTGTTTTTTCCAGTTCTTTTACTAGGTTACATAAGCGTCCCATTGTAGGTAGTCTGTAGACTCACCCTATATTACCGACGTGTAAAAGAGCCCTCATGTGGCCTATTTACTGAATAAATATTTTGAATTTTGAATTTTGAATTGCGCATTGGTGGGTAAAGGGCTCTTTCCTTGATCTGCAAAATTCCCTATTTTTTACTATCATCAAGAAAAATATATTAATAATATTAAGTGTCAAAGCTACTTGCAGAATTATTCAATCTTTCCCAAAAATACTGATCCAAATTTATTCTTTAAAACATAGCCTATACCTATTCAACAGAGATAAAAGGTTTTTTTTAAATTGGTCCCGTAGTTTCGGATCTTATTCAATGCAAACCAACAAACAATCAAATCATTCTTCTTATTTTTTTTATGGAATAGAGAAGACAAACGAGCACACAGGCCACCTGATGGTAAGTGGAAACTGTGACCCATAGACATTCGCATTCACAAGACTGCAATGCAATCCTAAGACTGCAAATGCGTTGCCAACCCTGAGGACTAAGATGGAATGCCTCTATGCTAGTCATTTCACCGGCTGCCTTATTCCCAAACCAGAACACAACAATGCGAACACTGCTGCTGCGGCTTTATAATATTAGTGTGTAAACATCAAATTTGCTAAAATTCTGAACTGACTTCTAGCTCTTTAGACAAATGTTACCCACTTCGTCAGTCGGTCACATTATACCTATTGGACACACCAACCGATAGTAACATATGGGTCAGTAAGCCTACGGACAAATAGACAAACATACTGGATAAACATCGCAAGGTAACTCAAACTCGCCTTGGACTTTGTTAACTACATGTACGACCATTCAATAAGTGGGAGAGCTCATGTTTACCTTTTTGATTTTCGATTTTGTGACAAAAGTGAGGGAATTAAGGAATAGTTCATCTTGTAATAGTTGTGATACTTAACACAAAAATACTTTTTAACAGTAAGAGCGTATGACACTTCAGTTTCAGTTTGAGAATTTAATCTATTAATAAATAACAAGAGACATTTTCACACTTTTTTTTTATGTATATCTTCCTAATGCCCAACGAAAAATTCAGCTTGTAGTTACTACGACCCGTAGTCCTACCAGTAGGTAGTACTATTGTTTTATACTCATTCAGACCCAAGTACTCAAAAGACTTACATAGAAGACACGCCAAATTCGTTTATCGCAAAATTTGGAAACAAAATCGCGGGTTTTCTATTAAGTCCTACTGGAAGGACCGTGGTGCGCTATGACTACACAACTGTCGAAGAAGCCGGGTCTGAATGACAAAGTTAATTAGTACTACGGGTAGGACCTTGGGCCTTAGGAGGATGAGAAAAAACATCCGTCACTTTCTGCTTAAGTATATACAAAAGTGACGGATGCTTTATTATCTACATTTTGTCACGCAACCGTAGGCCCGCAGAATTCGTTGTAACATTTCTGTAAATTTGGCCCAGTACCTGTAGTAATTGCTGCAGTTAAAACGTCCAATTCCCGGCGATTTATGGTATCTGTTTACCTTCGGGTAGGCGGTGACGCAAGCTGATAAGCTATCGACTATTGCCAGTTGTGTATAAGCGTGAATCGATACATTTGCATGGTTTTAAGAGAGTACCAGTTGGCCATGACTTCGTCTAACTATTCAATGTTTAATGCATGGTAAATTAGGCTAGCGAGCACAAAAACCCATATCGTCTTTGATCTGTTATCGTATTGTCAACGTTTTTATAGCTCCTATTTCTTTAACAGTAATGGCGACTGACGTCAAAACAATCGGTGTTTCTAAAAATCACCGATGGGATAAGCGACACAAAAGTCGTCACACGGGCACGAGACCCGGCTCATGCGACGCAGAAAAATCTGCAGATTTTAACGATGTTTTTTGACGACGCGCTGGCCTAGTGGGTAGTGACCCTGCCTACGAAGCTAGCGGTCCTGGGTTCAAATCCCGGTAAGGGCAGATATTTGTGTGATGAGCGCGAATATTTGTTCCTGAGTCATGGATGTTTTCTATGTATTTAAGTATATATTTCTCTATATAAGTATTTATATCGTTGTCTAGTACCCATAGTACAAGCCTAGAGCTTAGTTTGGGACTAGGTCAATTGGTGTGACATAGTCCCCTGATATTATTATTATTATTATTATATAACTCAATATCACAAAAAATGTCGCTTATCCCATTTCGCCTTTCAAGCGTCGAATATGGTTTTTACCTCTGGGAAAAAAGCCCTGCGGGTCTAGTATGGCTGCGTCTACATCGCGTATCTAATGTGATGTGGATAAAGCATCCGTCACTCTCGTACTTATTTAGATGTCTGAAGGTGACAGATGCCTTATCAAAATTTTGTCACGCGGTATACGCTGTCATATTAGGGCCCCGGAAGGCTACATAAGTTGTCCAAGACTTATTGCCCCTAGCATATCCCTTCATATCTAGTCTGTAACGTTACCGACGAAGAGAGATGCTTTGAAAATCGAAGATTCACCTTCCATCCCTTTCTCTTCATTAAGTCTAGAATGACGAGTGAAAGGGGTTGACGTACCCGAAGTTTCAAAATGTATATGGTAACCATCCTTAGCGACAAACTAGAAAATACGAGATGTGCTAGCCACGTTGGTAAGTGGACTGACTCACCTCACAAATCATAGACATTTGGTAATCTTAAGGTTGCATTTGCGTTGCCAACTCTTCAGACTAAGGTGGAATGGCTCTACGCTATAGTCGCGCCGTTCTAAGACGCATGATTTGACAGCTGTCAACGTAGTATAAAATATAACCTCAAACAAACTTCAAAAATATGTCGAGGTTTTCGGATCAGCACGACTACGCTGCCGCACTAGTGATATTTAGCATTAAGTAAATATGGTTTAAACATATTGTTACTGCTAATATCATTTTAGTAATTCGGTAGGTGCTAACTTTTTAACGGTAACGATGATGTTGACGATTGTAGTTCCATCCAGGATGTAAGCGAACGTGTCACGAATATGTTATGTTGGCTTTACAATATTTTTCAAGGAACGAAGATCTATCAGATACAATATGATGTTGATTTATTCACTACATCTGTAATTGTAAGTTCCAGATGGTTTGCTTTGGATATAAAATCTAAGGGTTATTGACATGCATGAAAAAAACACACTATCAAACTTAAAACCCAAGACCTCGACTCCGGAAATTCAGCAAAAAAAAATCAATCTGTCAAAAACCCCGCCATAATGTAATACAGTGACCGTCGCCATGAATATTGAGTGAAACCGGGTTCGTGGATCGGGGATTTAATCGGTTCCTCGAACTGAGCGGTTTCGTTTAATGGTCGGTTATAAGAGGTTGGTATCACGTAGTGTTGCGAACAAAACGTTTTTTTTTAATTCTGGCAGTTTGATAGACATCATCAGTAACTAAAAACTAAAATAGTATGGCAGATGCTAACCAGATCTCGGATCGGTTACATTTGCAATTACCGACTTATCAGTGAATTGGCAACAAAATATTTAATTGAGAGTCAATATATTTTTATTGTAGGAATAAAGTTGCGAAAAGTTGCCAGTATTCTCAATAAAAAAAATAAGAACAAGATGTCATTAACTCATTACACGCTTTAGGCCATTGAATTTTCAAATAAAGAACGTCATAGCTCACGCTTAGCAATTGAAAAAAGAACGCCAATCTTTTTTTATTAGTATTATGACTAAGACTATGGTATACTATAGACTGCCTGTGTATTTTTAGGCGCAACACTGCAACCGTTACAAAATTGCTGTCATTACCGATCCTTCTCGATTGTCCGACTCGACTCGAATGCCGACGTAAGTGGCCCATTCAAAATCGCCGATTGCTTTTTGATGACAATTTTCCGTTTTATTTTATTACGTGTCGGTTCAAGAATGGCAACACTGATGCGTTTTATTGTTTTTTATTGACAAATGATTGCGTGTCAATCGTTGTTTTTAGTTGTTTAAGCGTCTGTTACGATTTGTCGAATAAATAAACAAACCGATTTACATTTAATAAAATATTACCAAATGTTAACACCAGGTAAAACTGAATAAATTTTATATTTTCCAGAGAAGTAACGATAAAATAGGTCGTAATAATTATGAGGACCCATAGTTATTTGACAGAGATGTAAATATAAATAAAAATACGAAATACACCTAAAATTAACTTTTTTTTTCTGAAACATCAATTAAACTAGATATTTACTATTATTAGTATGCGTCATGTATCTGTTTTATGTCAGTAACAGCAGACATTGATAGCATTTTTATTATGTTTACGCTATAATATCGTATTACCAAGTACAATATGAATACGTATGAATGTAAACAGATCTGTCATGCCAAGGTCTTAGGTGAATGGTTTTTTATCTATGGAAAAACAGGCAAGGGCGAGCCGAATTCAGCCCTGAGTTTATACCATAATTCATTTTGTTCATACATTTCAGGGAATGTTTACAATAGTTACTTTATCATACACTATTGCAAAAAGAAATAAAAACAATCTTCAAATTTTAAAGTTACACATAAACAAGAACAGTCGGCCTTATAGCTAGCTAGCTTTTATTGCTTTGTCACTTTTACGTCATGTTTGAACGGCTGCACTAATCTGTCGAAGGCGTTAAAACGACAAGGTACCGAAGTGTTCAGTTTATAAGGCCAAGTGGTATCTATAATACCGTTACGAAGTCAATCCTGACAGCTGTCACCGCAGTACAATTTAAATCCTACTCTTGGGTTTGAGGTTATAATTTGTACTGGAATGACAGGTGTCAGTATTAACTTCTTATCGGCCGTACAGTATATTACAAAAGATTGACATGGCTACGGGTAAAACTGGAACAAACACATAAAAAAAATCGAAACTATTATTTATCGTTAAGAAGAGATTTACTACTAGGGAATCCAAATAACCGGTTTTAACCAGTTATTTTCATATAAAATCGATTAATAACCGATAAATTGCATTCCCTAATGACTATTTTGTGATAAAACAAAAAAAAACTAGGTACGGTATTTTCATACATCCTAATATTGCTGCTATGTGATACCATAAACATAGGGTATTCTCATCCATTATGTCTATTATCTATATAATTTCTTCACACATTATCTAATAATATAAAAAAGGGCGCAAACCCGCAAACAATATTAATAAAAAAACTACTTTTTAATCTGTGACAGCTGACTACCGTGAGAATTTAGCGGTTGGTAACCTTGAAATTCAATACAATATTATACAATATTGCTATTTAGCAAACATAAGGGGGAAGTGACTAGATAGCTGAAATGTGATTCCTTAAAAAAAGGTGACAGCACCTTGAATGGGGTTATTTGAATGATAATGAGTGAATGGGTGAATGGGTGAATGGAGATGCTTAATCATTCTCTAATGACAGCTGATGATAGGATTAGGTAGGCAATGAATAAATGGAATTAATCTTTGCTAAATGCATGTCAGGTTTTTTATTCTTATTTATTTTCTATCCCTAGCATTTGTTTGCACTTATGTATATTTCATGGCGGGTAATTTTAAAGTTTACAACGGTTAGGCACTGAGCTATTTCGAGATTATGATAGCCTAGTCCTTTTTTCTCAATCCAGGGAAAACTTATGGGTAAACAAACGGGTAATAAAGTAGTTACGCAGTGTTTTTTTTTTAAATAAACTTTATGTTTATCTACAATTTAATCATGCTTAGACTATTAAATCAGAACTAACATTTTTAGAATTCTACACAATCTTTAATCTCTTCCCAACATAAACATAGAATTTGGCAACTGGCCAAACCCATATGAAACTAAAGCTGTGAAAACATAAATTTCAGATTAAACGAAGTATTTTTATTATAGCTTATATTGATCAGCATTATTTAGCGAAAGAATTCCAAAGTTTTGCTACAAGGACCATTAGAAATTATTGTACTTTTACGGTAAGGCAAACAGTTTCGTATTTTTATGGTAGGTATAGAGAAGGCAAACGAGCACACAGGTGAACTGATGGTAAGTGGAAACTGTGACCCATAGACATTCGCATTCACAAAACTGCTATCCTAACCCCCTTACTTATAAACGTGGAGTAAGCTTGGAATTAGCCCGTGTGGTAGCCGGATTATAATAGTGCCACTCCGTATCTTTCCGTGGATGTCGTAAAAGCCGACTAAGGTAATAAAGTCGTGTAGTACTGTTAGGCAATGGGCTTGCAACCTGTCACTAATACACTGGTAAACATCTTCGCCTAAGTGTGCAAAATGTGGTTACAGAATTATCAAAAAGTTTTTATAGTTGTTGGAAATTCTGTAGCTCGGCCTACCCCACTCTGGGAATAAAGGCGTGAGTTTATGTATGTATGTATGTATGTAAGCTTGGAATAGTTTATGCCATGCTTTGTCCTTATCTGTAATTGTGACATTTGCATCTAACAGAAAGTGACAAAGCATGGCATAAACTATTCCAAGCTTATTCCGCGTTTATAAGTAAGGGGGCAAGACTACAAATGCACTGCCAACTCTGAGGACTAAGATGGAATGGCTTTATACTAGTTTCATCGGTTGTCTTATCCCCAAACCAGAACAGAACAGCTTGGTGCTTGGTGGTAGGACCTTGTGCAGGGTCCGTCCGGATCGCTACCACCATCTTATCCATTAACCTACCGCCAAACAGCAGTGTTCGCATTGTTGTATTCCGGTTTGGGGATAAGACAGCCGGTGAAATGACTAGCATAGAGGCATTCCATCTTAGTCCTCAGGGATGGCAACGCATTTGCAGTCTTAGGATTGCATTGCAGTCTTGTGAATGCGAATGTCTATGGGTCACAGTTTCCACTTATCATCAGGTGGCCTGTGTGCTCGTTTGTCTTCTCTATGCAATAAAAAAAAAAAAAAACAAGCAAGCAAGCATATGCAAACTTAAACGTTCTTCTACATCTTTAATTTTTATAAATATGAATTGCTTTAGGGCCTCCGTTAGCTGTACTTTTAAGTACCTCTTTAGACCCCAATACATAAATATACAGTTTAGCTTCACGACTTGAGATGTTACTGACGTTCTCAAGTGAAGAGTTGTGAGAACGATTGGGTCCAAGAACGTTAAGTTTTTTGTAAGTAATAAACATACTATGGAAACGATTTACTGTTGACCTAACTAGATCTTAGCTGAGTTAATTTGACGAGTGAATGTCCAAGCGGTGAGTTTAAGTAGTCCCGTCAGTGCGACCAAAACATATTTTAGCGCGTGTATTTTTAATTTAGCAGCATGGTTTCTGCCGATGGAACGTATAAGAATTTGAAGAATCACTACCCAGGAAGGTCAGTCGTGCCAAAGGTATAAGGAGTAATTGAATGATTTGAATAATTGAATGGAAAGTGATTCAGCAATAATCAACGATAGAGCTAAATAAGTTCCATTCTATAAACGTTAAGGACTTCATTTATCATGGAATATGTTGTATAGGATTGACGTAAGTAGACGAGCGACCGCCTATGTAAAATTTTGATAGAATAGAGACAGGCTATCGATATCATAGAGTGCAACTTGGCTAGCCATACAAGTATCAAAGTATTTATATAAATACGTTATCATTGCGTAATTTATCAGCATAGAGATAGTGATTCCGATCGATTCACAAACATCAAATCAACGGATGTTTTAAATTAATATAATATTTCAAACATCTGCTGTTGGCACAGATGTTAACTCAAAATAAATGGTTACGAATCTCGAACACGAATGTGAATGGTGACTTGGTCAACGGAATGTTGCATTTACCACAACAGATTCATATAACGTAAAATATTAACTCATAATAATGCTTACGAGTGTTCTACTTCTAGTAGCATTAACAACAGATGCGTCTTATAGTGGTTTAGGAGCAACTATTTCGCAGTACTGGCATCGCTTGGAATTTGTCTTTAGCTTGTCCAGGGCTTTTGCTCGACCTAATATTAGATTTAAGAGACATCATCATTGTTAATTCTGAGAGAGAGGGAGAGAACGAGTATTTTAAGGCTACTGTAATAGGGTTATTTTGGCTTGTAACATGTGAAGAGAAGAAAATAGAAGTTATCAAACAAAGTGACAAAAAAAAGAGCCAGAAAAGGATCAAGTCATGTTACACGTACAGTAGGTACTGAACAGTATCGAAGAGCGGCACGCTTAATAGTTTTTCATTAGTAGATTACAGCAAAGGACCACCCATAGAGAATTTACAACCAAACTGTAATGGAACACTTATCATCAGAAAAAGCCGAACACACATTAAACTACTGAACTTAACCTTCACGGTTGACATTTGCGATATTTATGCAAATAGTATGTTCGTTCACTGTACATCTCATTACCATCGCTTTGTATTCAGTCTTTTCACTAGTTAATGTGTGGAATTACGAGTAGTTAAATTTTCTGTACGTTTATGCAAATTGTTGAATCTTTGAATGCGCTATTCTTATCCAAATGCAGCTAATAGAGCTCTTTTAAATCTTCACGCTTCAAAACGAACCAAATATGAATCTAAAATTCAGTATCCTACAGCTGGGCAAATTTCTTCCTCATTTCTCTAGTCACCTCTTGACCTAGACAATCATTGTTATCTTCTTTTTGGTCTGCCAGGACCTAGTCATGATCTTGCTCCATAGATCCGGATGCATACGGTAGACATGTCCAGCCAAGTTCCATTTTCATTCCATTGGCCAAAGGTGCCAAATAGAATATAATATATTGCGGAATCAAAGTCCTGATTAAAAAGACCTTTCTTAATATCCCATTTGACATTTCAAAGAGGTCATTTCGTTCATTGAATACAAAACGGACACAATCCGAAATGAGTCAGTGTTGCATTTTAAAATTAGAAGCGGTTGGAATACGATTTTTAATGGAAGAGCAAATTATTTTGGAATGTGTCCGTTTTGTATTCAATGAGCGATTTATATGTAATCATTTGACCTGTTAGTGCCGATAAAATCGTTGATGAAGCTTGCTTGCTAGCTGGTATATTTCACTTTTGACTAGAAAAGCTATAGGTTATGACTTAGGACAAGTTAGGAAGAAAAAAATACACTGGCCCGCAAAACTAACTATCAGACTCGATGAAATTTTCATTATAAGTGTGATACTTAGTTTTGCGGGACAGTGTACTTTCTTTGGTTCATTTGGTCATTAGAATAGAATGTAGCACCTCCAATAGGTAACATTGTTATGTTTGTTTAAGTTTTTTTTTCTATATAATTACTAGAATTTGGGCGATTTCACAAAAACGTGTACCCCAATGTCCCCGATTAAGTACTGAGATTAAAGAACTTTAACTTTGTCAGTTTTGTGATGAAAATTAGCCATACATTGCGGCCGTAGCTTATTAAAATAGTAAGTACGAAAAATAGGCGGGCATACGAACAAACTGTCAAGATAGGGGAAGCTACTTTAAACAGTAAAACTCCTTAATACAATTGTTTTAAAAATCAGAAGTCTAAACTTTCAGGAAAAAGTTATGTGACCTCGCCTAATAAAAATCAGGTAAGATTATGGTCAAATAGGTAAGGAAGGTTGTTAAGAAGTTTTTCGCAGAATTATCTCTCCTATAAGGAAAACGAATGAGTGCTCAAAAATTCTGTTTTTTTTTTTAAATTTGATGTGGTTAGTACAATTATCAATGTTATCATATGTACATAAGCTAACACGGAAATAACTCTACACCTTAGGTAGGTATTAGTATTTTACTATTAAGAAAAAACAGCTTCTGAAGTCAACATATTCTCTTGTTTTTGATATTGCAATGGGTAGGTGTTAAATTTTAAACCAAAGTAACTGATCCATTTTTAAATGCTTGGAAGACTAAAGACGCGGGAAACTTATAGCATCAAAGATGCCGCTGAGCTTAACTTCGAAATATTGGATAGACAACGGTCGCCGTCAAAGTATTTTTTAATTTTATTGAGTTGACCATAACGTCATCTATGATTTTTAGATGACATTATGGTTAACTAGAAAAATCAAACGTTTCTTAACGAAATTGATTATTAAGCCGGTTAAATTAAATATAGAGCGGGAATAGCGGGATGCTATCTACTTACATCCCATCGAAACACAGTAAAAGAGAGATTTAGGTTTAGCTGCAGAACTAAAATAACCAAGCCCTTACCGAGTTATTTTAGATTTGCTATAAAACCAGACAAACCCACAAGTCTCGACCAAAACTTCAAATATAAATAACTTTTCAACACAAAATGCACAGATAAACCAAGTAAGAACAACACATCACTTTCACGGAATACACGGAATTTGGAAATGACACAACGTTTTATTTTAAATTTGGAGCGGAACGCATTCTTTTTTCAAATATTTTTTTGAAATAGGAACGTACCGAACGCGACCGGCCAGCAACGCCCGCTAACTCAACTGAGGATTTCTATTTCGCGTTCGCTATCACATCTCTCTAGCTTGGCCAGTGGAAGGCGCGCGCGAGTGTGTGATATAGGGAGGTGAGAGATAAGATTTGTCGATAAACAAAATATAGATTCTATAATTTTTTTTAGTTAAATAAATGTTAACTTAATATAAAATATGTAAAATGATATGCATATTTTGCAGGTTATGTAACGTTATGGGTGATTTGATAAGTTACGTTAAATGTAAAATAAAAAAAAAAAGAGGCAATATTTGTCTTAAGCCTTGAAAACGTCAAAAATGCTTTTCAATTTTACTTATATGCAACATGATTTGATAGTGCATAAAGACTATAATCTACCAGGTTAAGCCAAAAAACTATTATTATATATTGTTAAAAATAATAAAATACTTAATTAGCTGTCTTACTAAACAGCATGTAGATTTGTCGATAAATGCCCATTTGAACAAACGTTCATTCAATTTAGTATCGCCTGGGGCTACGTGCAGCCACAGTACCACAGAAAGTGTACAGAAGGCTTTCTATAATGGTATATTAACGCTAGTGAACATGTCTGTAACTGTGTAATAGACTGATAACTTACTTATAATTATAATCTTATGTGTTGCCTTAAATGGACCACCAGCGCTTTTTCCCCGTCTGGTTGCTCGCAAAATCAGCGTTACGCGGCACCTTTGTCTGACTCTATGCTGAGTGGCTCCAACTCGGGTGCGTTATAAAATAGGTTTAAGTTATCATTCTAAATTAATTTCCTATACAATTTCCTATAATATTTTGTATTTTGCAACAAATAAACGATTTTCTTTTTCTTATATTTCTATCATACTAAACGAGAATAATGGCGGTAAATTATTTCTCTCGACCTTTTAAATGAATAGGTGTAGTATCATTCTACAGTAGGTATAAGTAAAAGTACCCTTAAATCTTTCTATTCAGAAAAGGCACAATAATGTACTTGATGATGAAATGTTTTGTATCGACAAAATAAATTGATCCATTTTATCGACATCAGCATTCAGCATCGCCCATCACTATTTTTTAACATCACGATCTCGTGTAAACACACCGACGCCACGCACACATGCAAACTTGAGCTTTTAAGCTAACAAAGCTTACCCGGGGAATTTAACCATAAGGTTTTTGGCATAGAGTTCAATTTTGCTTAGAGTCCGTTAACAAAGTGTTACGGTCATTTGTGTAAGTCGAAGAAAAATGATGTAAAGAAAATTTCTAATAATAATCATTATCGTTAAGTTGAATTACTATATTTATTTAATTTCACACCTAGATTACTAAGTGAAGTGTAAAATTATATACTTTACTTCCCAATTTCCTTTTCTAAATCATAAAATGCTTTTATGGAGGAAAAGCTAAAAACATATTTTTAACTAAGTAATTAGAACCCTAGCTTTTGGACGCGACTTCGTCCGTGTAGAAGTTGTTTATCGCTATTCCCTTGGGAACTGTTAAATTTTCCGGGATAAAAAGTATCCTATTCGCTATTCCAGAGTATAACTGGTTAGACTGAGAGGAGGACTGTGCTTTGGCTGAGAGGTGGTGGCTGGTCACAGGTTATCTGGAAGAGATCCCTTAAAGGGATAAGTTTGCCTTTGTACATCCCTGTTATATTTTTGTCTATTTTATAATTGTTATCTCTTGTTTGTACGATAAAGTGTTTACATACATACTTACATAATCTATCTCTATGCCAAATTCCAGATCAGTTCAGCCGTTCTGGCGTAATTGAGTAACAAACGTACAAACTATTTCATTTATAATGCGGTAGATGTGGTGTGCTTGTGGTCAGATTTGGTCCAGTATATTCAGAGCAAACAGACGGACGGACAGACAGACAGACGAAAGAGTGATCCTATACAGGGTTACTCGTTAAGTCGACCTAGATCCTTTAAGGGGTTATAGTTTCCATAATTTCTGACCACTTTTACTATTAAACACCCTATTCCAAACTTAACCGTTTTCAAGATATTTAACTTTTAAGATAACTATTCTTAAATACAACAGAACTAGGTATAAGGGATTAGAGGGATTTTTCATTTTTTGTACGGAAC
The DNA here is from genome assembly GCA_963966035.1 of Acleris laterana. Taxonomy (NCBI): domain Eukaryota; kingdom Metazoa; phylum Arthropoda; class Insecta; order Lepidoptera; family Tortricidae; genus Acleris; species Acleris laterana. The sequence goes on along the minus strand of OZ014463.1, from coordinate 9,189,870 downwards.
CCTAAAAAGGTTAGGAAAACCTGCTCTAATACAAAATCAACCCTGGGGTGTTATTCTCTCAAAAACAACGGACGGTCGGACGAACGAGCGAAATCGCAGCGGCGAGTTCAAGTAGTCCCGTCAGTGCGAACAAAACACATTTTAGCGCGTGCATTTTTGGCTTCTGTCGATAAGATCGAACGTATAACGCTGCCTAAATGTGAATGCACGCGCTAAAATGTGTTTTGGTCGCTCTGACGGGACTACTTAAACTCGCCGCTGCGATTTCGCTCGTTCGTCCGCCCGTCCGTTGTTTTTGAGAGAATAACATGCATCCCTGTAAGTGCACCTTTAGTCACGTTGATAAATGCATTCATAATTGTGGAGATGACCATTGTTCTTACGGTGAAGTACTTAATGTACAAGATTTGTTTTGAACTATGACATAATGCGGTTTTGTCAAATGTTGCAGTCATTGTATAAATATAATTATTATCTTTCTTTATTACATATTAGCTTCTGCCCCCGACTCCGTCCGCGTGGAACTCGTTTATATCGTAGCTCCATAAAAAAAAAACACCCTTTATTTCACCCCCTTAGGGGATGAATTTCGGGGAAAAAACTATCCTATGTCCTTTCCCAGGATTCAAACTATCTTAGGACCAAATTTCACCTAAATCGGTTTAAGCGTGAAGAGGTAACAGACAGACACTTTTTCGCATTTATAATATTAGTATGGATTATTATCTTTCTTTACATTGTATAAAATTAAGTCGCGTCTGCTGTCTGTTCAATTAAATCTTTTAGATTTCTTAACGGATTTTAATTTTCAGTTCATTTTCAGTTTTCAGCAATGTATAGAGTCATTCAAGAGGAAGGAATATATGTACAACAGACTAACGACAATACCATCTTATTCATTAACCTACCGCCAAACAGTGTTCGCATTGTTGTGTTCCGGTTTGGGGATAAGACAGCCGGTGAAATGACTAGCATAGAGGCATTCCATCTTAGTCCTCAGGGTTGGCAACGCCAACGCATTTGCAGTCTCAGGATTGCATTGCAGTCCTGTGAATGCGAATGTCTATGGGTCACAGTTTCCACTTACCATCAGGTGGCCTGTGTGCTCGTTTGTCTTCTCTATGCCATAAAAAAAGGAGTCAGAGGGCAATGGTGGGCAGCGTTCTAACATCCAGACGGAAGTATCTAAATAAAAAAAATTCGGCCTACTCGGGGACGACTGTCCAGTCGAGAAATAGCGAGCTGTCACGTAACGAATCTTTTAGACTGATATTCGTTACGTCAGTCTAGATACTTTTATCAGGATGTTGGAACGCTGACCAACATTGCACTCTGACTCCCATTACCCCTTTCTATTATACTAGCGACCCGCCCTCGCTTCAGTTTATGTGAGTATGATATACCTATAGCCTTTCTCGATAAATGGGCTATCTAACACTGAAAGAATTTTTCAAATCGGACCAGTAGTTCGTGAGATTAGCGCGTTCAAGCAAACAAACAAACTCTTTAGCTTTATAATAGTATAGATTATATATTCCGACGAAACCAGAAAAATAACATATCTACTGTTCGTTTTATATTATAAGGCAGCTAACAAGTTATCAACTAATAGAGAGATAGCGTCCTACGTTCCTATTAAGAGACATGTGTGCGTTTTCTGAGAACAGCAGTATATTTACTTTGTGTCATCCGTATCTTAATGAGACGTTTATAAACATGTCCAGGGATCAAATCTAAAAGTCGTTCGGTTTAGCTTCTCGGAGAAAGAGTACGTTATAAAAATACATACATACATTAAATCACGCCTGTTTCCCAGACCTGAGACCACTTCTTTCTACTTGCTACGATCTTGACAAATTTCTTTCGCTTCTTCCACATTCATACATCGAGTCATGCACGCAAGTCGGTTTCGGGTACTTAAGATCCGGCCCTTTTCCAGTATTACTCCGATTTGACTCGAAAAAGTACGCCTAGGGCGGCCCCTTCCGACCCGTCCACTCACTTTCGATTTGTATGTCTCTTTCGTCAATCTTCATTCATCCATCCTTTCCAAATGACCGAACCATCAAAGCATGCCCTTTTCAATCTTAGTCACTACATCTTCTTTTATTCCACATTAGTGTAAAAATATGGGGCACACTAGTGTTTTGTCACTGTAACGTCATATTAGAACCGCTGCAGTAATCTGTCAAAGGTGTTAAAGCGACAAGGTACAGAAGTCTGCACCTGGACATTGAAATATAACTGTCCTAAATTTTCTTCGGTTATGTCCTTTTGTAAGCCAGGTGCTAAATTAAGAGATATTGTAAAAGACATTGCGAACCTTACAAGGGAAATGACAGAAGGGGATGATGTAGTAATTATAGCTTCAAATGAGAGGGAGTATAGAATAAGTTATATCATGTATGCTATGAATTGTTGCAAGTTTCAAAAACTAAAACTACAAATAACAACATTGCCGTATAATCAAAATAGGTCTATTGACAACAAGAAGAGTGAAATAAATGCAAATTTAAAAAGAATAGTGCTAAGATCCCAAGGTGTATCACTCATTGATATCAATAAATATAGTAAAACATTTTTTAACAGTAAATACTCAATAAATAGGAACTTTGCCGCCTTCCTGTGTACAAGGATTATTAACCATTCTGAACATGAGTTCACACACAAGTATTGTAACTTAATCACATTAACGCCCGTACCCCAAACTGAAATGACTATGTGTAGTCTTAATATTATACAGGAAAAAACGGATACGACAAAGACCGGTTCCCCTTTTTTAGTCGCAGTCCCGCCGATCGTCAAGCAAAAATAGGTGCGTGTAAACTCGTCGTCCTCCATCAAAACTTGCGTAGCTTACGAAATAAATTGTTGATATTTCATGGACTTGTAAACCAATGTCTCCCAGACGTGATAGTTATATCCGAGTCTTGGTTAACTCAAAGAGATGTTGATTGTATTGTAATCCATGGATACACCCATGCTAGTCATTTTGTTCGTAAAAAACAAATTCATGGTGGTGTTTCTATATTTACAGGTAGCAAATTAAAATGCAAATCATGTGATAAAATAAATCAACTGTCAATAGAATATCATTGTGAAATATGTGCAATTGAATTAGATTTAAAACCTAAAGGTGTGATTATAGTAGGAATATATAGAACAGGCAATGGTGAATTTGCAGTAATGATAGAAACGCTGGGAAAACTCTTTAATCTGTTGTGCAGCGTTTATAGGGAGTGTACAATAATGATGCTAGGTGATTGGAATGTTGATTTCAGTGTGGACTCAACAAATAAAAGGTCTTTGGTTGATATAATGGCAGTGCATGATTTACGAAATATTATCAACTTCCCAACAAGAGTAGATAACAACTCGAGAACATCTATTGACTGTCTAGTAACAAATGTTCATAGTGATTTTATAGCTGTAAAACCAGTGCCAGCAGGTATATCTGACCATGACGCCCAGTTAGCGCAGCTCGACGTACAAACAAATTGTAAAAAATACGTCAATGTTGAAAAGCGTCAAGAGGACACTGAAAATATTAAAAACTTTTGTGAAGCTATGATGGCTTACAACTGGGATGAAATACTTAAGTCATATCATTCTGATACATTTGATAATTTTATGCAAAAGTTCAATTACAACATGAACATTCATATGCCAATTAAAATTTTTAAAAAGAGAGTAGGTACGTAGCCAAATCCCATGGATGGCAGAAAGCCTAATAAAATTACAAAGGGATATTGAAGATCTACATCAGCTTCGTACTCAATATCCACATATTGACTTTGAAGAAAATCTGTCAAACAAAAAACTACAAAGGCAAGAATCTTTTGTGAAAATTAAAAGGGAGCATGTCGAAAGGCGTATACATACTTCTAAAAACCCAAAAAAGGAAATATGGCGTATTATTAAACAAGAGACGAACAAACAGGTGAAAGAAAATAATTGGAACTTGATAGACACAAATATTAATAAACCGGTGAATACCGTTGACACGCCAGATTTTATTAATAACTTCTTGATCCGAATAGGTAATGAGCTGGCCGATAATAACAGCCCAGATATTAGTCAAGCAATGGAAAATTTAAATACCAATAACGCCGAAGTTGAGAACTCATTTGTGTTTTCTACAGTAACCTCGGACTACCTGACAAAATTAGCAAGAAGTAAGATATCAAAATCATATACAAAGGATATCTATGATATTTCAGGATTTTTTTTATGCGACGTCATGATTGTATTACCAGAGTTATCAGACTATATGACATATCTTGTGAATAGTATACTAGTTTCCGATGTGTACCCTAAATCATTAAAAAAAACTCGCCTGTGTCCTATCTATAAAGGCAAAGGAGATAAAACCGACGTGGGAAACTATAGACCTATAACTATCGTTCCCACTATGTCTAAGCTATTAGAGTCTATAATGTCCAGTGACTTACTAAGGCATGTAGAGCGGAACAATCTTTTAACCGACGCCCAGTTCGCCTACAGATTGGGAAAATCAACCACAACAGCAACAAAAAAGTTCATGGAAACTGTAATATTGTGCCCAGAAAATAAGAAAAAGGTTGCGGGTATTTTTCTGGACCTGTCAAAGGCGTTTGATTCTGTGAATCACGCTTTAATTTTAGCTAAACTCCAAGCATACGGAATAAGAGGTCATAGTGTAGACTTATTAAAATCATTTTTAGCAGAAAGGCAGCAAACTGTGGAAATAAAAGTCGACGGAAAGCGGCATAGGTCAAAACCACAGACAGTGACAATAGGAGTACCACAAGGCTCAGCACTAGGAAATACATTATTCTCAATATTTTTAAATGATATAGTAAAATTAGACATAGATGGTGAGATAATATTATACGCAGATGACACAACAATAATTGTAAGTGATGATACCTATTATAATCTAGAAAATAAAATAAATGACATAATAAATAAATTAGAATACTGGTTCAAGATCAATGGACTCAAATTAAACTCGGAAAAGACATGTATCATGAAATTTAGCCCGCAGCATAGAAATACAGATACGCTTAAAGTTGCTTTACCCAATGGGACGATACTGCAAAGTGTAGAACACGTAAAACTGCTAGGTTTCGACCTGGATACAAAATTCTCGTGGAAAAAACACGTAGACTCAGTATGTGGGAAACTAGCGACAGGGGTCTATGCCCTCAAACAACTAAGGCCACTTATTTCCGACGAGAGCCTCAAAGAAGCGTACTATGCTTATTTTCACTCAATCCTGTCTTATGGCATTATACTGTGGGGAAATTCAACCGACTTTGAACGTATCCTTAAAATGCAAAAGCGTGCAATTCGAGTTCTTGTCAAAGCTAAATATAATGAGAGCTGCAGAGAATATTTTAAAAGCCTTCACATATTAACTGCTGTATCAACTTATATTTTCGAATTACTAATGTACGTAAGAAATAATTCTAGTGAATTTAAAAAGATTGGTGATGACAGTAAGCGTCCGAGTAGATATCCCGATAACCTCAGACCTATTCAATGTAGACTGAACATAGCCAAGAAAAGCCCTAGAGTAATGGCGCAGAAAGTATACAATAAACTGCCGCAAACGATCAAAGCTGTGGCTAATATAAGTGCATTCCGCCAGCAAGTTAGAGAACTGCTCCTTAGAAACACACTGTACAATGTCAAAGAGTACCTAGGAAATGAATATTAGAATAGATACATATAAGTAGTGACATCAAGATTAAAACCACATCAGATTTACTTTACGATTATATTTTATTGCTGAATTGTTATTGTATTTAGGTAGTATATTATTATTACATTATAAGATAATTTAATTTGACGATCTCAGTATGTTTGCGTATTTTTTTGTCTTGTGCTAAGGTAATTTTATACTGTATGACTGTTGAGAAATAAATAAATATGATATGATGATATGATATGACAAGGCCAAATGTACAAAGATCTGCCAAACTGCGTATTTCTGTATAAAACAATATTTTCGAGAGAATCGTGAGAACGTGATCTAGCAAACGTAACTTCGAACTTCTATTTTCAAAGTAGGGCCTTGTTTTTATCTTTCCATTCCAAGGGTCACAAGAAAGTCGTGGAGATCGTTGGGGAAGGCCTAGGTATGTTCTGCAGTGGACGTCTTCCAGCTGATATGATGATGACGTCCTTTTGCCGATGGATGCGAGTAGCACAACACCGAGTGTCGTGGAGATTCTTGAGGAAGGCCTTTGTTCTGCAGTGGACGTCTTCCAGCTGATATGATGATGACGTCCTTTTGCCGATGGATGCGAATAGTACAACGTAGCGATCTAGGCCAACACGGTTCTTCCACAATATGACATTAACAAATTTCGTGCCGATTTGCAGACAAGTGAACAAAATACTTCCTCTTATGCGTACAAAATGATTCAGTCATTATTTATCAGCTTTATGTTCAGCTATTAGATTGCATCTACAATCATAATTTATAATTATTAGTGACATTTGAGACGATTACTTGGACGACATTGTAAGAAGATCAAATTAAGTCACTACATACTATAAAACAAAGTCGCTTCCCGCTGTCTGTCCCTATGTATGCTTAGATCTTTAAAACTACGCAACGGATTTTGATGCGGGTTTTTTTGATAGATAGAGCGGTTCAAGAGGAAGGTTTTTATGTATAATAAATTCTTTTTTTATGTACGGGTGTTACAAAAAACTCACATAAACCGAAGCGAAGCGAGGGCGGGTCGCTAGTTTGTATACACCGTGTTTTTTTTGATTTACGATAACTTTAAGGGAACGTTATTTAGGTCAAATAAAGTTAATTTCCCAAAGAGAGACAAATGATAACTCTTACGGTTTTAAAGATATTTAATTTTTAAATTTAATCAGTTAATCACGTTGAACTAGTATAAAGGGCTCTTAATTGATAACAACAATTTTCTTTTAATTCTTATGAGTAAAGAGTTTCCAATTGTTAGGTTTGTATACGCGTCCATGGAATTAGTATACTAACGTACATCTGGAAGGTGCACTACACCGATAACGCGAGCCGAAAGAAATGTACTAAAGCTTTACTGCGTCCGTTTCTAAAGGTGACCATATTTGAATTGCAATTTACGGACAAATTAATTTTACAAGCCGCCGGTAGTAAACGAAACAATATTTACTTATTCAACTGATTGTTTCCAAAACGATATCTGTGGATCTGTGGATCTGTGTGGTCACTGACAACTAATCCGTTGACAAATTGAGGAAAAGTAGCCGCCATCTTGAACTTTTTAGTTATTCAACTGATTGTCTCCAAAATCGATATGGGTAAAAATCAAAATAAATGTCCAGTTAAAGAGTTTTGTCACCGTAACGAAACTGTTGGTTGCCGTCAAACATACGTCATTTTGTAATGAAATTGTAAGTTAGACATCATTTAAGTGATATTTAAATAGCGTCTTTATGTACATTTATTTTGATTTTTACCCATATCTGGGCATCATCTGTGTGATCTCCGTCAACGAATCCGAGGACAGACTGAGAAAACGTAGCTGCCGTCTTGAACTTCTTAATAAGAGCAGGTAGAACAAAATACAAGCATTGAAAGCTTTCAAACAAAATGTAGTATTAAGTTGTCATTCAAGTGTCAATTTCGAATAATAGGAGACCACACAGAATACACAGATCCCCAGATCCACATACAGGTACATTTCTTTCGGCTCGCGTTATCGGTGGAATGCACCTTCCAGATGTACGTTATTACTTACTAATTCCATGGTCATGCCAACATTGACGTATTTGACACTCACTATTAGTTAACTCTAAAGGCCCTTTTAGAATGATCAAAGATATAACATTCAATTACTTTGTTCTAAACAGAAAAAAAATTTTTTTTTGCAATATTTCAAAATCAAATCTACCAATTAGTTTCTATGGATATACCTAGTAATATGCCGAAGTTATCGTAAATCAAAAAAAACACGGTGTATAAAATAAATTAATAATGAAAACAAAGTCAATTCTTTGAATGTACAACAGCAAGATTTTGCGGTATTTTAACAAACGTAGAAAAATATACTATATTTAGCAGACTCCCGATTGAACGATTTGACCCATTGAGGTTTAAAAAAGTCGCCCATACAAAGGTAACCCATTCATTTCATTAATATCCCCAAAAACATTCATTTTAATCATTTCTAGTGAATATTTAGGTACAAGTTAAACTTTCACTGTAAAAAGCTTAAAGTTCAAATAATAGAAAAAAATGCGAAAAAATAAAATAAAAAATAATAAAATAATGCGAAATAATAATAGCAAGAAATGCGAATAATTTTCGGAATCCGAATATGTAAAAAGTCACATATTTCAATTGGCTTAAGTGTAAAACTAAGGGCTGTTTTTTCAATGTCCAGATAACACTATCTATCAGGTAAATTGTAGCTCTGTCCTTATCTTTCTTAGGACAAAAAAAGGACAGAGCTACAATTTACCTGACAGTGTTATCTGGAGATTGAAAAATCAGCCCTAAGTAGATAGGTAAGTATCCCAATCACCTACACGCTAGGCTTATATCATAATTGATTTTAATTTCTAATAAATTGAGCTAAATAGGTAGGTAGGTAGGTGAGCTATATGTATAAGGGGACAAACTCACTCAAATTGACAACAAAAAGTAAATACAAAGAAAACACCCAAAGTCTACGAACAGATACTCACGCTCATCATGCAAAAACTTGCGTATATCGACCACGTTTGAATCATAGCTATCTATATTGTAAGTCACTCACGTATCACAGAATATAGCGGGTTTATGCTTGTCGCGAAACAATAGAACATTGACAAAATGGCCGACACGTGATTGGCGCCCAAAATGGCGGACTGGGAATTTCAATTTAGATTTTCTGCTAAATTGAATTCAAAAACCCGTTGAACGCCGTGATGTAATGATCAAGGTTCGGAGTTTTTATAGCACGGTAAGACAAAAGAGAGCTGTGGAGTCGACATTTAAGTACATTAAAATTCAACTCTTACTCATACTCACCCTCATTTGTTTATTTAGTTCTTCTTACCGTCTTTCATCTTACCGTGGTATGAAAACTCCGGACCCTGGTAACCCTGGCGGTGGTGGTGGACCTGTCTCTGCATCTAGTACCTTTTTCGTAAAGTAGGTACTTACCGATATTTTTTTTCACGAATAGAAAAATACGCTATCCCTGACCTATTGACCTGATCTATTGCCGCGTGGTTGCCGGGTAAGAATAGTGCCACTCCATGTCTTCCCGTGGATGTCGTAAGAGACGACTAAGGGAATAAAGGCTTGTAGTACTGTTAGGCGATGGGCTTGCAACCGGTCACTAATACACTGGTAAACATCTTAGCCTAATTGTGCAAAATGTGGTTACAGAATTATTAACAAGTTTTTAGAGTTGTTAGTAATTCTGTAGCTCTGCCTACCCCACTCTGGGAATAAAGGCGTGAGCCTATGTATGTATGTATGTGACTATCCCTGACTAATATACGCATGTTTTTATTATTGGCCATGTGAAGGCTCTTTTACATGTCTTTGTTATAATGCAACACGGAGTGAATCTACTAGTGCTTCGAAAAAAAACCATCATTGCGGAGAAGAGACCGCACAAAACTCTGGCAGGAAGGCTTGTAGAAAAAAAAAAAAAATAGATTTCAGAAGTGTTACTCTCTCAAAAACAACGGACGGGTGGACGAACGCGTGAAATCGCAGCGGCGAGTTTAGGTAGTCCCGTCAGAGCGAACAAAACTCATTTTAGCGAGTGCATTTTCAATTAAGCAGCCTTATACGTTCAATCCATTGGCAGAAACCATGCTGCTAAATTGAAAATGCACGCGCTAAAATATGTTTTGTTCGCTGTGACGGGACTACTTAAACTCGCCGCTTGGACATTCACTCCCAGGTGACCGTTCACCAATTGACCTAGTCACAAACTAACCTCTATGCTTGTACTATGGGAACTAGACCACGATAAACACACGCATATAGAGAAATAAATACATACAAAATAATATCCAAGACGACGATTTCAATTTGCATCCACTTTATTAAGACGAGTTGGTCTATCTAGTTGGTAGTGACCCTGCTTACGAAGCTAGGGGTCCCGGGTTCGATTTCCGGTATGGGCAAAAAAAATTGTGATGATCAGTGGATGTTTCTATATATTTAAGCATTTATTTTTCTATAAAAGAATTTATATATCGTTGTTTTAGTACCTATTCATAGTACCTACAAGCCTTGAGCGTTTGGGACTAGGTCAATTGGTTTGAGATTGTCCCCTAATATTTATTTATTGTTTTACTTTACTAACTCCCCTTTTCTTTCCTTTTCTTTTACCGAATCCCGTTCCCAGAATTCTTCACAAATGTTTCATAAAAGGTATAGAATTAAATGAACAGGACAAACAAACAAAGAAATAACATTTTTTATCAATGTACTTAGATGTATGGCGGCACTGTTCTCAGCTAAAGGTCGCAAATGTCAATGTTAATTAGAACAGACTAGTTGTAGTGCATCTCTTGTTATGCAACGCTGCCATGGACCAAAGAAGCAACTACATAAGGCGGCAAAATAAATTTACAGTTTTCTACACTGATAAGATAAGATGTAAGTTTGTTTAAACACATAAATATTAAGAGACAAGATCAGACAAATTAACTTAATCTAAGTAAGCCTAATTTCTACTGGCTTTCATATTAAGACTGCGCCGAGCGTACGCCGGATGCACAGTGGCGCCGGTGAATTAGAAAACACAAATATAGTAATGAGGGCGCCACTGGACGCTCGACGTTTGCTCGGTGCAATCTTGAGGTTGGTTTCACCAATGTTATTTATAGACACTCTAGTGGTGTTAGGGCCTTGATCGCTACCACCATCTTATCCTTTAATCTACCGCCAAGCAGCAGTGTTCGCATTGTTGTATTCCGGTGTGGGTACAACACAACCTGTGAAATTACTAGCACAAACACATTGTATCTTAGTTCTCAGGATTGGCAATGGATTGCAGTCTTAAAATTGTAGTCTTGAAAATTAAAATGTGTATGGGTCACACCCATTTGATAACAATGTGATAACATGTATTTATTTTTTTATCGCGTGATACATTTTGGATAAGGCATCCGTCACCTTCTGACAGGTAAAAAAGTCCGTTGCGTCGTTCAAACACAACCTTAAGAAACTTGTTTTATCTATCCAAGTATCCGGTACATAAGCAGTCGTACTGACACACATGTACACACACACACACACACACACACGCACACACACTCGCATATAATGTACGTTCAATCACATGCATGGTTAGTTGTACGCAATTGTATGTAGTTTTTTGGTTTTGTTTAATTTTAATTAGTATACCATAGTTATCGTGGTGCCCATTTACCTCTCCAGGCCTCACTGAAAACCAGCGTCACGGAATATTAAAATAATATACCGTGGCATAAAAAGCTGAGTGGAGACCATTTTGGGCTTAATGCAGTTAAAATATAATTATATAGTATAAGTTAATTTAATTAAGAAAATTGTATTATTTTAAGTGCTTTAAGTGCCAAATAAATTTTATTTCATTTCATTTCATTTCATAAATAAGTACACGTGTCAAAAAGTGACGGAAGCTTTATCCACAGTTGACACGCGATATAGACGCAGTCATACTAGGCCCTCAGGGGACAAAGTCACACCAAATTACCTAGTCCCGAACTAAGCTCTAGGCTTGTACTCTGGGTACTACTTAGACAAGTAAATACTTATACTGAGAAATATATACATAAACTAGCGACCCGCCCTCGCTTCGCTTCGGTTTATGTGAGTTTTCTGTAACACCCGTACATGAAACAGGATTTATTATACATATAAACCTTCCTCTTGAAACACTCTATCTATTAATAAAAACCGCATCAAAATCCGTTGCGTAGTTTTAAAGATCTAAGCATACATAGGGACAGACAGCGGGAAGCGACTTTGTTTTATACTATGTAGTGATGATACATAGAAAACATCCATGACTCAGCTCATCACACAAATATCTGGCCTTAACTAGAATAACTTACTAACTAATACTAAATAACTAGAATAAATTGAATAATTTTATATAATATGTCTAAATAATTAAGTTTCGATAATCTCATTTAAAATAATGTACTTTTCAGACGTAGCTATAAGATACAAATTTTGCATGCTTTTTTAAGTAGAATGTACGCACATCTAATGTTTTCCACCTGTATCATTTCACTACATTCCTGCAAATAAATATTCTTATTCTTATTCTTATTCTAACGGGATTTGAACTCAGGACCGCTAGCTTCGTAAGCAGGGACACTACCAACTAGGGCAGGGTGTCGTCAAAATATGACGTCAGTGACAGTGTTTAATAAGACCGTATCGCATCCGTTTCACGATTAATATTGTATATTGTTACATAAAGGTCAGCAGATAATGTTTCCACAATTAGCGCGCGAAATGAGGTCCAGTAGCTTTAGTTTTAATTGCGCTAACGAGTGTGTTTTGTAACATTGATGTCATGTAGCAATACATCCACTATTTATAACCCTGATGTATAATAGTACCTAGTTTATGTGACTGTACATAATGAAGGGCATTAAACACAAGTGTGGGAATATGAAACGAGCCGAAGACGAGTTTCATAATAACATCACACAAGTGTTTTAATGCCTAATTATGTACAGTTACATACTTACACTACTTTATTTCTACCCATATATCTTAAGCCTCCATGATGCATTCAACAAATTTTAACCGGTAATGGCGGTGATGAAAAATCGAAAAGTTTTCTGGCAGCTGTCATAGATTTTTTTAATTCATAGACAAACTAGAGTCGGCTCCAACTATCATGCCGTTCGACATCTTACTTACGTGCGACATTTGTCAAATTCGTAAATATGCAATGTCTATTTTTATGGTGGTCATAATGTGCGGTTCTTGAACGCATCATGGAGAGTTTGTGATATTTGGATAGATAAAGGATTTTATAAGTTTACGCCTATAGTCGCACCTTTCGAACAGACCCGATGACAGCTGTCAGCGCATACAAAATATAACCTCCAATTCTAATTCTATATAATATAATAATACATACATACATACATACATTAAATCACGCCTGTTTCTCAGAGGGGTAGGCAGAGACCACTTCTTTCCACTTGCTACGATCTTGACAAATTTCTTTCGCTTCTTCCACATTCATACATCGAGTCATGCACGCACGTCGGTTTCGGGTACTTAAGATTCGGCCCTTTTCCCTAATATAATAATAATATAATATATATAATATTATATATATATAATATAATATATAGAATTAGAATTGGAGGTTATATTTTGTATGCGCTGACAGCTGTCATCGGGTCTGTTCGAAAAGAGCGACTATAGGCGTAAACTTATAAAATCCTTTATCTATCCAAATATCATAAACTCTCCATGATGCGTTCAAGAACCGCACATTAGGTATGACCACCATAAAAATAGACAAAATATTATTTTGTTTCATGGCTTCACTCCTGGTTAGGTGTATTTTGCAAATGTTGAGTTATTTATAGACACTCACATGGACTTAGGAGAAATGAATAAAATTATCTGTACTGTCATTGTAACTCATGGTAAGGGTACAGGACCATCGAATTCGCGTTTGCTTGTACGTACCGGAAGTCAGTTAAATTTTACTAAGTAGGTACTTTACAAACTTTGTGACTAATTGTAACATTGGTCACGTCGCTTGCCATACGGGACAGTGCGGTGGAAACTCTGTGACTCATTTATTTTGTCTATGGCAATGGTAACCATACTTTTCTAGTAAGCATAGACTATTGCATTGATTATAAAACGCGAAATAGACTGTAAGTAACTGGTTGACTGATGCTTTAAGACTGCGCCGAGCGTACGCGGGATGTACAGTGGCGGCGCCGTCATTACTTTTATTATGTTTTCTAATAAACTAAAGTATTTTCTTGAAATAGGACGAAACGTTTTTGTACTTCAAATGAAAACACAACTTATAGGGTATATCATATAGTTAAATAACAATTCACCTTCGAGTTATTAACTTAACGGAAAAAAGTGGCCACCTTTTCCCGTTAAGCTGACTAGGTACTCAAAGGGTAATTGTTATTAAAGTTTGTTACGTATCCCATAAATTGTGTTTTTACTGGCACTACAAAAACGTTTCGTCTGATTTCAAGGAAAATCTTTAGTTTATTAGAAAACACAATAATAGTAATGAGGGCGCCAATGGACGCTCGACGTTTGCTCGGTGCAGTCTTAACTCCTGTTCAGAAGCACAATTTTGTCAACGTTTTGATAGCTCTTATTTACTTGACAGTAATGGGCGTCGAGTTAAAAACAAAACCATATCACGTCAAAGACAATATGGATTTTACCACCTAGAATACAGGTCAAGGTTAATGACAGATCGTGTCAGCGCGAACGAAGATTCACGACACGCCATATAAATTGTGTTCCACTGTACCACCTAATTCATGGCGGCCCTTCTCAATTAGCAAATTCAATGAGCGAAAACCATAGTCATCGAATAGGAAGTCATAAATCCTAGACATCAAAGCGCGGCTACTAAAACGATTTTATGACTTAAAGTTTCTCCATGCCTGTCCTGGATTTTGTTTCTAGGAAACTTGGTTAAACTTGGTTTCCCGGGTGGTAGGACCTTGTGCAGGGTCCGTCCGGATCGCTACCACCGTCTTATCCATTAACCTACCGCCAAACAGCAGTGTTCGCACTGTTGTGTTCCGGTTTGGGGATAAGACAGCCGGTGAAATGACTAGCATAGAGGCATTCCATCTTAGTCCTCAGGGTTGGCAACGCATTTGCAGTCTTAGGATTGCATTGCAGTCTTGTGAATGTGAATGTCTATGGGTCACAGTTTCCACTTACCATCGGGCCTGTGTGCTCGTTTGTATTCTATATGCCATAAAAAAAAAAAAAAAAAAAAAGTTAAGCACGAAATAAAAAGACCTCTAGGTAGAAATAACTAGAGGTGGCCCTCGAATTCGTAGGACGACGGCTCTAGGGGTTGAATTTAGAAAATAACAGCCGTGTTGGCAATTTTAATGTTTCGATATGTACAGTGTCTGTCAGTCGTCAAATTGTTAAAAGCATACATACACACATACATTAAATCACGCCTGTTTCTCAGAGGGGTAGGCAGAGACCACTTCTTTCCATTTGCTACGATCTTGACAAATTTCTTTCGCTTCTTCCACATTCATACATCGAGTCTTGCACGGACGTCGGTTTCGGGTACTTAAGATTCGGCCCTTATCCAGTATTTCTCCGATTTGACTCGAAAAGTACGCCTAGGGCGGCCCCTTCCGACCTGTCCACTCACTTTCGATCTGTATATCTCTTTCGTCAATGTTTTTTCATCCATCCTTTCCAAATGACCGAACCATCGAAGCATGCCCTTTTCAATCTTAGTCAATAATTAAGTAAAGTTAAATAAGTCAGCAATAAGTCCGTGGATAATCACACACGGAGACAATTGTTCGGTAAAAGAGAATTTTCTCCAATGGACTAAACAGAAGCACATGGGGTTAGCTCCACGCGCTTCTGTCAAGTCCTTTTGCATATTAACACTGTATTAAAATTTGTCAGTCAGTCGCCACTTGCTAAAAGCATGTGCTAATAGTATATTGTTCAAAAAGGGACTATTACAAGCCGTAATAACACGAGATATTTAGCCAACCAAGCGGAGCGCGGGTGGCTATAGTTCGAGTGTTATTATGGCTGTGTCATTAAATAAAAAAAAGCAGAACAATAGGCAGTAAATAAATTTTTAACTTCATCGTCGTCTTAATAAAATATTGTAAGAGGCTTTCGTTGACCACTTCCTCTTCAATTACGCAAAAGCAAACTGCAGTTAACCGATTCGTCCCAGGACATTAGGACATGCGTCACATGTTAGCGAGTACATATTTTATAGCACATTAAATCCTAAAATATGATGAGAAGGAGGTTTACGACTTAGAAACGTGCGGTGCAGTCTAAGACGCAAGAAAGGAAGTTGCAACCGAAGCAATATAGGCAACGGTATTGTTCTGACGTAAGTAAATAGGTACTGAAAGTTTCCATAAAATCAATGGTTCTAGACTATTTAAATAAGTATCTAGTTTCTGTGGATTTTATTTTTTATCTAAATCTCGGGGTGACCACTGACCCAGAGTCAACTATTAACCCTTTATAGGGCAAAACTAAAAATAGACCTGAATTCTAGCCTCATTAGATTCCTCCTATTCGCACAAAATCCTTTCAATAAAAAATACAAAAAGTATTAATACTTAGATGTAACTGGTCATTTTTAGTACCAGGTTTTAACGGTGTACCCTTGTTTTGCCGACAACCGTTTCATCGAATATTATTTCATCGACAACGATTCATCGAAACATTAGTACTAGTAATATTGTTTGGCGTTATTTTATTTCAACTACTATTTATTTAAATGTATCTTACTACGTGGAAATACTAATCAACGAATACTACTTAATCGCTGATTTGTTTCAAATTATCTTAATTGGTACAACTACAAAACATTGCAATTCATTTCTTCGACGTATTACTTTAATACAATTTTTATATGCCCTATTGCAAATTTATACATTTTTAAAATTATGTAGTGTGACAAACAAATACCTATGTATAATAAAAGTAAGATTTATTGATAATATTAAATTAATAATATTATTGCATAACTAGTTATATCAAGAAATAGAAGTACGAGGCTTTTAAAGTAAGTTAGGTTAGAACTGCGACCACCAAGAAAACGAACTTTTGACAGAAGTGGGTTAGGTTAGGTTAGAACTGCGACCCCCAAGAAAACGAACTGTTGACAGAAGTGGGTTAGGTTAGGTTAGAACTGCGACCCCCAAGAAAACGAACTGTTGACAGAAGCGGGTTAGGTTAGGTTAGAACTGCGACCCCCAAGAAAATGAACTGTTGACAGAAAAGCATGACACATTACTGTTTAGTTTTGATAGCAAAATATTACCAATTGAAATAATGTTATGCGGAATAAATATTATTACAAGTAAAAAAAAACAATTAAAAAAACCCGAAATGATTAGTCATGACATGAATTCTATTGAAATAAGTAAACTACCAATTAAAAGACCACGTTTCAAATTACCTAGTATCGAGTCCTCGACGCAATGACTTGTCGATGAAATGAAAATACTTGAAACGTTGTCTTTGAAATAATATTCGATTAAAAGTTTGTCGGCAATTCAATGGTAAACCGGTTTTAACATTGCCCTTTAAAGGGTTACATAATATCTCAGTAAAGATTTTTCATGCACAACTTTAAAAAGTAAATGTCTCTGAGTAAGTAGGTAAAAGCAGGGACCGGCCCGCTATCCCATTCAAGGGGTTTCGAATGGGTTTTTATAAGGATTTATTTCGAAAAGCCGTATCGCTTGAAAGCCGATCGAGTTGCTTTTTAAAACGCTATTTATAGGGGTTACCCTTACCAAATCCGTTTCATGTAAGTCTTGTTCAATTTTGTTTTAGAAGCGCTAAGTATATTTTGAGTGATACCAATATCCCATTAACTTTAAAAAGCCGTTCTATTGGCTTTTTAAGCGCTATTTTTAAGGGTTACCATATATTTGGTTACCTATGCAAAAGAGGGATATCAATTTACTGCTGCTCTTTAGAAAGGATTCCCTTATGTGAATGGCTAGTTTAACAAACAACTAAGTCATATATTTCTACCAAAGGAGTTATTCTTTTAGTGGGTTGTACTTCGAGAGGTAAGTCTTTTAAAGGCTTTTATCGGGGAATGGCTGGTCGGGTCCCTGGGTAAAAGTCAATAAGTTTAGATCATAAAACATTAGGTATGCTCTCTGTACGATTTAGAAACTTATAGACGGTGATAGGGAGATTTTACTTAACTTCCTATTACAATCAATTTAAAAGAAATTGGTACCAAATTGTATCAATTAAAGAAATCTTCAACAGTATACAGAAATTGTTGAAGACGGATATTACAATATCTCGAACAGCGTTAAAACTCTGACAGATGTCAGCTGTTTTTATTTATCTTGACATATCCTCCCTCCTAAAATTGTTTTTGAAATTCAACAAGTTGGACTTTGGTCTAACATTGCAGTTTGCTCTTTTGTTTCTATTATTTATTTTTAAAGCTTATTTTTTTTATAATTATTTTTACTTCAAATTATAACTCAAACATGACATCGTTAATGAAAACTATCGTTTTTAACCAACGGAGAGTGACCGCAAGTAAGAAGTGATTTAAATCAATGTTATGTTGTAATTTTGAAACTTATTTTTGTTGTAATTTTTCAGGCCTCCTCAGATTGTACACGACAGCCAATGAAGTGCCTAAATTCGAAACATTGGCAGTATCCGAGCCTAAAAAACATGTATTTCATGTGGAATTAAATCGGCCGAAAAAACTTAATGCGTTTAACCATAAAATGTGGCTGTAAGTATTACTTTAAAATTCCTATAAGTCGAGTTTCTTTATCTTTACTAATGTACAACATTTCACATATTTGTAAAGTAAAGTATTGGACATATTTTTCTACCTTTGTTGTTCAAACTTAAATTGTATTTTATCTACCTACTTACTTACATTGTCATACATACTGATTTACATTAATTCCAATTGCTGAATAAGTTTATTTCCATGTTTTAACAATTTCACTGCAAGAATTTAACTTCAACAACCTTCTTAAAAGGAATAAAGTTCTTTGACGACATAAGCCACATGATGTAAATAATTATACTGTCAAAAAAAAAGCATTTTAAGAGTGTGAAGACCATATGCGGATACTTTATTTTTACTTGGTTACACTTAAGTTACGCTCCCCATAGTTCATGGACTCTAGGTTAAAATACTAACTCTTTTTTTACATAGTGAAAGCAAACGATCGAACATGCCAACTGATGGTAAATCAGGTCATAGACCTATAGACATTTGCATTCTGATGACAGCAACTATGTTACGTACATGAGGACTAAGGTGCAAAGCTCCTATATTTGTTATTACACTACTAAATCATATTGACACCTTACATTTTATTTCATATAAAACACTATACTGATCCTTTATGTTAAAGTGTTGTTTGAAAGAAGCTACGTAATTATTCAGTCTTAATGTGAAACTATATAATGTACCAGATATCCGAGTTTCTACTTTATTCTGCAAACATCAGATTCTCGTTGGAAACAAATACAGTTTCGTAACAATTTGTAATAAAACGGCCTACTTAAATACAATGTTTATTATCTTTTACAATGCCAAACTCCTTAACTTCTACACGTAATGGATGTACATGTTAAATTCTTGGCAATGTTAATATAGCAACGGAATTAACTTTACCAATGTTACAGTATTTTTTTATTGGATAATTGTTTGTAAGATAAAATGCACCCTTAAAATTGTCAATATAGACAATTGCACTTTAGATTTTTATAATTGTAATTGGTTTCATCAAAATAGTAAAAGTTCACATTATGGTACGTACAGTGCAATTTACACCTCCAATTTAAGAATTAAATTCATTATATTTTGATTCTCTCAAAATTTATACGAACACCGGGTTACTTAAGCTATTAATTACCACTTTTTCTAGTAAGCCGGCTAACCAGCCACTACCAACTACCCTATCAATGTTCTCAAAATCTAAATCTTGTGTTTTCAGGGAGTTGAAGCAATGTTTCGAGTCGTTGAGCGACAATAGTGCTTGCAGGGTTGTAGTACTGTCAGCACAAGGGAAACATTTTACTGCAGGTATGTATCTATGTATACTAATATAATAGAGAAAGTGAGTTTGTTTGTTGGTAGTCTCCAGAAGTAAAGTGCTAAACTGATTTTGAAAGGTATTTAGATGACTTAAGCCTCGAAGAACAGGTAAAATATCGGCCATCCTACTTCCTATGTTATATTATTACTAGCGACCTGCCCTCGCTTCGCTTCGGTTTATGTGAGTTTTCTGTAACACCCGTTCATGAAACAGAATTTATTATACATATAAACCTTCCTCTTGAAACACTCTATCTATTAATAAAAACCGTATCAAAATCCGTTGCGTAGTTTTAAAGATCTAAGCATACATAGGGACAGACAGCGGAAAGCGACTTTGTTTTATACTATGTAGTGATTATTTTAAAAAGTTTGTATGGATGTTTGGATGTTTGTCCCTCTCCCCGATAGATAGAGATAGATAAATAGTTCCCTAACGAAGAGCGATAGGCAAATCCTACGTGAACAAAGACAAACAAAATCCAAAAAAAAAACCTAACTAATGTCCGACCATCCACCAACCATAGTTCAGCTATTCGACACTAGGGGTCATGTAGTTAACTGTTTCTCCTTGACACAGGATGTCGCTAGTGTCGCTAATAGAGTTACATGAATTTTATAAGTAGCGAGTGTTGGGTTCAAGAAACTAGGCCCATGTTTAAAATATCTTACAGGCTAAAATGTATTAGCAATATTTAGTCGAAGTATGCTCCTGTTTAGTCGTAGCTGAAAGAAATTCCACCATCACCTTTTAGTTTAGCTAATTCACACAGGATGTCGCTAGTTTTCCGCTCCCGCGGACGACCCGCCCTATGTGTGAATTGCGCTTGTGTTGTTTCTTCTTGACACAAGATGTCGCTAGTTTCACTAAAAAAAGTTACATTCAATTCGGAATAGATGCATAATTATGTATCAGTTATATATTGTAGAAGAAATAGTTTGAAACGTTAATTGTATTCCCCCATAAATAGTCTATGCCATCAAAAACAAAACTTGTAAAAAAACCAAGTCTCGCAACTCAGTTCTTCTGCCGTAAAAAGTTGTGAGATCCATGTTATATCAAGTCGGTAAAATATTTTTAATATTATTATTACTATATACACAAGTTATTACTAATAAATAGAAATGTATTTTATACCTAGTCCAAAGTTTAATTCCATTGAATGTCCTCTTTCAGTTCATCTGTTTGACACTAGAGACGCTGTCGAAGTGTTGTTTCTACTTCACACCAGATGTCGCTAGTTTCACTTCAAATTATATTATGCAGAAATTATATGCTAAGGATTAGCAAATTAAATTATAATTAATTATTGCAGTTTATTTTAATTTCAGGCATAGACTTGAATAGTTTTATGGAAAAAGCGAGTGATGCAAGCGAGTATGAAGAGATCGCTCGCAAAGTCCGCTTCATGTATAAACTAATTGGGACGTATCAGGTAAAGATAGAATGTATTATAAAATTATAATATATAAGATAGGGACGACGCGATAGAAAATATCCTACATTAGTCAAAGATATGCTTCATACAAAAGGATTCTTAAAATTGGTTCAGTTCAGGGGACTAACTCTAAACAAATACCAACAACCAGGTACACTTTTTTTTTTTTTTTTTTTTTTTTTATTCATATAGCTCTGATAGATATACACAATCTCTAAAAAAAAACTGTATTGACCTTGTAGAACCGTAGTTCATGTGTCATGAGATAACCCGCTGACAGACAGACGAACGGGCGAACAGTGGAGTCTTAGTAATAGGGGACCCTGGGAATCCTAGAAACTGAATACATTATATTAACCCAAATATTAGAGTTAGAGCATGGAGTCAGAAGACTAAAAAACGGTTTTTAAATAGTTCACAAGTTACTGGATAGATGGCGCTGTTCGTGCGAGTTAACTTGCAAACGATGTGTCGACGTAGTTTAACGCCTCGATTACATAAGAATCTAATCCTTGTCTAAACGAAAGATCATCTCTTTCAAAAAACCAATTTTTGATACGACATTCTGTTTGAAAGTGTCGTTTATAATTGTTACTCTAATTCCTAATATACAAACTTCATATAGTTGGTGGTAGTATGAATGAGATGTAAAGTAAAGGAAGGACCCAGAGGAACCCATACCTAGCCACGTAAAATACGGTGTCGCTGTGTAAGCATGATAAAAGAACGAGGCTTGCCCAACGCAATCGCAATCGTTATCACTTTGTCGCAGTCTAATCTGTCTAATACTTGACCAAGTGACAAGATACTAAAATGCCCAATTGCCCACTTACTTATGATTCCGACACACCTTCTAACGTGCCTTCTTCGTACTACTACTATTCTACGCAGACGATATCGCTGGCAGAAGCTAGTGTTTAATATTTGTGGATTCCGTAAGTTTGGTGCATTTTTAAAGCCTGTTAAAATAATGAAAATCCGTAATGTGCTCATTTATTGTAAAAAAATCCGCTCATGATCTCACAATGAGTCCGCCAGTTTCGTAAGTTAGTTGGTTAACTTGTCAATAGATGGCGCTTTAACGGATGAAAAAGTTGCAAGCGATATGTCCCCCAGATATTATGACTAGTTGCCTGCACATGTTTATTATTTGTCTAAGTTTCCACTTACTATCTGTAAGATTTGCAGTCTTACAAAATTTTTCAACGGCGTTCCTTCCTTGTAAGGCTCCGCCTGTAATCCTTGAATAAACGTAAGTCGAACTCTCGTACTGAGGGTTCTGTATATCCGAGTTGAATATGATTTAAGGCAAAGCCTTCGGGCGATTTACCGCCTGTTTCACAATCGGCAAGTAAAGCGTATTTCACAGATAAATTTAGCCCTTTCTCTTTCTTACACTTGAAAATAGACAAAGAGAGAGCTAACTTTATATGGCAGATAAATTTACTTGTCGATTGTGAAACAGGCCCTTAGACTGCCATATAATAAGAGATAATAATTTCAAGGTTCTCGTGTATATACATGCGAGTACATTTATTTTTTCCACCATTTCCATTCTAAATAAAAAGGACGTATGTACAATTTTATAGACAAAGCAAATTGAACCCCTTGTCTTAAGAAATAAGGTCACTAATACATTTGCGGTTCTGTAAGACATACGCTTTTTTTTCTAATGAGGGCAGTATCAGTATTGTCGACTCCTGAACATAAATGTAATTCTGGCAAATTAATGGATGACATTAGTTAAATTTAAGTAATGAAATAAAACTGCGTCTTGAGACGGTTGAGTTGTTTTTTATTAATTATTAATATTGTTGTAGTGTGGTGTGATAGTTTTTATTGCGGCAATAACGTCATAAATCATAATGTCACAAAACATATAGCACTAAAGAAAAACAATAATAGTTCAAGAACCTTTTTTTATAATCGTAATGAATCGGTTATCGTAAGAAATAACCATTCATATCGTAATCGTAATGGCCATAGTATTGTACTATATTTTGACTCTGTACTATATACTGTTGAAGAAATATATAGTACGCAAAAATACTATATTTTGGGGGATTTTACACAGTACTTCAATTTACACACATAACTGACGTAACACAAATTCTAAATTACCTGGAAGCTGTTCAAGTTAAAAGAAGTGTTATTTAAAAGGAGTTCACAGAATGCTAGTAAGTATAGTTTATCCCAAAATAAAGAGTTGTCTTAAAGTACTATATTTTTTTACTGTGTACTATATTTTTTACACTTTTTTGGAAAATACTATAAATCCCCAAAAAATAGTTGGCAACCCTACTGCTAAGATACCTACGCATAAAACAATTTGTTACAGTCGCTTTTCAGTGTCTTTCAAGTGAGCTAATTTATTTTAAAAGAAGATTTTAAACAGAACTGTATCGGATTGAGTTGATTAAGTAGTCGATAGATGTCGTTGCTCGTGTGAGTTAACATAATGACACCAATCCAATAACTAGTATTCTTTATCAATGTTCGAAAAAGGTTTATTAAAACCAATTTTTGATACGATACTTACTTTGTAGTGTCGTTTATTATTCATACAACGTTATTATTATAAATAAATCCAGCAGTATCGAACTAATGGGAATGGTACGGCAGTTCCTTGCACAAAATACAATAAAGTACAAATGGTGGACTTAATATCCAATGGCATTCTCTGCCAGTCAACCAATGGAGAGGAAGAAAGGCAAAACAGAAAAAACCCAATTTCAATAGAAAATATACAGGATACACTGGTACATAAAAAACACGCACGCAATATCTGGGGGCACGGGAGTGCCCCGGCCAAGACGAGTCAATAAGCATTAACGATAACAGGTCAAATAAATTTTATTTTTTTATAGTCTTGTTGTGTAGTTTGAGATGTCGTCAATAATAATTCGATTAAACTCCTTTCTCTATGGACGTAACTTTACATGAAAGTTTCGTCTATTAAAAATATATTTATATCAGTCTTATTACTACTAACATAGACGTAGGTAGGTTTTCTTAATACTGTGCCTATTCATTGCATTCAGAACTATATATAATATTTGGGGAACACATCGCTTTCGACTTAGTCGCCGCCTCGCCGGTTAAACTAGTGACAAATTAACAAGTTCATCCAACTATCACCTGATTCGATATCGCTATAAACATAGTCGGGGATAAATAGATTTTTGATTGGTGATCACTCATATTTGTAATGGGTAATGTGACCTCTACTGTATTATTCTTGATAGTTTTCCTCAATGACAACCCTAATCATAAATGTGGGAAATATGAACAGATAATTCAAAAGACCATCACACACAAATTTACATAGGCCCTATTTATTAGCTTGTACTATAGGATAGGTACGGATAAAGGTTGTAGCGGTCTAGTTCTCTATGTGCTAGGTGGAAAAAAACGCACATTTTACTAATAAATCGATTGGGCCGAATCGAGAAGAACGCCAAAAACATCGTCTAAGACGCTAAAATAAAAAATAAACAGTAAATTACAATTACTTAGTCTGGTGCAACTAGCGCCATCTAGTATACTTTTATGTACAACTCGGGTTTAGCACGTAGGTTACGTAGTCAATGCATACTGCCCTCGAACGGAGAAAAGGCACAAGAGTAAATCATTCATAGAAGCATATTAAACTCAAGTTATTTATATAATACGGTTGGAATTGCAATACAATTCATATAGCAGATGTGCCTGTTTTCCGTAAGAGGGCAGCATAGACGCCACTTATTTTAGAAAAAGCGTATTGGACTCATACGCAAAGGGTTCCGTACCAACGTACAATATTAATAACGATAACTCTACAACCCATTACTTTTACAAAGGGAGAACTTACTATAATTTTCTGACGAAAAAGTCTATTAATATTTATTTTATAACAGTCTTGTGACTAAAAATGTATTTGCTTGTGACGATTGAGTGACCGCTTTACGACCATTAAGTCTTGAAAACGTTTGTATGACATTGCATACCATTACTACTTACTACCAGTAACATTACCAGTTCGCTCGGCAGGCATTTAGAGTCCATAATACCTCAGATGAAAGACTAAAATTTAAATAAGTAATTAATAAAAAATAAAAAAAATCCCTTGTGGTTGCCGGATTAGAATAGTGCCACTCCAAGTCTTCCCGTGGATGTCGTAAAAGCCGACTAAGGTAATAAAGGCGTGTAGTATTGTTAGGCGATGGGCTTGCAACCTGTCACTAATACACTGGTAAACATCTTCGCCTAAGTGTGCAAAATGTGGTTACAGAATTATCAAAAAGTTTTTATAGTTGTTGGAAATTCTGTAGCTCTGCCTACCCCACTCTGGGAATAAAGGCGTGAGTTTATGTATGTATGTATGTACGTAAAAAAAATCTTTCCAGGATGGAATAACAGCGTTGGAGAAATGCGTCAAGCCTGTGATAGCAGTGTCGCATAGCGCTTGCGTTGGTGCTGGGGTGGACCTGATCACCGCCGCGGACATGAGGTATTTTTAGAAACGTGATATAAGCCGGAGATGACATGATAATTTTCTTCATACTACACACTTCTATAAGCATGTTTTAGTTTTAGAACACTATATAATATGCTCTGGGACATTTTTATATATACTTTGGGACAGTCAATTAATTCAGTAACAGATAACTAGTGTCGTCTCGGCTCGTTTTTAAAGGAATTAAAATCACCTGAATCGTACAACAGGCGTTTATTCTCTCCTATTTCTATCTTATACAAAATCATCTTGCTAGATCACCGAGAAAACCGTAGATAGAGTTGTGACGTCTCGTTAAAATTTGACATTTACTACGTACAAAAAATTTCAAATTTTATTAGGCGTCACAACTCTATTCACGGTTTTGTTTATAGGATAGGAACGCACCATTCGTCGACCGCAGCTACTCTGTTGGTAAAGCAGCGTGTAAGCGCCATCTATCGGATCTACTAATGATCGGTATGCTAGGTGGTTTCGAAGCGAGTTGCGTAGGTTAGTAAATCCTAAATATACCGATAGAGGGCGCTGTCCGTGACAACCAGTTTGCTGCATATTTAATCGTCCCCTTACTTTTTCGTCCTTGTATCTGTTCGAATAGTTAGATCGTGACAAAATGCTGGCCTGTACTTGGCACAAAGATTAAGCATTGCCATTCAACGTGGCAACGTGGCAAATACGGTTGCTTACAACTACTTACTTAGTAAAAAAGTAGTAGTAGTAAGATTTCATACATTATAACCTTTTATTTCAGGTACTGCACAGAGGACTGCTGGTTCCAAGTAAAGGAAGTGGATATCGGGTTAGCCGCGGACGTTGGGACCCTGCAGAGGTTGCCTAAAGTAAGTCTGAGTCGTTCCAAAACACAATACAATGGTTTACCCTTGTTCCATGTCGACGACGCGCTGGCCTAGTGGGTAGTGACCCTGCCTACGAAGCTAGCGGTCCTGGGTTCGAATCCCGGCAAGGGCAGATATTTGTGTGTTGTTCCTGAGTCATGGATGTTTTCTAATGTATTTAAGTATATATTTCTCTATATAAGTATTTATATCGTTTTCTAGTTCCCATAGTACAAGCCTAGAGCTTAGTTTGGGACTAGGTCAATTGGTGTGAGATTGTCCCCTTATACATATTTATTTATATTTATATTTATTTATTTATCGACACTCATTTCATATATGAAGAAGAAGATGATGAAATACATTTATTCACCAACGATAAGACACATTTACAGAAATAAAATAAAGAAAATAATGAAGGTATAAAAGAACGCACGCAATGAATCGCGGCGGTGACATGGACACTGGCTCAGCCACAGGGCTCAGCAAAATGCTGAGGTGTCAGACACCTACAGCGCTGATTTTCAGCCAGTAAATGCGACTCACGGAACGCAGCACAAACATACTATATAATACGTGTAAACTACTTACATAATACTAACATAGCGGAAAAATAAATGGGAAAATAATAATAAGAATAAAACGCATAATACATGAATACCGATCCGATCCGAACGTATCACTTTGCAGAATTTTCGTTTCATAGAAAGCTATTTTTGCTGAACCCGTGTTGCGTCGAGGGTTTAAGAAGTTTTAATAAGTACATTTATTTCAGAAGCGCTAATTTTTTTTTAACATTATTCCATTTTTAATTTTATGCACCTGCAAACATATATACACAGGTCAAAAGGGTTTGGGTAAAAGTGTTGTCATTCGTAAAAGTCATACATTTTCAAGGTTAGCGGCCATTTGTAAAAGTGGTAAATTATGATAGAATAATTAAAAATAATCATATTTTGTTACGTAATGTAATACTCTAAAGTGCATCGGAGTCGAGATGTTTAAATATTCTTACCTGGGCGTACTTTTAGTACCAAAAACTGAACACTTTAATCTTAAATATCTCCACTCTGATATTATTTAACGCCATATAACTATGTAAAAATCACCGGTGACCGCTGAAAAAAAACATGACAATATTCTTCAAACTAATTTACCCAATGCCCTTTGAGAAACAATTCAAGAAATCAGCTACTTAAACAGGTTAATTACTTCTACACAATTGGTCGTAAGCTTGCAGGCAACTGATGCAGCACCGTCCACTACAACACTAGCGGCGTTCAGGTTAGGCAAAGTGCCGCTTGCAACAAACACAATAGTCTTAGCTATCTCTTCAGGCTCTATAACAGCGTTATTAGGTAGGAAATCAGATAAGACGTTTAAAGTATCTTCCACATTCACGTTCAAATTCGCGAGATAGTTAGTCCTAGTGTAACCTGGTCGCACTGCGTTCATTTTTACGCCTTCCGCTGCAAGTTCAACTGCGCTAGCTTTTGTAAAGGTTTCCATGGCATCAGAGAACATTGCTAGAGGAACAAGCCCGGGACGGATCCTTAGTGGTGCCCGAAATACGTTGACCACGTGTCCTTTGCTAGCAATTAGGTGTTTTAGACATTTCTGAGTGAGCTCGTAAGGTACCCTTAAGTTTATAGCAGCAAGCTCATCGAAGTTATCCATTGTGAAATCGAATAAAGACGTTGCTAGTATAGATCCTGCACAATTGATAACGACGTCGATTCTTTTATAGAATTCGACTGTTTTCCTTGCTATTTCAGCGCAACTATCTTTCTCTGTCAGATCTAGAACGAGGCATAGAGGTGGTTTGTTCTGGAATTCTTCGCAAGCCTTTCCAACTAATAGCAGTCTTTCTTCGTTTCTTCCTATTATTGTCAGTGAGGCTCCGTGTATAGCGAAGAGTTTAGCAGTTGCTGCCCCAATTCCTGAACTGGCTCCAGTGACTATCACAACTTTCCCGGTGAAATCCATGGTGTATTCTGTCATATCAATTTTAAAACACCTAACATTCTATTTAAGTTAGAGATGTTTTTATTTTTCGATTTTTTTTTTACACGAAGACGTTTTGCTGTGATTGCCTTTAGATTTATTTTGAATTGTCTCAGAGCTCACTTACGACTGCTTCTTATCGTATAAGTGATAAGACTATATAATAGAGTTCATTCTATGATAAGCGAAGTGATATGATAATACCATGACACAACGAATGTAATGACCTTTAGACTCTGTACTAAACGCGGTAATAGGCTCTTTGGACCTGTAGTTTTTTTTTTGTATTTATGACAAATCTTGATGGCTCAATAACTTAACCTATAAATAGTTGATAGCTCGGAGATCGACATACCAAAGAGATGTTAAGTAGTTTTTTGCATTGCGAATAAAAATAAAAATTGAAGAATTTGACGTAACTTTGCTGATAGAAAATGTGCCAAATTCTGGTCTCCTTCGTTCTCTATCGTTACTCTTTTAAGCTGCAATGGCTGGACTGGACGGATTTTGATGAAATTCGGAATGGAGATAGCTTATACCCTGGATTAACATAGGCTACTTTTCATCCCGGATTTTTTTTTAGTTTCCGAGGGAATAACGATAATCGAAATCTACGCGGATGAAGTCGCGGGCAAAACCTAGTGTCGATATAGTTATTAAATACATACATACATACATACATCAACTCCCGCCTTTATTCCCAGAGTGGCTTAGGCAGAGCTACAGAATTTCCAACAACTATAAAAACTTTTTGATAATTCTGTAACCACATTTTGCACACTTAGGCCAAGATGTTTACCAGTGTATTAGTGACAGGTTGCAAGCCCATCGCCTAACAGTACTACACGCCTTTATTACCTTAGTCGGCTTTTACGACATCCACGGGAAGATACGGAAAGTTATTAAATTTGGATTTATATTTGAACGTCATATGAGTCTTGACAATGTTTGAAATGAAAATGAATGAAATGAAATAAAAACAAAATTGGCGCTCACAACCCTTAAAATAATACAATTTTCTTAATTAAATCAACTTATACTAGATAATTATATTTTAATTGCATGCCCAAAATGGTCTCCACTCAGCTTTTTATGCCACGGTATATTGTTTCAATATTCCGTGAGGCTGGTTTTCAGTGAGGCCTGGAGAGGTAAATGGGCACCGTGATAACTATACTATACCTACTAATTAAAATTAACCAAAACCAAAAAACAACATACAATTGCGTACAACTAACCATGCATGTGAGTGAACGTACATTATATGCGAGTATGTGTTTGTGTGTGAGTGAGTGTGTGTGTACATGTGTGTCAGTACGACTGCATATGGATACTTTCAAAAATTCAAAATTCAAAATTATTTATTTTCAACAAAAGTTTTTATACACCGGTGTCGAATCCTCCTTTTAAGCTAAATACTTGTATTAGGAGGAATTCGCTCTTTCATACAGGTTGTTGGTAGATATAATGTTAAAAATAAATCTCTATTTAACTTACAACTAAATAATTTGCCAAATCTTTTCCCTTAAGTATATAGCTACTTACAATTTAATAGTTATGTTTACATACGTGCAAGGACACGATTTTCTTTATTCAAACAGATAAGTTCAGTGAATAAAGTATTAAATTAGATTAAACTTAAATGTGCAAATGAGAGTTATGAGTTAAAGCATAAGTAGTTCAATATCATCGTAACTTTTACTTTTGAGCCAAGTTGTAGTTAGATTTTTACATTCGTTGAAGGTTTTGTAGTAAATTTTAGTTTTCCTATTAATTTTATTATAAAGAGAAACAGATAATATATTGAATTGTCTTTTAGCAAAATTAGTCCTAGACTTGGATTGATAAAACAAGTTTCTTAAGGTTATGTTTGAACGACGCAACGGACTTTGAACTAAATGATGTCATTTTCACACATTATTTTTAAAATGAGAGACTCTTTAAATAATTATGTAAGTATGGGTTTTTCAATATAGATTGGTAATTTTTCAAATCTATAGTTAAAAAACTCATAAGTACATATTTTTCGAAAGACTCTCATTTTAAAAAGAATGTTACAATGTCATGGGTTATCTGTACGGTCAGCCAAGAAAGTGGTGTACCAGTTTTGACAAGTTTGTGTAAGATCTAATTATCGCTAAGGTTGAAACTTGCCACTGTCATAATATTATTGCAAGGGAAAATCAAACTTGTTGTATCATGACATGCAAATGTACTTCAACCTTAGGGTAGTAGACCACGTTTTTGACCGACTGCACTCATGTAAACGTCACGGCAAATAAACTTTTTTTTTTTTACGTTTCAGGTAATTGGAAACACTTCGGTAGCCAGAGAGCTTTGCTTCACCGCGAGGAAGCTGGAAGCCAAGGAGGCCAAGGAGCTGGGGCTGGTCAGCAAGGTGTTCAAGGACAAAGAAACGTGAGTATATAACTTAATAATTCAAAAACTGTAGTCTCTCTAAAGAGAAATTTAAAAACGTTGTGGTTCAATGAGTCGTCAAGCGAAGCTCCTATAATGATTATTGTTAATTATTATTATTATTTACATCTAAATATATATATAAATAAATAAGTCCCATCATTCCCCGTGTGGTTGCCGGATTAGAATAGTGCCACTCCAAGTCTTCCCGTGGATGTCGTAAAAGCCGACTAAGGTAATAAAGGCGTGTAGTACTGTTAGGCGATGGGCTTGCAACCTGTCACTAATACACTGGTAAACATCTTGGCCTAAGTGTGCAAAATGTGGTTACAGAATTATCAAAAAGTTTTTATAATTGTTGGAAATTTTGTAGCTCTGCCTACTCCACTCTGGGAATAAAGACGTGAGTTTATGTATGTATGTAAGTCCCATCGTCTCTTTTTGCTACTTTTAGTGCAAACTTGTATTCATCCAACCCCTGCGTTGTCCTTACTCATTAACTTCAGTGTTAGCTAGAAGTGATCCCATTTAGGGATAAGTTCGCCTTTGTACATTACTTCAATAATAATGTTGTAATATTTATATTTTTGTGCAATAAAGAGTTTACATACACACATACATGCATACAACTGGTCTAAATAATTTGAATTTAAACTACTACTACGTCAACAATACGATTATGATATAGAAGCAATAAAAACTAAAAAAATGTGACAGGTATCCTTTGATCTGAAGACCCTAAGAATTGTCTCCAAAAGTCCAAAGTCATAATAATTATTTGCCTAATTTCTGCTTGATCTGATAACATCATGTGGTCATCAAATATTAATTAATTTTGTGTGTATGTGTGTGCTAATAAATTAATCAGACGATAGAAACTACTCCCATGTAAAAGAAATGTTTTAAACTTCACTTAATATTATGTTGATGCCTCAAAAATTTACTATAAAGATCGCCAAGCAATAAATTATTACTGTTAAAACTTGTTTAACTAGCGCCATCTAGTATACTTTTATGTACAAATGTGCATTACAATTCAGGTCAAATAACAAATGCCCCAAAACACTCTTATTCCAGAAGAAGCAGTTAAATCAGGAGAACAAAAAATACCTTCAAACCGGTATAAGTTTTTAGATATGTTAGTTATGTATATAAACAGGTACAACTAGCGCCATCTAGTATACTTTTATGTACAAATCTGCATTAGTATGCAGGTCAGATAATAAATGCCCACAAACACTGTTATTCCAAAAGTAGTGGTGACGTTTCGATCTCTCAACAATTTGAAATCACTCCTGTATAAAAAAGATCCTTTGAGACTTGAATCAAGAAATAAAGTGAAATCCCATAACTTAAACTGGTACAAGTAGCGCCATCTAGTATACTTTTATGTACAAATCTGCATTAGCATTCAGGTCAAATAAATGCCCACAAACACTCTTATTCAAGACGAAGCGGTAAAAGGAGGACGAAGTTTCGATCTCTCAACCATTTGAAATCACTCCTGTACAAAAAAGATTGTTCGAGACCATAAAATAAAGAAATAAAGTGAAATCTAATAACTTAAACTGGTACAACTAGCGCCATCTAGTATACTTGTATGTGTAAATCGGATAAGTTAGCAAGCCGGTCATTATTATGAATGCGCTCAACAGCCCTTTTTAAAAGGTCCCGTTAAAGCAAGGAACAGGAAGGGTAGGAAAAGTCATTACTCGTCATTCCCTCGGGAACTACCACATCGGGAATCGTCTTACAACGTATCGCTGTTTTTTGTAATTTAAGTAAAATTTTCTAAAAATCCTGTGTCCCTCACCACTGAGCAAAGTACACTTTGTAGAAAGTTACTGATTTGAGTTATCTTGTCCGTCAACAAGTCTATTATACTGGTACAACTAGCGCCATCTAGTATATTTTTGTGTAACTAAACAGATAAAAATCCCCAATATAATGTCGATTCCTTCTTTCATTACTCTTAAAGGGCCAAACCAAATTCTTCCGAAACCATAAAATAAAGAAAGAAAATAAATCTTAGGTATTTAAACTGCTACAACTACCGCCATCTAGTATACTTTTATGTAATGAATGCCTTCAAAGACCCCTATATACCAAAAAGTGTTGAAAACGGAACCATGTTATTAATACTTAAGTAAAAGAGCTTGAACAAACTTATAAATTTACTATACATATATATTTAATTTTTGTATCTAATCTATATCACTATGCAATATGAGACTATATTTTACCATAAGTATTAAAATCATTATTTTTATTCGAAAATGAAGCAAAACATGCATGTCTATCCGATTAAAATTAAATAACAAGACAACAATAGTCTAATTATGTGTATACATATCAAAGTCAGAATTGATTTATATTATACTTATAACGAAAAATGCTCACAGATACTCCTATAATACCGATTACTTGTACACCTAGCGCCATCTATTATCAACTTTAACAAACTTTCTTCCAGCGCTCTTCAATCCGTGCTGGAGATTGCAGAGAATATAGCCAGCAAGAGTCCCGTGGCAATACAGACGACCAAGCAGAGTCTAGTGTATTCACAGAACGTGACCAATGACCAAGGGCTTGCGCATATAGTAAGTATCATGGTGACCTTGTTTTTCACTCATTTCATAGAACGAATCACTTCGGTAAAGTTTTCGTTACATTAGCCGTTTTCAAACAAACATTGTACATAGTTAAGGACAGTTAAGGCCTCAATTTAAATCCTATTTTTCATTACGTAACGAAACTTGCTATACCTAAATCATTCGATGCTTAAGACTGCACCGAGCAAAGGTCGAGCGTCCAGTGGGGCGCCACTGGACGCCTCATTACTATTATTGTGTTTTCTAATTAACTAAAGAATTTCCTTGCAATCAGCCGAGTGGCCACCTTTCCCCGTTAAGCTGACTACTCAAAGGGTAGTTGTTATTAAAGTGTGTTACGTATCCCATAAATTGTGTTTTTACTTGCACTACAAAAACATTTCACCTGATTCCAAGGAAATTCTTTAGTTAATTAGAAAACACAATAATAGTAATGAGGGCGCCACTGGACGCTCGGCGTTTGCTCGGCGCAGTCTTAAAGCTTTAATAATGAGAAAATATTGAATTTGTTCCGTTGAATCTTATCCGTCGACTATTTCCAAGCTCACCAAAATGGCCGACATTGAGTGATTTCTTGAAGACATAGTTGAATCTCATCGGCGACTGAATCCACACATATAATACCGTCAAATACTCACCCACTAAAGATGCTACTTAATTTTCAATAAATACTTCTTAAATACTTGTTTTGTATATAAATTACCTGATTATGCATTAATATAATCTTCAATTTATAATTAAATAATTTGAGTATAAAATAAATAAATATATGTCAAGATGTTTTGCGGGTGGTAGGACCTTGTCCAGGGTCCGTCCGGATCGCTACCACCGTCTTATCCATTAACCTACCGCCGAACAGCAGTGTTCGCATTGTTGTGTTCCGGTTTGGGGATAAGACAGCCGGTGAAATGACTAGCATAGAGGCATTCCATCTTAGTCCTCAGGGTTTGCAACGTCTTAGGATTGCATTGCAGTCTTGTGAGTGCGAATGTCTATGGGTCACAGTTTCCACTTACCATCAGGTGGCCTGTGTGCTCGTTTGTCATCTATATGCCATAAAAAAAAACTCACGTTAATTGACCTAGTCCCAAAAAAAACTCTAGGCTTGTACTATGGGTACTAGACAAGGATATAAATACTTATATAGAGAAATAAATACTTAAATACAAGGAAAACATACTAGACTCAGAAACAAATACTGGTATGAATATGACGAGTTTTAGTTTTAATGTCGACTCCACATCTCGCTTTAGTTTTACCGTGCTATAAAAACTCAATATTTATATTTCTTATATTTCCCCTTCCTGGAATCAAACTCGTGACCGCTAGCTTCGTAGGAGAGGTCAGTTCAAATCAGGCCAACCGGGTCGCGCTAAGCGATACAAAAGTGTGACGTCATAACAATATTCAGCCCACCAACCTTTCAAAAAACGCCCACCAAGTATACAAGGCGTACATGAGGTGTTTTTTTAAGTTTTTTTGTTTTTTATTTTTCAGCGATTGGTGAATCAATCAATGCTTCTCAGCGAAGACTTGAGCAAATCTGCCGTCGCCGCAATCTCGAAAGAAACAGCTGAATTTGAGAACTTTTAACAGATTCAATAATATACTGATTATGATCGTTAATCACAGACAAGACAAAACTAAATTGGGAATTTTTACAATGTTGTTGACAATAAACTTTTGATATTTAGAATTTTTATTTAAGTTTACGTTAACTCCTCTAATAAACACACACAAAAATCATTACTAACACCAAACTGTCTAATTAATTAATTATACCTAACAATAAGTACCCTAAAAAACACCTAAACACAAATGGCCGCTGCCCAAGTATAGGCTGTATTCCATTTCCGAATAAAACTTGCTTACGTCATCGTAGCGAAACTACGTCACTGCACCGGGTATTAACAAAGAAAATCAGGTAACCCAGTTTATGGAGGCTTGCATTCACGCTGGCTGCGATTGACCTACCCCAAAATAGCACGTCTATAAATAGATTTCAGGTCATACTGCCTGTGAATGGTGCAGCTTGAAAATAGGCCACGTTGCAGTGATATGACCTATTTATTTTTGAATGACGATCGCATGAACGGGGATGGGCCCGGTCGGGCCCCTTCATTCAGTAAGGCTCTGCCGTGACCTAGTTTACGCTATTCGCCTGTGCGCTCTCGACGAGGTCGAATGTCGGCAAAATTTCCTAGTAAATCATATCTAAACCAGCTTCGGATAGAAGCGGCCGTGTGAATAGTTCCGTGCTGTTAAAATAGTGCTAAATTGAACATAACGAAAAATAATTTGGTTTGTAAAATTGTGAAAAAGCTATCGGTAGTGCGCGCGTTTGAAATCACCGCGAAATTTTTTCGTTAAGGTGGAAAAGTGACGTCATTGGCTCGCGTGCAGTGAACTGTGCTGCGATTGGTTGAAATAGTGTAGGAGGGGAAACGGGCCAATCGCGGAGCGGAGTTTGACGCCCGTGCGCGATAACTACGCCACCTGTCGCGCGCTCACCCCGCTTTCATTGAATAACCGGGGACTGTTTTCTTGACGCAAGCGTACTGAGGCCCAACAAAGGGCCGAAATAAGAACGGTTCTCAAGTGAATCTGATGTATTTATGTCATAAAAATGGTGAAATCTGTGAAGTGGCGAGTAGAAATTAAAATATTCGACGTGTCGAATCATGACCGAGGCATCTGAAAAGTAAGTTGTGTCTGCGTTACTCAGTTTTTGTGATTTGTGCTGCGCCCTGGCTGGTAGGAAGGGCCTTACCCCGGCCATTTTTCGCAGCCCACGGGACGTGCGGGGCAATTGGTGGTATTTTACAGAGTCCTACGGCCTCTCAAAAGCCTAGGCTTTGGCTAGACCTCCTATTTAGGGAGTAATGTGTATGTTGAATGAGGTGCATGTAAGTACGACCGACGCCCTTAGATCGCCCTGTGTGTACTGTATAGCTATAATCAATGAGACTCGTTCATTCACAATACAAGTTCTCTCTTCGGGGTTATTTCAAGCTGGCTTGCGAGCTATTTCCTCAATGAAATAGTTTTACCGCCGTTGATTCAACTCTTCCGACGATTTTAATTTCAATTGTCACAGCGAATTTTTTCCGCGAAAAAATGTTAAGACTGATTCAATGTGTCTGAGCGTAATTAAAAAATTAAACAATGGGTTTTTTATGGTGCACGGTTTAGGACAATGAATGACTAGTTAACGTCACTGTCTTTATAAAGAGAAGCTTGATTGTTTTGAACCATTCTAACTAGCCAGCAATTAGATTATTCATACAGCAACCAGAATTACTGGTGAATTGTACTAAGCTGGATGGAAATGGTTGACAATGCCACTGAAATAAACGAAGAACGACATTTTCATTTGGATTAACGACATTTAAGTTAGGATTAAAATAGTAAAAGTGGGAAACTTATCTCTGTAAAATCCAGTAAAATCACTTCAAAGTGCAAGCATTTAACACTTATCTACTAGCCCTAAAGTATTATTCCTATAATGGTCCAGTAGTTTAGCCTAGGTTGACAGTTTGTAGCAGTCAACATGTTAAAACAAAGAAACACAACCCACAGAGCTTAACAAGTGTATAATTTAATCAAATTGTATGTGTTTCCTTATGAAGCTGATGATTTTGTTGAATTGTACATTATTGCCATTCAGGCCAGATGTTTTATTTTTATTTTAGTAAGATACAACCTAATAAGTAATTAAAAAAAGTAGAAAATTCTAAAGCCAAAATTTTTAGTTTGTATTATTTTTAAGCCAGTATCTCAGTCAATTCATAGTAATACTATTGAGATTATTATTTGATTCAAAGGGGTTTGCACACATTATTAAGTATAAAAAAAAACCATCACCAATATTAAGATTTGAAAGCCTGCCATTATGAACGCGTGCTTCAGTCAGTCTAAAACTTTTTGTTTATACCTTTTTGTAACTGCCTACGAAAAGCATAATGTTTATTTAGCATAAAATAAGTATTATTTTATCAGACATACAATCACATAACAAAACGCTCATTTATCATAATGTTAATTTTCTTACTCTTATGCATTGTCAATTTCTTCTTACTAGGTTAGGTTAGATTAGAACTGACCACATTAGTCGTTCTTACTACTGACCACAGTAGTAAGAACGAAAGTAGAAATGTCTACTTTTTACCCTAAGAACATTATTACAGTAGAACCCGCTTAATACGATCACGCTTAATACGATTTCCCACATAACACGCCATTTTCTGCCAGTCCCTGCAACTTGAGGCCTGTTTTCATACATTTTTTCACGGTTAATATGACTCGCGTCCCGCTTAATACGTCTTCTAAAACCATAATACCAAGTTATGTACGCGGGTGAAAAAGAGCATATCGTACTAAGGAACGCGAAATGATGAGCGTAATATCGTGTTAGAAGAAGGAGAACCCACCATATTGCAGGATTTTCCTGAATATTCATCCATAGACGATAATGTTGCAACGTACGAAGTGCTTTCAGTCGAAGACCTTATTGAAAGTGCAGGTTCCACCCAAAACGCAACCATAAGTGATGATGAAGACGCACACGAACAGGAGGAAACGCCTCCAATTTTGTCAAATGCTCAGGCGTTGTCAGTTGTAGCAGATTTAAGACGCGATGTATCATCTATGGGTAATAGCGAAGAAGCGATCCATAAATTAAATTATATTGAAAATCTTGTTATGAAAAATGCATCCAAATCGTTACGTCAATCTAAAATAAATAATTACTTCAAGTATTGTTATTAATATACACTTTTACATAAACATATTTTTTTGTATCTTCCATTTAAAATAAACAAATTACATGTAAATGTGTGTACATGAAATATTACTAGTTTTATTTTCACGTTTAATACGATTTCCCGTTTAAGACTTTTTTTGCTAGGTCCCCTCAGAATCGTCTTAAGCGGGTTCTACTGTATTTGAGAAATTATGCATTTCATTGTTATGCATAATTATTATTATATGTAGAGATTGAAATTATGAAATTTTTGTTATCCAAAATGAAAATTGGTATGGGTATTCATTTTTATGCAAATCTTTACATATCCTGCTGTTACAAGCACTCTGGTGTTATGCAGTGTCAGTGTGTGTCAGTGTATCCATGTGACAGCCATATTATACAATTTCAAAACTTACTAATACTTTGATAAAAAGAGTTGATTTGATTATACATTCATGTTATTCAAAGGCATCACAAGGTTAATAATACATGTTTGTATGAGCAACAGTAGCCGAGTAGCCACTTAGCAAGAGTAGCAAATGCTACGGGCCAAGCGCATTGGGAGACCCTGCGCACCAACGTCTATATATTTATATCGGGTACCATTTTACTTAGCACCCTAAACTTTGGAATAACCTAAACCAAACCAAGGGCCTCTTTATACTATTTACTACGGGCCCGGCGTTTGCTTAATCCTGCACTGATGAGCAAATACAGTCGAACTACAAAATTGAAGTACCTTGTTAAAGTAACATATTAAAGTAATAGTGGTTTCAATTTAGTATATCAATACATGTGACAAGGTACTAAAATGTACAACTAATTTAGAGTTTGACGGTACAGGGATCATCCTAGATTAACCCAAATATAGACATGCCACTATAAGCTTGTTAAAAAATTATGTTTTTGCCTAATGGCAGCTCTACTCATGGTCAGGTTTAACTGGATTATGTTTCACATACCCAATATGGACCAGAAGAAAACAGTTAAAGCCACTACCCACAGATATAACAGGTTAACAAAACTGTAAGTCAACATCTAATTTCAACAGTTTGGTTTTAACACTGATTGTGGTTTCGGGTACTTGTGGTCGTGCGTGCATGACTCGATGTTTGAATGTGGAAGAAGCGAAAGAAATTTGTCAAGATCGTAGCAAGTGGAAAAAATGGGGTCTCTGCCTACCCCTCTGGGAAACAGGCGTGATTTAATGTATGTATGTATGTATGTATGTATGTACTGATTGTGGGTAGCAGGGTTTACTCTCTTGTGGTATACAGGGTGGCTCATTTAGATCAGAAAGTATGGAAAAGTCTGAACGTATAAGAAATATGAAGAACAGTCAGGACTGCCAGCTCCGGGGTTGCTATTGGACAATGTGCAGCTTCAATACGAAATTAAAGGATTAAAACTGCAGATCAGTCCTCACTGCTTCAAGCAGTCCATCTATGGAGACCCTTACGTTTGTAGCGTTAAGACAACTGAGGCAATTACTAGCCTAGCAGCATTCCTACTCCTCAGGATTAGCATACATTCACCTCCTTATGAATTTTAAAGTTGTCAGATCAATGCCCTTGCAGGGTGTCACATGAATACCTATTTTGTTTTCCACTTTATATTTGTAATGTGATATGCAGTAAAGATTTTGAATTTGATTTGGTCCAGTAGGTAGGGTAAGGGTTCCGTTTTTCGTTTTTTGGTAGGTTTTTTAGGGAACCCTAACAAAAGTCCTTTGTACCTATTTAATGTAATCAGCTTGCTTGCATTGCATGGTTCTCCTTTTATATGAATGAAAAATACCTAATTAAAATTACTTTTTTTTTCGCCCAACCTTTAAACTACATAACATAAAATAAATATCCATATTTGAACACTCACATCTTAATTTACTAGCTAAAGACCAATGACATGCAGACAGACAGCACAGTATCAGGTATATGGTTCCGTTATAACCCTAAAAAAGAAATAACATACAACTATAAATAAAAACTGCATTAGTTACATTAAATTAAATTTGACGACGCGCTGGCGTAGTGGGTAGTGACCCTGCCTACGAAGCTAGTGGTCCTGGGTTTGAATCCCGGTAAGGGTAGATATTTGTGTGATGAGCGCGAATATTTGTTCCTGAGTCATGGATGTTTTCTATGTATTTAAGTATATATTTCTCTATATAAGTATTTATATCGTTGTCTAGTACCCATAGTACAAGCCTAGAGCTTAGTTTGGGACTAGTTCATTGTGTGTCCCCTTAAATTGATTTATTTAATGAAACCTCCACGAATGGCGTCACAGGAAAACGCTAATTGATAAGGAATTCATAATTTTGAAGCTACAGAGAATTTGAGGAAGTTTCCTGTAAGTCTCCCAGTCCACCACATCCTCTAGCTGAATTGTATGACTCATTCATTAACTCTCGAGTCATTCATACTTGTTGGTTAGTGTGGGAATTTGTATGGAACTATAAACATTCAATTGGGTTAGTAAAATTCCTAGTATCACTACATATAAAACAGTTCCTCGCCGCGATTGTATGTCTAACTGTATGTCCGCTATGATCTCAAAACTACTGAACAAACTTTTCATGCAGTTTTCACTATCTGTTAGAGAATTATTCACAGCAAGTTTTTATATTATGTATGGGCGTTATAGAAAAACATAAACCTAAATAAATATTAAATTGGGTTTATTACAGCGTTGAAAACCTAAAAAAAAAAACTAAAATACCTTGCACACTGGAAAAAGTATTTAGTTACCTATAAAACGACATAACATGTATAAGGTCAATCTATCGCAAGGTCAATTACCAACAATTTAATTTTTACGAATTTTCATAGGTTAAAGAAAGGAAAAAAAAATATATCTACGTGGTTTTCATCGCATCGCAATCTTTTAAATTGGTCCCTACCAGCAACATTAAAAAAAAACTGCCACTTAATAACCGATTTTTTTTCAGTGTCTACTTGGTGCGTGTGCGCGCGCAGGTGATGTGTCGGGACGAGGGGACGGGGGGGTGGGTGGCCCTGGGGGGAGGGGGGCTCGCCGACGTCATGGTCGGCAAGCGGCTGGTCTCTGCAGGTTTGTACGTCGTAGACGGAGTAAGTTAGTCTATCACTGGTATCGTAGCTCCTAAACCGACGGAGGACGCAAGGGTTCCGTACCTGAAGGGACCCAACGGGACCCTATTAATATGCCTACGGGTCCGTCCATAAGTTGTATCTTTTGAACCATAATAGATGAGAATGTCTTAATATTATTACAGAAGATAAGGCTCATTCATTTGTATTGCCACAATCGATGTATGTCGTATGTTCTTTGAAATAAAAGTTAAGTCTCCAGTATTGATGCCTGTCAGCTTAAAGTGTCCAACACTGGTGCCGTTACCCTATTTCTCTATATAAGTATGTTTATCGTTGTATAGTGCCCATAGTACTCGCACGTCTTTATTTCTAGAGGCATTAGGGCGTATCAGTTATTTTTGAGCGTAATGTTGAATAATATATTGTTGCTGGTGACTACACAAGGCACAAGCCTTGATGACCTAGATCTTAGTTTGGGACTAGCTGGTTGGCTATCGCAATCGCAATCAACTTTAAAGTGGAACAATTATGTTTTCATTTGTATGCAGACAAACCTTCGATTTTCAAAATGAAAACAATTGCGAGTGCGTTAGGCAATAGCCCCTTGGGCCAAGATGTTGTAGTTTGTCCCCATGTACAGTAAAACACAACTGATATAGCTTACCGATGTACCTGCGCAGATGACATTTTTCGAACTGGGAACCAATCAGCATGATTCACGCATAGCGTGGTTGTATTCTGCGCTATTATTGGTTATTAGTGACGCCATGTTGACGCGCGCCCGCGTGTCATTCAGCCAGCCGTCAAACGTGCGTGAGTGAGATGCAAAAAAATAGATTTGCACCTTATAACTATTACGTACAAGTCTGATCGTGGGTTTTAATCGTGCTTTTGGAAATCAACGGAATCGTTGTTCGTGTCTGCGCGAACGAAGATTCACGACACGCCATATAAATTGTGTTCTACTGTTAAATGGGTCTATGTTGCCTATTGTTTGTTATAATCTTTTTTTTTTCAGGGTTAGATAGTAACGGCGACACATCGACTTCGTCCGCAAACGCACCTACTCACGACTACTTCATACACGGAAAACGAATTAGTGATAGCATGGTAAGACATTCATTTACCCCTTTCTAATGCCCACCATACAACTAAATTTTTCACTGGAATATGTTTAGTTTAGTTTATTTATTCATCAATGTAATATTACAATATTAGTTGCATTGCATGTCAAAAAATACGAAATTACATTGAGATCGTCAAACATAAATACTAATAATCAAAGAATACAAAAAGTAAAAATAATTATAACAACAACAATTACACATCTAATAATGGTCTCTCGTCCGATGTCAATATAATTAATAAAGTCAACACAATACTAAATTTACATTTCCAGTTCCATATCGTCACTGGAAAAGCAAAACTACTAACATCCAAAAGGGTCATTTCGAGAAAAAGCATTTTTAATCGATTTTTTTGTCTTTACACTGTCATAACTTTTTTTCTTTGGAATGAAAACGGAAGCTGTAAAGAGTAACATATCATGTTCTTTTTTTATCTGCACGAATCATTTATCGTATTGTACATGTGTTCAATATTTACGGAGTTACGTGTCGCTTTAGCATTAATGCTCTCAATCCTAAAAAAATGCTGGTAAGACAAAATGACTAACCTCCACATTAAAGTTTTCGGTAAGGAGTCAATAAATACGTACGATTTGTCTCCTTTTACTTTCTCTTGAGAAAAAAATACTTACATGTATCAAAAAATATGTTAATCATACATAAGCGGAAAATACTAAAAGTCAAAAATACTTTACACAGCCATAAAGCAAACAGGAATTTAGCATTTAA
This sequence comes from Acleris laterana, assembly GCA_963966035.1. Classification (NCBI taxonomy): domain Eukaryota; kingdom Metazoa; phylum Arthropoda; class Insecta; order Lepidoptera; family Tortricidae; genus Acleris; species Acleris laterana. The sequence continues at coordinate 9,146,596 of OZ014463.1, read as the reverse complement.
AAACGAGTTAAATTTCAAATGTATGTTACTTAAAGGACAGAATGATTAATTGGCCATTCTGATGATTTAACTTTTAAAGGACTTTTTTCTTGTTTCAGCCTTAACAATAATACTTACACATAAATGTCATTTGAAATTAATAGACCAGGAAATAAATAAAACATGAATTACTTACAGTCAAATAAAGCGTTTATTTAATTTTTTATTGTCGATTCCTGTTATAAGATTATTTACTAACAAGCATGACTTCATATGATTTCAATAGAGAAAAAATACTAAATTACTACAAATGACGGTTATTGTGTAAACGTTATTGACTAAGAGACATTACATTTAATATTTAATAGAAGCGAAATTTACATAATCACCACCGAGTATCCTCAGTTACGTTATCTAAAATTACTAATAAAGCTTGAAATGGCTAGATACAGCAAGCACAATACTTAACCGCCATCTATTCAAAAATATGTCTAAATGAGTCGGATGTTAGTAAAAAATCCTTAGAAATTATTGAAATTTTGTCCCAATTTTCACTACTAAAGCGCCAAAAACATGCTCCGATCGCCACGAGACCCAGACCAATCGATGCAGAAAAAAAAAGCAGTCGAACTGTATGTATAACTCATTTTGACCATAATTAGTGCAGTCATTGAAGCATTATTGCTCCGATTTTTTTTACTGTGAACCGAATTGCATACAATTTTGCAAATATCTCCAAAAATATACGTTTTATCGAAAATTTTATAAGAAACAAAATTGTAGCAGGTAAAAAAATTAACAATTTGGTTTTTTATAAAGTATTCTAAGTTCAATATTAAGCTAGATATTAAAGATCAAAGCCGTTTTTATATTGTCTGAAATTTAATCGATGTGGTCAATGCCATCTAGCGGCGAGCAGATGCATTTTATGCATTCTAATAAAAAAGGGTTTTGTAGTGCTTGAAATAAGCTTTAAAATGAGCACTATTAAAAGTCTTTTGCACGTAAAATAAGTGAGCTGTATTGCAAATAAGAGGAGCATCTAATGTTTATCCTTAAAAATCAATGGGTTTCATAAGTGCCATTTCCACCAAAATTAAAATTAATCGTATTCCGCCTAGAATTAACTTTATTATGAAGAGTTTGATAGATTGTATCAGTTTGGCTGCTTCAGGACACATATTTTTCAAAAAAGTCAAGATTAAAAAAAATCAAAAAATTTCAAATTCTTAAAACACCCACCTTTTTTTCATAATATCTCAAAAATGACGACAGATACGTATAAAAGTGTAGGGATAAAACATTTAGGTATTTTTCTGACAAACAATTTTAAACAAAAAATGACGGAGATTATGATTGTTTAAAGAGCGCGTGGCAGCGCAATCACATCCTCTCTTAAGCCCTTTAACCCTTTACCGTTTTAGAAAAAGGTTTTTTACTATGTATTGCAATGAAGGATGTTGTAGCTCTCTTAATTACCTTTACAATGGTTTTTTATAAATTGTGATAGCATGAAAATTGAAGGAGTTATGGTCCAAAAACTTATGTTACTAACTTATATACGTAAAATGGTAGCAGTAATCATATATATTTACTGTTTTAATTTAAGGGTAGAAAAGCTTAAGAATATGATAATCATTTTCGAGAGTGTGGAATAATAATTAATCCTTTTCATTTTATCAAAAAAAAAATTAACAATTTTTTATCAAGGGGTACTTTTCAAGGGTTGAAAGGGGGTTAAAAATTTGATAATTACAGTGAAACTTGGTTAAGTGGGACCTGGATAAATGAGAAACCTCCATAGCTGGAACTCATGTTGAGGTCCCGAGACTTTAGCACTGATTTACCTCTGTTAGTGGGACAAAACAAACCTCTATATCTGGGATTAGTTCGTCCGATTTCATCGTCATAATTACCTGTATAATTGAGACAGTGAGTGTATTTTACCTCTGTTAGTGAGACTATATTTTAAAGAACACTTGCTTAGTTGTTTTCTTTGAATTTACCTCTGTAACTGAGATAACGCCAATTTTTTACCTCTTTAACTTGAACTTTATTGCAGATAAATTTCCGCTTTGTTTTCTAATTCTTAATCTACCCTCTACCCGCAAATTCCGCACTTGGCTATTTGTGCTTAAATGACCTCCAGTTTCAGTTTGGTTTTGCTATCGTCCGGATGTTTATTTGAAAAATGCCGAAACGAAGGCTTAAATCTTTATCAGTACGCGAAAAACTAAAGTTAATATCTCTCTATCGTTTATGAAAGTGGAAAGACATGCGATGAAGTCTGTGTCGAATTTAATGTGCCAAAATCTACTGTTTGTAGAATAATTCAAAATAAAGATAAAATTCAGTCTCAATGTTCTGAAGGACAAGGAAAACTTCTCGTCTTCATTGGAAAATGAAGAAGATGATGATGAAACGGCCTTGGAAGTAAATTTAATAAAAACTTCTAAACGTGAAGCAGTAAAAGCACTAGAAACTTTGCACAGCTATTTTGAAATGTCAACGATTGGTGACCAAAACATATTTGATAAAATTTATATCATTGAAAAACATCTTACAGCTGATACTTCTAAAAAACAAAGTAAAATGACAGATTTTTTTGATTGACGCGATCTGTACCAATGCATTTTTGTACTGTTAAAAACGTGGACATATTTGTTGATTATTGTTAAAGATTACAATTAATGTAAAATACATATTTACAAAATACATAATTTGTACGTTTTATATTTAATAATCGCACCTCTTTAACTGAAATAATCTCTCATCCCACCTCTGTTAATGGAACCCTCTGTAAATGAGACAGATATTTGTTTATACCTGGATATCTGAGACACTGGGTAAGTGGAATACCTCTTTAAGTGAGACAAATTTGCTGGTCCCTTCATGTCCCAGTTATCCAGGTTTCACTGTATTATAGAGAATATAAAATATTACTTACTCTATACTTACATCTTTTTATTTCATACCAAAGTATTTTTTTGTGATTTTTTCAATTTAGGGGTTGTTTGCAAGGGTTGTAAGATTTTCAAGGGGTTGAAAATGATTTTAATATGAGGTAATTGTGTTAGAAAACACTTTACAATTTCACCACTTACTATTAGACATGTTTTCTAGCGATAAAATGACTCAATGTAATGTAATAATAGGCGGAGTTCAGATCATTTTCACTTTTGAAGTTAAGGGTAAGATGAGCCTAATTCCAAAAATTCATGCAAATCGGTTCACAATAAAAAAAATCGGAGGTAAGACCGTATTTTTCGCTTCAATGACTGCACTAAATGGCGCTTTAGTAGTTTTGCCTTTCCAACGACGATATATTCATCCACGGAGTATAATGGATTATCCAATAAAAGGTTTCTCAGCTGATGCTTAAATGCTTCGTCGATATGAATCTATTGTTAACAAAATAATGTGAAATATCTAATTTGATTATTGGTAATAAAACAAAAGACATTCCACTTTACTTCCTTTGCATTCGATCTTTGTTTCACTGGCCATATATATTATTTTTAGTACAGTCAGCAGCAAAAGTAGCTACAAAATGATCTGCATATTGATTCGAATATTGTGTCTAGATAATTTTGAGCATGTTATTCTGCTTAGTTACTTTTGATGCTGACTGTACAAGGGGCTTCAGGAGGATATGCCAGATTTATACAACGCGTCAGCCTAGTTGGTAGTGACCCTGCCTACAAAGCTAGCGTCCTAGGATCGATTCCCGGTAGGGGCAAATATTAGTGTAATGAGCATGAGTATTTGTTTTCGAGTCGTGGATTTTTTCATGTATTTAAGTATGTATTTCTCTTAATAAGTAAGTCTATCGTTGTCTAGTAATAATAATAATAAAGCCCATTTTATTCCAAACACCAAAAGTAAAAATTAAAGATAATAAAAAAAAATTACATTCCTTATAAAACTAATTTGGATTGGACCCCTCTCGGGTAAAGGCCTCCTCCAGCTCTTGCCATCTTTCTCTGTTTTTTGCCGTGTTTTGCCAGTCGGCGTCTATTTTATGGAGGTCATCTGACCATCTTGTGTTGGGTCTGCCAACTCTTCTTTTGCCACTTGGGCCCGTCCAGATCGTGGCGATTTTTTGTCCACCTCTCCGCGTGCATCCTTGCTAGTACCCATAGTAAAACCTAGAGCTTAGTTTGGGTCTAGGTCAATAGGTACATACCTACACGCTTGTCTCCCTGTAGGGTAGGCAGATACTATGGAACGCCAAATGCTCCACTCTTCAATGCACACACACACATACAGTAGAACCCGCTTAAGACGATTCTGAGGGGACCTAGCAAAAAAAGTGTCTTAAACGGGAAATCGTATTAAACGTGAAAATAAAACTAGTAATATTTCATGTAGGTACACACATTTACATGTAATTTGTTTATTTTAAATGGAAGATACAAAAAGTGTATATTAATAACAAATTTACTTAAAGTACTTATTTATTTTAGATTGACGTAACGATTTGGATGCATTTTTCATAACAAGATTTTCAATATAATTTAATTTATGGATCGCTTCTTCGCTATTACCCATAGACGATACATAGTGTCTTAAATCTGCTACAACTGACAACGCCTGAGCATTTGACAAAATTGGAGGCGTTTCCTCCTGTTTGTGTGCGTCTTCATCATCACTTACGGTTGCGTTTTGGGTGGAACCTGCACGTTCAATAAGGTCTTCGACTGAAAGCACTTCGTACGTTGCAACATTATCGTCTGAATTGGCACAATTGGTTCTGAACCGTCAGAATTGGCACAAGCTAACACAGTCAGTCGTTATTTGCTTGCTTTGCCGCCGTGGCAGGTTTCTCCCTTGAAAACGTAGGATTTATCCGGCATCAATTTGAAAAACAAACCAAACTCGTCTGCGTTAAAAATGTCTCGAGGCTCATAATTTTGTAACAACGCTGGAAGTGTAGCCGAGTGAATGAAATTTTAGTGTAAGTACCCACCAATTAGCCGATCGCTTAGTCGTCACAACACACAAACTTACCTGGACAGGCGAAGGTGTCGCTAGAATCGCGTCCCTTAGTACGATATGCTCTTTTTCACCCGCGTACATAACTTCGTATTATGGTTTTAGAAGACGTATATTAAGCGGGACGCGAGTCGTATTAACCGTGAAAAAATGTATGAAAACAGGCCTTAAGTTGCAGGGACCGGCAGAAAATGGCGTATTATGCGGGAAATCGTATTAAACGTGATCGTATTAAGCGGGTTCTACTGTATATATATACACACACACACACACACAAACGTTCGCATTTATAATACTAGTACGATATTTCAGTGTTAAAATTCGATCTTGTATTGTTCCAGGAGGTTCTAGAATGCACTATAAAGAAAGATTTCCAGTATAACAAAGTGATGCCTACCTTCCATCACTGGGTGACAGACGAGAAGCGGTTCGGCCTGACGTTTCAGACGGCGGCAGACGCGCGCGCGTTCGACAAGGGCGTGCGGACCGCCATCGAAGAGCTGTTGGACGGTGAGTCTTTAGCTGCTTGAGTAGGACACGTTTGCACAAACACACTCACTATAGTATTTTTCATATGTTATTGGGCCTGTGACTAGTGGTCCTGATATCCGTGTTACACGCGGAACCGTAGCTCCGTGATCTTAGCACCGGCGGTGCTAAGTTCCCGAACTACACGGTCACGCCAAGATACGTATCCGTGTCTGCGTTCGGCTACGTATCTGCGGATCTCGGCTCCGGCTCCGCTCCGCACGGTTATTGAATGAATTGAGCTTGTCGAACGGAGCCTTATTAGATATGTGATATGTGTTCTAGTTTATTTTATATTTATATAATGACTCATTAAACCAATTTTAAATGCAAAAGCAAAGAAACTGAAATCAAAAACACGACTATCGCATTACATTCGGAGGTCTTAAAGACACATAAAATCTTCATTAAACGTCACGGTCACGGGCGGATCGGATCTACGTGTAAATAAGAAACGTATCTCCGTGTAACACGGAGCTACGTATCTTAATTACACGTAGCCGAATTTCACGTGTCGAACGGGCCGGATCTCCGTTGCCGTGTTACTCGGTAACGGAGATTCGGCTACGGGTACACGAAACACGGACACGACCAGGAGCCGTACCTGTGACAGGTGTCACTTGGCAACTGTACCCTTACCATGAGTTACAATTAACGTACTCGCTAGCGGGTCGAAACTCTGTCCCTCGCAGACCTCGCAAGTATTCTTATAGAGTGCAAGAGACAGAGCATTCGATTCGCTAGCGAGTACGGTACTTGTAACTCGTGGTAAGGGTATTGTTAAAGAAAATCGCATTATTTTTTTCGTTTTATCTATAAGGTATAAATATGCTATAATGTGTATTAGTGGTAGTATAGGTGTATTGTATGGTTCGGTCATTTGGAAAGGATGGATGAAATAAGATTGACGAAAGAGATATACAGATCGAAAGTGAGTGCACGGGTCGGAAGGGGCCGCCGTAGGCGTACTTTTTCGAGTCAAATCGGAGAAATACTGGAAAAGGGCCAAATCTTAAGTACCCGAAACCGACGTGCGTGCATGACTCGATGTATGAATGTGGAAGAAGCGAAAGAAATTTGTCAAGATCGTAGCAAATGGAAAGAAGTGGTCTTTGCCTACCCCTCTCGGAAACAGGCGTAATTTAATGTGTGTATGTATAATATACCTACTCGATACATTTGATAACTTTATTTATGTTACCTACCTACTATAATATAAAGTGTCATGATTCTTCTAACATCACGCTGAAGTATTGCCATCGTTTGGAAAAGTCTAGATAGGTGTTTTGATGCGGTACAAATCAGCAGGCAGGAGAATGAAGATGACGATGATCACGATGACATGAAATGATTAAAATCGTATCGGTGAATCGATTTGTTCAAAGAACGAGTTTTGAACATATTTTTGTATAAATTTGTTTTTAAAAATGCGTAAAACAACCAATACATACAATAACACCTCTTTCCCGTACAAACAATAACAAATTTACTGTAGATACGTATTTTTTCAAGTTAGTTCACTGTTCAATAGGTTGAAACAACGTGAAATGTAAAATTTCGATCCGTCACAGGGTCAAAAAGATATGAAAAATATTAAACACACACTAAAAGTTAAGATACTGATGTCATTAATATTCTCATTAAGCGAAATGAAAATTTCGAGAAAAATAACTAACCAAATAACATTCTTACTCGAGACAGAATTTGTAAAAACAATTATAGCTACCTATTTATTTTGTTTAAGGCTGGATTCAACCAAACTGGAATAAGGGCTTATTTATGTATGTAAACACGGTACAAAAGAAGAACAAAAAACAATGAACATTAACACGTTCACGGACAGTACGTCGAGAGACGGAAACTGAGACCCTCGTGAAATGGCACTGCGGCTGTGGCCGGTGTTTTTAATTACACCAAAAACGGAACTCCGTCCACAGCCGGCCTTTTCCCATAGCATTTATAGGAAGCACGGACTCTGTGCCGTTTTAGGTTTTAACATAAGCCGCTAGTGTCACAGCAAAAAACCTCTAGGGCAACCTCAACCCCATGCACTACCCTAAAAGGGGAACGACACGTGTTATGGCACATCACGGCTGTGGACGTAACGGCTGTGGACGAGCTGCCACAATAGGTAAGATTTTTTTGTACGACATTACATACATATTTATACCTACCGTCATAAAGTGGCACAATGTTTGAAACAACGTTAAATGTGACAGTTCGTCCATGGCCGTAGAAAATGTTGTATGGAATTTATTTGTGCCGTATCACGCAATTTCGAGGTTGGTGCTGTGTCCGTGAACGTGTTAAAAAATAAAAAAGGCGAACTTATCTCTTTAAGGGATCTCTTCCAGCTAACCCTTGAGAGATTGAGAAAAGTGAAAGGCCCAAAGGGGCTAGCTAGAGGTGGTCTTATGCCTAGATTTAAACGCCTTGTAGAGACTAATCTCGGATTAAGTCTTATTCTATGATAATAGTTAGATATCAACCAAAGCTAGATCATTTGTGTGTGTGTGTGTGTGTGTGTGTGTGTGTGTGTGTGTGTGTGTGTGTGTGTGTGTGTGTGTGTGTGTGTGTGTGTGTGTGTGTGTGTGTGTGTGTGTGTGTGTGTGTGTGTGTGTGTGTGTGTGTGTGTGTGTGTGTGTGTGTGTGTGTGTGTGTGTGTGTGTGTGTGTGTGTGTGTGTGTGTGTGTGTGTGTGTGTGTGTGTGTGTGTGTGTGTGTGTGTGTGTGTGTGTGTGATATTTCAACTTCTGGAAAAAGTGTGAGAGAGGGAGAGAGAGAGAGAAGTCCCACCAAGATCACGATTTACTATAATGTTAAAAAAACTGCTTATTAAAAATTAAGTGTCCTACTAATTTATCTAATCTGCTTTTTGTCTGCTTCCGTATACTGGATTCTTACACGGTGAGTATTGGTCCAAGAACTCGGTCATGAGTCATAGTTTTTATCGTTGTTTGACGTTATTATTTAAAATATTAGCTTCATTTTTAGTAGTGTCCGACCGAAATTTCGGTTTCGGTTTCGGCCAGTTTCGGCCAAAAAATCAAGTTTCGGCCCGAGTTTCGGCCGCGCCGAAACTTACAACATCGTACCTTCGGGTCGCGCTCGGCTAACGTCGGTAGTTAAATTTTCAAACAGAACCTCTGTAACTGTGCTGAAATTTCATTGTGATAAATCTTTGAAAGTAGAAACCTGTAATTATAGGTCGGCGAGATATTAATTTTAGAAAAAAACGGGCTTACTAACATTTTTTCGACTTTTTAAGGACTTTTCTTTTTTTTATAAAAGGTTCGGTTTCGGTTTCGGCCGAAACTACAATGAAACCGAACCTTCGGTTTCGGTTTCGGCAAAATAACATGTTTCGGTCGGTCACTAATTTTTAGTAACTAACTAATAAATAATGTAAGTCAGTTTTCTCTAACTTGGGTACAGTCAATTACATTTATGACTTATGTTATGACCCACCTTAGGTCCAAAGTCAATCTGACATTTTAAAACAATAAGGTTGAGTTTCCTGTAAGTTACAAATGACAACATTTCAAGCATTTTTTTTTTAAATGTGTCACATATTAACGCTCGTACGAGTACGAGTTTGCCAGTAAATAATAAATCTATAAGTAGCTCCTATACTATTCATCCGATTGTGATGAAAATTTGGCGGGTTTTTCTGTGTATACCCGCGACCGTTGCTCAACCAAGCAATCTATCTATAGAAATTCGAACACTTTGCTGATAGTATATCCGTCGTATTTGGACTCCTTTAATAATCTAAACTTAGATACATAGGGAAGCCATTTTATTGTACCTACCTACTTTTTGATTTCTGTTTGTTGAGAATGCTTTTAGCATTACGTTCGCCTTTTGCATTAGTAATTTTGTGCAAATAAAGGATTTAAATATTTGTTTCTAAATATATCAAAGTAGAAAATGACGGATCTATCAATGCACAGCCCAAACCACTGGGTTTAGAGATTCCAAAATTCAAAATCAACCCCCAACGGGAAGAAAAAGGGGGAGAAGCTGGGAAATAATTGTACGCGTACGAAGTCGGGCATCATCTAGTAAATAAATAGTGAGTTTAATATCGATATTAGAAGTACAGTCGGCAATAAATTGTGATATTATAAAGAAATTTATTCAAAATCTTTTACTAACAGATGGTAGCTTTACTTGCAACAAAAAGGTTCGTCAATTGAACCTTAAGAGCGTTGAAATAGGGTCGAGGTGACCGTTTTTTACCGTGACTATACCTAACTGTCAATGTCAACAGATCTAGGAAGTCGATTCTAACGGTATTGTCTTGAAATTTTGCTTGAAAACAAGATTTCATTGACAATACGGTACAGTCACCTGCAGAGAAATGTAACTCCCTTTGCTTGGAAACTTATATGCAAGTTACTTTTCTCTGCAACTGACTGTACTATCTAGATGGAATTATGATAGGTACTCATAGTAGATCCTAGATAGACTCATTTACCGTTGAAAGTGAGTTTATTATCAGTGTTAGAAAAAAATCGTCTACAAAAAGGGTTAATTTTTTTTTTTTTTTAGGTCTTGGCGGGGCGTGGCCTTCGCTTCACGCGTATAAAAAACACAATCCAGTACCGAATGAAGACGACGAGGAGAATAATATATTCGAGGTATAGTATAACCACTTATTTTAACAAGTCCATAAGTCTTTTGTTCATACAATTGTTTAAAAGTATAACTTCTTAAATCCGAGAGAAAATTCAAAAATACTGAATTAATTTCGATGTACCTTGTAGGACGGTACGTATTTGAATATCGAAAGTTAATAATTTTACTCACGCTGCAATGGCTTGACGGGCTTTGATTGGCATTGTTGTGTTCCGGTTTGGGGATAAGACAGCCGATGAAATGACTAGCATAAAGGCATTCCATCTTAGTCCTCAGGGTTGGCAACGCATTTGCAGTCTTAGGATTGCATTGCAGTCTTGTGAATGCGAATGTCTATGGGTCACAGTTTCCACTTACCATCAGGTGGCCTGTGTGTTCGTTTGTCTTCTCAATGCCATAAAAAAAATTGTATTGGAGATGTCCCGGATACATACAAAATTCGATAACATTTTTCCCCCCTTAAACCTATTAGTTCGATTTTTTTTACACGAATTCATTCATTCCTTATTACGTTGTACAGGCTCTTTATAATAACTACAACAGATTCAAAAATCGTAGAAATCGGACTTGATTTAGGGTGTAAGAACCGCTATCGCCCGTAGCTAAATTTATATGGTTTTTTTTTGACAGCTGCTCGATTATACCTCTTTACAATCCTCTTAAAAGCTTGCTCGTTGTTGTAGTGTCTGAACCTGCCGACGGACTCGCGCTCCAGCTCCGAGAACTCGACGGCGAGCCGCGCGCGCCGCGAGCTCTCGCAGACGCCCATCCTCGCCGCCATCAACCTGCCGCGCCACGCCGGTGAGACGAACAAAACATACATACATACATACAGTCACGCGTCTTTCCCGTAGGGATAGATAGAGACCACTTGCGAGGATCCAGACAAACTTTCCTAGCTTTCTCCTTCACTCATAAGTCTCTTCATACACGTGCGTCGGTTTAGAGTCACCTGACCTAGCCCTTTTTTAATACGTCCCCGATCTGATCGTAGAACGTTCGCCTTGGCCGCTCAGACAGGTAATTTTTATATTTTTAATTCTTTAGCATAAGCCCCCATGCTCTAAAGTTGTTAAACAACGCCCTTGAAAAAATATTATTACCAGGGATGCAGCGATATATCGTAGAAAGAATCATCACGATTATCATATTGTAAAAAATACATCTTTACTTAAAGAAAACTATAAAGAGTCTGTCAAAAAAAACATTTATGGTCAAGCTTTTATTGTCAACCGTACTTTTTTGTAAAGTCATTATCTGCTTTTGAACAGAAAACTAATGAGTACCAACATGGTGCGTTTAAATTAAGTGTAGCGGAGATCCTGTAGCCACCATCCCACTCCATCGTCATACCATCTCTTAGATACCATAATATTGCATTGTCATCGGGTTTACATACGTGGACTAAACTTCAGCCTGTTCCATTAGAAATAGCTAAGAGTACGGATAAATGGCACGCTAAACTAAAAGAAGTATTATAGTTCGTTCATTCAAATAGTTTGCATGCTTTTGGCGACTTCAAAGGAATGCAATGCACACTATTTGAACGAGTGAACTATATTACTGCCGTCCTAAACAAAAACGCAGTAACTCAGATAAACCTCCTGTAGTAATATCAACCTTATTATTAAAGACATAGAATTGAATCTGCTTTGGTGATTAAATTTAAGATAATGCTTATTAGCTTAGGAGGGCAGATTATTAAACAATTTTTCGTTATTTTTTTAACTTTTCTATTATTTCCAGAATCCCTGAAAGCGTATGAACTCCAGTATGAAGATAAAATCACTGATGATTCCGACCCCGAGCGGTGTCCGTACGTCCACTTATCAGCTGTGAGTATCACTGCAGTTTTATTGTGCTGTCAGCTAGCTGGCGGCCACAGAATCCAAAGTGAAAAGTGATTGCAGTCTTGTGAATGCGAATGTCTATGGGTCACAGTTTCCACTTACCATCAGGCGGCCTGTGTGCTCGTTTGTCTTCTCTATGCCATAAAAAAAAAAAAAACTTAAAGGGTGAGGGGCAGTTTTGTATGGACCCCGGCCCCACCCTCCAACAGTCACGGGATGCATGTCCATAATTATGTTCATTAGAACCCAAAAAAAAGAGAAAATTGCTATTTTAGTAGCAAATCAATAGGATTTTTTTAATGAAAAATAACCTTTCAAGAGCCAAGCAAGGCAAGAATGTGTTCATTTTCAATTATAAATTATGATTTTCCGAGAAAACCCCATACATCTTTCGATCGTCGCCATAGTGAAAATACATCATGTTGCCAATACCTATAAACTGGCACATGTTTCATCTCTGTTGGTGGGTTTTTGTCCATCGTCCTTGCCATGCAATGTTATGATAGATACTGTGAATTTATCGTTTAATTTCTGAAAACTGCTAAAGTTTTGACATGTATCGAAATTAAAATTTAATTTGTGTTGTTTTTCCATTACAGGTGCATGAATACACGTACCCACAAGTAGGGCCGGGCGGCGTCATTAGTTCTGAAAAGTCTTCTCCAAACACCAAACCACCTTTGCTTAGTAGAGATTCAGGTAAGCATCACTTTGTGGCTTGTCCATACTGCCTTTAAGAGGGGTGTTATAACTTATAAGTTTGACTTGTAAGTCTGTGTGTGTGTTTCACCGTAGAGGGCGCCACTGTATATTCGGCGTACGCTCGACGCAGTCGGGAAATTAAATATAAAATCTAGTTTGAAATAAGCAAATGTATTATTTTTGTTACAGGTTCATTAAAAAAGTGCACCTACAGTGGTCCCCCCCCGCTCCCCGACAAGAAACCCCCCGAAGCGTTTCAAGCGCGACTCCAGTGCAGGTCAGTTCCAACATGACAGCTCGACTTCGCAGTTATATCGCGGTACACATTTCAAAATGAGTCAGCGTTGCATTTTAAAATTAGAAGCTATTGGTATACATTTTTTAATGCAAGAGCAAATTATTTTGAAATGTGTCAGTTTTGTATTCAATGAGCGAACTATACACCAGAGCTAATGTCAACCTTACCTCATAGATACTCAGGCCTATTTTACGGTGTCACTTATAACGGATATATCCGTCGTTTGTGTTTAACCAGTGGTGCGGATATATCCGTCGTTCGTGTTTTAACCAGTGGCGCGGATATATCCGTCGTTAGCGATGAAGAGAAACAAGCGTGTAGTGATTGTTTTTGGTCGCAGGCACTGTCACGAGTGGTACCTAGAGAGCGCGAACCGCGCAGGCGCGTGCGAGTTCGCGCCGGACCGGTTCAAGAGTTGCATCGACGCCGTCTCCTGCATCAAATGCGCCCAGGTATAACCCAATATCCTAATAATAATAAAACCCATAAAAACATGATTGAAATCGTCAATGTAATTAGAGATGTCAAGTTACCTCTAACTTTTAGGAAACTCAACCTTATTGTTGTAGAATGTCAGATTGACTTTGGACTTAAGGTGGTTACCAAATTCCCACCACGCACATGATGTTTTTTTACGGTAGTACGCTACGACTATCGTAGAGTTAAAGCTACTTGAATTACTCGTATTTATCGAATTCTTAATTTAAATTATTTTCCCGTGTGGTTGCCGGGTTAGAATAGTGCTACTCCATGTCTTCCCGACATCCCTGTCGCCTTGTAGGGCGACTCAGGGAATAAATGCTTGTAGTACTGTTAGGAGATGGGCTTGCAACCTGTCACTAATACGCTGGTAAACAGCTAAGCTTATTGTGCAAAATGTGGTTAGCAAGCTTATAAACTCACAAGTATTGTATGAGATTGATGAAGTAAATATAATTTTTTTGACATTTATTAAAAAAAAAACCATTATTTTATGTAGAGAAGGATGTTTTTTTATATAATTAATATACGTTGAATTTATTAAGGTGTACAAATCATTCAATCTTCACGATTACTGATTCAAATGTTTCGCTCGATACCTGTCTGAGTTTATTAAAGTAATAATTATACGTTGTTCGAGTTGGGAGGCCATGGTTCTGGGAATGAAGTTGTAAGTTTGTGTGTATGTATGTTTTTCTTTTCAGTGTATGCTGTACCACTGCATGTCGGACGCGGAGGGGGATTTCGCGCTTCACCCTTGCGCTTGCGTCCCTCGCGACGACGCATGCGTTAAACGGTAACACCCTTTATTTAAAGCTTCTATTTAACTTGCACTGTTCTTATGTACTCGTATGTAAATTGTCGTTGTCATATAAAAGATAAAAAGATAAAAGACATTTATTCAGTAAGTAGGCCGTACGGGCACTTTTACACGTCAAGAATCTACCAGCGCTTCCCAAGAGGAGACACTGCTGAGAAGAAACGCCGCAAGAAACTCGGCAGTCAGTCATTTTTGAAACATATTACAATGGTATTACTTAATCTAGCATATATAAAGCAATAAATATTAAATTCAATATAATATCAAATAACATGCGTAGATCAGCAGGAAATCATGCCAAAAATTTTACGAGAGATAAAGGAAGAAAAAGCAGAAAAATAAAACTAAAACTCACCTACTTCCTCAAATATCTTCCTTTCTTTATAAATGAGCATACATGATTGACGTCATCGGCACATAAGTTCGACCTCTGGGGGTTACCATGACATACTTAAGCAGTTCAGTTTAGGTTGAGACAAAGGGACAGAGCTGTATAACTGCTATACAGTAAAACTACAAATATAAGTTACGTCGGCAATGTTCGTGTCCACGCAGACAGGTGCCGACTAATGCCGAAGATAAAAGAACGTAAACACCAATTCAATACAGTATGCATTGACTAAATAAAATGGCGGCCGAACGTGTCGCCGCAATGGCTGCTAAACATTTGACAAATAGCCGTCGAATTTACCCGCGCAAATGCACTGCCTTATAATTGGCTAAACGGTTTTCGTGTCTTCTAAAAAAATGCTTACTGCGCAGGCACATCGTTGCAACTTTTATTTGTGGTACAACTGTACCTATGTCCCTTTCTCGCAACCCAAACGTATATAACTGCTTTAGCATGTCGTGCTAACCCCCCTGATTGTAAATATTGTCCACAGCTGGATTGGCATAACCCTTCTAAGCCTGCTGGTCCCCTGCCTGTGTTGCTATGGTCCACTCCGCTGCGCGCATCGGGCGGCCCGCGCCGCGCACCGCGCCGGCGGCGCGCATGCGCCAATACGGAACTAGGCGCCATGTTGGCTACAGCTGGAGACTTCGCGATTGTTATAGCTGATCTGCAAGCGCCATGTTGGAAACGGTAGCATCTTGGGACATGTGATTGTATCAGCTGGAGTACAGGCGCCATGTTGGAAACATTTGCACCTTGGGACATGTGATTGTATCAGCTGGAGTACAAGCGCCATGTTGGAAACGTTAGCACCTTGGGACATGTGATTGTATCAGCTGATATAAAAGCGCCATGTTAGAAACGTTAGCTCAAGATAGACGTTTCGTGATTGTAACAGCTGATCTGCAAGCGCCATGTTGGAAACGGTGGCATCTTGGGGCATGTCGTGATTGTATCAGCTGATCTGCAAGCGCCATGTTGGAAACGGTAGCATCTTGGGGCGTGTCGTGATTGTATCACCTGGTGCACAAGCGCCATGTTGGAATTGGTGGCATCTTATAATTATAACGTGTGATGGTTATAGATTGAAAAAGGCGCTGGCGCCACTAGAATTGACTTACGAAGAAGCTGAGCATTCACACAAAGAATGTAGGCCTGTACGCGCCATTTTGCGCCATGTTGGCCACATCAAACATCCTGAGACCACCGGCCCCCTTTTTTACAATCTCAATTGTCAATTCGATATACATTGCGAAGTTGATCCGTTTCTCTGTCACGGCGCTTCATAAAAGCTACCCGTGGACACAGAACAGTCGTATACTGTTGTTAAGTATATTAGGGGGTAAACACTGGGCCGGCCATCGCTGTAATCAGTGGGTAGAGTTTTTAACTGATTTCTAGATACATGCTGTTTTTACAACAATCGTATCGAACTTTTTTTTTGGGCACTTCTCAATAGGTACTTCTCATCTATCAGTTTATGCTGATATTTACTGATTTTCTACGTAACTGTTATATAGCTTAACTAAGAAGTAAGAGAACGGTAAACAAAAAAGTTTTAGTTTGATCGAGAGTTACAAAAAAGAGTTATGTGTTATGGAACGCACATTATCCCGTCTCGTGAATAACTAATTTCTTCCTAGGATAAATTATAATCATGGAAACAGAACAAAAATGTTGATTATATATGTTATACTAGACAAAAATCTTAACGTATACTATGTATATTAAAACTTTAAGTTATTCTATGGAAGTACACGAATGCAAAGCTCTATCCATATTGTATCGTTTTGACGTGTTATCAAAAGCATTATGGTTGTACCGAGCAGGATAGAGCTCAATATAAAGTGACATTGCCAGTGCTATCGGAAACGCTAAGTGTTGTGACTACAAGTTACTAGTGTACAAAGAAGTGGCTAGTGCGATTGGAACGTGGTACAGTGTGGTCACAAGTTGACTAGTACTAGTGGAGTTGGAACGGTATGAGCAAGAAAACTTTGTGTGGAAACGAAGAGAGATGGCATTCAGGAGATAGTAATTGAAATTTATAACATATTTTAAATTTGTGGTTTCACTCTAATTGCGACCATGCAATATTTAGCAATACGTTACATACAGATGTTGTTACATATGTCAGTTTTTAATACGGCGCAATGCTTTTTCTAACCGAAAGTTGTTGGTTAGCGAAAGTGTTGCTATATTTAAATGAATGTTGTAACTCTATAAAATGTTAAATTATTTAGCATTAAATATTGGTATTTGATGATTCGCCATGGTCTACGGTTCGCATATGAGGTGTATTGTGCCATTTGATTTATAATAGTTTTAATGTAGACGGTTTTTTTAATGCTTTAATTGTTGAAATCGTATTGGAATCCCTAATCTAAATTTTCACTTGTCCTAAAGCTATATCGCCTGAGTTTTTGAAACGTAAGTGTTTTTGCTATACAACCTAAAAGCAGGTTATGGGAAACTTATAAATATGTCTGAATCAGGTGGAAATTTTAGAACAATTGATTATTCGGACAAACGATGGATTAGGACAATCGTTATTAGGGATTCCCAGAGACACTCTCAAATAATCTCGTGATCTTTGTTACTATAGGACGTTAAATTTAAAATAAAAGTATTCAAATTACTTTTTTACGAGCAAATTTTAAGGGACTCTATATAACATTTAATGGTAGTTCGAATGTTTGCTTTTTACTTCCATGACCTTGTTTTAGATATTTTAACTGCATCGTTGCTGTTTTCGAACGGTTGGATCTGTTTAAAATCTCACTATTATAATATAATTAGATTTTTAACTGTCCGTAATGACAGTATTATTGTTATCGTTATTTGAATTAACATTTTTCTAAAGTTGACATATCTTTGATGTTGAAATTTCAGTTTGTCAGTACACTGTCAATGTTATTGACAGTAATAATTGACAGTGTCTGGAGTGTGCGCTCGATATAGATAGGGTTTTGCTTACGCCGCCTGCTGAACTATAGTGCCCGGCCGTTAGCAAGTCAATCCTGACACCTATCATTTCAGTACAAATTATAACATATTCTTGGGTTTGAGGTTATAATTTGTACTGAAATGATAGGTGTCAGGATTGACTTCTTATCGGCCGGGCACTATAATGAATTCATTTGCACAATATCTTTACAATCATTTGCATAGCTACATTGCATATCAAGGCACAAAAGCAATACTTGTAAAATGTCTAGTTTTATAATGTATTTTTTTTATTAGTCGCTATGCAAATTTAATGTTATTTATTCTTCTATAATAGCATATTATAGTAGTTATATAAATGCTTTACGTCATTAACATGCAATCAAATCATCAATGGTTTGATGACTGCCATATCGAAATTTGTAGAGCACTGCCATTAGACGTTTTCTATTAGGTTACGGTGCGAATTAAAAAAGAGATTGTCTTATAACGCTTGTCATGCCTACTTTAATTTTTTTTGATTTTTTGTACACGTAGATTTATTTAAAATACGGGTATAGGTTACCGCTTTAGGTGACGATATAACGCAGCGTATTCGTTATCATGTAATTTTTTTAACATAACGTTAGAAGTAACGTTATAACTTTAACATAAGAATCTAAGCTGTTCATGGAACGAATCGTTCCTAAAGTACAAGTCGTCAATAATATTGTCTATGCAATATTAATGGCGACTTGCTTTTTTTTTAGAATGAAAGAAGTAATGTCACTTAACAACTTTTTAAATGTTATTATAAGATCGCCGATAGATTACGTCGTAGACTTAAAGTGGCAGTTTACATCACAATCGATAAATCTAATCGATATGCCATCAGTAAGGACTTGCCAAGCTCGAGTGAGATACACATATCGCTGATGCTTGGTAAGTGAAAGGGACACGATATTCGTAAGGTTGGTTCGACTGAAGGGTTTACTCGAGGCAAGATGCCAATCTAATTCGGCATTAGTATAATTTATAATCTATAATGATTAATGATTATATATAAATTATTATAATAGATGGCAGCACAGATAAGTAAGAAATTACGTTCTTGTATCCGATTTACACCGGAAGTGTATAGCAAACTTTTTAAGTACCGTCAAACCGAACGGACAGTGGCGTGCAAGTATAGCGTGTAAACTACTTGTGCTTGCCACTGTCCTCGTGTAAATCGGACTTTAAGAATAAACTTTGCTGTTGTTTGGTTGGGATACGATCCGATCTTAAAGTCGTGTTGAAGTTTTTATTAAATGTTTGTCCCACATCGTGTACTACACGTGTCAGTTTCAAGTATAAATGTAAAATATTAATATTAAGATTTACTGTTAAAAAATTGATCGAGCATTTCATGATTTCAGTACGAATAAAAGGGTTCTAGTCTTCGATTTTTTTGTTCTTTTAAAATCTCATTCCGTTATTAAAAAAATGACCAACTGTTTTTGTATATTTATATAATAGGATTATAACCGGGATTAGCGGTAGGTGACTGTCGCAGCCGCCCCTTGGACTCTACAAAAAAAAAAACAAAAAAAATAGATATTTATATGTAGTGTTCGAAATTTAAAATTTTCCAATTGGCATGATAGAGGGCTCAATTGTGTCGATTTTGATGATTTTAGATTTTATTGTGTCTATGATTTGACATTACTTTAGTCGAATTATTGACGCGACTGAGCAGGATCAAAATTTTAAACTACAGTAAAATACCTACGTTTACCCGTCCGAAACAGAGATATGTGTAATGTCTTTTGTTTTGGAAGGTTGTGATGGTTCATGTAACTCCTTAGGGTTGTAGGGACCATCTCAAGTAGGTCTCCGTTCGGATACATTCGTCCTCCATCGTGCGGCTCTTCGAGAAACTGCCGCTAACCCGCTCTTGTATTGTTATTCCGCGTACATTTAAAAATATAATATCTATCGTATTGTAAGTAAATGTATTAAGTGTTTAAATTATACTAAGAATTGTATTTTAAATGTTTTTAAATATTAACAGTCTCTGGGATCTTTTTTTCGCTATAAATATGAAGAGACTTAACATATAAATTTTTATTTCCTTAAGGCTAACTAAAATATCAATGTTTAGCGTATAAGCATACCTAAAAATATTTAAATATAAACCAAAGTTTATGTGAAATTAATGAGAAAATTGTAATAAATGTAATAATCAAATGTACTGCGTTTTGCTTTGAACTTTAAATTCACACCCACACACACAAACAAGTCTTTGACATTGTCAGAGGGGCCGTATTACAATTATACCGTATTGTCAACGTTATGATAGCTCTTATTTACTTGACAGTTATGGCGGCCTAGTTAAAAACAATGCCATAACAGAGGGGCTATTGCCTAACGCACTCGCAATCTCAGTCGGCTTCAAAGTGAAACAATGGTTTTCATTTTGTATGCAGACAAGCCTTCGATTTTCAAAATGAAAACGATTGGTATTGCGGGTGCGTTAGGCAATAGCCCCTCTGGTCAAATACGATTTGTATTTTCCAGTGGCGCAGTGCACAATCGGTAAACATAATAAATTTGTTGCAAAAAGAACAAAAATGCGTTGGCAACCCTGAACTAAACTGGCTAAGATGGAATGCGTCTGCTAGTAATTGCATCGATTATATAATGAACTAGTGGTGGCCCGCGACTTCGTACGCGTAGAATTACTTGCCCGCTACTCTTTCTCCCCATTGGGGGTCGATTTTCGGAAACTCCTTTCTTAGTGCACCCAATATGGACCGTCTGGAGTCCATATTGGCTCATATAAAATTTGTAGTCCGAATGCATTGTTACTCATAAATCATTGCAACTCATAAAGTCTTTTTTTCTCAAACGATTTTTATAAAATGAACCTAATAACCTTACAAGTAACAATACATTCAGACAAAAAATAAGCTTTGGTGACCCCCCCTCAATCCCCCTATTATAGGATAAAGAAAAGAAAAACTCAACGTAAATTAATTTATTGTACAAATAATTATCCCAATATTCTTAACTTTAATCTTAAAATTAAATAAATATGTATTCAATTTTAGGACAGGAACGACGTATCTCAGTAAAACACCAAGTAGCATAAACGGTCATTAGCACTAAAGCCCCATTAGGACACCTGTCGCTTTCTTATTTGCTTAGGAGGAGGTGGACCTATTTCTAATTTTCTAAAAAGGGACCACCTGAGAAAAACCAAGGTTTAGGGGTAGGTTTATCTCAGGGGTGGTCCCATTTTTCTTATAAATAAGTTTCTGTCAAAAAATTCGTTTTTGGGACAAGCTTTTATTGCCGACTGTAAATTTTTTTGCACAGTCGTCATCTACTTGTCAAGACGATTCCAACAAGCCCCAACATCGGGTTTATCATGTTTAATTTAGGAGTTCTTATGGCTACCCTAAGTCTCCATCATCAGACCAGCTCGATGGTACTATATTATTGTATTGTCATCAGAACTAAAGGCGTATGCAAATTTTCAGCTTCATCGGAAACCGGGAAGTGGGTCAAATTTAACTTGCAAGATTTGACCCTTACATACATACATACATACATTGCAAGTTAAATAAAAGCTTTTAAAAAATAATCATTAAGAAGATTATGACGCTAAAAATTCCGTAAAAAAAATGCAAAAACGTTTCTCTCCCCTTAAATCTAGTGTGATTTTTACAATTTCAACATGATCCAATTGTTTAAAAGTCTCATCCACTTGGTGTTTACCACAAATACTGCAGGACGCAACTGTACGTTAGAGTGAGATAAAAAAACACCGTGCTCTCTTTAACATATAGTTGCGTCCCACAGTGTTTGTGGCAAACACCAAGCACGTGGATGCACACTTAGAGGTTGCCAGTGAAGAATATTGTAATCCCACCTCAAGTTATTAAATATCATAATTTACTCTGCAGTTATTCACAATAATTCTTGTACAATGACTAAAATGCTATATCATCGTAAAAAAAGGTTAAAGTAGCCTAATTTTTAACTGACTTCAAAAAAAGATCACTGAAAAGTATAAAATAAAATAAATGTTTATGTAAAAGCACAAACGCACAAAGGTAATAAGGCCTGCCCAACGGGGATCGGCGTCCCACAATATTTTAAACAAAAGCCGACTTCAGTTGGACTGACCTATTATTTTTGCATTTTTGAAAGCGTTTTTTGTTTTTTGAAACATTAACTTTATTAGTATTCATCTCTGTTACTTGTGTATGGAATGCAAAAGTGAGGGCGCTGTCAGAGACGAAATTGGCAACATGGCCCACCCTTTTATTCATAAACATGCGGTGGTTGCCACATGAATAGTTCTACCTGTCACGCTTAAAACTATTGAATGTGTTGGGAGAGGTAAAAAATCCGAACTTGATACAGCACGATAGTTCCTTTTTGAAAGGCAAAGTCGAAGCAAATAGATAAAGAGCAAGACCTAGGTTTAGTTACTTGACTATAGTTTCCGGCCATAAAGAAGTCAATCCTGACACCTGTCATTTCAGTACAAATTATAACCTCAAAGCCAAGAATAGGTTATAAATTGTACTGCGATGACAGCTGTCAGGATTGACTTCTAAACGGCCGCGCACTATAGGCCAGTATCGTGTCGTATCAAGTGAAAAATCTGGCAAGCATAGAGAAAAGTAGAAAGTACTCCACCGAAAAGAGCGTAGGTATTTCTTAAATAAAACGATGACATATCACTACGTCAAACTGCTTTTTGCAAGTCTATAAGAAAAACTTCTTTATGCGACGACTCAACTAGCAACCCTGAATATTAAGCTGGCAGCACTTAAGACAAAGATGGCCGGGCCGACGGCAATGGCGGAGTTTGGAGTGACAAGAGCCTGCGTCAGGTTATGGGCCTGTTCTTTCGGCTCGTCTAATACGATGGCGTAGTCGCTGTAGGCGTGGGTTACTGCAGTGCGGATGCTAGCTGCGAATAAATAATAATAATTAATATCAGAGACATACTCTCACAAATTTACCTAATTCTAGCAAACTGTAGGCTACGAATATGTTTTTTTTTTATGGCATAGAGAAGACAAACGAGCACACAGGCCACCTGATGGTAAGTGGAAAATGTGACCCATAGACATTCGCATTCACAAGACAGCAATGCAATCCTAAGACTGCAAATGCGTTGCCAACCCTGAGGACTAAGTGGAATGCCTCTATGCTAGTCATTTCACCGGCTGTCCTATCCCCAAACCGGAACACAACAATGCGAACACTGCTGTTTGGCGGTAGGTTAATGGATAAGATGGTGGTAGCGATCCGGACGGACCCTGCACAACCAACTGTGTACTAGACATCGATAAACATACAGAGAAATAACAAATAACGACCATGGCGCTGACACTTTCATAACCAGAACTAGATGGCGCCCGTGGGCAGACGCTTACCTCCAGGGTCCGTAGCGAAATGAAGCACGGACGAAGGCTTGCTCCAACCAAAGCTGAAAAAGAGAATACCATTTTAAATTGCATTTCTAGTATATAATAGTTTAGTATTTCTAAAAATATTACACGCTGTGAGAGAAATCTCCCGATATCAATGAGAAAAAGTTTGTTAGAACATTATGAAACTATTTTTTTTAAGAAATGATGATATATCACCTGTTTCGCGAAGTAACTAACGCTTCGTAGACGGTAGATGGCGTTAGCCCTCTCACTGTGTAAGTCGCGCTGTGAATAGGCCCTGAAATACATATTTTTAAATTCATAATAGTGATAATTAAACAACAATGCTCCCTAACGGTAGGTTAGGATGGGTTGACCCCTTACCATCAGTAGCGTCTCCTGGAACCACGATCTTACTCCAGCGGTTGGCAGGCGCTTGCGTCGTGAAGCTGTCAGATTCGGCTGACGTCAGGCGGCCGTAGTACGGACGCAGCCACAGATTGTAATCTGTACAGGTAATGTAAGGTAACACGTGACTTGTTGAGCTTGCTCGCGGCGGGTACGGTCAAGCCACGCATACATGCAAGTCGCGCCATCTTTGTTTGTAAATAAAGTACTGTATGTAGTGTGTTATTTACCTAAGATATTGGAGTACGAGTCGACTTCCCAGATGAGGGTAAACCCGGTAGAGGTCGCTTTATTCAGCACCGGGTCTACCTTGAACGAGGCTATGTTCGGAACTCCTGGAAAAAAAAGTGACTTATGTTTTGCTTTGAAATTGATGACCCTGGTATGAAGGGGTCAAAAATGCAATACTGCTAGTGATTAATTAAATTTCGCCTCAAGTTTTACCGCCATCGTTACGAAGCAATTTCTGAATCATCATAACAATTTTATTGTGACTCCCGCTTGAACTAAACTTTATAAAATAAAAGCGTCAAATATTTCCCTCTTTCAATACTTGCAAACGTTTTTCATTACCTAACCTAGAGACTCATTCCTTAGAAGCACGAGCTGGCTGGAACTCTAGTAAAACAATATTGCTTTTGACATGTTATCGTATCGTATCGTAACTGACACGTAAGTTTGTATGCATTTACATACCTAGTTAGTGAGCATCAGTTTCTACCGGACGTTGAAGCGAACCGAGACGCAGCAAACTATAGATTTCTTATAGGTTTCAGGTTTACTTTATCAATTTCTGTATTTTTTCAGGCGCAGTTTTTTCAAACATAAGGTAAATGGTAAATTTTCATCTAAAGTCGAGTCCAGAATTAGGCGAACTAACCTGACAGCCGAAAATGTTGCCACACAGGAAAAAATAAATAGTGATAGGTTTATGTCGACGCAAATATGTCGATATAACCTTGTGCCTTCTATAAATCTGATTCTATTTATATTTTATCAAGTAATTGACGTCGCCACTTTCACACTCGTACATTGTATACTTGCCAAATAGGGACGAACTACGGATTTTTTATGATAACTACGATCTGAAGGATTTACGGTTAAAGCAGATATTTACGGTACTTACTCCTCAAATTAGGAATAAAATACAAAAATAACGCTTTTATTACAACAGGCCATTGTGATCCTTTTAGATGGCTTCTGTCGGGCTAGTACGGTACATTTTATGTACCATACATATGTATAGCATTCATCCCTTTCTTTCTGGAAAATATGAAAGTGCGATAGAGACAAACGCTATTTATCGTCGATGATAATTCCAAATCCGTTATGGTAGCTATCGATATTGACAGCACTAGCCAAACTGTGGCAACATTAGTGTACCATGAACTGTCAAGTTATTTCGCCTAATTCTGGACTCGACTTTAGTTTAGCAGAGGCGGGATGCGCTAACCTGTAAGCTTGAAAGAGATGTCCTCCATTCCGAGCGCGTTTTCGGCCCGGAAGGTGTAGTTTCCGAGATCATGCGCACGCACACGCCGGAAGATCAGCTGGTGCACGTTGCCTTGGACCATTACCACCACCCTGGAACACGTAAGAAACTTAAGAGACGCTCCTACGTCTGTAAAGCGCATTTGGTATTATATATTTGGAAGCCGTGTGGTTGCCGCCTTAGAATAGTGGCACTCCATGTCTTCCCGTGGAAGTAAGAGACCAAGGGAATAAAGGCTTGTAGTTTTGTTAGGCGATGGGCTTGCAATCTGTCAAGCCTGATTGTGAAAAATGTGGTTACAGAATTAACAGCAAGTTTTTAAAGTTGTCGCTGCTTCTGTAGCTCTACCTACTCTGGGAATGAAGGTGTGAGTGTATATATTATATATGTATGGAACACGCAAGAAATTTGAAAGAAGGTCTCACGACTGAAAAGCGCGTTTGGTATTTGGAATTTGACTTGAATTTCATATGAGTTGGTGCTAAAAATGTGCGCTCTCAAGCTGACCCTCGTGCTAAAGCGTTTATTCCGTCTCTCCTACCAAAAAAGGTTCTATTTTCGTGGAAGGTTGCCGTGTCCACCCGGTTCCCAAAAATAGCGATCACGTTCTTACTCTGTAAGGTGAGGGAGTTGGTAATTGGTGCTCGCATCATAGCATATGCATACCCTGAGCGACCGGCAGTACAGTTTCCATCAAGGTCGCTCAGCTGGTGATCTCGTGTATACCTCACAGCGTTGGGCAGAGGCCGATAAGAGTACCTAAAGGCGAGTTTCTTGACGTGTTTAGCCTAGTTGATAGTGATCTTCGCTACGGAGTCAGCGGCCCCGGTTCGTTCCCGGTGGACAAATATTTATTCCAGGGTCACGGATGTTTTCTACTTGTTTAAGTATGTAATTCTCTACATAACTATGTTTATATTGTGTACCGATAGTTCAAGCCTAGAGCTTAGTTTGGGACTAGGTCGATTTGTGTGAAGTTGTCTCCTGATAAATGTTATCTAAATATGTAAACGAAGAAACTGACTGACATGTCAACGTACAGTCTAAACAGCTGGGTAAGTATGTAGATTCCAAATTTGGCACGTACAGTCACGATCTTTAATTTGGTACCCACCTTAGGTCCAAAGTCAATCTGACATTCTACAACAATAAGGAGTTTCCTAAAAGATACAAGTGACGTGACATCTCTAGTGACATTGACGACTTCAAGCATATTTTTCTTGAAATGGGTCCCAAATTAACGATCGTGACCGTACGTTCCTTATGACTCTTATGAGGTCTAGGGTTGCACTAAGAAATGATTATCCGGAAATCGACGATCGATCGAAGAAAAAGGGGGAAGTAGCGGGAATTAGAATTACAATATAGCTAATTGTATGCGTACGAAGTTGCGATTGTCATCTAGTTGGTCATAGTTACCGGTCGTCTGTATGTACGCTGTGTCCGTCCCGGTACCAGGCGGTGCGCGCGGGCGGCGCGGCGAACTCGACGCGCGCCTCGAGCGCCGCGCGCAACCCCACCGCCGTGTGCACGAAGCTGCGCACAGCCGAGACCACGGGTGCATCTGTCACGTTTTTTTTTCTTAATTTATGGCTTTCACTGCTTGGTTTAAGACTACGCCGAGCGTACGCCGGGTGTACAGTGGCGCCCTCGTTACTTTTACTGTGTTTTCTAATAAACTAAAGTATTTTCTTGAAATTGGACGAAATTTGTTTGTAAAGGGTGTTTTTTTTAGAGGTATAGAACTTTAAGTTGGCAACACTTTTTTAACTGGCGGCAAATTTGTCAGCTGTCAAGTGATTTATGTTTAGTTTGGTTTGGCATTTCAACATGAATAAACTGACGCCTGAACAACGCTTCCAAATTGTGCAAATTTATTTTGAAAATCATGGATCTGTTCGAAAGACATATCGCTTACTTCGTAAGCGAATTTTGTTTAGCAATGAAGCTCACTTTTGGTTGAATGGATACGTCAATAAACAAAACTGCCGGATTTGGAGTGATGATAATCCTCAAGCGTATGTTGAGACACCGTTACATCCAGAAAAACTGACTGTTTGGTGTGCTTTATGGGCTGGTGGAATAATTGGTCCGTACTTCTTTAAAAACGTTGCTGGCCAGAACGTTACAGTCAATGGTGACCGCTATAGGGCCATGATTACTGACTTTCTCGTTCAACAATTGAACAATCATGATGTGCAGGAGCTGTGGTTTCAACAAGACGGGGCAACATGCCACACAGCTCGTGCCACAATTAATTTATTGAAGGAAACGTTTGGTGATCGCATTGTTTCACGTTTCGGACCCGTGAATTGGCCTGCAAGATCGTGCGATTTAACGCCACTTGACTATTTTCTGTAGGGATATGTGAAATCGCTAGTCTACGCCGATAAGCCCGAAACCATTGACCACTTGGAGGACAACATTCGCCGCGTTCTTGCCGATATACGGCCACAAATGTTGGAAAAAGTAATCGAAAATTGGTCCTCCAGATTAGACTACGTCCGAGCCAGCCGTGGCGGTCATATGCCAGAAATCATATTTAAATTATAATGCCAGAAAATTGTCTATCGAATAAAGTTAATTTCATGTCAATTTAAAAAGAACATCTTTGTTTTATTCCATTTCAAAGTTCTATACCTCTAAAAAAAACACCCTTTACTACAAATGAAAACACAACTTATAGGGTATATCATATAGTTTAATAACAATTCATCTTCGAGTCATTAACTTAACGAAAAAAAGTGGCCACCTTTTCCCGTTAAGCTGACTACTCAAAGGGTAATTGTTATTAAAGTTTGTTACGTATCCCATAAATTGTGTTTATACTTGCGCTACAAACACATTTTGTTTGGTTCCAAGGAAATTCTTTAGTTAATTAGAAAACCCAATAATAGTAATGAGGGCGCCACTGGACGCTCGGCGTTTGCTCGGCGCAGTCTTAACAAAGTATCGAGTTTATTAGAGGAACAAGTCCATGGATATCACGTGAGGACAATTGTTCGGTTAATAAGTATTTACTCTGGTGGTCGCTAATATAGCTAGCTAGCCTGCACTGCTGCGCTGGAACAGAGGCAGGATGCCGACATGTTTGCCGACAGCTGGAGCTCGTTATTGTGTAAAATAAGCTGCTAAGTATTGTGATTTGTTTACTTAGTTCATTCCTGTAAATTTAAGTTAGTACCTACCTATTTAATTTAGCATTGTAAGCGACTTGGTATTCAACAAACTGCACATACATACAATAAACATAAACGGTACGCTGTATTTTCATGAAAAAATACATAAATAAGCTCCACGCGCTTATGTCTAGTTCATGTTAACATCTGTAGTCGCGCCGTTATAAGAGGCCCAATTTGACAGCTGTATCAACGTAGTACGAAATGGACAGGAAATATAGCCGGCGTTCCTCTTTACGGGTTAAAAAAGGTTTAAAAAATACATGCTTAAACTAAACTTTCTTTGCCATCTGTGCCAACAGTCAACATATGCTTATCAAGGCCTAAAAATTATTTATTGATTTGACCCAACTAAATTAAATTACAGATTCAATAGCCGTCACTAGATGTCGCTACTAGACAAACAGCTGTGGCAACAACCGTGTCACCACAGCCACTACTAGATGTCGCTACTGACCATGTATAATAACTGTGATGCTGGCGGTCACCGCGTCCCCGACGCCGTTCATAGCGGTGCACTGAAACACACCGGCTAGCAGACGGTGCTCGGCCTTGAACCTGATGCGGTGCCGGTGCTCCAGCAGCGCCAGTGGCTGCCCCTGGGGACAAATCAGTAGGGGGGGCTCCATTAATTACGTTAGGCGATTTTGGTGATTTTTGGATCGCCACACCCCTCCTGGTGAGATGTCGTGAGATTTGGCACAACCCCCTCCTAAGATTAGGTGAGATTCGGCTGGACCCCTTTCCCCCCCTGAAAGCCTTACGTAGTTAATGGACGCCCCCTAGTATGTTTTGGGCTAGTGGCAGTGGACCTAGTAGTTTTAGGGCTGTGGATTATTTTTTCTATGTACCTATTTACATTATGTGCGATATATTATACAAAGGTATATTGATATGGATTTAGTGTGTGTTTATAATATATTTGAATTTATATGTACTTCGTTTGTAAGGGTAAAAACGGGACCCTATTACTAAGACTAACCTGTGAGTCCGTCTGTCTGTCACCAGGCTGAACCGTGATAGCTACACAGTTGAAATTCTTACAGATGATGTATTTCTGTTGCTGCTATAACAACAAATACTAAAAACAGAATACAACAAATGTATAAGTATACAACTATCGTGATTTTTTTGACGTTATTAATAAGGGTATAGTCTCTAATGTCGTTTAGATAATGGTACGGAACCCTTTGTGTGCGCTCGCACTTAACCGTTTTTTTTATATTTTCATGTACATTTTATTTCTAAATAGTAAGTACTTTAGATGTTTGATATCATTTAGTTTGACTTAGATTTTGCATAGTAAGCAGTAAGCACCTATTTGTATTTGGTCAGAAATATATCTGTTTAATTTAAAGTGATAAAAGGAATAGTAAAGTTGTTTCATATTTTGAGTTTTTGTGTTTGTCACTGTTCAATTAAAACATAATTATAAGACCGATAACCGTACGTTGGTTATCTTATCAATCCTATATAAAAAAAATAACTATGATCTACGTCATTACATTTTTTTTCCAGCTAACAACGGGCTCTGGCATCCCAACGGGGTCACATCCGATGTCCACGTATTCTCCCTTCCTCACTTCCAGAAACCCATCCTCAGGGATAGTGGTGATAATAGGAGAATCTGGAAAAGAGGGAAAAAATCTATCAGTATTGTAGGACCTTGCAAATGAACATGAAAACGATGGTTTCTATCAGACACTAGATGGCGCTAGGTCAACAGAATACTAGCGACATCTATTTGTCAAGTAGAAGATCACTTTTTCAGATGAAATTTAAAGTTATAGAAATTTATGAATATCCTTTTAAAGGACATATATAAATTGTGGAGAAGAGGAAACTGTAGCTAACGGCTTAGCTTGCCGTGTCATTAAGACATCACAAAAACAGGAAGACAATCTACTTTTATTTTCTGAAAAATATGTAGATATATATAGATAGATTATATATCTTTAAACAAAATGATTTAAGTACCCCACCCGGTGTAGGTGTCATTATAAACATCATCGCAAGTATCGCAACTGTAAAAATACAACATACTAACTAACGCCATCTAGTATCGAGTACTCTTACAAGCGAAAAAAATTGCAATTGCAATTGAAATTATTTTTTTTGTTTTTAAATTAATTATTATTTTCGTGAACTGCCATAACGAATTATACCCACTTAAATTCCTTAAGCCCTCCCGGCCCCAGATTGTATGGATAAAAACAAAACAAGCGTAAAAAACAAAGGTTTTCATTATAAGTAAAAAAAAAACAATTGTAAAAACCTGCATTAGGACAAACAATGATTATGCCACTCGATATTAGTAAAACCGATAGAAAGATATGCTTAAAGATTGGCCAGAAAAGTGGGTTTTGCGCGCTGTTAATAATTTATTTTTAGAAACTATTAGTTGTTAAACAAAACGACTGTGCTATACCATACGGACGGACAAAGACTCACAAAAGGAAACTATAAACACCTTGTTTCACTACTGGAACCATGAAAATAGAGTTTAAACAAGACGTTTCCGGCATTATACGTCGTAAGAGTGAAGTATACTCACACTGCACTTCGATCGAGTGCATCTGCATGATTGGACCCCAAGGATGTGGCCGTGTCACCTGAAAACCAAACGGAGTTCGTTCATATGACCAAAAATACGTTTGACAAACTGTCATTAAAATAAATAAATATAAGGGGACAATCTTACACCAATTCGCTCATTCCCGAAATACCAGTATTTTAAAATACCTGATTCTCAATATATCGGAATCCCAAAACTAAACATACAAATTAGGGTATTATTTATTATATTTACCCAACATTTCGAATCTGGTTTTCTGAGAACCTGGTAAAAAGAGTAGTTTGGTATTTTGAAATACTGGTATTTTGGGAATGAGCGCACCAATTGACCTAGTCCCAAACTAAGCTCTAGGCTTGTACTATGGGTACTAGACAACGATATAAATACTTATATGGAGAAATATATACTTAAATACATAGAAAATATCCATGACTCAGGAACAAAGCGCTCATCACACAAATATCTGCCCTTACCGGGATTCGAACCCAGGACCACTAGCTTCGTAGGCAGGGTCACTACCCACTAGGCCAGCGCGTCGTCGTTGCATTGTAAGTGCAAACCTTTATTTTACACACACATAAGGATTTGTGCTTAAACCACTACATATTACATACATATGGATTCTTTAAATAAGTAAGGTAAGGTTAGACTTTTGACCACTTTTTTAGGGTTCCGTAGTCAAACTAGGAACCCTTATAGCACAGTCTATAAACCAATACAGTCGTTCGACGAAGCCGTCTAGACAGGGCAATCGTGCGGGGTGTGAGGGGCGAGGGGCGGGTAGGGCGAGCCCGAGCTGCATACGTCGCCATTGTTAGTAGCTCGGGACATATCTTTCAGGGCTACTGCGTGTCGTGTGTTGTATTTTGATGTGTTTAGAATAAAAAATGGTGTATACGACATGTGCTGTGCGAGAATGCAATTCATCATCTCGCACAAATAAAGATCTGCGATATTATCAATTTCCACACTCAGAAGAAAGGTAAATATATTATTTTATAGTGCTTAATTTACAACATTTTTGTCATGTCATGCCAACGTAAACAACATGGCGGATGTAAAAGCGTGACGCCTGCCGCCTGCCAGCAAAAATTTAAACTTTTCTCAAACAAAAAAATTACATCCATTTTCAAATTTAAAATGGCGGACATGACTTTTATAAAAATAATAATGGGGGTGCTGATTACGAAAAAGATATCCATGTTGAAATCAAAGATGGCGGACGTTATTTTTTCTTAAAAATCGATATGGGTGTCATCTTCGAGGTTCCTCGGGGTGCCGATTACGAAAATGACATTATTTTTGGAATCCAAGATGGCGGACGTACCTTTTTTTTTAATATAGGTAATGATATGGGTGTCATTTTTAGGTTTCTCGGGGTGCGGATTACGAAAATGACATTATTTTTGGAATCCAAGATGGCGGACGTTTTTTTTTAAATATAGTGATATGGGTGTCATTTTCGAGGTCCCTCGGGGTGCTGATTACGAAAATGACATCCATATTGAAATCCAAGATGGTGAACATAAATTCTTTAAACAAAATTGTATGGGTGTTTGAATCTAAAATCATACCTAAGTTATTTATAGCGGAACAAAGAAACGTACATACATACTTTAAACCTAAAACCATTACCCTCTTTTTTTGGGCAGTTGTGTAGTTTGTGACAACCCTAGGTAATTACTGTGGCCTTGTGCGGCGTCGGCATTTACGCAAACATCAAAGGCGTCGGCCCACTGTTAGTTACTCTTTACACTGTGCTTATAGTTTCGCCATGTCCGTCCGTCCGTCCGTCCCCAGTCTAGCTCAGAGACTCGTAGTACTAGAAAGCTGTAATTTGGCATGAATATACATATTAGTCACGCCAACAAAGTGGTAAAATAAAATTTTGAAAAATATTTTTTTTTAATGCACCTCCCCTACACGTAACGTGGGGATGCCTTTTTTTTTTCTTGCCTACCCCATAGTGTGGGGTGTCGTTGGATAGGTCTTTTAAAAATATTGCGGGTTTATGAAAACAATTTTTCGATTAAGGGATCCGTTTATGAAATATTAAGCTTTAAAGCGCTATTTTTTGTTAGAGTCAAGTGTCCCCCCCCCCCTACAGCCAAAACTACAAATACTAAAAATCTGAAAAATATCTTTAACAAAAGCGCATATAACGAATTTTAAAGGAAAACTATCACGGCTATGTAGACATGATTAGTTCCTGAGATACAGGCGACTAAAGTGTTTATACCTATCAAAATCGCCTATGATAACTTTGATAGAAAAATTTGTTAACGGGGCGTGCAGGACGCGCGGGGGGAGTCAAACTGTCCAAGCAACAAATCGAGCGACAGCCGCGCTCATAAGCGCGAGCGCCTAGGTGCTGTTTGGACGTGCCCCGGAATGCTACCTACAAGTTTGCGATTTGCGATCTGAAAGTTTACAAATTTTCGATTAGATTATTGATTTGAGTTGAGTAGGTACCTATCGTTTGGAAAACTTAAAATTAAATTTACTGGACCTTGTTTTTTTTTCAATTTCTATTAATTACTATATGAAAGATTTAACTTTTATTGTAATTTAAAGTCGGTTTGAAGCAGTTTAGATACCTAACTACCTACATAGGTATACTGATCTCACACTTAAAAGCTTGGCTCTTGTTTGAGATATTATATACGAATTTATAAGAAAAAGAATCATTACTAAGTAGACTTAATTAGTTCCTGAGATACAGGCGACTAGGCGACTAGGTAACGGGTTTATACCTACTAAAAATCATCTAAGACAGCGCCAAATAACTTTAAATAGAATATTGGTTCATACAATGTTGATTTTTGAGATAGGTTTTTGTGTTTGTCGTTACGGCTTCGGAACCCTATACTGAGCTTGGTCCGACATGCTCTTGCCCGGTTTTTTTAAAAGAATTCGGAGCGAATAGCGGAATTTAAGTTTAAAATGAAATACTTTGTCAAATCATGATTTGGTAAAGCAAATATGAACGAAAAAACATATGTTATGATTACAGAACAGATATTTAGAAACCTAAAGTACTCGTCAGCAAGAAAAAATGAGCCGATAAACAATCTAAAAACAATGAAGTCTTAAAAGATTTCCTGAGGACTCATAATGAAATTCCATGTAAATTTCAAGTTCTTTGTCTTACATCCTTGTTGTATGAGTCACCGGTTAAATTACACCCTTTAACGGTTACTGCCGGAAGGGTTAATTGTTGTACATCGTTTGGTTAATTAATTAAGGGCCACCCTGTATTAGATTCCAAGGACCTAGGTCAGGTTTAATTAATTTTATAATGTGACAAATTTTATATTTTTGAATTGATACAAGTATCGATGTTTCTTGAATTCGAACGTAAACTTCACTACATAGTATAAAGCAAAGTCGCTTCCCGCTGTCTGTCTGTCCCTATGTATGCTTAAATCTTCAAAACTACGCAACGGATTTTGAGAGGTACGCAGAGACTACTTCTTTCCACCTGCTACGATCCTGACAAATCTCTTTCGCGTCTTTCACATTCATACATCGAGTCATGAACGCACGTCGGTTTCGGGTACTTAAGATTCGGCCCTTTTCCAGTATTTCTTCGATTTGATTCGAAAAATTACGCGGCGGGGGCTCTTCCGAACCTCCCAGTCACTTACGCTCTGTATAATTCTTCCGTCAATCTTTTTTCATTCATCCTTTCCAAATGACCGATCCATCGAAGCATGCACTTTTTAATCTTAGTCACTACGTCTTCTTTTAGTTCACATTTCATTTGGCGCCCTCTTTACTAGGCATTATTACGTTTTTAAATCCAAATAAATTGAAACAATAAGGACGCTGTTTGATTGTGACGTCACAAGATAGTACTTAATCCCTATAAATTCCATAGTACTTAACGGAGCGTTTTTGATGTTTCATAAAAAGAAGCTGATTTGACTTTTGTCAAATACCGTATTGCACATACGTCCTTTTTATTTAGGCCAGTATAAGGGTTCCTAGTAAGACTTCAGAGCCCTAAAATGAGTCAGGTTACAAGTAAAAAAAAAATGTTCCATTTTTTTTCTACTTTTCAAATAAGAAACATAGTTGCGAGTAAACATCCTTCTATTGCCGCCTAACTTTTTAATTGGCCGCTAATGACCAGAGACAAAGATGGCCGCTCAAAAGAGTTGTACAATTGATTAATTGCTGATAATTGGGCCGGCTACAAACAAACTGACCAGCGGAAGGGAGGAACGAAGCTAGAAAAATATCGACATCGATAGTTTTTATTAAAACAACATTAAACACGAGTGTTAGGTTTCTAGAACCGTAAAAGTACCGAGTCTCTCCTATTTTTTTAACATAGTTATCTCACGTTTAGAAATACAAAAATAGTATTCATTTGAAGACGCGCTGGCCTAGTTGGTAGTGACCCTGCCTACGAAGCTAGCGGTCCTGGGTTCAAATCCCGGTAATGGCTGATATTTGTGTGATGAGCGCAATCTTTGTTCCTGAGTCATGGATGTTTTCTATGTAGGTATTTAAGTATATATTTCTCTATATAAGTATTTATATCGTTGTCTAGTACCCATAGTACAAGCCTAGAGCTTAGTTTGGGACTAAGTAGGTTAATTGGTGTGAGATATTTGATATTTGTTCCTGAGTCATGGATGTTTTCTTATGTATTTAAGTATATATTTCTCTATATAAGTATTTATATCGTTGTCTAGTACCCATAGCACAAGCCTAGTGCTTAGTTCGGGACTAGGTGAATTGGTGTGACATTGTCCCCGGATATTTATTTAATTATTTATTATTCATTCCAAAGTGAATTCCAAATTGCATCGGCAGCCTGTTTAAGTAACTAAATTATCGTTAAAAAACCCTATAATATAGTAAAACTTTAAGTAAGTATAGTGAATTTTATTATTCTGTTAATATTTTTTACTGGACGTAGCCTATGTTAAAAGACAACCTAATACTGGTAGTATTAATGGTAGAAGGTAATTGTTATTTTAAAAAAATAGCAATAACGATCTCAGAAGAATAAAAATAATTATTGCACACGTGTCTCCACAAAACTAATCCATTGCAATTACTCAATTAATGCATTGTCCTAACTCATCTACTTGAAGGTTAGCTGGAACATTCCATTTAGGGATAACTTCGCCTTTGTTCATTACTTTAATAACAATGTTGTAACGTAAAATTCTAATGTTTACACACTAAAATAACTTGTTCTGACATAACTTTTATTCGTTTTAATAAAATATTTTTGCACTGGAACATCGATATATCGATGTAGCGCATCACTAAACTGTACTACAAGCGCCATTTAAACTTTTAAGCCGAAGGGCGGAACAAGTAACCACTCATTAAACGTGAGGAATGACTTCTTTTGTACGCAGAGTAACGGAGTTCTAATATCGTTGAAAAGATATCAATCTTCGTTGTAATTGTGTTGGATGAGGTAGGCTAATTTGTAACACGGGCCTTGGTGTTTATTTCGTTTTTGTATGGCATAAAAAGTTCGTTACACTACGAAGTTAATGTGAAAGAAATGTTAAGGGGTTTCTAAACGGTGCGCCTATTACCTAATGAACTCGCAATCGCAGTCTACTTCAAAATAAACCAATTGTTTTCATTTTGTATGCAGACAAGCCTTCGATTTTCAAAATGAAAACGATTACGATCGCAAGTGTGTTAGGCAATACCCCTCTTGTTACATATTTCATTCGGCATCATAGTCGTCTCTCTATTCAACTGCGTAAAACAACTAGACCAGAGATGTGCGAGGATGCGTTGCGAGGGATGTGTTTGTCATGAACTAATAGAAACAGTTCATTTACCTATCCTCGCTTAGCTTAGCTCTGGTGGAAACAGCTCAGCGGCGCGAGGTTTTCGTACATACAAAACAAAAGAAAGAAGTGTGCGAGGGATGTGTTGCGAGGCGGCGTGTGGCTCCGCTCCAGCCTCACCGCACCCCGTCCGCTTATTTAAAAAGAGCCCGCTACACATCCTCGCTACGCATCCTCGCACCGCTCAGCTACCTCGCACATCTTTGGTACAAAACCATACCGTATTTGGTACATTCACACCGTTACACCTCCTCGTTACACAGCCTCGCACCGCTTAGCTACCTCGCACATCTCTGGTGGAGACGCAGCCTAAAACGGGGTAGGTAAATAGGGATTAAGGGGTAAGCAGGTACACAACCTAAAATAAGTCATAACTTGTTACATTACAACTCTCACTCGCTCTTAATAAGAGCGTACGAGGCGCAGTACCTATAGATTACACGGCATGTCAAATACTGTGCAAGACTAGATAGAACAATAGACGAGGGACTGTGTTTAATTATGAACAAACAAACAAACAATTAATATTATTATAGTTCAGTCAACAAAGGAAAACATAAATGCAATAAATGGTCTAGTCTAAGGCCCGTATTAATAAACTAATCTCAACTCTAATGCTCGTCTCGACCTCTCGTTCTATGGTTTGACGTTTACTTTGACGTATCTTGTGACGGGCCTCTCAGCCAAGATGAGTTTATTAATACGGGCCTAAATGTTTACCGCCTTACTATTACTAATAAACGTTGAGTAACGGTGGTGTAGCTATACATTGTTTTGTCCCTATCTGTCATCGTGACATTTGAATTTGACAGATAGCGACAAAACATTGTATAGTCTGGCAAAAAAGTCTTGAAATTAAAAAGTGGCAGCACTTTACTGTCGTCCCTTTTTTCTTAAATTGATTTGAAAGGTACACTACAGTGTTGCCATTTTTTTTATTTCAAGACTTTTTTGCTAGACTGTATAGCTTACTCAACGTTTATTAGTTAGGGGGCTAATGTGGTAGGGCTGACCCTCAGGTAAAACATACTAAAATTCCCCAGACTCGGGCTACATGCCTTCAGCAGCGGGAGAAAGATTAAAAGGTGCAATTATGAATTTTCAAAAATAACTCGAATACTAAGCTTCCTAGACAATACAGTTAAATGGTAAACAATTCAGCTAACTAAATCTCTTATAACGTGGTATACTAATTTGTTTAAGAAAAGTAAAATAAATGGAAATGCAAGAAGTAAAAAAGTAATAAGTAGACTGAACCGCTATCACTCCGCCCTCATCACTATTATTTTGTTTTCTAATAAACTAAAGCACTGTCTTCAAATCGAATAAGGGTTTTTTGTTGTACATATGAATACACAATTTACACATAACATAATACCATGGGTATCCGGCTGTGCTATAGTCAAATATAAGAAGTCAAACCTGACAGTTTTCATCCGAGTTCAATTTATAAACTATTTTTGGGTTTGAGGCAGACTGTCAAATAGCGCTTTTTAACCATAACGTTACAACTATATCGTTATTCTCGCGCTATAAGTAACTTAAGTATTATAACGTTATAAAACTGGGATCCGTAATGATATAATAACGATATTTTCTTCAACCATATAATAACGTTATACGAGTATGTACGTCACCTCTTTACATACATACATACATTAAATCACGCCTGTTTCCCAGAGGGGTAGGCAGAGACCACTTCTTTCCACTTGCTACGATCTTGACAAATTTCTTTCGCTTCTTCCACATTCATACATCGAGTCATGCACGCACGTCGGTTTCGGGTACTTACTTAAAATTCGGCCTTTTTCCAGTATTTCTCCGATTTGACTCGAAAAAGTACGCCTAGGGCGGCCCCTTCCGACCCGTCCACTCACTTTCGATCTGTATATCTCTTTCGTCAAACTTCTTTCATCCATCCTTTCCAAATGACCGAACCATCGAAGTATGCCTCACTACATCTTATTTTATTCCACATTTCTCTCTGACTTTTTACTCACCTCTTAATTTCGTTCTACAATACCTACCGCGGTCAT
This sequence comes from Acleris laterana, assembly GCA_963966035.1. Taxonomy (NCBI): domain Eukaryota; kingdom Metazoa; phylum Arthropoda; class Insecta; order Lepidoptera; family Tortricidae; genus Acleris; species Acleris laterana. The sequence continues at coordinate 9,108,029 of OZ014463.1, read as the reverse complement.
TCCCGCCCATCTAATATCATTATAAAAGTCTAAAACTAAATACTGGCAACATCGCTTTGCCTTCGCGTACCTCGCAGGTGTACATCGCCGTGTCCTCAGGCGCGAGCCGGTCGAGCTGCAGGCTGTAGTTGGCGTGCAGCCGGACCCGCGGGGGCAGCAGGTGGTGCGCGTCCCGGCTGTCTCCGAGGAGGTGGTCACCCTTGTACCAGCGGACGCGGACGACGTCGGCATCTGGGGGGAGAAGATAGTACCTAAAATCGCCGTCAAAAGAACTTGTGAACTATGTAAACAACTGTTTGACACATAACCTTAAATAATCATTAATCACCAAGCGTGTTTTTATTAAAATAACGTATATTGAATAGTTATGTTATTATATCTTGAACTTAATATGAAAATAATGATCTAGTGTATAAATCATTGCAAAGACCTCACTTGATCTTTAAAGTACGTGATTCGTGTTTATCAAGTTCGGAAAAAATATTTTGAGCTTATGCATTGTACTCTAAACAACACACATTAAACATTAAATATGATGAAAAATATCTCATATTCGCTATTTTTAAAATGATAGTTTTTATATACATTTTACATACATTAAATCACGCCTGTTTCCCAGAGGGGTAGGCAGAGACCACTTCTTTCCACTTGCTACGATCTTGACAAATTTCTTTCACTTCTTCCACATTCATACATCGATTCATGCAGCCACGTCGGTTTCGGGTACTTAAGATTCGGCCATTTTCCAGTATTTCTCCGATTTGACTCGAAAATTGCCTATATTCCTTTTAAATGTGATATTTTTATTAAAGTTGAAAAGAGGTAGCAGAGCTTCTGATTTATTATTTTTATTGTGTGTATGAACGTCATTATGTAGGTATATTTAGTCTGTAAGATCTACGTTGAACAAATATGTTTAAAAAAAATTTTTTTTTGAAGGAGTTGCCTGCAAACCAGCGTGCAGCGCTTGTGTCCGAGATAGTTTTAGTATATATGTATTCATGTCATAAATTGTATATCCTGTCTATCTGTAAATTGTCTTGGTGTGTGGCAGTAACACATGTATTATTCTTTTGTTATCCTTAATTGTAGTGATAATAAGAGTAAGCATAAATTGTCAATGTCAAGATTGCCAAGAAATTGATATCGCATTGTCTGCGTCGCATACAATATAGGTTATTAAATAAATTAAATTGATAAACTGGAAATGGCGCTTGAAAGAGGTAAAACGATATAAGTACATAATAATATAATGGATAGCAAAAAAAAAAGTTATATTACTTAAGTATATTATTTACTATAAAGTTTGTTGTAACAAGCACATGAAAGAGCGACACTTATTAACGTCTTTAGTATACTTTACTACCCGATATAATGGTGACCCCTTCTTTATCCCTATCTCATAAACAGCCCGACAGATTTTGATAAAACATGTCTAACAACCACCGCTAGAAAACCTGCTTTCAAATTTAAAAAACCGCATGCAAATCGGTTCACCTGTTTAAAAGTTATACAGCGGTTAAACTTACAGCCCCCCCTCTTTTTGCATCGGGGGGTTAAAAAACACGGCAAAAATACCACCCGGCAACGTGTAAACACTTCTAAATCCCTCCATTCACTCCATTTACAAATAATCGACATAAATTGCCTATGTCCAAGTGCCTTACAATTGTGATATAAAGATAGCTATCAACGGGCTTCCTGTGACTAACAAGCACGCTTTGGACCGGGCGGAGGCGGCAGTATTGAATTTGGAATTAAATTTGATTGGTGATAAATAACTGACGTTGGGCCAAGGGTCCGAATTGGGCTGGGGTCATTTACCTACATACCTTAGTACATTAGGTATGTCAAAGTGATATAGTTACGTACTGGCCCAAAATTTTAAATGGCTATTTTTAAATCCCATACAAAAAAGAGGAGTGTTGTAAGTTTGACGTGTAAGTCGGTGTGTGTCTGTGGCACCGTAGCTCTTAAACGGATGAACCGATTTGGAGGCGGTTTTTTTTTAATGTGTTGTAAATATTAACCTATTTATTACTCACATTTTACACAAAAAAGACGACACAGAAAAAGATAAAAATATGCATTGCCCAAGGCCGCGATAGCATAAAATTGAAAAAATTAACTATTTTAAAAGTATAATTAAAAAACACGGTTAGCCTATTTGTGACTGTATACGAAGCTACGAAGCATATTTCTGTGAGAAAAGAAAGTAAGTATTTGTTTCAAAAACTTGGAAGTTTTCAGTGTATTTGAGTATTATATTTTATATTTAAGTATGTTTATCGATACCAAATACCCATAGTACAGTCAAGGAAATTGATTCCTAGATCACTTTGGACTATGTCAAAGTGACATTGTAAATTAAAATCGTAAGAAGTCTCTTACGTTTTGATTGATTACGTCATTTTGACATAGTCCAAAGTGGTCTAGGAATTCCTTGACTGTACCTACAAGTCCAGAGTTTAGTTTGGGATTAGGTCATTCCGTGTGACCTGCGGCGTAACTATAGGGTGGCAGAACGGGCAAAATGCCACGGGCCCACTAACCTAACCTAACAGTATTATTTTTTACACTATAAAGGCCTGATGTGCCGATATGCCACGGGCCTCACGTGGTATAGTTACTCCACTGCGTATGACATTGCCCCCAAGTATTTATTTATTTAATTAGTTAAATTTCCAAAGTTCATAATACGTTTTATTAGATTAAAATGCACGTAAGTACCATTTATAAATCTGTATTAAACTGTCCAAGACTTGATTTATTTTAAATTGATTCGATTACGTTATGTCACTCCAATTTAATATATGTAAAGTACTTATTTTATCGTGATGTTTTTATTCGTTTTAATATGAATTTAAATAAGACCGTATAATAAAATATTATATTTATCATCGATATAAGTATGTATTGTTATTATTTATAGACCTATATAATCTTTACGTTGAATTTACTCTACTACGACAATGGCTACGGCTAGTTTTTGTGACTTAAGTAAGCGATATAAAAAAAAAAGGTTTATAATTAATTTATCATCATAACTTACACACGTTGCGCCATAAAAAAAGATTAGATTGTGCAAAAAATATTTTTAAAAGCCATGGAAAATTGAGTAACTTACTGATCCATTTCATCTTTTCAATCCAAATGTAGGTACAAAATATGTACTGGGGTGTTATTCTCTCAAAAACAACGGACGGGCGGACGGACAAGCGAAATCGCAGCGGCGAGTTTAAGTAGTCCCGTCAGAGCGAACAAAACACATCTTAGCGCGTGCATTTTCAATTAAGCAGCCTTATACGTTCGATCCATCATCGGCAGAAACCATGCTGCTAAATTTAAAATGTTCGCACTGACGGGACTACTTAAACTCGCCGCTTGGACATTCACTCGTTCGTCCGTCCGACCGTCGTTGTTGAGAGAATCACTATCCTGATTTATAGCAAAAGCTGCATATATTTTCACACATAAATAGTACTCGAAATTTAATAAAAGCCTTATCCATCTTATACTTTCATCACCAGTTTATTACCTTCTTAGGGCTCCGTACCTGAAGTGCACCAATGGGAGTAACGGAACCCTATTAAAAAGCCTTCGCTGCCCGTCTGTCCGTCTGTCTGTCTGTCTGTCTGTCAGCTCTGTATATCCTGAACCGTATATAGGTAGACAGTTAACATTTTCAGTGTGTGTTAATGTGTTTATGTATTGCTTAGAAATAAAAAAATACCCCGGAACCCCCTGAGTAGTCCGATCGCAATTTTGTGGTTTTTTTAATAAAATATAATATGCCGATTCCATACAATTATAACTCCATAAAAAATTATGTTAGTTTTGTCTGTTAGATATAATCTCATCCAGACACCTTTTGTTTTCGACACCCTCGCTTGACCCATTTATTTAATGAATGGCCTGTCGGGCCTCGATCCGGTGGCCCTCTGATGTTATTTATAGTTTATAGAGAACAAGGTGTTGATTAAACCTACCTATTTGTAGTAAGAAATAAAAGTAATATTAAATTATATCGTCAAAGCTTTTGTATAACATTTTTAACCATTAAGGTAATCGAACTGTCAGGCCATATAACTGTGTTATAGTGACGTTATGAGGTTATGACTCTAGTTGTAAGAAGCGACAAACGAATTGTTTTATAATGTCACTGTGACACCGTTTTATGGTGGGTCAGGGTTCCAAAGGGGTGTTATTCTTTCAAAAACAACGGACGGTCGGACGAACGAGCGAAGTCGCAACGGCGAGTTTACGTAGTCCCGTCAGAGCGAACAAACCACATGTTAGCGCGTGCATTTTCTATTTAGCAGCCTTATACGTTCGATCCATCGGCAGAACCCCTGCTGCCAAATTGAAAATGCACGCGCTAAAATATGTTTTGTTCGTACTGACGGAACTACCTCAACTCGCCCCGCTTGGACATTCACTTGTTCGTCCGTCCGACCGTCGTCGTTGTTGAGAGAATCACGACCCTGATTATCATAGTTGGACCCAACCCACTTTGGACAGTGACTTGTCACATAAACTACTTAAACTACTTAGGGTGCCGTAGTCAATATGGAACCCTTATAGTTTCGCTGTCCGTCTGTCCGTCTGTCAGCGGTTCAACTCAGAGACTCTTGATAGGTACTACAAAGCTGTACAGTCAACAGCATAAATAAGTGATCATTTATGTACCTTGGTACTTTAACGTCGTGTTTGAAATGTGATACAAAATTGTGAAACGGTTGAAAGCGAAAAGGTACAGAAATGATCAGTTATTTATGCTGTTGACTGTAAAGTGCAACTATTTTCTTAATAGCGATCGGCAATCATCGTTTTTCTATGACACACGAGTGACAAATATACCGTCAGTTGCAAGTGCAAGCGTGATAGCGATAGCCAGCCGAAAGATTTTGAATTGGGCAAAAGATGTTAACTTTCTCACGCACTTAATTCGAGCTTTTGGCTGAACGAGATAATAGACGTTATTATTTTAAACAACTTATTTACATTAAGGTTGTGCACACACTAATTTATTTACTATATTTTTTAATAGTTAATGACCGTTGTTTTGACGTATTTTTGAACGAACTCGAAAATAAAAAATCATATTTACCTTCAATTAACTAATGTTTTTCAGAATTATCTTCTTTCTTAAATAAAACAAGTGCTAATTAGACTGTTGGACATAGGGTATAATTCCATTCTACTTTTCGATAAAAAAAACGCTGATCTTTTAAAGAAAAAAGTATTTGATCTGTTATATCGTAGTGTCAACGTTTTTATAGCTCTTATTTACTTGACAGTATAATGGCTGCCGACTTAAAAGCAATTCCATAACAGGTCCAAGACAATATGGTTTTTCCCGCCAAGAATACCTACAGCCCCTTACATACATACATAAACTCACGCCTTTATTCCCAGAGTGGGGTAGGCAGAGCTACAGAATTACCAACAACTCTAAAAACTTGTTCTTGTTAAACCTACAGCCCCTTATCCATTTAAATAACGTTTTACTTACAGCAAATTGTGTGGGGATGGATAAAACTAACGTCAATCGCTACTTCGTGTTTATTAATTTAACTTTACCCTAAAAAGTGACATCTGGGTAAAAATTACCTCTAGACTGCTGTAAATTGTCTCAAAATAAGTAATATTATTACGAGTTCCGGTAAATTTTAGCTCTGTCCTTATCTTTCTTATGACAAAGAAAAGGACAGAGATACAATTTGAATTTACCTGACAGATAGTGTTCTATGGAGATTGAAAACTCAGCCCTAAATTGTATACCTTATCGTATATAGATAGTTTAGACATCGAAAATTATCCCTTTACTTTATTTTTCTCGTATGTGATCGAATAGTTAGACAAGAAAGTAGTTTTTATTCTTAAGAGAACATGAGTGCTTTTCCTATCTAACTATTCGATTCGATACGAGGTTGAAAAAGTAAAGGGACGAAAATGTAATGGCCGATCTGTCATATAAAATCGGACAGTTCCTGAGGGTTAGCGATTAATGAGTTTTACTCGGACGCAATTGCGGGCGGAAGCTATCTTTAGCATCGTTTAAAACACGCCTCGTGTACACGCAGCCTAAGCTTCAAACGGTTATCGTGTAGAAACCAAGACGCATAATTTTATAAGATTACTTTATGTGCGTTACTACAACCATTAATTTTGTCGTTTAGATGTTGCGTGCCCATTAACTTACATACTAACGTGTTGATTTATTATATTATCAGTAAGGTTAGAATTATCTGTGTGGTTGCCGGGTTAGAATAGTGCCATTTCCCGTGGATATCGTAAGAGACGGCTAAGGTAATAAAGACGTGTAGTACTAAAGAATAAAGGCTTGTAACTGTTAGGCGATGGACTTGCAACCTGTCACTAATACACTGGTAAACATCTTCGCCTAAGTGTGCAAAATGTGGTTACAGAATTATCAAAAAGTTTTTAGAGTTGTTGGAAATTCTGTAGCTCTGCCTACCCCACTCTGGGAATAAAGGCGTGAGTTTATGTATGTATGTATGTAATAAAAATAACGTTAAATTTATTTTTATTATTGGTTGTTAGCGAAAATGTAACTTTAAGAGTCTAACTTTGACAGACGGACTGTAGAACCTTAGTAATTAAGGTTCCGTAGGCACCCTTTAGCCACGGAATCCTATTAAGCTATTAAAATCTAAATGCATCATTGCATTCTAAGCTCATTTACATACAAGAGACGTCGGTGTCGCTTTACTATAATGATCCTAATCTAATATTGTCCATCAATAAAACAGACAGACGGACATTTGCATAATAAATGTATCAAATTCTTTCTGTATAGTACAAAAACTCCATCACTTTACCATTCTAAAGTTACCCTAATACCAGAGCGAGAGAGTTCAAAATAGCATTAAAGGTAAACTACTTTCTTGGTCGTGGTTAGGCATAGAGAATGCTCATTATTTTTTTAATATCCGTTTGAAAGGTTTATTCCTAACATCATGGTTTTAATCCTATTCGGTAAAGTCAGATTGATTTTTACCATTTATTTGAATTTAGATTTGCCTTGTACAGTTCGGATAGTTTTGACAGTCTATCGACTTTTTTTTTTTCGTTTATTTTTCAAAAAGGTACATGCTTTAATATATAATTACATTTAGATCCCACCTAACAGTAGTGGCCTGTTTTATAAAGCTACAAATTACAATTTACAGGTTACAAGTTTCCATTTGACACAACTCTACCAATGACGAGCCATTTGAGCAGTGTTGCCAGTTTAGACCTGTAAAATTGTTACTTGTAGCTTTATAAAACGTGTTCCAGGTGGCCCGTGTTCGAATGACTTTTCCTTGTCATTAAAAAAAATTGGCGAGCCAGTTAATTTGACCCCTGTCTTACCTAGATCGTGCAGGTAGCAGGGGAGCACGACGCTGTCATTTTCTAGTCTCTTCACTGTCACAGGAACACTCGCAAACGCGTCGTCACAGACCACAGAGTATAGCAGTGTTGCCACAGCTACAATATATTTTAAGTTCATTGTGAAGTTTAACTATTTTATGGCTGAAAAGAAGAAAAAACTTTGAACTATATTTGTCTTTAGTTTTATCGTTTAGTTTCACGTGAAACACATGTTTTTTTAACGGAGTTTAATAAATATTGTTTCTTTTGACAGTTTACTTAAAAATCTGGACTGATTTTGATGTGATTTAACATTTTAAATAATCGAAATCTTCATTATCGTTCGATACAAAGACAAATTGAAAACTTAATATAATCGTCACAGTTAGTTATCATTATACAAAATAAGGTTATTTATAAAAGTGTAGTCAACACTTTTCTAACTCAACGTTTTTTTAGCACTTTTGTTTTTATTTTCATAAACTAACAAAAGAAAGTTGTCATGTGTTTCAATAATTTGTCTGTCTGTGTGTTCTTCTTCTGTCTGTTATCACGACGACAATCATTTTGTCAGTTGTTTTTTAAATTGAAAATTTGTATAACAGTTGGTTTTTTGTCTAAGTTCAAATAAAACGGATAGACCAATTAAAAGTTAAGTATTCAGTTCTAAAAGAGGTTGTATGGAAATATTGTCGTGTTATTTTTAATATTTAATTCATGCCGTTGTAAAAGAACTAAGTAGATGTCATCAATGAATGTCATCATAAATGAGCCAGGATATTATTTTTCACGTCTACTTTTTTGTGTGCAACGACTTGTAAAAGCGGATGTGCGAACATCCTCTCTTAACAATTTTAAAATTCAAGCTAAATTCGACTGTATTCTATAGCAATTTAAACCGATTTTCATCTCAACCAACGCTGCGGTCCAACGCGTTTTCGAAACAAAAAGTGTCAATTTCAAAATTAGAAGCGAAAAGAGTTCGATCTTTTTTCAAATAAACGGTTAGGGAAGACAGGTTTTTGTCTCTTTGATTGGTGGGAAAATTTAAAAAGTTTTGATTAAAAAAAAATGACGTTAAAAACAGACTAATTGTAATGAGCGTGGTACCTATTAATTAATCTTTTTTTTTTATTACTGCATAATTGAAACTTAAAACAAAAAATAGAAGATTTAATGCAACAATAATATTGTACAGTTTTATTAACTACACCTGGGTATCAATATTATTATTTTAATATCAATTGTATCTGATCGTGATCACTGAAAAATATATTATACCTACTTATATACAGATAGGCTATGAGACTTTACTTTTCTTTTCTTTTAATTATGAAGCTTTCTCGTCAGTCTTGAGTTAATCATTTCAACAGTTTCAAATACGTCAACCTTCCATCAAAATTACTAAGTTTCAATGCAATTTTTTTGGTCAGTTAAATTCAAATAAAATTGTAATATAACTAAAACATATTATTATCTTTTTTTAATATTACCGATAATAACTAATAATTAATAATATTAATTTCTTTAATACGTACGTACGACACTTATAACATAACTAACTCCTATTACAATATCGCATTGTAACACTTTTAAAACAAAAAAAAAATACAAAATGAGTCCGTCGGCGCGCGCGTCGCTCGGAAGCGGTCTAGAGACTGGCATGCGCAGGAGTAGAGTTAATCACTCGATCAATAGCTTGGGACACACAGGGCGCTCTTAAGGTGGCGGTTCGCGCCGCGACAGAGACAAGCGACCGAGACAGAAGACCGCGACCGTCACTTGACAGTAGGCAACATATAAGCGACAGTTCGCGAGCGAGACAGAGACAGCAGACAGAGATGCGAGACAGACAGTCTCGCTCGCGAACTGTCGCTCATATGTTGCCTACAGTCAAGTGACGGTCGCGGTCTCCGGTCGCGGTCTTCCGTCTCGGTCGCCTGTCTCTGTCGCGGCGCGAACCGCCACCTTTAGGCCCGTACTAATAAACTCATCTTGGCTGAGATGCGCGTCACAAGATACGTCAAAGTAAACGTCAAACCATAGAACAATGTCACTTTTGACACATCTCGAGACGAGCATTCGAGTTGAGATTAGTTTTTTAATACGCCTAAGTATTTCTTGATTTCGAGGAAGAAGAAGCAACACCTCATATTCAAGACTATGTATTTAAGATTAAGTTCTGCAACTAAATGTAAATAGGAGGTATTGCTTCTTCTTTCGCTTTTTGCTTATGGGTAAAAATCAAAATAAATGTACATAAAGACGCTATTTAAATGTCACTTAAATGATGTCTAACTTACAATTTCATTACAAAATGATGTATGTTTGACGTGAACCAACAGTTTCGTTACGGTGACAAAACTCTCTTTAACTGGACATTTATTTTGATTTTTACCCTTATTTGTACCCCCACCGGCAATTTACAGTGATACTATACATATTTTACAATCTTTTGTATCGACCGGCCTAGTATGTCTGCGTCTATATCGCATGTCAACCATAATATTGCATTTTTATCGGGTTTAAATATCTAGTCCAAATTTCAGCCTATTCCTTTAACGAGAACTGAACTACGAGTATACTGGACGCGCTGTGCAGTTTAAAAAAACATGATGACATGATCTATCTACACTGGGTGTACCTCGGCCTTTACACTCGTCGCGTATCCCCTATTAAAGAAATCATAACACCAATTAGTCCAAGCGAGATGTCTCTTGCAGGATTACTCACACACACACACATACAGGCCATACATATTACAACGGCTAGTTGATGACCCGCCTAAATCCTTTTAAATCTTTTTATAAGTATGTTTATTGTTGTCTTGTAAAGTCTTCACTTTAACGCCTAAACAAACAAACATACATACGTACATACATACATACATACATACATACATACATACATACATACATACATACATACATACATACATACATACATACATACATACATACATACATACACATAGTACAAGCCTGGAGTCTAGTTTGGGACTACGTTCATCCGGGACTTCATCGATGTACCTAAAACTCGTTAAATGTTATGCTTAAACGAAACATATAGCCAGTCGAGTACTATTAAGAAGCTAGGAATAAATACGATACTACTTTGAATATCGAACTTCGAAATTACGTTAGCACCATCCCTTTCCCTCCATTTAGTGTCGAATGACAGACAGCCAGAAATGTAGTGACAGAGATGGAACTAATGTACCTATACACATTACACAGGCGGTGACACAATTGGAAACGCTTGCGGTTTTCCCATACAATAGCATACAAAGTCGAACTGACAGGTCGAGGGGGACGAGGCTATTTGATAGAATGAGAAAATTGAATACGTCTCTCATTCTAACAAATAGCTGCGTCCCTCTCGGCCTGTCAGTCCAACTGATCGTCTGAGGCAGCCCTTAATTTAGTCTCGAATGACAAGTGACAGATGGAGTTAACGTAACGTAACTTCGAACTTCGATTTTCAAAGCACTTTATGATAAGGTAGAGTTTAAGGCGTCCGGCTCAGACTACAATAATGACAGATACAACCTTAAAAATAATATCCCAGGCGCCTTCAGAAATAATTACTTATTTAATTTATTAACGAGTAAATTTGTTACAAACGACACCGTAATCATCGCCTAACGAAGCCATTTCATATATCATTCGGTCCCACAGACATTATAATGTCTGTGTTCGGTCCGAATTGTATTTGGATTGTTTTTATTGGCTGTTTGATGTCCGCCTTGGCTTGATTGAGCCAGTTTTATAACCGAAAAGTAAACATTAATGTTTGATTATTAATTTAAGTTGCTTAAGGGCACGTCAGTCACCATTATAATGTAATAGACTAGGTTTTAATCGTGACTTCGACGGTTAAGATAATTTTTAATCTTATTAAAAAATATGTAAAAAAGATAAAAGATGTTTATTCAGTAAGCTAAGCAGGCCGCACGGGCACTTTTACATGTCAAAACACACACATACACACACACGTGTAGAGATAAGATAGTATAAGATATGTTTCTTTTTTATTGTGTATGGTCAATGTATGATCTCAAAATGATAGTGATATTATTTTAGCTTTAAATTATTTTTCATTTCATTTTCAGGTCATTTCAAAAATCTACCAGCGCTTCGTAAGGACCACTGCTGAGTAGAAACGCCGCAAGAAACTCAACAGTCAGTCGTTTTTTAAATATACAATTATAAAACTTAACCTAGCATTATATAAAACAATGAATCTAACATACAATAAGAAATAATAGATTCACGCGTAGTTGTGCAGGAAAATGTGTCAAAATTCAGAATTTTCACCAGAACTAATTAGTAGTAGGTATTATTAATAGAAAAACAATTAGGTATAAAAATTATACTTAATTAATTATGATGGTGCAAGACAACTACATAAAAAGTTTCGATACATTCATCATCATCATTCATCTGTAATTTTTGACGCATCTCGAGACGAGCATTAGAATTGAGATTAGTTTATTAATACGGGCCTTAGACTTCAAATGCGTTGCCAACCGTGAGGACTAAGATGGAATGCCTCTATGCTAGTCATTTCACTGGCTGTCTTATCCCCACACCGGAACACAGCAATGCGAACGCTACTTGATGGTGGTAGCTATCCGGACGGACCCTGAACAAGGTGCTACCACCACTAAAACTTTACTTTTACACGTACGCGAGATGGTTTGGAACCATTTTCATTTGTGTCATTACATTACTGGACCTCCTTGATAGCCATCGCTTTGTGAGTTAATCCCCGACTGGCCGACGTATTGTGATCCCATTAGTAAACACGTCCTCCGCTAGTTCAAAGTCCGAAGGGGATCTTAACAGCCGATACAAAGTGACGCCGGCGCCGTTCTTTGCGATCTATCGTGAGATCCTTAGCATTGATGCAGCTCAAATTTGAAATGAAATAAAATGGTTCTCCCATTGTAGCCCGAAAAATATGAACCCTATTTTCACTAACACTAACTTCATTAGCCCTAAAATCAAAAACCCTAATTTTAATTTTTTCCTAACTATTCATTAGCCCTAATTCTAGCATCCCGAATTTACGTTATACCTTTTTTTAATGTCCGATTCTTAATAGCCCTAACTTTAGTAATCCGATTCCTATAAAGACCGAATATTACTATACTTTACAAGTCTAAAACCTAACGTTTATTAACCCTAATTACATATGTTCCTAAACAATCGTATCTAAGGTCGACGGAGCGCCGCTGCGGAGCTCCTATTCCGCGTAGGTAGGCGCTTCGCGCCTTGTCGCAACTTTAACCTAAACTAACCTATGTGGGTAAAATTGATCCAATTGTGTATTAGTTTGTAATATATATTTCGTTCAAATAATGATTACTTAGTTCAAACAGTCATTAAGACTTATGACTATTAGGTCTATTAATCATTAGGAATAATCATTATTAGTTCGAATAATATAGAGCATTTAATGTTTAGTTCATGTAAACTTTAGTATACATAACTTTAGGTCTAGTAATCAATTAGGACATACAAGTTTAGCTGTTATGAAATTAGGGCTAATGAAAATTATATCAAACGTTGGTATACCTAATGAAATTAGGTTTTATGAAATTCGGCCTAGTGGGGGAGAACCAAATAAAATTTATTTGGCACTTAGCACTTAAAATTTAAAACGTAAAAACGTATTCTAGATAAATATATTTTGACGACGCGCTGGCCTAGTTGGTAGTGACCCTGCCTACGAAGCTAGCGGTCCTGGGTTCGAATCCCGGTAAGGGCAGATATTACTGTGATGAGCGCGAATATTTGTTCCTGAGTCATGGATGTTTTCTATATATGTAAGTATATATTTCTCTATAAAAGTATTTATATCGTTGTCTAGTACCCATAATACAAACCATAAGCTTAGTTTGGGACTAGGTCAATTGGTGTGACATTGTCCCCTGATATTTTTTTATTTTTTAATTGCATCAAGCCCAAAATAGTCTCCACTCAGCTTTTTATGCCACGATATATTGTTTCAAGGGTTTTTAGTGAGACCTGGAGAGGTGAATGGTGCAGCGTGATAACTAGACTATTTAAAATGAACCGAAACCAAAACACTACATGCAATTGCATCCAACTAACTATGCATGTTAGTGAACGTACAGTCGCGGAATGAAAAGGTTGACCTTAAGATCTGTTTTCGCTCGCTCAGTATAAGTTATCAGTATCTGCTTATCGACCGAGTATGACACATTCCGTCATAACGAATGTCATTATACTCGTGTTTCGTCCTCGATATTAGTAACTTGAAATTATATACACATGTAGTATCGCGTAAGCGCTACCACTTCATCACTTGTTTAAGGGAAAAAATGTAGCCAAAACTGGCAACACTTTTTAAAAAAAATATATATATTTCCCTGCCGGGCCCTCATCCAACCATCTTCATTCGCAATTTAGTGCTCAACCACTCCACTTGTGCTACTATTTAGTTCGTGTTTTTTCGTCATGCCGAAACGTAGTGAGAACGAAATCGAGTTTCTTAAGAAACGTTTGAAGCAACTCGAAAAAGATATAAAAGAAACGTGCCATAGCAGGCGTGATTCCTCATCTTCCTCGTCTTCGGCGTGTTCTCGATGCTCCTCGAGCTCGTCGTCGCCGTCGCAGGCCGCACCGAAAGACCTGGACTACCAAGATGGCTAGTACCTACAAACCTGGAACTACCCACTTTTTATATATAAATTTCATGTTACGTTAATTTTCGTAATGATGCAATCAGAGTAGTCTATAGGACTATTTCGCCGCATTATTGGAGAATTGCATGTACTTAATGCAAATTCTTTGTCTACCTAGTAACATAACCAATGCATTCAGAGTAGTCTATAGGACTATCTCGCCGCATTATTCTAGAATTGCATGTAATGCATATTCCTTGTCTAGTAACATAATTAATGCACTCAGGGTAGTCTATAGGACTATACCGCTGCTTATAATAAAGACCCTTGTACTCAGATCAGTTTACAGGACTGTTTCGCCACAGGGTTTACATATATATATATTTGGCTACATAAGTACTAATGCATTCAGGATGGTCTATAGGGCCTTTCCACCGCATTGTAATTATTAGCGAACATATTACTCGCAAATGCTTGAAGCAATAATTATGCTTCCAGACCGAGACAAAACCGCGTGCCCGCGCGATTATGTGCCGCCGCCCGAGCCACCGCAACAGAGGGTTACAATCTCACCGTTACCTCCAGTTGTGGCCCCGCCCAGTAACGACGAACAGATTGCTGGTCCGTCGAATGAAATCTCGCCGACTGGCAATATACCACCATCAGCTCCCTGCGTGGACCTTGACATTAACAATGAAGATGGCATTAGCCAGTCGGATTTGTTGGAAATATTGGGAGTCGACCCGTCTTCGGCAACCCAAGAATACGGTGAAGATATAAACATAGAAGTGGCTTGTAGATTCGAATACATAACCACATCAGGGCTAGAAAAAGAAGCAAGACAGGATTTACTGAACAGGTATTTAGTGCCCAAAAATTGCAAGAAAATTGCCGCCCCGCAACTTAACGCCGAGATAAAAGCGGCGTCAACTGAAGCCGTGGAAAAAAGAGATAAAGCCATCGAATTTCGACAAAAACAAATCGCAGCGGCAATTACAGGCGTAGGGCGTATGTTAACATTGCAATTAAGGTCCAGGGACAAAGTCAACAATGTCTCAAAAGAATTAATGGAAGTTGGACGTATTCTATGTGACATACAACACTGCAATTCAGAGACCCGCAGAAAATTCCTTTTATACTCGCTAAAAAAGGACTTTAGAGACCAAGTAGAAACTACAAAAATAGATCAGTACCTCTTCGGCGAGAACTTGTCAGATACTCTAAAGACAGCTAAGGCAGTATCCAGATCTGGTACTGATATAAAGATGGATGCACACAAACAGAAACAAGGTTCGTCAAAGTTACCGAAGAATTTAAACTGGAGGGCGGGACCCCCGGCCCGCAGACAACAGAAGGGTCCGACGCCGAAACAGCAGCCTGCAGCACCGGCCAATCGTCGGCAGGGGACCTCGTCGCACAGGTCATCGCATCGGGGCAAGCAAACTTACCGCCGTTAAACCCGGTATGTTATGCTGGTCAACTCGCTGAATTTTATGAACAGTGGTCACTGATCACCAGTGACAAAATTGTTTTGTCTTGGGTAAACGGGTATCAAATACATATCAAATATTTTTGATAAACCAGTACGTCAATCCACCTGTCCCACAGTATCATATCGTTCAGATTCAGAAAGACGTTGCTTTAACGAATCTATCAATAATCTATCCATAGGAGCTATTTCAGAATGCGAACCAAGTTCAGATCAATTCGTATCCAAAGCTTTTTTAGTGCAAAAACCAAATGGGAGCATGAGATTTATTATACTTAATTTAAAAGAATTAAATCAATTTATTCCTACACAACATTTTAAACTGGAAGATTTGCGAACTGTTTTGAAACTGGTATCTAAAGACTGCTTTATGGCCACGTTGGATTTAAAAGACGCGTATTTTTTAATTAAAGTTCACCCGGATTCCAGAAAATATCTCAGATTCATTTTGGATTCAAAACTGTACCAATTTAATGTACTCCCGTTCGGACTTTGCACAGCCCCTTATATATTCACCAAATTAATGAAACCAATCATAAAATTATTACGTTCATGTGGTTTCATATCATCAATTTATTTAGATGATATTTACCTAATTGGTGATTCTTACCAAGAATGTAAAAATAATGTACAAACAACCGAAAATCTATTGAAATCTCTGGGATTCCTAATAAATGAACAAAAAAGCAATCGCATTCCAGCGAACGCTTGCAAATATCTCGGTTTTATAATAGACTCCCATAAATGGCAAGTAAGCCTGCCATTTGAAAAAAGAGATCGT
The DNA here is from genome assembly GCA_963966035.1 of Acleris laterana. Classification (NCBI taxonomy): domain Eukaryota; kingdom Metazoa; phylum Arthropoda; class Insecta; order Lepidoptera; family Tortricidae; genus Acleris; species Acleris laterana. The sequence continues at coordinate 9,091,727 of OZ014463.1, read as the reverse complement.
ATTATTCGTGAATTAGAGTTTTTCAAGCAACTAAAACGCTGCAAAATTAGAAGGTTTGCACAGTTGATCGGACTATTAATATCGGTTTGCCCAGCCGTGGAATACGGCTGGTTATATACGAAACAAATAGAACGTATTAAATACCTCAATCTACTGGGACATGATGATTATGACCGATTAATGAATATCCCCGATACTCTCCTCTCCGATTTCAACTGGTGGATCAATGCTATACGCCATTTTGACCACCGTATTAGGGATGATAGTTTCTTGATTGAAATATTTTCTGACGCTTCCACAACGGGGTGGGGGGCAGCTTGCGGGGATCAGACGGCTAACGGCAGATGGTCCCAAGCGGAAAGTTTGTTACACATTAATCAGCTGGAACTATTGGCTGCCTTTTTTGCCCTAAAAATTTTTGCAAAAGACTGTTACGACTGTCAGATACTTTTACGAGTTGACAACACCACAACAGTATCTTATATAAACCGAATGGGAGGTATTCAATACCCCCACCTCACAAAAGTGACAAGGGACTTATGGCAATGGTGCGAGGCTCGCAAAATAATTGCCGTAGCTTCTTATATAAGGTCTACTGATAACGTTACCGCAGATATAGAATCCAGACGTTCCCATCCAGATGTAGAATGGGAAATTTCCTATGCCGGGTTCCGGAAATTAACTGTACTATTTGGATGTCCCAATATTGACCTTTTTGCAAGTCGCATCAATAAAAAATGTGACAGATACGTATCCTGGAATAGGGACCCAGATGCATACGCTTATGACGCATTTACTATAAATTGGTCGGGGTTCTTCTTTTACGCCTTTCCACCAGTGCCTGTCATACTAAAGACCCTTAGAAAGATTGTTTCAGAAAAGGCTGAGGGTATAGTGGTTGTGCCCAATTGGCCTAGCCAACCATGGTACCCCTTATTTACACGCTTGTTAGTATCCAATACGATAAAAATAGATCCTAAAGACGTGAACATATTTGATTCCAGCAACCGGAACATCCAGTCGAACGTTATCCTGGTTGCCGGAACTTTATCAGCACGGCACTTTTGCAGCGGTGCGTCCCGTCTTCCGCCGTAAACATCATGCTTGCGTCATTGTCGGAGAATACAATGAAGCAGTATGATGTTTGTTTTAAACGTTGGTATAATTTCTGTTTCGAACATAAGATTAATATGTATTGTACGTCAGTTCCATTAATTATAGAATTTCTTACGGAACTATTCAATGTTGGCGGACAATACGGAACAATCAATAGTCACAGGTCTGCTCTTTCGCTAATATTGGGACCAATATCTGAGGATGATCGTATCAAAAGATTTTGTAAGGGGGTGTACAGGCTTAGACCACCTAGGCCACGTTATGATGTAACTTGGGATGTAAGCAAGGTGCTTAATTATTTGGGATCGTTCTTTCCTAACGAAACATTAACGCTGCGCCAGCTTTCAATGAAATGCATTACATTACTTGCTCTTGTAACAGCTCACAGAGCACAAACAATTTCGATGATAATGACCCACAACGTAGTTATTCTCTCAGACAAAATTATAATTAAAATATCAGAACTTATCAAAACTTCAAAAGCCGGTGTTAATCAACCTACTTTAGTTCTACCGTTTTTTGAAGAACGCCCTCAGATATGCCCTGCTAGGACATTGATTACTTACATGAATAAGACAAAGGACTTGTGTAAATCTGATTTGCTTTTTATAGGGCTTAGAAAACCCCATAATTGTGTTAAAGCTCCAACACTTAGTCGTTGGATCAAAGAAACCTTGAAAAGTAGTGGAATTGACATTTCAATTTTTTCCTCACATAGCACCAGACACGCTTCGACGTCTCTAGCTTATAAATCTGGTGTAAGCCTTGACGCCATTAGGAAATCGGCGGGATGGAGTGGCAATTCCACTACCTTTGCCAGGTTCTACAATAGAACTATTGTTGATTTGAACAATGAAAATACTGCTCTAGCGAGAGCTGTATATTTGTCTTATCGTAATAATTAAGATATGAGAATTAAGTTAAATTCTGATTAATGGTAATTTGTATTTGTCAGATTGTTTATATTAAGGTCGATACGGGTAAGTGTAGCTAGGGGGTAAGTGTGACTACGTGTTATATTACGAAAACTAAAAAACTTCTGATTTAAGTGCCATCTATTGGTGTGAGTTAAGAAAGTGTTGATTAATACTTTTTATCCTATACATGGCGTTGCCGAGCAACTTTTCGTAGTTATTGTCATTTTGAAATTTGTCAATTTTTTTAATACGAGTTGCAGTTCACACGTGATTTTAAATTCCTAAAAATCTTGGTGTCGTCGACGAATCCATGTATTTTGAATAGGTAAGTTTTTTCTATACTTCTTGATCTTAATATTACTCTTAGGCCCACTTGCGTGGACCAGAGTTAGCGTCTTAACCTGGGGTTAGGCGGCAAACCACGTACAAAAGTAGACGCTTAACTCTGGGTTAAGGGCTAACTCTGGTCCGCGCAAGTCCGCCTTATTATTATATATGGATTAGCTAAAACTAAAGATTTATGAGCATTTAAAATTATATCCTCAAAATTCAGTGCACGGGAAAGTGTGTCTACTTTCCTTGAGGCAAGTGTGTCTATATGCCACACTTGCCTCATGCCAGAGGTTACAAACATTTATTATTTTATGCACGATATAAACGTGTTTTTTTTTTATTGGATAAAACTAATTACTTAGGTTTTATTTTCGTGTAAGGCGGTTTCAATAAAATAAAAAATAAAAAAACACTTTTATTAGTACTTAGTACATTTAAAGTCCCTATAATAATTTGCAAGTAGCGGTACGGTCCGTACGGTGCCGGTCGTATGCGTCGGCATTCTGCCGGTCGCGGTCGGCTGTTACCACCCGATCGTAGTAGTAGGACGTGTGGTTCTATTTTATTATTTATATTTCAGGTTTAAAAGATGGTTCGTAACTACGTTCGCAAAAGGAAAGGCCCTGAATGGAGTAAAATTAAGTTATGTTTGGGTTTTTTTTTCTAAATGTAATGTCGCTTTTTAGGAGTTTGTTTTTATTTTGTACAAAGCACCAATAAAATAGTTTGTTTATAAATTACCGTTTTTATTAAAAACATATTATGTAAGCTACAAATAATACCTTCCTACTCCGTGTGGTTTCAAACAGCTACGTACTATGCGACGTACCTATATTTGTTTTAGCACAGCAAGGTAGAGGTAAATATAGATCTCCACAAAGTAACGCCTGATTGAGAAAATAATTATAAAACATGTTTGCAACCCCTGTCTGTAGCACAGTATGACACACTTACCCCATAGTTATTTAATCGTAAATGATCATAACTTACTGCATAAGTAATATAATTAGATGAGAACTGATTAATTGTCATGTCTAGGTAGCATGGTCATGGCATTTTACAATAAGAAACAACCGTCTATGGTGCTTTAACGAGGTAGACACACTTACCTCACTTTGTTGGGAAAGTGTGTCTATGACAGTGCTCACATTTTCAGCCTCAAACACCTACAAATAAGTATTTAAATAGTATAAAACACATTGTTTACAGCTAAGCTTAAACAACAATATATTTTGGCTTTGGAGATAGTTGGAAATTCCACCTTATTTTACTTAATTTTTTAGTTCAAAGTCAACTTTGCGAAAAGTATGCCACACTTACCCGTATCGACCTTATGTTATTTATGCGTTAAATAATATACCTAACTATTGGCAATAAATAAGGTTTATTAATTTTGATATTTCCTACTGATCTCTCAACATCTACATGTGTATATAATTTCAAGTTACTAATATCGAGGACGAAACACGAGTATAATTAATGATTAAACGAACTTACCTGTAAGTGAAGTTCTATCATAATTATACGAAGGGTTTCGTCCGAAGATATTAGTAACGCACTCCCGCCCGCCCTTACCCTATCGGAAATATCATAAATTTCGTTTTTGGCTCTAAACTAAATGAAGATGGTTGGATGAGGGCCCGGCAGGGAAATATATATATTTTTTTTAAAAAGTGTTGCCAGTTTTGGCTACATTTTTTCCCTTAAACAAGTGATGAAGTGGTAGCGCTTACGCGATACTACATGTGTATATAATTTCAAGTTACTAATATCTTCGGACGAAACCCTTCGTATAATTATGATAGAACTTCACTTACAGGTAAGTTCGTTTAATCATTAATTTCACTACATGACCCACAGATACATGGTTACCATGGTCACGTATAAACAACAGCCACTATTGGTTCAAACTGAACTCAAGGCTTTATTGGTCGTTACACAAGTGTTGCTATGGTCATGTATAAACAACAGCCACTATTGGTTAACTGAACTTAGTCTTTATTGGTCGTTACAAAAGGGTTGCTGTGGTCACGTTTAAACAACAGCCACTGTTGGTTCAATATTATTTCTCTCATCAATCATCATCATCATGTTACACAGTTTAAAAAAGTAACATGTGCTTGCAACGCGTAAATGAATTTATTTGAAAACTGATCAACCTTTTCGTTCCGCGACTGTACATTACATGCGAGTGTGTCTGTTTTTGCGTGAGTGAGTGTATGTGTGTTTACATGTGTGTCGGTACGACTGCTTATGTACCAGGACTGAGACTTGGATTGATAAGACAAGTTTCTTAAGATTATGTTTGAAAGACGCAATCGAATTTCACACAAGCTTATGATAACTTCTTCTTCTAACCTAAGACAAAGTAAAATCGTTTCCAAATGTGTGAAAGGACTAACAGTAAAAGTTTCGTGGCTGAATTTGTACGAAGCGAAGAATTAAATGCGTCGTCGCGCTGGCCTAGTTGGTAGTGTCCCTGCCTACGAAACTAGCGGTTCTGGGTTCAAATCCCGGCAAGGACAGATATTTGTGTGACGACCGCGAATTTTTGTTTCTGGGTCATGGATGTTTTCTAAGTATTCAAGTAGATTATATATTTCTCTATAAGTGTAGGTACATATAAGTATTTATATCGTTGTCTAGTAGGTACCCATAGTACAAGCCTAGAGCTTAGTTTGGGACTAGGTCAATTGGTGTGACATTGTCTCCTGATATTTATTCATTGTTTATTTATTTATTGTTTATTTATTTATAAAAAAAACGGTCAAGTACGAGTTGGGCTCTCGAACCGAGGGTTCCGTACCGCCGCACGGTAGGTATTATTAGATTCCAATATCAATCAGATTTCAAATCGAATCAGCGCGAGCTTATTGACAATTTTTTCATTTCCTATATTAACTCTTTTACGTTTAGGCCCACTTGCGTGGACCAGAGTTAGCGTCTTAACCTGGGGTTAGGCGGCAAACCACGTACAAAAGTAGACGCTTAACTCTGGGTTAAGGGCTAACTCTGGTCCGCGCAAGTCCGCCTTAAAGAAATAAAGTAATTTTCTCCAGTGATAATGCATCGTCGTTAAAAAATGCTACTAATGCCACCTGTGATGCATAATAGACATTAAATATATTTTATGAACGAATACTTTGAACGCTGTAGTAGCGCTTTAGTGTAGAGGACTGCTTAGCATCGCCCTCTCTTGGTGAGTAGAGAATAAGCCACTTCAGTATGACTTAAGAGGTTAGCGTGGTTTTCGACAGATGGCAGTGTTGCATAGTGTTAGCAAAAAAAGCTTGGCGTTAGTCATATCCTATAGATATATTAATGAAAATATTGTGCTCTTATATATATATATATATATATACATACATACATTATAAACTCACGCCTTTATTCCCAGAGTGGGGTAGGCAGAGCTACAGAATTTCCAACAACTATAAAAACTTTTTGATAATTCTGTTCTCTTTGCCTTAATTTTAAATAATCCTTGTAATATAAAATATATCCAAACATAAACCTTTAAATGGTTTTGTAGTTAAATCATAGACAATTATAATGGTGTTTGTTGGAATGTTGGCTTGGTAATTTAATTGGTAACCCTGACACAAAATGTCCGACGGTAATTGCCAAAACGATGTTATAGAACCGCCTTCCTCAAAGAAAATTAAATCTAATCATGAAAACGATGAAAGTGTGAGTGTTGATAAGTTACACTTGAAAGACTTTGTGTTGGAGAAGATATTGAACAACAATACAAATAGGAAAACAGTTAGTGTGTTAGGGAAATTCAAGGACAAGAGTGGGGTGGCATTAGTTATTCTTGAGAAAAATGCTTTTAAAGAAGAAGACTTGGACAACAAGGGATACTTTTCCGTAGACAACGAGCTGCGTACGTTCTTCGAGAACGATATTTACGGGAACTTTGAGTGTTTCCCGAAGCCTTCCGTTAACGGTAAGAATGTAAATACGAAGTAAAAGTTTTCCCCGCCATATGGCTGGGCTAGGAAAGTCTTTTGTTTCTCATTAATTCGTGTTAGTCATCATAATTACGACACAATAGTGATTTCTTTTTCTTGGCTCACTTTTCGTGATTTGTTACTTGATGCTCATTAAGACATCGTGAAATAGCAACTGTTCGAGTGATATCATTGAAAGTTGAACTTGAAAAGAACGTGTCACGTTGATAAGGTAGATAAATAAATTTATTTTCGAGACTGATCTAATTGGTTTTTCCCAATTACAATATAAAATGTTCTCTTATTAGATATAATTATGATTCATATATCTTTTACAACAGGCTATTCCCAGTTAGTTGTCCACACTGTGGACAACTCGCTGCTTAAATACAAAAGCGCCACAAAACAAAAACAGATATAGTTTGATTTGAAACTTAAAGTATATAGCATTCCGAATTTAAATGCAACACAAACACATTTTGATTTGTGGCCCTTTAGTATTTAAGCAACAAACTGAAAAAAAAATGCAGTTGGTCACCGTGTGGATAATAACCACAGTGTGGGAATAATAATTCCCAGTTGTCCACATCTTCAAAATTATGTGGACATTTCACACTCTTTAATTTGACTCAACTGTGTTACTTTAATATCTACTAAAGTACATTAATACAAACTAACACAGTTGAGGCAAATTAAAGAGTGAAATGATCACATAATTTCGAGGGTGTGGACAACTGGGAATAGCCCTGTACAACATTTGTTCTGTTGATTTTAAGGGTACAGTGCTTTAAATGTATTTTTTCAATTAGAAAGTAGAGCTAGATTTAGTTACTGCTGGTACGACCTTTTGCAGGGTTTAAGTACAGGGGGCCTCAGATCCCACTTACAATGAGGTGTCTTGTATGCTTGTTTGCCTTGTCCTTACTATAAACTTTTTCTTTTCATATTTTCATGGTTCACTCACTATTAATTATCATCCCTATATCACAGTCAGTACCTATTTTAAACTGCGCCTTTAAAAAAAACGACGCGTTTCATTGATGGCAATCAAAACTATTCTCCTCTTTATCTATGTAAGGAGCTTATTAATGTATAGACAAGGTTGAAAATAAATGTCCCGAGCGTTAATTTGGGACCCATTTCAACAAAAATATGCTTGAAGTCGTCAAGGTCATTAGAGATATCAAGGCATTTATAACTTTTAGGAAACTCAACCCTATTGTTGTACAATGTCAGATTGACTTTGGACCTAAAGTGGGTACCAATTTAAATCTTGTGACTGTACATAATTATGTCTAGATCTTATTTCCATAGTAATAAATAAGGTGTTGACCTTGACTACTGTATGCCACCACACATAGCAGATTAGTTATGCATCACAATATTACGGCATATCAAATTCACGTCAAGACGCTTTTAATTAAGAACACTGTGATGTTTCTTGCTGACAGCTGCTTCACACAATATTACTTTTATGTTGTCCGGCAGCATGAGCATGTCACGCTCGCTCAAAGGTCTTTGCTTACGGCGGCGTCGTTGATCGGGCCGCAACTTTCCCGAACATATGGTTGAGAGAGGCGATGGCTGAGATACGCGTCATACTCGTGAACGGGTGCTGTTTGTGGGGTCCGGTCTGTTCACGTTTGCAAGGACTTGTTGTTAAATAAATTATTCTAGTTATGGCTTTTGATGTAGAGACCTCGTCGTGTTGTTCTCATAGTTTTTTTTTTTAATTTAAGGTTTATTGACCTTACATTTGTAATGATTTTATTTTTGGTAGTTTTAAGAAATTATTATTTATTACTTTATTACCTAATGTAACTTACTTTACTTAATGTAACTTAGTTATAAGTACTATTATGTTTTTATGATTGAAAAAATGACCTTCTGCTGGAGTTTCTTGCGGCGCTTCTTCTCCGCAATGATGGTCTCGTCCGAAGCGCTGGTAGATTCACCCTATATTACCGACGTGTAAAAGAGCCCTCATGTGGCCTATTTACTGAATAAATATTTTGATTTATTTTTTTTGAATGTGTGCAAACACTATACCACAGCTTCACATTATATGCTATAGTGAAAATTAACTCCTGCCCCGTTTTTCACTATCCTGATTATGACAGGTGATAGGTGATAAGTGATAATTCAGTTTACATTGTAGAATTAATAAGTTTTCACCACTGAGATTCATATCAGCTACACCATGAACACTGAAATGTCACCTGTCGCCTGTTATTGTCACAATAGTGAAATAGGCGGCTGATGTCACATGAACGTTCGCACGAACGCAAGAAACTATTCGTTTTACTTACGTCTCATTAAAATTTTACACATTTTGTACGTAGCAAATGTAAAATTTTAACGAGACGTAGTGAAAACGATTTGTTTCTTGAATATAGTAACCGGGCATTAGTCAGTCAATTTAATTTGCAATCACTAATGTCATTACATTGTTTCTTCAGCAGTTAGTGAAAAATTTTACATCTGTGCCCTATAACCTCTATGAATAAAGATACATAATATTTTTGAGCCAATGATGATGCAATGATGTCATTCTTCATTTGAATTAGACTGTTTTCTTTTATTGTTTTTTTATTGACTGGCAAAGAATGCCATTATTACAATTGTTCTAAATACCATTCACATTGTGACAATTGTGTATTTTCTGCTTTCAGGTGTGAAAACTACTATTATCTACCCAGCTACAGAGAAGCATATTGCCAAATTCAACCAACAGCAGGTCCATATAGTGTTGGAAACTCCAGAACTATATGAGAAGCTAACTCTACCACATTTGGAAAAGGAACAGTTCACTTTGCAGGTGAAATATTGGGATATTTTATCATTATTTAGTGAATGTTGTTTCTAATATTTTACTTGATTGTAAGTAGGTAGATACTAAAATGAATCTAGTAGAGTGGTCCCCGCTCGATCTTTAAACAGAGTCCTCTGATCTCGGTAAAAAAAACTAGTTCGGTCTTTTAGTTCCTTTAGGTCCATTAGCTCCGGAGCAAATTTTGAGATCTTGGAATGATTAACCAAGTTTTTTGGTTATTACGCGAAATCTAATGAACATTCCTTTTATTTTCCCCATAAAATATAAGTAATTATCTATATGTCAGGAGGATTAATCAAAAAAGTCCATCACAGAAAATTAAAAAACAATGTTTTGAAATGAGCCTTCATATGACACCCCATTTGTTATAATCAAACCACTTTCATTTTTCAACCCTCCATTCTAGACCCCTTTTCAATTATGTATAAAATTATTTTCATATTTTTTTTTACTAAAAACTGATGCAGGCAAGCTGGTTTTACAACTATGCCAAATTTCAAAGTTGATAGCACTTGTAGTTGCTGAGAAAACCTGCTGTGACATACAGACCGACAACGAAGTCTCACCATGAGGGTTCCTTCTTTTACCATTCTGCTACGGAACCCTAAAAATGCAAGTTTACTACAATAATATCAAAATATCTATTTCAGTGGGTGTACAATATTCTTGAAGGCAAGAGCGAGGCAGATCGTATTGTCCACAACAACAAGTGTGACGTAGAGGGCTTTGTGCTAGCCCCAGACCTCAAGTGGGACGGGCTGACCAAGGAGACGTTGTATCTGCTGGCTATAGTCCGGCAGAAGGGTATCAAGTCGCTCCGAGACTTGGACGGAAGCCACTTGCCTTTGTTGAAGAGGATCAGGGACGAAGGAAAGGTATGAAAATATTTGCAGTTACAAAATTATTCAACTTATGCTTTATTTGCACCTTGCAAGGTGCGAGTGCAAAGTTTATACATTTGTTACTGCCTCTTGACAGCAAATGTATGAACTTCATACTTGCACTTCTTTACAGTATAAACTCGTCCGCTGCTGAACATATGCCTCTTCCAGGGATTGTGTTCATGCGGTGTACCAATTGATTCCCATCAGACCCATTTAAATCTGGCTCCCATTGTCCTTCCACTGTAAACTCCTGCAAGACGGAATAACTCTAAAATATAATATTTTTTTTATGCTTTTATATAGGGTGGGACAGAAACATTTGCATTTTTACTAGTTTTTACTCTTGCTGATTTGCAAAAATGTTTGGCCCGCCCTATAGTTTCGTTTTTGATGCTATATCAGATCAATTTCTAAAAAAAGAGGAACAAAGTGTTAAAACTGCAAAGCAGTTTTGTTAATCCCTAATATTATTAATGCAAAAGTTGTACTTGAAATTTGAAAAATAATTTTTTTTCGAGGGAATAACGATAATCAAAATCTACGCAGATGAAGTCGCGGGCAAAAGCTACATTAACATGAATATTTCATGGAATTGTTAGAACTAAGTTAACAATAAAAGACAAGATAGGAAAATTGAAAATTGAGGTTCCTTCAAAACTTCCTTAATGATCAACCATTACGTGGCTTCAGTGGCCTGTGTGCTTGTTTGCCTTCTCCATCTAATAAAAAAATCACTTCATTATTTCAGAAAGCAATACTCCAGAAGTACAACGTAAAGGGCTCGCAGCTACGTGTATATCTGCACTACCAGCCTTCATTCTACCACCTCCACGTACATTTCACGTACCTGCGCCACGAAGCAGCCGGGATCTATGCCGAGAAGGCTCACCTACTCGATACAGTCATCGACAACATCGAAATGATGAGCGACTACTATCAGAAAGCAACGCTTCCCTTCGTTCTTCGTGAAATGGATAACCTTTTCACAGTGTATGAAACTAACGGTCATGTAGAGAGAATAAATAATATTGAGAGTATTGAGCTTATTGATAAATAAGCTTATTTTTTTATCTAGACAATTAGTTAAGCGAAAATGTTGGTTAAGAGTGTTTTTATGGAGCTGCGCTCCAGATTGAGGAGTTGCAACGTTTATATTACTACGGGGGTCGATTTCAAAAAGAACTGCTGTAATTTGAAGATAACCATACAGTCGAACTGTATTGTTTTAAACTATTACGATGATAGCAAGAGGCGTGATAGCTTCTCTTCCATGGAGAGTCTTTCCGACTGCTATTCAGATGATGAAGACCAAGTGACAACAGTCATACCCATACATGAATTCTGCCAAATAATACCAAATTCTATGTCGTGTCTCAAAATAGATAGAAATAATATATCCTTTCGTATCCTAACAGAGCCTAAGGAAGGCGGGAATTTCTATAAAGAGGTTCTCACTAATAATAAAGTCGAAAACAACGTCAAGCAGCACGAATTGAAGATTAATTTCGAAGCTAATGAAGAAGTAAAAATTTTGTGCGGCAATTGTTCCAATATCATATCAAATAACGTGATTACATTTGAGAGAATTTTGGAGTTGCCATCGACTAATATTGATATGTCGGAATGGTTTTGCCATGGACATTGCCATGGCGGTGACACTCAAACTGAAATTGCTTTAAAACCGAACAAGAATGATTTCCTATACAGACTAACATTCTTTATAGTGAATGACAATCTTCTATCAGAGAAAACAAATGGATTCAATGCTAAGAGAGAAGTGTACCATTGCAACAGATGCCTATCTTGGTTGGGCTTGAAAGTTAAAAATACGGTCAAGCTTTTTAATTCTGAAGTCAAACTAACTCACAGCGGCAATGAAGGTCCTATATTTTCGCACAAGTCTTCCCCACACTCGAGTACAACCGATTTTATATTTACTATTGAAGAAATGGCCAAGGAGTTCAACTTGGGACTTCAATTCTCAGTCATGTGCAAGATAGTATTGGACTGCACAATATCCGCTGATAAAAAACAATATTTGTTGATTTGGATAATGGATAAAGAGCTCCAAGTTATCAGAAATATTGGTGAATACATAGAAGACGATAAAATTACGTTGCAGTCGAGTTTTTTAACCAAAATTTTGTATAAAGTCGAACCAAGTTTGAATGATGAAGTTGAAAATTGGCTGTCGGACCCGTCTGTGACTTCTACGGAGGTGTCCAAGAGTATGTTCTGCCAGGGTGTTGAGCACTTGGAGCGAATGTCTCAGAAAGTACCAGAATCATTCCGCACTGCTAATGGCTACTGTGTCAGTTACCTGAAAGTTTAATCAATAAATGGCAACATCAGATGTTTGGTTTTATTGTTGTAACTTTTAAATTGCATGTGACATGAGCATGAGTTTGATTGTTTTAAACGAAATCGTTTGTCATGGTGAGACTATTATAATATTTATAATAATGAGTAAGTAAAAAAAAGTTCCGAGCGAAATTGGCAGCATGTAAGGAAGGATCTTCATTTTTAACCGAAAACTGATTCTTAGTAACATAAAAAAGAAAAAGTCGTGAATTCAATCAAACCCTATATGTTTGAACACGCATAAAAAAAATTGTAGTTGGTTTTATGGAAATTTCCATCGCCATGTAAAGAAGGGTTAAGCTTTTCGAAGACCACACGTCAAATGCATAAGCCAGACACGTTTTAAAAAGCAAGCGTAGAGGAGGCTCTACTTTAAAAATAGAAGTTGGAAGTTAAGTCAGCTCCGTCCCTTTCTCTCGATTTAGTCTCGAGAGACGAGAGCCTGGGACTCGCCACTGGAAGTTTCGAATTTAGTGATTCGTGGTACAAAAGAGTCTCTCTTGACTGCAAAATTCAAATTCAACATTATTTTATTTAATTAGTAAATTCTGCTTATTAGTTACACGTATAGGCCGGCGTATAGATGAATTAGCGAGAGCGTGGAATTGCATATGACTACTATAGGCGTCCTTCGTGTCAAAAAGGAACTCTCCAGGTACCGCATCTTTTGTTCTATCACTACAATTCACTACATAGTATAAAACTGAGTCGCTTCCCGCTGTCTGTCCCTATATATGATTAGATCTTTAAAACTACGCAACGGATTTTGATGCGGTTTTTTTTAATAGATAGAGGAGTGATGTACGGGTGTTACAGAAAACTCATATAAACCGAAGCGAAGCGAACTAGTTGAAAGTCGGTAGGACGTTCATGTGTTGACGGACGTGTAGGTATGAAGTAATTTGGTGAAGAAACAGGAGTTCCACTAATGTACCTATGTAGAGTTGAGACTGTCACGCGGAACGCTAGAATAATCTTTAGTATTTTGTCGTTGTCACACTTATAGGAAATTAGCTTCTACCCGCGACTTCGTCCGCGTTTCGACTATCGCTATTCCCTCGGAAATTTAAAATCTCCCGAGACGGAAAGTAGCATATTATTATGAGGTAAAGGCTATCTCGATTTCAAATTTCATCAAAATCCATCCAGCCATTGCAGCGTCAAGGAGTATCTAATAAACACACAAACTTACATACATACATTAAATCACGCCCGTTTCCCAGAAGGGTAGGCAGAGACCACTTCTTTCCACTTGCTACGATCTTGACAAATTTATTTGGCTTCTTCCACATTCATAATAATTTAAACTTTAGCATTTATAATATTAGCAGAATTTGTTTCGTAGTTCAAACATGATTTTAAAACTACAGTGTTATTATAATAATAGTGTATAGCTATTTATGACGCTGACTGCTAAGATATTTATACCTAATCAGTATAAAAGCTCTTCAAGTGTAGATAACACATTTAGGCATTCGATAAAAACATGGTAACATTAATAGTGTTTATTTTCATACTTATTATTAATACAAAACTGAATAAGAGTAAGATTTGTGACAGCAACATTCTTATTAATATAATGGCCCGGTAGCTTGCTTAAAAATATAAAGACTTATTTAAACACAAATATAAACTGCTTTGTTGAAGATCCAGAGGCCTTTTTATTTAAATTAATGTAGAAACCGGCCAAGTGCAAGTCAGAAGCACACAAAGGTTCCGTACCATACAATATTAACTTCGAGCACACAAAGAAAAAACATGTTTCTTATACAGGGAAAACTTCAAGTGTCTTGCTAATACAGTTTAAAAGACGCATTCCTGTGACAGATGGATGAATAGCGGAGCCTTAGTAATAGGGTCCCAATTAGCACCCTTTACGTACGGAACCCTAAAGATAAGCTTCTTAGTAGAAAAATAAATAAAGCGTCATTAAAAAATAATTCTTTTTATCAAGTGACAATATTTCATTTGACAAGTTTATAATTAGGTAACATTATTGTGGTTATATTTATTTGATGATTAGGAACATTATACATATAAAACTTCATTATTTTCCATTAACTCCTACCTCCTACTCAAGGGGTTAATAATAAATGCAGTTACTAAAACGTTTTAGTGAATACTCTGCTTATACAATAAAAGAACATGTAATAGCTTGTTGGAATGACAAATAATTTTCATGATATTAGTTCCATTTGTGACGTGTTCCGGAGACTGGCGATAGATCCACAAACCAGTGAGGAGTTGAACCACCAGAAGAGTGAAAACAGGATCGCAAAAATAATATCTGGTATCTGGTTAAGGATAATTAAAACTTCACAAGGAAAAAAACATGAAAAATTTTATGTACAGTTAGTAGCAATAATATATTATCCAACATTGGGTGCAGAATGATCTGACAAGTCTTTATTACTACTGGTATAAAAGAGCGTCAGATATTTTTGCGCCCAGTGTAGGATAATTACTTTGCTTTCGTCAGAAATTCGCCAGAAACTATTTTTATTCCGCAAAAGTATGTAGTTTAGGTTCGTTAGGTATATTTAAATGCCAGAAGGGCAAATCACCTAGAAATAGGCTCACGGCTTCGTCGAAAAGAGCAGTGGGACAAAGTAGTGGGACCACAGGTAATAGTCCGATAATATATTATTCCTGGGGACTGTACTCATCACGCAAATCAATAATTACTCATCTAGTGATTTAATTAAAGTATAAAAGTGCTTTTGTTGCAATAACTCATAAGAACTTATCCAAACTAAATTGTAAAAAAGAATTAAATGACTTCTAAAATCAGTAGTAGGTATTTGACAACGCTACATAGCTAACGGTACCAGATTCCATTTTCAGTGAGGGCAATTATTTCCGCTACCTACTGCACTGTACATCGATAAATAAGAAATCAATGTCATTATTTAAGCATGCTAGAGTAACTTCTGGTCCTTGCTATAAGCATCACCATAACAAGAAATAAAATAAAACGAAACTAACATCTTATCAATCCTAAGATTCGGCGGTGATCAATCTAATAGGTTAAATGACTCATAATTCATAATAAAAATCTCCTTAGGCACTTACGCGAGGCGAAACACCAGGTCAAGAAAACCCAATCGTAAATCTATTTTTTATGCATTATCAAAAGGATACGTATAACAGCCTTTTCCCACGGCTCCACCATGTACAATTCGGTCGCCAATAAGTATCTTTGGTACCAAAAGAAAATAAATTTCTGGAATTTTTTGATTGGAGACATTTCAAACGTGTACTCGATCCGATATTCTTGAAGATACTTTGTCAATGTATTCTTTGGTATATCTCGGTGATCTTGTTATATAAAATGTGTAAAAGTAAGTGGTATTGTCTACAGCAAACAAAAAGGTTTAAAAGTAAAAACAAATTATTCGCAAAGTACCTACACAAGTTAGTTATTTGACATGAGTATGACCACAGATTATAGGATATGTCTAAAGTATGACATATGATATGAGTATGACATTCATTTAATTGAAGTGACAGCAGTTTAGTGTTGCTAACTTAAGCTTAGTTCAAGAATTTAAATATACAGAGTTGAAAAAAAAGTCGAGCCCTGGAGGGAAATTACCTTAAATCCTTAAGTTGGCTCATTTTACTTAAAGGACATTATTTTATTTAAAAAAAGAAACAAAACTGCATTAAAAGATTTTCTAAAATTTTCTTGTCTCTCCCGGGAATCGAACCTGTTTAAAAAAATAAACACTTGCTATGATTAATTTTAAAATAGGTACACGTATTTTTTATTTCTAAGACCGAGTTGCGTCAAAAATGACAGTGCTCTATGGTTTGACGTTTACTTTGACGTATCTTGTGACCGACATATACGGCCCTAAGTGTTTTTTAGAGACATTTAATCCCGAACAATAATCCTATCAATTAATGTTTTAATGTTTTAATGTTTTATTTGGGCACAAACGGTACAATATAACTTAAAGATAAAGAAGAACATGAATTTAACATAAACCAGCAAAGTTGCCACAAGTTACAGAGACATATTAAAATTTAAGGAAGCGTAGGTACAACAATAGGAGTAACAGCAAAAGAAAACAATATTTCAAACATGCAACTAGACAACACTACTTACATACTCTAAGGGATGACTTAAATTTAGGAAGTGACAGGCTAAACATATCAATATTACCGAAACAGTTATTATATTTACTACACACTCTATTAACAAATGAGTTTCCAGCGTATTTAGTGCGTGTAAATGGGACATGAAACAAGCAATTTGTTCGTCGTGTGTTGGGGCGAGGTACTCTAAAACCTATTTTACTTAAAAGATAAGGGGAGTCAATAAAAAGAATAAAAGAATAAAATAGCGAGTTTTAGGGTCTGTTTCACAATCGACGAGTAAATTTATCTGTCATTTAAAGTTGGCTCTCTCCTTGTCTATGTTCAAGTGTAAGAAAGAGAAAGGGCTAAATTTATCTGTCAAATATGCTTTACTTGACGATTGTGAAACAGGCGGTTAATGTTTTACATTTTTAGCTGGTTCGATTCCCGGTTGAGACAAGCTAATTTTAGAAAATCTTTAAATGCAGATTTGTGTCTTTTTAAAAATAAAGAGCGAACTTAAGGATTTAAGGTCTTTTCCTCTAGGGCCCGACTTATTTTACCACACTGTATACATGTACTCATGTCTAACGTAACGGCTGCGCCAGTAAAGAAAATATTATAAAGGGCATCCCGGGTATCCCGTTCTTTCGCGGAAATGGTGCCATTTTATAATCTTTTGTTTCTTGGCGCGGCTCATAGCCATAGACAAGAATATACTGCGAAAAAAGCAACAATTTTAAAATAATACGGGTCATCCCCAAAAATCTAAGATAAGATCTAAGCTTGTTGAATCAAAGTTCTTGTATTTGTCAAAGATTTTTACAAATTTAGCTCCGAGCGGTAACGTTTCTCACCCCCTTAATCAAGTCCAATTTCCAAGTTTTTAAATGTGTTGTAGCTATTAATGAAAAATTAGATTTGTAGGTTCGCTTCTGTTTGATCTTGAAACATTCGTCAGTTTTGGAAAACATACAGACCTAGGTTTTCATTATATCTAAGTACAACATATTCAAAAATCATAAAAATCGTACTAAATAGGTTTATTTTGTATGGAAATGTTCAGCCTTAAAATACTCTTAATTTAGATTCTAGCGTTCTTTTTATATAATAGGCATACGAGGACATGGGATACCTGATGGGAAGTAATCATCACCGCCCATACACCAGCAACTCAAGAAGAAAATAAAAGTCCACATTCTGTTTTTTTTTTTTATGTTATAAATATACTTACAAACGGAGTATTCAATATATACCTATTAAGGTATGAATTGGGTTTGACACTACCAGCAGTTATACGGGTGCATGTAAGCATACGCCCTGTTGGAGCGGATCAACCAGTAAAAACTCGACGGCGAACTGACAGATGTAAAGTGTTACAATCTGCAGAGTTGGCAACGCGACGGTTATCTGAAGCAGTACACACACACCTGCCGATCTCGGGAATTTCAAAATTGACCCTGCGCAAGGTGAGTGAGTAGCCTGCTTTAAGATTTGCATTGTTTATCCTCCTCACGCCTGAATTGCCATAAAAAAAAAATAACACTACTTCAAACGGGTCATCTTTACTTATTAATCCGTATCACTATCATGAATATATTCGTCCTAGTTTAGAGCTTGTCTGCGACGGCCTTCCCGGTGGCAAACCCGGCAACTCCCCCCACTAAACCCCCAACTGCTGCCCCGACTGGGGCACCAACGCCACAGAAACACACCGTGCCGGCTGCGGCTCCGATCTTGGCACCTGAAATGATGGTTTATTATCAAACCTCGAAGTCGCGGTGGCACGAATAAAATTTTGCTAGGGACTTCCACGCGATATTATTTCATCGATAACTTTGGACTTTCTTATGACAATAGTTATGTTATGACTATGAGATGACGTATGTTATTAATATGCAACTTGCAATACCTATTAAACTGTATCATTTAAAATACTTTGTTACTTATTACTAATATAAGGTTCATAAATGATTAAATGAAAATAATTTAATGATGTTAATGTACTTCTAGGTTTTAGTTTACTTTGCATGGAAATTGATGAAATAAAAATTTAGTTGTAAAGGTTGATTTTTATTTGAATTTTAAACTTCCTAAAAATGTCCTAAAAACTCCTATATAGGTAACATTGACGGGTAGTAATCATCACATTTTAGTTAATTTTCAATTATTCTGTAGGTAAACTTTACAGCTAATATGAAGTGTCACTTCCAAATAAGCATTCAGTTATCGATAAATTTTATATCGGAAGGAAGTCCCTAGTTAATTGACGTTATTGCCACCGCGACTTCGAAGTTTGTTTATTATAGTACCTATTAATATATAGACGGGCTAGATTGACAGATAAGGTGTTGCCAGATGTGTTTGAAATGTAATATGATGAAAAAGGAGGATCAACAAAAGGAAGTTAAGAAACATCGAAGTTCGAAGTTACGATAGCTCCATCCCTCTCACTCGTTATTTAACGACAGGAGGGATGGAGCTAACGTCAGTTCGAACTTCGATTTTTAAAGTAGGGCCTCGGTCATTCTAGTACCAATTAGAGTCTGTCTAATGAAAGCTGAACCCGGCTATTATTTGTCACAAATTCGCCAAATAGTTCGGTAGGTACACGTCTTTTTGACAGTTGGACTAATATTGTGTACCAAACATACTATTTGGCGACATTGGGTGTCACTATCTATTTGATGCTGACTATACGTATTAGTAAGCCTCTTGGGCTTTTATTAATAAACTGTACTTAAATATGATACCATGGGTTGTCTTAATATGGAGAAACAGACTCTTGACAGCGGTATTAGTAGATTTGAGTATAGTTTATTATTACGGGCCTAAGGGCAGGTACGCACTGAGCGGCTATAGCCGCATGCGGTTGCGGCTAACCGCTTAGTGCGTTTAGGTTCCGGTTTTGCGGTTTCATACGTTTTGATCAGCTGTGCGGCTAGCCGCATAGTGCGTATCTGCCCTAAGTGATGTGAAAAAAGTTCGCGTTTTCTCTCCCTTAGTGCCTACCAAAATAAACCAAATAAGAAAAGTATCAAAATCGTTTATTCCAATTTGATCGGTAATACCATATGAAGATTTTTTAAATTTGCCGCTTTGTTGCAAGTTCAGCTTTCATAAGACAGACTCTATAAACTCAAACGGTTATAAATTATATTGCAACTGCTTATTTTTATTTTTCTATAGTAGGAGATAGGTACTCTATAAAATGTAACCAAGTTTAACAGAGCATGAAGGTATGCTCTATTTTCAAACACGGATATTTCCCCATCATTAACATACCTGGCAACACTGTACCCTCCAAATTCCCCTAATTTTTTTTTGTTCGCATCTGATTTAACGTCGCATAAGGCAGAAAAGAGGAGAGGCCTTTGACTTGGTGGGACACCCAAATAGGTTAGTAAAAAAAAACTGATTTAACTCACCGACTTCCACGCCGGCGACGACGCCAGTAGCGGTGCTGGTCGTCACCACGGCTGCCTTCTCCACATCACTGGTCTTAGGCATATCTGAGGGCCCAGACAAGATGCATTACGCTAACTATCGTTTCTATACGTTTATTTTTTAAACCAATCGCGTCACTGGCACATCACGTGACTTTTCGTATCACGTCATCTACCAGTAGGGTTGCCAACTATTTTTGGGGGATTTATAGTATTTTCCAAAAAAAAGTGTAAAAAATATACTTAGTACACAGTAAAAAAATATAGTACTTTAAGACAACTCTTTATTTTGGGGTAAACTATACTTACTAGCATTCTGTGAACTCCTTTTAAATAACACTTCTTTTAAATTTAACAGCTTCCAGGTAATTTAGAACTTTTTAAATAAAATTAACTTGGAACGTGTGTTACGTCACTGATGTGTGTAAATTGAAGTACTTTGTAAAATCCCCCAAAATATAGTATTTTTGCGTACTATATATTTCTTCAACAGTATATAGTACAGAGAGTCAAAATATAGTACAATACTATGTAATATAGTACGGTTGGCAACCCTATCTACCAGGGACGCGAAGAGAATCGCTAGCTAGCATAGAGCATCTTGTCTAGGCCCTCTGGTACGTTAAAGCAAAATAAATACTTAATAAGTATCAAAAAATAAGCAAGTATCAGGGTATAATTTCATACAAATCGGTGCAGTTCCAAACTACAATAAGACATAAACATAGGTGCTTAGGTATAAAGAGAAATACATGCGTCACTGGATAGAAAACAATCAAGATTGAAAAACAACAAGCGGTTTTCGAATGCTGATAAAATGTATGCTGACGATCTAACGCGTCGACCGCTCAAAATGTGACAATGACTACCTAACCACCGTACTCGAATACATTTTAGAACCAATTGACATGTTCCTTTTTTAAACTTAATCATAAGTACCTCCTTACGGCCGCACTATAATAGAGTCAGTGAGTGGCGATTAAGAGGGAAGAGATAATAAAAACAAAGAATTTTTGATGCAGTCTTGGTAAAAAATAGGTACTTAATAGAATTTTTGTTTAACTACCATTAGGTACTTACATTCCTTTCGGTTAACTCAATGTAATTTTCACTTCATTTATTATAATATTGAACTCCAAGCACACTCCAAGACCTTGTACGAATGAATTTGTAAACAAAAGCAGTGAGTCAGACGTCTACTCGTACCACTAAGTAGGTATTGTATAAAATAAACACGAGAAGAACTCCAAGGAAACGCACAAAATTGCACAACATTTATAGAAAATGTTTTTCTTAAATTACAAAAACTTAAAACTCATTCCTTACTGGTACTATTACTTATTCTGTGCACATATTTTGAAGTTACAGAAAAACACTACGTACAGTCACCACACGGGATTGTTGAGCCACTTGCCACTGTTCGTAAATTGGCCGTGTTATGCAAATCGGGTTTAGTCGGTTATACTCGCACGGCTCGCGCCCAAAGTCACAATTGCACGTCTAGCAACGGTAACCTAGCGACAATTGTTAAGCGTAGCGATAAATTATTTTATGATTTGTCACTTTGACTTCGGAAAAACTCGGAAAACCCGATTTTATCCGAACGCTGTTGACGTGTAATAGTCATCGTAATGAATCGCCGATTTCCCGCCATTGATTTTATAATCTTTGTTATGTCAAATTTCAATTGGCTTCAACGTATCAACAGCATTCGGATGGGTCGGGAATGACAAGAGATTTCTAGAGCCAAAACCTCTACTATATTATTATATTTTAAGGTCTACTTAAACTGATTATTCGAATATCAAGCATGTTCATAAAAAAGAAAAATATATCATGATATATATGACTATTTATTTATTTTATTTTATTTTAGAAAACTTAACTAGTGTGGGTAAAGCTACGAGGGCTGCTACTTAAGTAACCGGAATCCGGGATTCCAACATTTTTAAACGCTATATCTGACCTCCATGGTAAAATTTTCACTTTTTTGAATACTGGCCGCTATATTTTTTTTTCTTATCTTACGTAGTCTTTTGTTTTTGGCGGGTTTAAATTTTAATCTCGCTGCAAGTATGGAACTCACTCGTGAAAATATTCGTGCTATGATTTATTACGATTTTCAGCGTGGTTTAACGCAACAACAGTGCATAGATCAACTAACTTCGACTTTTGGTGATGAAGCTCCATCCAAAACTACTGTGTATCGCTGGTTTAGTGAGTTCAATCGTGGACGTAGTATGCTCAGGGACGAAGTTAAGGATGGTCGCCCGAAATCGGTCGTTGTACCACAAAATATTGAAGCTGTGCGAAAACTTATCATGCATGTCCGTCATGTTACGTATCGCGAGATAGAGGCGACTATAGGCATATGTATGACGAGCATTAATAAGATATTACATGAACATTTAGCTGTGAAAAAAATTTGTTCGCGTTAGATCCCGCACAACTTAACTAAGGATCAAAAAGAGGCTCGCGTCGAATGGTGCAAGGAAATGTTGAAAAAATATAACCGTGGTGACTCAAAAGCTGTTTATAATATCTACACAGGTGACGAATCCTGGATCTATGCGTATGATCCCGAAACCAAACAACAATCAACGGTGTGGGTGTTTCAAAATGAGCCGAACCCTACGAAAGTAACTCGTGCAAAAAGCACCTTGAAGCAAATGGTGGCCTGCTTTTTTGGTATTAATGGCCATGTGGCTACAATGCCCCTGGAGAATCGTAAAACGGTTAGTTCGGAGTGGTACACGACCATTTGTTTGCCGGAAGTATTTGAAGAAATACGGAAAAACAACCAGCGACGGAGAATCATTCTGCACCATGATAACGCCAGCTGTCATACATCACGTGAAACGACTCGATTTTTGGAAGGTCAAAATATAGAATTAACGGGTCATCCACCTTACAGCCCTGATTTGGCACCCAATGATTTCTATTTATTTCCAAATGTAAAGAATAAATTACGTGGTCAACGATTTTCGACCCGTGAAGATGCCGTCGACGCGTTCAGACAGCACGTTTTGGAGATACCTCAGTCAGAGTGGAAAAAGTGCTTTATAAATTGGTTTCAACGTATGCAAAAGTGCATCGATTATCACGGAGAATACTTCGAAAAACAATAAAACCATATTTAGCCATGTACGTTTGTTTATTTTTTCTATTCCGGTTACATAAGTAGCAGCCCTCGTAGTAGCATATATATGCTCCATGGGAGTCTATTACAGATTGGAGACGCGAAGGCATAGACTCGACCAACTGAGCACAATAACCACTTCCTCGCAAGTCTTCCCATACTTCATGACAATGACTTTCAACGGCCTCTCTCGTTCGCTCATTCCGGTTTTCCCTTCTCTGAACCATTAAACCCCATGTTTTCGGATGGTATTGGGGTGACAATTGAAACGGTCTGCGAAATAATTGGTGGATATAAAGCCATTATTTTCGTAGTTCTGTCGCATCTCATCGCGTTGCTCAGCCGAGAGTATCGAAAGACCATGGTTGCCTTCACGGTGATCATTTATAGCTCCTTCTTCAGCATACCTATTCACCCACAAACTGACAGTATTTCGCTGCACATTTAAAGCGGTTGCTATTGCACGTATGCTTAAGCCTTGCTGATGCAAAATTACAATTTGTTGTCTGGTTTCGTTGCTAATCGAAGGTGGCATCGCGGAAGGCGGAAGAAAATTGTCAATTTACATGTAATTTACATTGACAATCCCATTGTAATTTTTTTTTTTAAGTTATATTTTCCGTACGGAAGTATGAAGTATTTAATTAACTTTTCCTTGTAGGTAATAGCTGACAGATCGAAGGATTATCTGAAGTAAATAGAATTGACGCCAAAGGTTATCTATGGCACACAAAAAGGTTACACCTTGAACTCATTTAGTAATATTTGCATTTCTCTTTATCTTATATTTCTATCTTTATCATTACGAGTTTGTGTGTCATTTATGAATCACTTGATTTAAAAAAATAAATTTTCATGCAATTTTGGTGTTGGCTAACCCAAAGACAAGCCTGCCAACTTAACAATAGAGTGACTAAAGCCAACCAATTACAGGTCTAGAAACAGTAACCTAGCAACAACTGTCATTACGTAATCGGTCACACGACATCGGGAAAACTCGGAGTCCACGACTTTACCCGAACGTTGTTTAAGAGTCTAATAAATTTAATAAATCACCGAAAATAATGTTTTTATAATAACATAAAAAAATACAACAAAACACAATAACTGAAAAAGAAAACTAAAATTAAATAAAACTAAACTTATTTTAATTAAAATAAAACTAAGCTACTGAAAAATTAAAGATTAAAATAAAAATCACCACTACAAAAAGAATACCCCCTCTAGCAGGTCCGCGCGCGGCATAGTCCCTATAACACTGGCTGCATTACCTCTCTGGATAGCTAGCCCAATCCTTTGGGAGAGGTAAGAACCAGCTCTAGGATCTCCGGAGGCGTCTATGAGCCGGGATGATAGGGCCTTTATAAAACTTTTCATATCGGCTGACCAAGGTCCCATAGTCTCTACTGCAAGCGCCATAAATTCGTAATTATTTAATAAAGATGAATATTTGCGGCGCTTGATGGTTTGGGCCTGATCAGCTGCTGCACCGGCTCGATTACGGGTTGACTGTACGTGGGACAGGGCGAATGTGTCAACACATGTCGCGTCCCACACCAGTGCCCTACCCAGTTTCCACGGCACTAAAGTAGCTCCGTCTGGTCGCTTGCCATCGTCTCTATGCAAACCTGCTGGTTCCAGGACAGCTGGTACAGAGGCAGTGGCAAGCGAACGACGGATCAGATCATTAATTGTGCCGTGGCGGTACAAACGGCCGGCACTTCTAGAGCATGAAAGGCCATGTCGACCCAGCTCACTCACTCCCTTCCCGCACGAGCAAGTATGAGGTTCACATATTCTAGCTCCAAGCCGCAAGCTTATTGCAATGCGCAAGCAGCTTGGGTCTAAGACTGTGCCTATATTGCGGGAAGGAAGAGCATTGAGCCAGTGACCTGATTCGCCTGCTGAGACAGCGAGGAGACGGGCACGATCCGTATCATCAGGACTATTTTGTATGAGAGATTCATGAATTGATACGAGGCGAGGTGTATCCCATGCTCTTTGGATATGCCTCTTGACTGGCATATCCACTCCTGGACACGACTCACACCAAGCGTCCCTGGCCTCCACCAGGTTGGCAATCTCAACGTCAAGTATCTGTGGAAGATTTAAGATAATACTGACGAGAGGCAACGAACCATAAGCGGAGGACAGGAAAGCAGGTAGTGCCACGCTAGATGAGCATCGAATACCAAGTCCGCCAAAACGAATTGGGAGAACCGCTTGAGTCCAAGGTCTTAAGCTAAAATGAATGTTTAATAATTTTGACAGAGTTGATTGAAGGGTAATATCTATAGAAGCCATGATGTCTGGAAATTTCCAAATTGGGCAACTCCGTAACAAATACATGAATTTTGGAGTGAAAAGACAAAACCGAATAATAAAAAGCGCCATGTGGGGGTTTATTTCGTATAAAAGGTTAGAAGTACTTTTAAACAGATTTAATTTACAATTTATAATGGGATTGATTGCTTCGTCAAAAATTGGTGAACCTAAAAGTGTTAAAGATATTCTGTCAGATTATTTTTGACAGTTGATTTGATAGAAATACCGAATGACAAAGATAGAAATATTTTTCTCTTTCTGTTACACGAATATACGAGAAGACAGACATGTCATCATTCGTTATCAGTCGTTCACGACGATGTCACACGAGTATGCCCGATTTGCCTACACGGCTAAGTTATGAACTGTGGCAAGTGGCTCAACAATCCCGTGTGGCGACTGTACATAGATAGATACATTTTTGATTACGTACATAGATACATGCATACAATGCATGTCATGAACTCAATCGCCTTCTTTTAGCTTAATTTTCCATTAAACAACACATAAAAAACGTTCAGAGCTGACGACACGATTCCCTTGTTCTAATAACATACAATTTCCAGTCATTAACATTACTATTCAAAACCAAAACTTACTTTCCTTTTTTATCTTACTTTTATCCACCTTACCTCGCAACAAAAACAAATTTTTATTGTTATCTATGCTAAAACAACACCAGATTTAAAAAAGGAACACTCACTGTTTATGGGAACACTCCCGGCTGTAGCGACGTGCCAATATCTCGGTACAGACTGAACAATGAATGCGCAGCCGCTTAGGTCTTAAATAACCGAGTGTTTATCGCACCACATTGCGCGCCTGAGTTTCTACGTCATCAACTTTAAACTAGCGGCAGCCGTGGTTTACGTGCTGCACTTGATTTTAAAATAGTACATTGTTGCCTAGGCGCGGAAAGTAAGGGTTTTCCTGACGAGGTGGATAGCTGGCCGAGCAATAGCGAGGCCTGCTCAAATACGAGTCAAAAAATCCTCGTTTCCGCCGCGGCATACATAAAGCTTTTCTCAAACATGTGAGGAAATAACACAAATACATAATTACAAGTATTTTTAAAAACCTATGACAAATTCGGAGATAATGTTTGTTTGAAAACTATTAGCGAAGATAGTTTCACGCGCAACGCGCCGCCGCCGGCCCACACTGCACCCACAAGTTGCGTGTTCCTTTCGATTTTGTATGCAATAGAGAGCACTTTTAATAAACAATATGGACATGGACGGAAAGTGTTTTCATATGTTTTTTTTACTCCGAGGAGTAAAATGAGGCACTTTCCGTCCTTGTGTTTCAATCGGAAATCCGTTCTTTCCGAGCATGTTTGAGAAATAATACTAACCGTCTTACTTATAAACGTGGAATAACCAAGGGGTGGCTAAACCATGCCTTTTCTTTATCTGTCAAATTCAAATGTCACAATGTCAGATGAGGACCACGTTTATAATTAAGGGCATAATAGTTTTTGCCTTAACGTTGAAGGACTTGTTCTTGCAATAAACGCCTTTTTTTGTCTTTGACTAACACCACTTAAATGAAAGACTGCTGTAATAATGTAATCAGTCTAACAAAAAACTTATAATCCTGACTTCTTGAGTATTAATTACCCCCTAAAAAGAAAGATATAAAAATAGGTGTCATAAGTTTAACTTGTGTATGTCTGTGTCTTTGATATCGTAGCAAACGAATGGACGTACCCAGTAGCTAGGGTCCCAGTTTTTTTTGCTCTAGCTAGCTAGCAAGTAACGGAGTAACGATAAATGCTAGTTATGACCTAGGGAAAGGTTCGGAACGAGTGTAGGTACCCCTATCGTATCCTTAATCATTTTAAATTGTTTATATCGTATGCGCATACGGTACCCTCAGTGCGTGGGTCTAACTTACACTTGACTGGTTTTAATTGTTTTCACTATTCAGTTAACAAGCTAACCTAAGAGATAACATATCGTGGAGCGAACCTTTATGATAGCTTCGTTGAATTAATGTCATTACGTCACGGTTCTTGGAATTGCATTATCAACTTCATATTGTATTATGGTATGATGATACTTATGTAGGTACATATATTTATGAGTAGGTAATAAATTTTCAAAAATATGTACACAGACCTTATTACTATGGCAATAAGGTCTATGTGTACACATTTTTTGCACCTTTATGCGGATATTTATTTTAACTCTTAATTTTACCTTCTACTTACTGCCTTAAGCAATTTTCCCGCGCTGGTTCAGATCGTATGACCACTTTGTAGATGCTTTTAGGGCCGTGGTCGCCACTCCAGGACCTTATGGTCCCAACGGTCATCGATTTTACGAGCACTATATGCCCTGTGTACTCTGCCCCCCACAGAAAAAAAGGGCGCATGTCTCATATAACCACATATGTATTAGTGACCTTATTTCTTAAAATGGGGGGTTAAATTTGCTTTGACTATCGTGTGGTAGCCGGATTAGAATAGTGCCACTCCGTATCTTTCCGTGGATGTCGTAAAAGCCGACTAAGGTAATAAAGGCGTGTAGTACTGTTAGGCGATGGGCTTGCAACCTGTCACTAATACACTGGTAAACATCTTCGCCTAAGTGTACAAAGTGTGGTTACAGAATTATCAAAAAGTTTTTATAGTTGTTGGAAATTCTGTAGCTCTGCCTACCCCACTCTGGGAATAAAGGCGTGAGTTTATGTATGTGTATGTGTATCAAATTGCGCATATAGGTTCAGGGCAGTAGGTACTGTCACTTTAAGTTTGCAGTCTTTAATAGACATATCCTATAATCTGTGGTTTGCAGTAGGGATAGATGATACATATTAATACATACATACACTCACACCTTCAACCCCAGGGTGGGGTAGGCAGAGCTACAAGATTACTAACAGCTCTAAAAAGTAATGATTACAAATTAATGCTTGTTTTTTTTTAAATAGTTCATAATGCAATCTGCATCTGCATCTATCCTCGCAGAAGAAATAAAAGCTTTTAATATTGTCATTAGTATTTAGTTTCTCGCTACGCGACTATTACAGCTGTGTATCCAATAATATTTTACGAGCAATATGCCGTCTACTCTGCCCTCCATTATAGAAAAAAGGGCGCATGTCTCATATTACCGCATATGTATAAGTGACCTTTTTTTAAGAAATGCGTGTTAAGATGCGTCATCTGCGCGCAAAAGCGTTCCTAAAAAAAGAAGGTAGGTAATTTACCTTACTACTGTTTAGTCGCGCCGCGGCCGCTGACACGTACGCATTCAAAGACAATTAAACTTTACTACCGAAAAGTAACAAATTTAATATATTTCATAAAAAATGTCGTCCTGTGTTTTTCGAGGCTGCCGAAATTATACAGTAACTGTAAAAGAAAGAAAGGGTGCCTCATTTCATTCGTAAGTACCGTAAATATTTATTATATTTTGTTTTCAGCGCGATTTGTTTAATTGTCATCGGTAACACTGTCACCTGTGAAACATGAGATGCACAATTAGATATCGCCTGAGTGCGATAAAGACGGGTAGCTTGATGGCGGCCGGGAGCGGGCACTTGTCTTGGCGGGAAAGGCGAGCAGTTTGAAACAACTATTTATCTCTTTCTAACGATAGCGTTCGGTACGGATTGCCATCTTTGCCTGTAGAAATATGGTAACGTAGCGTTTAGTATGAGCATAACGTATCTTAATATAAAATACGTATCATTATGTATATCACGAAGTTAAACTTCCTGTTAAAACCGAATATACCAAGATTGTATTAATTTTTATTCACCGATATATTTAAAATGATGATAAGCGAGGAAAAGGTTTAAATGAATAATAAACAAAGACATTAGTTTTGTAAATGCTTTATTTACTTGCTCGGTTAATCGTATTGTGACCTTAAACTAATACATATAATTGGTTTCAGCCATTTCATTGTACAAAACACGCACACTACAAACTTTTTACATGTATATAAGTGTAGGGGAGGTGAGCATGCGATTATACATCCGTCTTTTACACTCATGATTCAATTTTATCTTATTTTTATAAACTTTGCAATTCATTCATTACATTTATCTGTAACGATAATTCAAAAAGTATAAGAATATTATTTCTTAATAAAGGATATAGCTTTAATGGTCTTACTTGGAAATGCACTTTAAGAATCAAATAGACACTAAGACATATTTTGTTCATGTATTATTAATAGCAATACATACCGAAGATTTTTTAATTCAACAGGAACGTCTGTTACGAGAATCCTAAACTATAGAAAATCTTAAAAAATCGTCGGTCTTAGGTAGGATTTAACCTACATCTCCTCTGGCTTTCCGGGCCGTACTTAAGATCCACGAAATTAATACATACTGGTTACTATTTGAAACTGTCGTTTTAATGTAGTGATGTCATTTTGATTCTTAAGTTATACGAAAAACAAGGCCATTAATTAATTATTTAGCTGTGAAAAGAGAAAGCAAACTTAATAGTTCGATTTTAATAACTATGTAAGTAGGGGTAAAATTAGTGTACAATCCAGTGTCCTTGACCTTGTAATCACGTTTCAAGGTCAACTTGATATAATGTAAACAACAATTTTATATAAATTCGCAAAAATCAACATTGAGTGTCATTCTTTGCTAGAGTTACACTGGCAGAAATTTAGAAAGGTAGCTAGGTTAATTACACGTTTAACACAACGCAAACCTAGGTGCCACACTTAGCTAGGTGCCATCCATAGCTCTATACTTCATTCGAATAGGTATTTAACAAAATGTAAACAAAGGAACCACGTGGCTCTGTCCACAGCCAATCAAAGCTGTTTGTTCGAGCTTTGACGTATCAGTGTTCTGCTCCTATTGGCTGACTATGTCACGTGGTTCCTTTGTTTACATTTCGTTAAATACCTATCCGCACCAAGTATAGGCGCTAGGATGTGGTCCTTTCTAACGTCCTTGGATGATATACAACATTTTCAAACTTTATTTTTGACCGCATGCTCTTTAACCAGGCAATGTAAAGTTGCCATAAATACTCTAATAATGGTAACATTATTATTGAATTATATTATTAAGCGTGCATTAAACTTAGCACTTATATTACGTTGGCATATTGATACAAAATTGACTCTGCATATGTAAGGTACATTTTAATACAATTGTACTATATAATATAAACATATCTTCAGTCTCTCACAAGGCACTTTAATAACCTTGCATATAAGCTGCCGTATATATTGTACAAAATTGGCACAAATGGTTTATTGTCGTGTATACTTTTCATGATTTAAAACAAACTAAGCTTAAAATACTGTGATACCTTATTATATGAACAATGCAGAAAAAGTATTCGAAATCGATTTGATTTATACGATTCTTAAAAATAATATATCGAGTCAAATTACTTCAATTAAAAAAAACTGATTAGTAAACAACCAATCACAACTGTGAATCACTGAATGCTCTTAAACATTTAATATACTTAAGTAATTTTCATCACCTTACGACATTTTACTTTAGGCAATACAATCAAAATGGTGTATCCGCCATGTTTCCAAAAGAACGTAACAAAATCTTTCAAAGAGAACTTTAACATTTTGGGTTCTTCATGAAGTACCTACTCCATACGTGGTACTGAGACCTACCACGTCTTGCAAAGGCATATATTAGCAAAGCCTACTAGGATTTACGTCTATATACTACCCTAATAAGAAAAAAGGGCGTATGTCTCATAAAATCGCGAATATATTAGTGACTTCATTCTTAAAACACAGGGTTCAATTTGCTTTAATCATCAAATTGCGCTTGCGTTCTTTTTACTTAGCGCGCAGTATATGCCATAACTCTCAACCTTCTAAGACCCATTATACAACGAAATTTGTCAATAGAATATGAACCTAAATGAAATAAAATTCAATTTCCTTTTGCACTAGACTTTGTTTGAATAGCCATATGTACAAGGGGCCTTAGGAGGTTATAGAAAAGCTTCAAAACATAAGCAACAGCTGACTTTGAAGGGGATATCATAACCCCTCCCGCAATTGCTTGCCCACTAACTGAAATCTGTCATGTTACGTACTTCGGCTTCAGTCAAGATAGTCAGTATAACCCTGGGCCCCAGTGAAGACCACGTCTATCCAGATCCTAGCGGCTTCTCCTGAGGGTGCCATGAGGTAG
This sequence comes from Acleris laterana, assembly GCA_963966035.1. NCBI lineage: Eukaryota > Metazoa > Arthropoda > Insecta > Lepidoptera > Tortricidae > Acleris > Acleris laterana. The sequence goes on along the minus strand of OZ014463.1, from coordinate 9,060,184 downwards.
TAGCGGCGCTGTCTGGTCTTCACGATGAAGGTGGTCTGGGGACTGGGAGACTTTGAGGTGTTTCCGTGGTCGAGGTATACTTCTTCTATGACCTGGTGGGGAAGATTATGAGGTTTAATTTGGGCGTCGCTCGTAGGAGTAACTTACGGACATCCTATGGCGATAGGTTGATCTAAGGTCAGATTTTTATTCCCACAGAAAAAATGTAAACAAAATTACGTCACTGCCAAAGTGACGTTTCCGGGGATTTCAAAGTTCGCTCGAACCGTGATATACAAATAAATTTGAGATATAATTGAAATTAAAATCGTATTAATGAGTCTCTGGAAAGCGATTACGATTGGAGCACGAATGGTGAAGCGAAACGAGTGAAGTAACGTCTCAAATTTTTAAGCAGCCGTCAACTTGTTAACACGGGTATATCGAGTCAATGATACCAGTGCAATAAATAAATTATGCGTACAAAAACGGTTTTCACGCTTTAAATTAATACAACAGAGACTTTACATCAAATCGAAGTTTTTCATCAACAAATTAAATTCTTTAATCTTGATTACAATATAATATGGTTTTTTTAATGAAAGTCGATTTCTTATAAATGTGGAAAGTAAAAATATTTTAAATACTGAAAATGTTTTTCGCTAACGGCAACACCTTTGTTGACATTTTTTCTGTGGGAATAAAAACCCGAGCTTAGTGACACTGCCTTCTCATCCTATTAATATAAATACGAAAGTTTGTCTGTTGGTTTGTTACTCCTTCACGCACGCTGCAATGTCTGGACGGATTTTTAAGTGAAAGGAGATCATTCATATTGGGCATTTTGCAGTGCCGGCCAAAAAAAAAATTTGGTATGGTCACGAGCGTTAATTTGGGACCCATTTCAAGAAAAATATGCTTGAAGTTGTCAATGTTATTAGAGATGTCAAGTCATTTGTAACTTTTAGGGAACTCAACTTTATTGCTGTAGAATGTCCTAAGGTGGGTACCTAATTAAACCTCGTGACTGTACAAGTCGTTAGTTTTTTTTAAATTATGACATGAAAACTGTTGGTTCATAAAATAATCATTGGCTTACCGCGACACGCTGGTTCTTTGACGGTGTGCTATGAAAAAGTCTATGTTTCGAATCTCTATGAAAAGTCAGGAATCCGACAGTTTTCGTGCCATAAAGAAGTTGTTCAACATAAATAATTCTTGCAATGTACATACACCAAATTTTTATAGCACTTTAAAAAGGGCCCAAAAATGTATGAAGGATGAATGTTCTCCTTTGGAATGGAGATTGCTTATAACCTTGATAAACACATTATTTTTTTATTTGTTATTAAAATTGATTAATGAAAACAATTACAGTATATCAATACAACGTTTTCCCACAAAACTATTTACACAGTTTGACTGCGGGATCTTTGAGTCTCTTAACTATGACATAACTTTACTTAAAACTAATTTAAAAATGTATATAATACTAACTAAATAATTAAACATTCTTCTTTTAAACTTTGCCTTATTGGCCTCCAACCTAATATCTGTGGGTAAGCTATTGAGAATGTAGGGTAGGGAACATACTACTACTTTTCATGACGGAAAAAGTTTTCGAGGAATACCTATAATTGTAATCTACGCGGACGAAGTCGCGAGCAGAAGCTAGTTCAAATATAAATTGTGTCTTACTGACATCAATAATTGACATTCTATTACGAATTTTCACTTCTGCCTGATGTCATTTAAAAAATATTGGAACTTCGTATGCACTGTAGTGCTCATCTGCATCCATGAGAGAACGTCTTGAGTTATCCACCAGAGCTGTGCGAGGAAGCGGAACGGTGCGCTAGATAAATCCACCAATAGTATTACTTAATTTTCCTAGCCTCGCTCAGCGCAACTCTCCTATTGGTGGATTTTTTCCTCTCACACAGCTTCTCTACCTTACATAGCTCTAATGGATACTCACTGTTAGAAACTGTAAGAAAGTAAAATCTTTTTTATAACATGGAGAAGTCAAATCTGACGGTAAATAGTATCTGAAGGCCATAGGCATTTGAAATCTTACGATGACAATCTCAAGACTGCCGATACGTTGTCAACCCTGTGGACTAAGATGGAATGCCTCTAAACTAGTCATTTCACCGGTTGTCTTACTGCACCGGAACACAACACAACAATGCGAGCACTGCAGCTTGGCGGCTTGACAGGCTTACCTGGAAGTAAGCACCGCCCCGCGGTTTCCGCTCACTCTTGTCCCAGTAGTACACGAACGTCTTCGATTCCCGATCGAAAACGAACCACCTGCGGAATAAACCTTAAGTTGATTGTTGATCAAGACAAAAAAATAAGTTATAAGCACAATATCGTCAAGACTTGAACAATGTAATGGTGAGTTTATGAATTCCAATTGCGTCGTTAAAACATGCAGTTGAATTTTAATTTCACTTTTATTGATCTACTAACGACCCTCCCTCGCTTCGCTTCGGTTTATATGCGTTTTCTGTAACACCCGTACATAAACCAGAATCTATTATACACATAAACCTTCCTTAAAAATCACTCTATCTATTAAAAAAAACCGCATCAAAATCCGTTGCGTAGTTTTAAAGATTTAAGCATACATAGGGACAGACAGCGGGAAGCGACTTTGTTTTATAATATGTAGTGATGATATTTAAAAATCCATGCACATTCCCTATTGAGTGCATGTGTATCAGCGGGCCTAGTATTTATTTACTTATTTAATATTTATTGCACAGAAATAAGTACAAATGGTGGACCTAATGCCTAGCGGCATTCTCTACCAGTCGACCAAACAGAAATTTACACAGCTTGTGCACAGAAAAAGAAGACATATCAAATATCTGTCAAATTGAAAGACGAATTGAAGACGTATCAAATTATTGCTAATACTTACTACAATAAACATATATGTCATATCATCGGTGAAACTGCAAAACCGCGTAACTAACAAATTTATGACAGAGCAAAATGAACCTTACTTACTTGTTGAAAAGGTGCATTTTGCTCCTTATTTTAAATGATACTTACGCGGTTTAGCAGTTTCACCGACGATATGTACCTAATAATCATACGTTCATTATCTATAAATAAATATTAAGATTGAATATACCTATAGAAACAAAAACAGACACGAAATGAACACGATGTGATGAGACAAACGATATAATAATTATGTGCATACGACCTACGCTACCCAGAAAACGCTTCCGGAGCATTCGCTTGAAAGAAAGCTTATTAGGGGCTCATCTTATATGAATTGGGAGCGCTTTCCAGAGATGGATTGCCAAATGTGTCAAATGTGGATAAAGCATCCGTCACTCTCGTACTTATATCCGTGTCAGAAGGTGACGGATGCCTTATCCAAACTTTGTCACGCGATAAATGCAGCCATATTAGGGCTCCAGATACGATACTACAGTGAAGGGTACCGTACCTTTTTGACCACGTGTGGAACTTAGCCCCGAGTTTGTGTAGATAACCACGGCAGGAGCTGCCCGACAGCGTCACGTGGGGGCACAGCTCAATCTGGTGACCTGGAGGGACATAAAAAAAATCAATTTAGTATTTTCTCGAGGTTCCTTTATTATTATTTTCCAAACATTATATGTAGATGATTTAAGATAGGTTAAAAAAGATAAAAGATGTTTATTTAGTAAGTAGCACACGTGAAAAAACTACCAGCGGAGCTAGCGAAAACTCGGCCCATCGACGACGTCGACAAGATACAATGTTTATATGTTTTGTACAACTAAGTTATGATTAATTTATTTGGGTGTTGATTTATTTATTGATAGAGCGGTGGTGTGAAACTGATTGATAGAGTAAGGAATGAAAAAGTCAGAGAGAAATGTGGACTAAAAGAAGATGTAGTGACTGAGATTGAAAAGGGCATGCTTCGATGGTTCGGTCAAATGGAAAGGAGGGGTGAATGAAGCTTCACGAGAAGATATACAGAGCAGAAGGGTCGGAAGGGCCGCCCTAGGAGTACTTTTTCGAATCACATCGGAGAAATACTGGAAAAGGGCCGAATCTGAAGTAGCCGAAACCGACATGCGTGCATGACTCGATTTATGAATGTGGATCAAGCAAAGAGATTTGTCAGGATCGTTGCAAGTGGAAAGAAGTGGTCTCTACCTACCTCTCTTAGACTAGGAGGTCACAAAGAAACTGGGAACGATCTCGGAAATGGATTTTGCTAGTCTGACAGGATAGAGCGCAACTCCCTGACTCCAAATATGTCAGTCTGCCTACGCGCAGTGGTCGCGTTATCTAGATTTGGCGGCTGACAAACATGTTATCGTTCCCAAAATAAACGATCAGGGAAATTGCTGAATGTTGTACATAAAGTAAGTACTGGGAAACAGGCGTGATTTAATGTACGATGGCCGTTCCGAAAGTTTCTAGCTGTGTCGACATTTATTGAAATATATTTATATTGTTGATGGATATTTAAGGCAAATTCCAATATAAACATTGTGTCCAAAAATCATAGATGTAAATCACTTCGTTTGTTGTTTACGATATTTTAAACACTAGACGTGATAACGCTATGAAAAATTAGCAAGCGACGTATTCCTGGGCTAGATTTCTGCTATAATTAATACGGTCTCAAAAATAGTAACCTTTTCATTTTTTCCAATATAAATATAACAAAACGTGTAGTATATCAGTCCTATTTTAAACCATACGTTTCCTTCAACATTCGATATTAGAATATGGACTAAACAAGCCTTGAAGAAATGTCTAAATTAGTCTCCAGGAAAATTCAGTGCCTTTCAATGAAAGCATCTTGTGCAGTACTATATTTGGGAATAGAGTAAAACAAGCTGCTAAAACATACTAAAAATACTGACGATTCCATCACGGGCAATATCAGAATCAGACGACCCCTTTAGATTTGGGACAGTTAATGAATACCGAAAACCTGATGTTTTCACCAAAAATTCAAATTTCATAGAAAACAATTAAAAAAAGCATTATTTGTTTACAAATATTTTTGACAAACCTGTTCGTAATAAAATTTGCTTTGTGAATGTATCAACAACATTAATATATTTCAATAAATGTTGATACAGCTAGAAACTTTCGGAACGGCCGTCGTATGCATGGTTATGGTTATACCGGCGGACTCGACGTGTCGACGCAGGTCGAAGTCGTCGCGGTCGACGGGCAGGTAGCGCGTGAGCGGTCGCTGCTCGCTGTAGGGCGCCACGCCGCGGCGGCTGCGGCGCGGCGCCGAGCTGAGCGACACTGGAACAACACAATACATTGTTAAGACTGCGCCGAGCAAACGCCGAGCGTCCAGTAGCGCCCTCATTACTATTATTGGGTTTCCTAATTAACTAAAGAATTTCCTTGGAACCAAACAAAATGTGTTTGTAGCGCAAGTATAAACACAATTTATAGGATACGTAGCAAACTTTAATAACAATTACCCTTTGAGTAGTTAGCTTAACGGGAAAAGGTGGCCACTTTTTTTCGTTAAGTTAATAACTCGAAGGTGAATTGTTATTAAACTATATGATATACCCTATAAGTTGTGTTTTCACTTGTAGTACAAAGACATTTCGTCCAATTTCAAGAAAATACTTTAGTTTATTAGAAAACACAATAAAAGTAATGAGGGCGCCACTGTACATCCGGCTTACGCTCGGCGCAGTCTTAATCAAGGGATGAAAGTAATCAACTGCAGCCCGAGATATCTAGGCTGCACAAGCGTAGCGAGTGCGCCTATAGTTCTAGGGTGAAAGTATCAATTGCACTTTCACCCGAGTTAAACACTCTACTTTTCATTTCGATTACGAGGAAAGTAAATAGTAAAGGGGTTTGGGTAAAAGTGTTGTCATTTGTAAAAGTCATACATTTTCAAGGTGAGCGGCCATTAGTAAAATTGGTAAATTATGATAGGATAATTAAAAATAAACATGTTTTGTTATGTAATGTAATACTCTAAAGTGCATCGGAGCCGAGATATTTAATATTCTAACCTGGGCGTACTTTTAGTACCGAAAACTGAACACTTAAATCTTAAATATCTCGGCTCCGATATTATTAAACGCCATAAATTATATATAGCTATGTGTATTTCGAGGTCCTCTAAATAACTATGTTAAAATCATTCGTGGCCGCTGAAATAAAAAATGACAATATTCTTCAAACAAATTTACTCAATGCCCTTTATTTATAATATTTTTGAGAAAAAATTATAACGTCAAATACAAGGAATGCACAAACATTAAAGGACTGAGCATTGCTGTGTGTGACGTGTGGGAGACAACTGCGCTGTATCGTAATTACCGCTGCACTCCTGGAACTTTATTTAAACATTGCTTTTCTTCCCTAGGGTGGACATGAATCACTTTCAACCCGCTTCTATAGTGCAATCAAGTCTTAGCAAGTGACTATTTGTATTCCAAATCACTACATAGTATAAAACAAAGTCGCTTCCCGCTGTCTGTCCCTATGTATGCTTAGATCTTTAAAACTACGCAACGGATTTTGATGCGGTTTTTTTTTAGTAGATAGAGTGATTCAAGAGAAAGGTTTTTATGTATAATAAATTTTGTTTTATGTACGTGTGTTATAGAAAACTCAAATAAACCGAAGCGAAGCGAGGGCGGGTCGCTAGTAAATTAATAAAGTAAAGTAAAACCTTGCGATATAACTTACGTATGTTGTCTCGGCTGAAGTCAGACGCGATGCTGAGAGGGCGGCTGTCATCGCTTCGCTTTTCGTCTTCCGTCGACTCCGTACGGGAATTCCTCACTTGCAGCTGTAACAATAAAGGAAATTTTACAATGTTTGGAAGACAATATAATAAGCTTTACCTTGGGCCTAAAATTAAGAAGGTTATTACCCGGGGAGCTTTAGTATACCGTCATTGCGTTTTAATAACATTTTCGTGCGCGTCTTGTACGTGTGAAAACTCTTTATTGCACATAAACAATTATAAGACATGTTTGCAGCAATATAGGTAGTGTACATAGGCGAACTTATCCCACATAGGATATCTTCCAGTTAACCTTGGAGTAGAATAAGCAAAGCCGATGCAGAAGCAGAGACAAATTAACAAAATTACCGGAAAAAAATAATTGCTTATGAATAATTCTTGTGACTTACGAATAATTTTTCACTACCGAAACAATCGAAACAACTCGGTTAGACCAGATGCATAACGTTAACGTAAACGATTTTTTCGAAAACTGACAATATGTATGGAATTGACATTAAGCGCTCGACGCGACTGTGGGACTGCTCACGTCAACCCTTTACATTCTTGAATTCTGTCAGATATAATTGTCATTATGGTGAAATAGGGGGCTGACAGTAATTAAGGGCTCTGTGGTCCGTTAAGATTGCAATCTCAAGACTATAATCTCAAGATTTTCAATAAATAAGATGTGTTATAAAATAAGATGTTATACTCACAAGTACTGGTTTAGACGTATAGCCGATGCCCCAATGCGAAGTCTTTATAAACGTAAGCCACATAGACATACTGTTCCTAATATTCTTTGTGGTTCACCATTTATTTTAATAAGTTACGTCCTATAAGAACTGCTTTTTAAATTACAATATCGTCCCATTACTTTCTCAATGTCGTATCTGATCGAATAGTTAGATAGGAAAGTAGTCTTTATTGTTTAGGGAACATGAGTGCTTTTCCTATCTAACTATTCGATCAGATACGAGATTCAGAAAAGGGACGATATACTCGTAATTAAGTGGAGAAAGATTTGTTGTAGATAGTATTGCTAAAGTATGGAATGTAGATTAGTTTTCTTGAAAACTGCAGAAGAAAAGAACGATAAATGATAAAATATTTATGTATGGCAGCTATAAAAAACGGTTTGAAATGCCGAAACTGGGTTTCATGCTTCAATCTCAGAAATGGAAGTAAACGAGGTAAAAACTGCATCAAAAGAATCGATTTTTAACTATGAGAATGGAAGTTTCAGTAATTTCAGCTGTTTTTTTTACAGGTTTGATTTTCATAAATCACCAATGTAAAAAAATATTGCAATTTAACCCCATCCTTGTAGTCAACGTAGTTGAAGATGTGTTTTATAAAAGAACAACACAAAGCTTAGGATTTATCATAATTATTAATATACAAATGCAGTTTATAAAGGAAAATCAACTGAAATGTTGCCAATCATTGTATTAACATACTCGTACATACATAAGTTCACGCCTTTATTCCCAGAGTGGAACTCTTAAAACTTGTTGTTAATTCTGTTACCACATTTTGCAAAATTAGACTAAGATGTTTACCAGTGTATTAGTGACAGGTTGTAATGTAACCCCATCGCCTAATAGTACAACACAGCCTTTTTTCCCTTTAGTCGTCTCTTACGACATCAACGGGAAGGTGTGTGTGTGAAAGTTGCACTATTCTAACCCAGCAACCGCGCAATGAAAACAATGGCAATAAAAGTCGACACATCATCAAAAACAACAGTCATACCCACTCAAAAACTTGAAATCGACTCATAAAACCAACCAACTGTATAAATAAACCTAATTTTCTTTAATACACAACAATCGGTCCTAGACGCAAAGTCTGTTCATATTTGCCGGCGCCAAAAATAGGTATTCCCACGCGCATTCCGCGGCGAATGATAGCTTTAACTTTATTTGATTCACGGTTTATGAACGTCACATCGTTTGCTGTTGTCGTGTGAAGTGCCACGAAGATAGATAGGGTGAGGGCCGGTTCAGACAAACAGCATTCCGCTTGCAGTTGGCGCGCAGTCTACGCAGTCGATTTGCAGTTTTGATGCAGTTACGTCAACTGCATCAGAAGCTTAGAATTGCCCTCGAACTGTCATTTTGCAGTTCAAATGCTGTCCGTCTGAACCGGCCCTGTACCATTAGAGTTACAATTAACGTACCTACTCGCTAGCAAGTCGAAGCTCTGTCCCTTGCAGACGTCGCAAGAATTCTTATAGAGTGCGAGTGACAGAGCATTCGACTCTCTAGCGATTACGGTAACGATCATGGGACAATGTTTCACGAGTTAAAGTAGCCACAGTCTGTAGGTAATTCAAGCTTTGACAACACTTTGGTAGTGACTTTACCTACGAAGCGGGTTTTAATCCATCGCGGTAAGGACACACTAATATTGTATGTATAACATTTAAAAGATCTAACACACGCAACACACGGTGACCTATTGCAAGTCCTAAGTTTAGTATGGATTTGTTTTATAATAATTGTGAAACATTACAGTTTTTTGAAATTATGTATTTCTAACTTATGAAAATTCTGACCTAACATACGTAACAACACATACTCCGCTACTTAAAACTACCTAATTTAAAGTTATAGCTGCAGACGTTTATGTCATATTAACGTTATAACAAAACAGTAATTATATCAAATGCATTGTATCTCAAACAGTGTTTGGGGAAAAAGTGTTAATGGCATATGACTTGAGGACGAACGTTATTGATTGTGAGACATCCATTTGTTTGATTATTTCCGACTAAAGCGTATCATAAAAGGGAATTAAAGTACAGTTGTTTTATCTCACGATACGCACTCGGAAACAACGTGTACGTTGGTACCTACATACGAGCATCTACACATCCAATTATGGCTTACCCGTGTTCGTGGGATAAAACAAACAGTGCAAGAGGTCTTAAGGGTCTTTCGGGTTCAGGAACTTCGAGTAAAGAAGGTAAAACTCGCATAAGAGCATATCGCACATGACAATCAATACCGTCTTAACTCGAAATGTGACTGTGTTGAAAATTTAATTCTATTTACAAACTAGTACAAATAGGTATGCATTACAATTTATTTTTGAGTTATTACGGTATTGAATGTCATGTGCGATATGAGACCGAATGAGAGAGATGTACAAACCGAAGGCTTTTTTAGAGTAGAAGGTCCTTCGGGGTTGTACTCGTCTCTCACTCGGTTCATGCGCTCTTATTAAGAGCCAGTGAGAGAGAAGTACAGTCAGCCAAACATGTGGTCTACCACCCTACGGTTGAAGTTTATTTACACGTCATGATACAACAAGTTCGATTTCTCCATGCAATAACATTATAACAGTGTTAGCGATAATTAGATATCTCAGAAACTTTTGTCAAAACTGGTAGACCGCTTTCTTGGCCAATGGTATAAACCCATAGTATAGATGAATTAGCGAGAGCGTGGAATTGCATATGTAGTGGTATTGTGTGTATAGGCAAGAGAAAGAGAGAGAGAAGTACTTTAAGTATTTTTCTTGCCTATACACACACAATACCACTACATATGCAATTCCACGCTCTCGCTGGTATTGGGTTTATAGGCAAGACAAAGCGAGAGTAAAATACTTAAAGTACTTCTCTCTCTCTTTCTCTTGCCTATAAACCCAATACCACTACATATGCAATTCCACGGTCTCGCTAATTCATCTATACCGAAGTGCTCACAGACTGTACCTATTTGTTTATTTATTACAACACTGTTGCCCGCGACTCAGTCCGCGCAGAAAAATAAAACATAGCCTATGTTCATCAGTATAATGTAGGATTTTAATGGTGAATTTTTTTTTTCAAATCGGTCCAATAATTCAGAGCCTATTCTATTCTTCAATAAAGAATCAAATCTTTCCTGTTTATATTATACTGTAGATCAATAATGATAGATTATATTTAATGGGAAAATCGTGTTAAAAATTTCCGAGTACGTTATTTGAGATAATTTGCAAGTAAAATGCAAGTCCTGTTAATAGCAAATGAGTTTAATTTAAAATTCCGTCTATATATTTATAAATTGTATAACTCAACTTCAGATAAGCTATAAACAAACGTTTTCACAAGATATGTTTACCTCATGTTTCAATTAACTTTACATGTATTGTAAATTAATTAAATAATATTTAATCATGGGTTTATGAGGTACAGTTCGCTGCCAAACAGTCGAATGGACGTGCAGGAGTCTTAGTACTAGGGTCCCGTGGGGCCCCTTTGGGTACGGAATTCTAAAAACTCACGTAGCTTCCCTTTGAAGGAGTCGCGGGCATATAGTGTTTTTAATAAAACTTGATCCAGAAAGGTACAACGACTCGAAAACGTCAACATAATTGATTTGGCAACGGAATGCTGTATTTACGTCGCTTGCACATAGTTCGCCCTGGTGACATCACACGCTCAAAAAAATTCAGCCAACGAAGTGAGACTTTGTAATATTTGCCATAAATGTAATAAAACTTTCGCTCTCTTCCCCCTATTTGAACCTTTTAGAGGATGAATTTCCAAAAATCATTTCTTAGTGCTCATTTACATCATGAAAGGAACCCCTGTACCAAATTTCAAGTTTCAAGGTACATTAGTATCGGCTGTGCGTTGATATATAAGTCAGTGAGTCAGGTTTGCCTTTTAATATATATCGATATTAAATACTAGTTTCTGCCAAAAACTTTTCGTTGCCGTTAGCCGTTTCAGCGTGAAGGAGTAACATCCGAACAAACACACAAACTTTTCATTCATAATATTAGTGGGGTTAGGCAAGTCCCATAATAAATAAGAAAGAAATACTGGAAAAGGGGCGAATCTTAAGTAGAAAGGTACCGGAAAACGACGTGCATGCATGACTTGATGTATGAATGTGGAAGCGGAAGAGATTTGTCAGGATCGTAGCAGCTGGAAAGAAGTGGTCTCTGCCTACCTCTCTGGGAAACAGGCGGAAAGAACAGCAAGACAGAAACTAGTAAGTACTCTGGCAGACAGAAAGTACCATAACTTTTCGTATAAGTACCGCGATAAAATAAATTTTGCGGTCTCATGCAAATGAAGTAAGGTACGTTTTAATTTTACATACAATGGATTTCAAATTGATATGAAACTTGACTAACAGAAGTGAAAGAAATGGTAGGGAGACTAGGAGCTAGGTCGAAAAAATAATTAAATATAACGGGATCAACTACAATCATAAACAAAAACAGTTCTGTCTTATCATTTTTACACTCGCCTCAACGAATCGAATGTTTTTAAAAAGATTTTAGAGCGGGCGAGGTGACAAATGCGCGTCAAAGTTTCAAATAAATGTAAAACGCCCAAAAATCAGGCGTGGACGTCTTTTCCCTGATATTACAATGATTATGATGAAAAGTAGTAATTAAGTTACGATTATAATGATACGTGCGTACGGTAAATGAATTTAAAATATATTTTCATAATGCCGTTAACACTGCAGATTTTGTGAACTAACGACACCAAAAAAGTCATTACATTTTATATTATTTCAAACACAAATCTTTCACCACCTTTATGTAATTTTCTAACACACAGTTATTATTTTAATCACAATTTAATGTATAACTTTCACTTTTAACAATCACTGATTTGACAACAACTCGCGTCGCGCGTTTCCCGCCAACTGACTGACTTTTAACTTTTTAATTCCCGCCCTTGACTCCGATCGCTGTCAGCCAGCTACGCACTGCGATATAGCACGCTCTTATTTTGAACGGTTTATTTTCGCGCGACTAAACGGTGGGCGGGAGCTCAATGGTGTTGTTTACGAGATTCCTGCGAATTGACGAGTATTAGTAGTTTAGAGTAATTATGATTTATGGCGAATGAGGCTATTTAGAGCTATTAAGTAAACATTGGTGTGTGGGTGTCGCGCTAGGAAATGTTTATTCGGAAACATTGTTTACTATCTCTCTTATCCTGTGTCCGCCAACGATTCGAGGGAAAAAGACGGCGGCGCTAAGGTAATTTAGGAGCGTGTTGTTGCGGATATAAGATCAAAAGAGTTTTTAACACCCTTTTATTAAGCCTCACTTGTGTAACTTGTAATCAACTAAATACGTAGGAGTTGAAATGCCGACGAATGGCGACCGTGGAAGCTTTTCAATGGCTTAGGCCGAGCCAAACTGGATGCGTGCGCGTAGACGCACCGCTGTCCGCTATCCGTCTGTCTGTCACCAGGCTGTATCTCATGAACCGTGATAGCTAGACAGTTGAAATTATACATATCCAACAAACGTGATTTTTTTGCCATTTTATGCTCGATATTAATAACGGCAACAGGTAGACGCTTGAAATATTAACAGAATATAAAGTTGTATACTCACTTTAAAAATAAATAAATGAATATATTCCAATAAGTAATTAAATTAAAATATAATAAATGTTTAAGGGGAGCCTCCCATACAACAGACGTGATTTTTATAGATACGGAACTTCTCGTGCCCGAGTTCGACTCTCACTTGGCCGGTTTTTAAGTTATCTTAAACATGGGTTACGTAGGTTAGGTTAGACTGCCAATGGGGGGCGCCCAATGGTAGCATCTTAGTGCAGCCCTTGGTGCCCCCGAAAACAGCAGCGGAGGTAAACGGCGGAGTGGTTTTAGACGGTAGGCCGCTCCCTCTACTCTCGTGCGAGAGTGGGGGGAGGAGAGAGTCCGTCATACCCCCCCTATAGCATGGCCAACCCTAGGCCGGGAGATGATGCGTAACGCATTTCCACTCCGTCAACAAAAAAAAAGTTACACTGCCAATCACAGACCACTTACCCTATAGACTCTGCTTCGGAACAGTTTGTCTAGTATCTCATTAAGCCAAAATGGCGGGGCGCGGGGGGCGGAAAGTGCACCGTGATTGGCTAGTTCAAAGTCAACGAATAATCAAGTGTGCGCGTCGTGGTGCGCGTCGTGGTGCGCGCCAATAGAACCATGGCAACCAATTAGTGTTCTGTGAGCATAAGCATGGCTTACGGGGGCGCCTTTGTATGCGGAGTCTATTGGGTAAGTGGTCTGTGCTGCCAATTGATGAAATTAAAATTAGGCGTAGTATTTTTTTTTGTGAAATGAGTGTCGGCGATAAAAGGGTAAACCGGTTTGCGGTTAATCAGCCGCTTACTTGATTACGCATCGCGAATCGCGATTAGTCGCTCATTTGCGGCTTAGTGCCAAGATAAAATTACATGCGGGATATATGTATGATAAATATCTATTATGTGGTTGCCAGATTAGAATAGTGCCACTCCAAGTCTTCCCGTGGATGTCGTAAAAGCCGACTAAGGTAATAAAGGCGTGTAGTACTGTTAGGCGATGGGCTTGCAACCTGTCACTAATACACTGGTAAACATCTTAGCCTAAAGTGTGCAAAATGTGGTTACAGAATTATCAACAAGTTTTTAGAGTTGTTGGTAATTCTGTAGCTCTGCCTACCCCACTCTGGGAATAAAGGCGTGAGTTTATGTATGTATGTAAATAAAACGATGTAACGTATTGTCAACGGTTTGATAGCTCTTATTTAGTTACGGGTCTGAAGGGGCCAAATCGGAGAAATACTGGAAAAGGGCTGAATCTTAAGTACCCGAAATCGACGTGCGTGCATGACTCGATGTATGAAAGTGGAAGAAGCGAAAGCAATTTGTCAAGATCGTAGCTAGTGGAAAGAAATGGTCTCTGCCTACCCCTCTGGGAAACATGCGTGATTTAATGTATGTATGTATGTAAAACGATGTAACACAGTGTCAACGGTTTGATAGCTCCTATTTACTTGACAATAATGGCGGCCGAGTCAAACATATATAACAGAGGGGCTATTGCTTAACGCACTCGCAATTGTTTTCATTTTGAAAATCGAAGGCTTGTCTGCATACAAAATGAAAACAATTGTTACGTTTTGAAGCCGACTGCGATAACGAGTGCGTTAGGCAATAGCGACGCAGGTTAAAAACGATATGGTATTTACCGCCTAGAATAAAAGAAGATGTAGTGACCAAGATTGAAAAGGGCATGCTTCGATGGTTCGGTCATTTGGAAAAAATGGATGAAAAAAGATTGACGAAAGAGATATACAGATCGAAAGTGAGTGGACGGGTTGGAAGGGGCCGCCCTAGGCGTGCTTTTTCGAGTCAAATCGGAGAAATACTGGAAAAGGGCCGAATCTTAAGTACCCGAAACCGACGTGCGTGCATGACTCGATGTATGAATGTGGAACAAGCGAAATAAATTTGTCAAGATCGTAGCAAGTGGAAAGAAGTGGTCTCTGCCTACCCCTCTGGGAAACAGGCGTGATTTAATGTATGTATGTAATAAAGTAAAATCCAACTCGTATTTGACCTGTTATGGTATTATTTTAAACTCATCCGCCGTTACTTTCAAGTAAATAAGCGCTATCAAAACGTTGACATTACGATAACAATTCAAAAACAATTTGGTTTTTACCGCCTAAAATACAGACTCTGATCTTGAAATGAACCGAGCATGAGAACAGGCCGTGTGATTCGAAGGTGACCAGAGCGGTGGAGACTCATCAAATTTATACTTATGAGCGCCAGATGAGTTCACCGTCAAAATGAGAATATGCTAAATAAAAGTCATAAATCAGTAACAAGTAAACATTTATTAATTAAGTCCTCCCCTTACCCTCTTTACAGATTGCCAAGTTGGCACTAGGATTATCTTATAAGTAGTTACTTAAGAGCGAGGCTTTCTCGGTTGCTTTGGTACCGTTATTCTATAGTTATTCAAGAAAAGGTTAGAATTTACCGGCTTTAGAAGTACGAGTTTGAGGGTGTTGGTCGAAATGAAACACGGAGTTTTACCCGGAGAACATCACCCGCAGGATCCCATATGGACAGAGGTCAGACACAGCTTGGCTACAGGTCAAACAGCGTCCGCCGTTACCATTGAATTGTAGCAGAATCTGACTTGTGGATCGCGGTACCCGATGTACACGCGGTTGGACTTCGTTTTCTCCCTCAATAGTGATAGTTTTGTTCTGGGACCAAATCGTCGGACATCAGCACACCCGTGTAGTTGCGGGGCCGCCGTAAAAGAGTGAAGCGACGTTGAAGTATCATAATAAATTAAGGAATTTTCATCGGTGAATAACTGAAATTAAAACAAATGCTTTGAGAAACATTGTCAACAAAACAATGTCACCGCTTCCAACTAGATACGAATAAATAAGTTTAGAAACCTCACCTGAGTAGTGGATGGACAAAACGTGGACAGACACAGTAGTGATTCTCCTTAGTTAGGACATCATTTGAAGTTAAATTAAACAATCTGGGCCGAACGCTGAAAGTAATTGAACAGATTTATTAGAATGTCACCACATTAGGCAAATAAAAGACACCTTTTCGACTCAAAACTCACCCCGAAGCGAGAAATTGATCCAGCGACTTAAAATTGTGTGTGTTCACATGGTCGAGAAAAATCTGAATGCAGAGGTCAAAAAAGGTCGATAGAAAGATCGAGAACCAATAGTCATGTGTTCCGTTTCGTCGTTGAAGCTAGAGATTTATTTGGACGAAACCGACCGAAATCAAAGACATAATTTATTGAAAAACGAACACACATAAAGAATGGGGAATAGAGGGGAAACTTCAGACTTCATCCTATTTTTACCGAAAAGCATTACTAAAATAAAAAGCCAAAATGGGTGACATTTATCCATACACTCGAACACAACTTGCCTGAAACGAAACCAAAAATTACCGGGTTGCCAACTTACGGCTGCGTTTTGTTCGACACGGAAGACTAATAATGACCAGCCAAATTGTAAGTAAATGAATTATACAGGGTTATTGGTAATTCGACGTATTCCCGTTAGGAGGTGATAGGGGTGACTATTTGCGGTAATTTTAACCCCCATATGCATTATGCAAAAGTGAACCATTTTTGAGTTATCATGTTTTTTAGCTTTTTTCAAAATAAGTCAAAAATGCAGCATCAAAAATTAATTAAAAAAAAAGTATCCATTTAAATCTATTTTTTTCTTCTTATTTATAAAAACAATAAAACTCTGGTTATTTATCAATATTAAAACAACAATTATCGGTCCAAATTTAAAAATGCGAGACTAAAAACGATATTATTTCTAGATTTTTTAGATATCTTTTTCCACTAAAATGCCTTAAAAACAAAAAAATTGTTATGAAACTTGGTTTGCAGATTAATTTAAAAACATAACCGTTTTCTTAGCTCTCCAAAAATGCATAACAACTAGGAACTTATTTCAAAGAAACTGAAAAAAAAATGATCACAAAAGAAGCAGGCGGAAATTTGGATTCGAACTAAACACAAGGTAGTTCTTTAAAAAATCCCATAAAATTAATTAAAAACAATACCCAATGTCAATAAAACAAAAAAACTATTTTAAAACAAAATTTAAAACCAGTAACAGTTTAATAGTAATAACAATTAACAATTAATAATAGTAACAATTAACACATTTTTTAATTTAAAGTTCTTGCTCGAAGTGACTTCCCCTATTGCGTACGCAAAGTCGCATTCTTTTTCTTAGTTGTGACTTAACTACCGAAGTAGGTAGTCTAATTATTACGTATTGCATTTGCTGCATTTATAATTCTCATCTTGAGTTCTTCCGCGGATGACACAGGCGAGAGGTCGTAAACTATGGATTTCATGTGACCCCAGACATAGAAATCAACCGGCGTTAAATCCGGACTTCTCGCGGGCCACGGAATGGGTCCTCCTCGCCCTATCCAATCCTGCATTATGCACTGTAGACCACGCTTTCCATTGTGTTACAGAGAGTCGTGTGGCGACGGTGTTTGTCGAAATTGTTGGTTCATCGATAAATTCTTGCAGAATATCCTCTTCGCAATTAACAACATGGACTGGGGGTCTTCCGGCATTAATTTGTCTTCTCTGAACACAACCAGTTTCTCGGATTCGCCTATACACTCCATTAAAAACGGATACATGGGGTAACCGGCGATTGGGAAACCGACGCGAATAATCATGACGAGCAGCTTCACTGTTACCGTTGCAAAAGCCTTTGGCTACAAGGCAAAACATGATATACCAGCAAGACGGATGTCCTGCACATTTTGGTGTCAATGTTAGGCGATGGCTCGATAGCCATTTTCCTAATCGTTGGATAGGGCGAGGAGGACCCATTCCGTGGCCCACGAGAAGTCCGGATTTAACGCCGGTTGCTTTCTATGTCTGGGGTCACATGAAATCCATAGTTTACGACCTCTCGCCTGTGTCATCCGCGGAAGAACTCAAGACGAGAATTATAAATGCAGCAAATGCAATGCGTAATAATTTGACTACCTACTTCGGTAGTTAAGTCACAACTAAGAAAAAGAATGCGACTTTGCGTACGCAATAGGGGAAGTCACTTCGAGCAAGAACTTTAAATTAAAAAATGTGTTAATTGTTACTATTATTAATTGTTAATTGTTTTTACTATTAAACTGTTACTGGTTTTAAATTTTGTTTTAAAATAGTTTTTTTGTTTTATTGACATTGGGTATTGTTTTTAATTAATTTTATGGGATTTTTTAAAGAACTACCTTGTGTTTAGTTCGAATCCAAATTTCCGCCTGCTTCTTTTATGATCATTTTTTTTTCAGTTTCTTTGAAATAAGTTCCTAGTTGTTATGCATTTTTGGAGAGCTAAGAAAACGGTTATGTTTTTAAATTAATCTGCAAGCCAAGTTTCATAACAATTTTTTTGTTTTTAAGGCATTTTAGTGGAAAAAGATATCTAAAAAATCTAGAAATAATATCGTTTTTAGTCTCGCATTTTTAAATTTGGACCGATAATTGTTGTTTTAATATTGATAAATAACCAGAGTTTTATTGTTTTTATAAATAAGAAGAAAAAAATAGATTTAAATTGATACTTTTTTTTAAATTAATTTTTGATGCTGCATTTTTGACTTATTTTGAAAAAAGCTAAAAAACATGATAACTCAAAAATGGTTCACTTTTGCATAATGCATATGGGGGTTAAAATTACCGCAAATAGTCACCCCTATCACCTCCTAACGGGAATACGTCGAATTACCAATAACCCTGTATATTTTAGTAATTAGTGAAGATCTATGATTAAATGTCCTACATGATGCTCAGGATTAGAATATATTCATGTGGAAGCTGAAACAAGTTCAATTGTAAGAAAAATATATGGACGACTGTCAAAGGTGACAGCCGCGGATGAAATCCAGAAATGTAAACAAAGAAGTATCGAAACGTTACGTTTGACAGTTAATGGCTAAACAAGAAAAATTATATCTGTTTGTTGATGTTCTATTTGTGCAAATATCAGCGTGATTAAGTGCTAACAAGTTGGGAAAGTGAAGAGAAAAGATAGTATCGAAGTGACGGAATGCATTTCTTCCATAACCGCTGGCCTTATGGACCAAAAGAAGGTAATAAATTGACTTTGAAAGTTACATTCTCGTCCAAACTTCATGTAGGTTGTTTTAGTAGACAAAGTTAGCTAAATCTATAAAATCTAGACTAGAAAGTGTTACAGTACCGTTTTAGTTGGGTAAAATAATTTTATTTCAGAATTAACTAAATTCTGAAATAAAATTATTATAAGCCTCCTCGCTATGAGTAAAAATAAAAGGGGAGTAGTAGAGATAAATTATGTTATTTTTTTTTAGTATTTAAGACATGGTTTAACTGAACAGAAGAAAGAATATCAGAGACCTAAGTATGAGAAGCATGAAGCTAGAGGTAGCTAGTGAGCTTTGAGGTGAAATAAGCAAGACACATTCTGACAACGTAGGGCAGAATGGCTTATCACCAAATAAGAAGAGTAAAGTAAGAAATATTTTCAGATCGTTTACACCCATGGTGTAAGCGACGGAATCTAGACTACTTAGTGGTCCTATAAACTTTACTAAATAAAACTATAAGAGGAGCATACTATACAGATACGTCTTGCACAACTGTAGAAAAGTAGAAAATGGTTTGTCTGTGCCAAGTGTGGGCAGACAAGTGAAATCATGTGTCGTGGAGTAGGCTTCCTAACGTTCCACGGAAAACCTAAACCTCTTCACACTACTACTTAACTAA
Source organism: Acleris laterana (assembly GCA_963966035.1). Taxonomy (NCBI): domain Eukaryota; kingdom Metazoa; phylum Arthropoda; class Insecta; order Lepidoptera; family Tortricidae; genus Acleris; species Acleris laterana. The sequence continues at coordinate 9,040,366 of OZ014463.1, read as the reverse complement.
TTTAACAAATATGCCTATGTCTATGTTCTGGAAAGCAAAGAAAAGTCCAAACATAAAAAAAAAATGTCTGTGCCAAGTGTGGGCAGACATGTGAAATCATGTGTCGGAGAGTAGGTATCCTAACGTTCCACGGATAACCTAAACCCCTTCACACTACAACTTAACTAATATGTGAGACCTAATGCTTACAACTAAGTTTTTGGACAATACGAAGAAAATCCAAAGAAAATTGGTTTATCTGTGCCAATTTTGGGCAGACAAATGAAATCATGTGTCGGAGAGTAGGTATCCTAACGTTCCACGGATAACCTAAACCCCTTCACACTACAACTTAACTAATATGTGCGCGCACTAACCTAATAAAATTACACGGTACTTGCTAACTTACAATTTACTAGTAATGAATGAGTGAGTCGACTCAAATTCTCCTATTTCAAAATTATTAACTATGGCACTAGATGTTTACTTTATTAACAATGCACTTTGGAATAGGATCGGAAAGGCAGACTATGCTGACCATTTCTCAAATACCTAGAATCCAACAAAAAATGAGGCTGGAAAACAGTTTTGCAAAAATTTACTTTTTTCAGCATTTTATATATAATTAACTTCGAAAAGTATCATCTTCTGTAAGATTACAATATTTATAAGAGTGAGTAAAGGAGGCGAGACGCTTAGATGAGCGACACCAATGTTAAGTTAGTTTAGAGCCTTTAGCTTAGGCTACATACCTCAGGCGTGACACACGACCAATGAGCTATACACGAGAAAGTAGTCCCGTGGAATATGAAAGAATTTTATTAGATGAGGACGAGACACTCAGTCCTAACAAGCTATCCGTTGACAAAGCAGATACGATGTCTGCAGTAGAGACGTTGAAACAAAGAATCTGAGCAAAGACCGGTGATGTTAATTACAAACACTAAGCTTTACTCCAGTAAACGTCAATAATGAAATATGAATATAGTAACTCATAATAAATACCACCTTTATTCTTAGAGTAGGAAAGGTAGAGTTACACAATTAGGCTTAGATGTTTACCAGCGTAGGGGTGATGGTTGCAAGCCCATCGCTCAACGGTATTGGAAGCCTTCATCTCCTTTGTCGGCTCTTACGACATCCACGGAAGAAATGGAGTGGCACGATTCGGACCCGGATACCACACAGGGATATATCTAACATTAAGAAGTGGGCGCAGCTTCGCCAGGACGGACTAGATCTTTAATGTGAAAATTTCCTAGATTTTTACCAGATAGGGATTTCAAAGTATATACCAAAGGTCCGAGTTTCTTGTGAATAATACAGTAGGACTGATACTTCCATCGACACGTCTGAACTTCCAGAAATATTAAAATTTACACCACCTTTATTAGCTAATTCGGCTGTCTGTGCAAGCACCTGTTGTAAACTATGACGACGAGATACTGGATTTACCTTACAACCTCTAATAACTAGTTCATGACTGATTTCGTCTTTTTTCAGATGTGCAATACTGCAACCGGCTAATAAAAAGTCCATCTTGTTTTGTACTAAAATTATGGAAATAAACAGTAGACCGATAAGAATAAAGCCGAAGTCCAACACAATAAAAAAAAACAACTCTTATTTCGCTGGTATAAGAGAATTAAGGTTAAATTAATAGCAACCCAAAGCGTCCGAAAAAAAAATTACAAGTCTAATAATATTAAAATATTACAAGTTAGTTCTAACTGTTCATAGTATAAAATTACAGTAAATTTGAACAACAGACAGTCTCAATAAAAACAGCTTAAAACACTGATACTAAACCAGAAAAAAGAATAATTTGTAAATAAGTTGTATCACAGTAAACTAGTTAAATCAAACCACGAAGTTAAGGATTACCAGCAAATTCGAGTTTAAAAACAAGTTTAACTTCAAGTTTCAATGCAAATTTCTAATAAAGTTAGGATGAGAAAATTTACAGTAAATTTGAACAACAGACAGTCTCAATAAAAACAGCTTAAAACACTGATACTAAACCAGAAAAAAGAATAATTTATAAATAAGTTGTATCACAGTAAACTAGTTAAATCAAACCACGAAGTTAAGGATTACCAGCAAATTCGAGTTTAAAAACAAGTTTAACTTCAAGTTTCAATGCAAATTTCTAATAAAGTTAGGATGAGAAAATTTCATTTAAAACTTCAAGTAAGGTTTTAAATTTCTAAGTTCAAACCTTTAAAGATTCAGATTTATAGTTTAAATCCCGATAACAATAAACATTTTCCCTTATTAGGTTATGTTTCTTAATAATAAAACACCAAAGAAATATCTTATACACCACTCAGTTATAATAAAAATACTTATTCCAAAGCAACCTGTTAATTAAAAACTTAATTTACTTAGCAAATTCTCAAACTGGCCCCACGTTGGGCGCCACTGAAATGAACCGAGCATGAGAACAGGCCGTGTGATTCGAAGGTGACCAGAGCGGTGGAGACTCATCAAATTTATACTTATGAGCGCCAGATGAGTTCACCGTCAAAATGAGAATATGCTAAATAAAAGTCATAAATCAGTAACAAGTAAACATTTATTAATTAAGTCCTCCCCTTACCCTCTTTACAGATTGCCAAGTTGGCACTAGGATTATCTTATAAGTAGTTACTTAAGAGCGAGGCTTTCTCGGTTGCTTTGGTACCGTTATTCTATAGTTATTCAAGAAAAGGTTAGAATTTACCGGCTTTAGAAGTACGAGTTTGAGGGTGTTGGTCGAAATGAAACACGGAGTTTTACCCGGAGAACATCACCCGCAGGATCCCATATGGACAGAGGTCAGACACAGCTTGGCTACAGGTCAAACAGCGTCCGCCGTTACCATTGAATTGTAGCAGAATCTGACTTGTGGATCGCGGTACCCGATGTACACGCGGTTGGACTTCGTTTTCTCCCTCAATAGTGATAGTTTTGTTCTGGGACCAAATCGTCGGACATCAGCACACCCGTGTAGTTGCGGGGCCGCCGTAAAAGAGTGAAGCGACGTTGAAGTATCATAATAAATTAAGGAATTTTCATCGGTGAATAACTGAAATTAAAACAAATGCTTTGAGAAACATTGTCAACAAAACAATGTCACCGCTTCCAACTAGATACGAATAAATAAGTTTAGAAACCTCACCTGAGTAGTGGATGGACAAAACGTGGACAGACACAGTAGTGATTCTCCTTAGTTAGGACATCATTTGAAGTTAAATTAAACAATCTGGGCCGAACGCTGAAAGTAATTGAACAGATTTATTAGAATGTCACCACATTAGGCAAATAAAAGACACCTTTTCGACTCAAAACTCACCCCGAAGCGAGAAATTGATCCAGCGACTTAAAATTGTGTGTGTTCACATGGTCGAGAAAAATCTGAATGCAGAGGTCAAAAAAGGTCGATAGAAAGATCGAGAACCAATAGTCATGTGTTCCGTTTCGTCGTTGAAGCTAGAGATTTATTTGGACGAAACCGACCGAAATCAAAGACATAATTTATTGAAAAACGAACACACATAAAGAATGGGGAATAGAGGGGAAACTTCAGACTTCATCCTATTTTTACCGAAAAGCATTACTAAAATAAAAAGCCAAAATGGGTGACATTTATCCATACACTCGAACACAACTTGCCTGAAACGAAACCAAAAATTACCGGGTTGCCAACTTACGGCTGCGTTTTGTTCGACACGGAAGACTAATAATGACCAGCCAAATTGTAAGTAAATGAATTATATATTTTAGTAATTAGTGAAGATCTATGATTAAATGTCCTACATGATGCTCAGGATTAGAATATATTCATGTGGAAGCTGAAACAAGTTCAATTGTAAGAAAAATATATGGACGACTGTCAAAGGTGACAGCCGCGGATGAAATCCAGAAATGTAAACAAAGAAGTATCGAAACGTTACGTTTGACAGTTAATGGCTAAACAAGAAAAATTATATCTGTTTGTTGATGTTCTATTTGTGCAAATATCAGCGTGATTAAGTGCTAACAAGTTGGGAAAGTGAAGAGAAAAGATAGTATCGAAGTGACGGAATGCATTTCTTCCATAACCGCTGGCCTTATGGACCAAAAGAAGGTAATAAATTGACTTTGAAAGTTACATTCTCGTCCAAACTTCATGTAGGTTGTTTTAGTAGACAAAGTTAGCTAAATCTATAAAATCTAGACTAGAAAGTGTTACAATCTATAGTTTCCCCGGGGGCGGTAAGCGGTATATATTTGTTTGTTTCTGCTTTTCGCTAACCGGCGATAATGTGAACATAACCAATTTATAGTCGCTTTTAAATTTATATAGCTGGAGAAGTTATTTATTAGCGATCATTGCCTAACATTCACCACATTCCAGCTACAGGTATCGATCATAAATCATAACAAGTGATTGTATTTTATCTAATCACGTTTATCTGGTTTCCGCGTAAGCTTCAGCAAAGTACTATCTAACTAAATGAATGGTACACAGTTTACAACAGCTGTGTTTACAGATTAAGACCAGGGGCTGTAGTCCGAATTGTTTTAAGTTTTTAACACATCTTGCTTGCTATTGTGATCATAATTTTGACGTCATAGTTGGTACTGTCACAGTATAAACAGTAATCGTCTTCAAACAGAGGTTCATCGCGCGCTTTGCATGGGTGTGTGCCTCGACCGTATGCGCCGCGAGCAAACTCAACAAGACGGACCGAGCCGGTTTAGTACCTATAGGGGCTGCGTGTGCGTATTAAGTTCCGAGCGGCGTGCACCGACGCAACTCTTTTTTTGTTTTTTTTGTTTTTATGTCAAAGAGAAGACAAACGAGCACACAGGTCACCTGATGGTAAGTGGAAACTGTGACCCATAGACATTCGCATTCACAGGACTGCGATGCAATCCTAAGACTGCAAATGCGTTGCCAACCCTGAGGACTGAGATGGAATGCCTCTATGCTAGTCATTTCACCGGCTGTCTTATCCCCAAACCGGAATACAACAATGCGAACACTGCTGTTTGGCGGTAGGTTAATGGATAAGATGGTGGTAGCGATCCGGACGGGCCCTGCACAAGGTCCTACCACCCGCCAACTCGAGCGGCAATAGGTAACAGAAACTCCTAAAGGGCCGGATACGACATACGTTTGTTTCTTCATAAGAGCGACATATGATCCTTATTTATGCGTAGGTCTTCCGTGACGTGACAGACCGTCTGACAAAGCCTAGCCCGCTGAGCCTAGAATTGGAAAGAAATTTCCTTGAGAATCCTAGGAAAAATAGGGGGAGTTGCGGGAAAGTGATTCTACGCGTACGAAGTATGTATGTATGTACGTTAACTATTTAATGCACTGAAATATAAATATTTCAATATTGTTATGAAAGTATTTTACAAAGGCGAACTTAAGGCGAAGTCGCGGCCGTCCACTGGTTATAATATAGGTGACAGAAGGGGATTCAAGAAAGTGTAATAGGCGTAGTTTCCTCGATCATGGTCATGTAAACTGAAAGGGATAACTTCGCCGTTTAAATACATACATAGGTACATATGGCACATGAAATTTGCGTGTACATTGCGTATCTACCGTATAGCACAATGGCAAACTGCCATTCATCCAGGAAAACAATTTCCTATTTCAGTACGAAGTTTATCTCCTACACTACTTCCGGTAACAATCTTCGTCTGAAAAAAACGTTCATTGCATATGTGACTTTAATATCCTAAAGAAAAGACTTAACTTTAGTGTCCTTTTGAAATTGGTAGGTAGAACCGTCTTTTCTTATTGGAATTATAATTCAAATGCACGTTCATACAAGTTAAAAAGCCAAAATAGACTCAATGGCATGTTGAGACTACAGTTAGAAATTCGATAAGTTTTTACAAAACATGTGGCATTTTGTCAGAAGTTAAGAATAGTGCACTAATAAAACAAATGCATCCCGTCCCGTCTGTGTGGCGGAAGTCAGAAATGCATTCAAGATGTCGCATTACCGATACCGAAATAAAAATAGTTTAGAGGAAACGTATAAGTTATCCCATTTTCCTGTTCAAGTCACTTTGGATTTAGATTGTTTACGAGGGTCATGCCAAAAGAAATTAGATACTCCATGCTCATTTGTTTGATACTGGCCAGTTATACAACATAGTGAAGGCTGATTATATAGCTATAAATTTAAAAATGGAATACTCCGGAAATCTGCGTAATTATTTTTTAAATATTTTTTTTCTGATTGAATCTGACGGGAATTTGCGGTTACAATGGAACTTAGTCGACGAGATTTTCGTGTTATGATTTACTATGACTTTAAAAAAGGTTTAAAGCCCCAAGAATGTTTTGAACTTTTAACCACGACTTTTGGTGAGTCTGCTTGTTCTCGTGCAACTGTTTTTAACTGGTTTGCTGAATTCAAAAGAGGGCGGGAGAGCTTTGAAGATGAGGCGAAGTCGGGGCGACCGCCAACCGCAGTTATTCAAGAAAATGTGCAAGCCGTGGAAAAAAATATCCGTGAGAACCGACGAATTACATACGTAGAGCTTGAACGAGATCTAGGCATTGGATCAGCAGCACTGCAAACCATAATTCATGGACAACTGTCCCTCCATAAGCGTTGTTCGAGATGGGTGCCGCATAAACTCAACGATTTGCAGAAAGAACGCCGCGTGGATTGGTGTAAATTTATGATAAATAAATTCGACGCTGGCGAGAAGAAAACTGTGTATGATATACTGACAGGTGACGAAACATGGCTGTATAACTACGATCCTGAAACAAAGCGGCAGTCAACGGTATGGTGCTTCGAAGATGAACCGACTCCAACAAAATGTCGCCGAGCACGAAGCACACAGAAACAAATGGTTGCCTCATTTTTCTGCAAGACAGGGCATACTCGTATTGCGACTGTGGTGCTAGAGGATCAAAGAACTGTCAACTCAGAATGGTATGTGACAGTTTGTGCTCCACAAGTGTTGTCAGCTTGGTGTGACAAGCGGCCAAAGTCAGGAACCCAGCACCTGCTCTGGCACCACGACAACGCCGCCCCGCACACTTCTGCCCGAACACTCGACTATTTTAGTTCGAAAAATATCACTATACTCCCTCACCCACCATATTCTCCTGACCTGGCACCCTGTGACTTTTACCTGATCCGAAAATTAAAGAAAAATTAAAAGGAAGGCGATTTGAAACCAAAGAAGATGCCCTGGCTGCCTATAATTATAAAGTTTCTGAGGTACCGAAAGAAGAATGGTCATTGACATTTTCCAAGTGGTTTAGCCGAATGAAAAAGTGTATACGTGCTCACGGTGAATACTTCGAGAAAATAGATAGCAATAATAAAGAATAAACTTTGTAGTTTTTGAATATCTAATTTCTTTTGGCATGACCCTCGTATTGTTTAAATCGTGGAAGTTCACGTTGACTAAATTAAAAAGGTAAAAGTTTAAACTTGGAACGAGGTACGTTTTTTATTTTTCTGTTTTTTTTTTAAATATGATCAACAACAGGCTGAAGAATAAAGGAAGAGTTTCTATGTTCGACGATATACATGTTTAACATGTTTAGGGTTCCGTAGTCAAACTAGGAACCCTTATAGTTTCGCCATGTCCGTCCGTCCGTCCGTCCGTCCCCAGTCTAGCTCAGAGACTCATAGTACTAGAAAGCTGTAATTTGGCATGAATGTACATATTAGTCACGCCAACCAAGGGGTAAAATAAAATTTTTAAAAATATTTTTTTTAATGCACCTCCCCTACACGTAACGTGGGGATGTCTTTTTTTTTCTTGCCTACCCCATAGTGTGGGGTGTCGTTGGATAGGTCTTTCAAAAATATTGCGGGTTTATGGAAACAATTTTTCGATTAAGGGATCCGTTTATGAAATATTAAGCTTTAAAGCGCTATTTTTTGTTAGAGTCAAGTGTCCCCCCCCCCCCTACAGCCAAAACTACAAGTACTAAAAATCTGAAAAAAAACTTCAACGAAAGTGCATATAACGAATTTTAAAGGAAAACTATCACGGCTAAGTAGACATGATTAGTTCCTGAGATACAGGCGACTAAAGTGTTTATACCTACTAAAAATCATCTAAGACAGCGCCAAATAACTTTAAATAGAAAATTGGTTCATACATGTTGATTTTTGAGATAGTTTTTTGTGTTTGTCGTTACGGCTTCGGAACCCTACACTGAGCATGGTCCGACATGCTCTTGCCCGGTTTTTTTTTGTTTTAACGCGATTGATATAAGCTAAAAGGGGAGTAATGAATGAGTTGAAATGACAATGTGTACTTTTTTATAAAATTTGGTACCCAGATATCTTAAGCCCCGAGAAAACACATTTTATACTTTTGCTCCATGAAACAATAATAGTTCCAGAAGGAAACCCCAATAACAAATTAACCAAGAAGCACGGAAAGTAAATACATATGTAAAATAAAAAAGTGCAAACATTTAACCTGCCAACACTTCATTATACAGCCAGAACCGCATCTCCAAGGGAAATGGGAACTATTATAAACCTATTACATAAACATCTATTAATAATGCTTATTTATTTTCGCGTTCTTTGCGAAGCCGTGTGTTTTATCTACACTAATCTACACTCATATTATAAAGAGGGAATATTTGATTGTTTGTTTGTTTGAATTGAATAGGCTCCGAAACTATTGGACCGATTAGGAAAATTCTTTCACTATTAGGAGCCTACGTTATCCCTGATGAACATAGGCTATGTTTTATTTTTCTGCGCGGGCGGAGTCGCAGGCAACAGCTAGTGCTTAAAGTAAAAAAAAAAAAACACTGAGTAAAATCAATTTGAATATCAGCTTAAATATATACGAGGGTCATGCCAAAAGAAATTAGATACTCCATGCTCATTTGTTTGATACTGGCCAGTTATACACCATAGTGAAGGCTGATTATATAGCTATAAATTTAAATAATGGAATACTCCGGAAATCTGCGTAATTATTTTTTAAATATTTTTTTTCTGATTGAATCTGACGGGAATTTGCGGTTACAATGGAACTTAGTCGACGAGATTTTCGTGTTATGATTTACTATGACTTTAAAAAAGGTTTAAAGCCCCAAGAATGTTTTGAACTTTTAACCACGACTTTTGGTGAGTCTGCTTGTTCTCGTGCAACTGTTTTTAACTGGTTTGCTGAATTCAAAAGAGGGCGGGAGAGCTTTGAAGATGAGGCGAAGTCGGGGCGACCGCCAACCGCAGTTATTCAAGAAAATGTGCAAGCCGTGGAAAAAAATATCCGTGAGAACCGACGAATTACATACGTAGAGCTTGAACGAGATCTAGGCATTGGATCAGCAGCACTGCAAACCATAATTCATGGACAACTGTCCCTCCATAAGCGTTGTTCGAGATGGGTGCCGCATAAACTCAACGATTTGCAGAAAGAACGCCGCGTGGATTGGTGTAAATTTATGATAAATAAATTCGACGCTGGCGAGAAGAAAACTGTGTATGATATACTGACAGGTGACGAAACATGGCTGTATAACTACGATCCTGAAACAAAGCGGCAGTCAACGGTATGGTGCTTCGAAGATGAACCGACTCCAACAAAATGTCGCCGAGCACGAAGCACACAGAAACAAATGGTTGCCTCATTTTTCTGCAAGACAGGGCATATTGCGACTGTGGTGCTAGAGGATCAAAGAACTGTCAACTCAGAATGGTATGTGACAGTTTGTGCTCCACAAGTGTTGTCAGCTTGGTGTGACAAGCGGCCAAAGTCAGGAACCCAGCACCTGCTCTGGCACCACGACAACGCCGCCCCGCACACTTCTGCCCGAACACTCGACTATTTTAGTTCGAAAAATATCACTATACTCCCTCACCCACCATATTCTCCTGACCTGGCACCCTGTGACTTTTACCTGTTTCCGAAAATTAAAGAAAAATTAAAAGGAAGGCGATTTGAAACCAAAGAAGATGCCCTGGCTGCCTATAATTATGAAGTTTCTGAGGTACCCAAAGAAGAATGGTCATTGACATTTTCCAAGTGGTTTAGCCGAATGAAAAAGTGTATACGTGCTCACGGTGAATACTTCGAGAAAATAGATAGCAATAATAAAGAATAAACTTTGTAGTTTTTGAATATCTAATTTATTTTGGCATGACCCTCGTATTACTCTGAATATCCAATTTAAATCATAAAGCGACGGGTATATCTCGACATTTTTATAATGAATTTCGAACGAATTTAAGTTTGGAAAAGAGTTTAAAAATAAGGCGGACTGATCAGCAAGAAATTGGCAACATTGTACAATTTTGAAGGCAAAAACTGCTGCGTGAAGCAGTGGTTGCCACACGAGAATATTATAGTTACACCTGTCACATTTTTTTCATTAGTTAAGGGAAACAGTAGGTGCTTTTAATGACACACTACAGCCAGAGTAATAATAGCAAGAAATTTAGTTTAAGTCAGCATACGTCAAACATGTCCAAGGATCAAATATATCCTTAGATAATTCTGTTTTTTGAAATATATCGCCGTGCACGATTAAATTATCAAAATAATGTAGGGATCTTCATCACCATCATATCAGAGCAATTCCTGAACCTGAGGACCTCCTTAACTCTGATCCAACTTCGCTGTCTATTCCTACGTACTCGTATATTACTACGTGTTGTCTATTCCCAAGTAATGACGCAAGACGTTAGCTATGCTTTTGTAGTCTATTTATACGGCGATAACTCGCGAATTATGTGCATACAAACGTGTGTAACAATTACTATGGATCACCAGGGAAACATTAACACGTGAATTGAAGTATTCACCGTGTCCATGTGGGTCCAATAAATAATAAATATCAGGGGAAAATGTCACACAAATTCACCTAGTCCCAAACTAAGCTCAAGATAACGATAAACTTACTTATATTATGTGTAGATAAATACATACTTAAATAGATAAAACATCCAAGAAGTAGAAACAATATTCGCGCTCATCACATCGCACAAATATCAGCCCTTACAGGGGTTTGAACCCGTGACCGCTAGCTTCGTAGGCAGGGTCACGGTGGGGGGTTAAAAATCCTCTTAAAACTTAACCATTAATAGGTCCTTCCCTAAGAAATTGGCGTTTTATATGGAGAATTTTATGAAATTATTTAGTAACGTCAAATGCAAACCAAACATAATTCTGTCAGGGATATTGGACATTTCTAAGCTATATTATACCTTAATTACTTTACAATAGTTAGCTTCATAAAACTCTGCTTAATTGAAACACTTGAACTCGCAGCACATGAAAAGAGTTGAGTTCACACCTCTAAGGCTCACACTTATATTATTTGTATCTAAAACCTTTGTAACATAATGTATTAATTTTAAAAAGAATTTGGAACTTAAAATTGAAATGAATAAATTCCGTAAGAAATAAAACACATAAAAAAAATGCCATAGGTAAGTACCCATTATATTGACTAAGTGAGGCCATTAGTCTATTAGATGTTAGATCAAAAGAGCAACAACTGTAGTATTTTAAATTCAACATCTCTTAAGGCCCAAGATCCTACCCATAGTACTTATTAACTTGGTCATTCAGACCCAGCTCCTTTGACAGTTGTGTAGTCAGAGCGTACCACGGTCCTACCAGTAGGACTTAACCGTTTGAATGCCTTTGACTTGATACAAACGTCGTACTCAGACTCACACGCCAATGACAGCTGAAAACCACAGCTAATGTCAACCTTACGTCAAAAATACTCGGGGTCTATTTTGCACTGTATCTGTGACCACTATATGGGTCGATGACGTCGTAGGCACGACAGTACACGACCACTTTTAGTGGTACTTGGCATTCAAAGGGTTAATGGAAAACCCGCCATTTTGTTTTCAAATTTCGCGCTAAACGAATTGGGCGTGGCCTCTAAGTAAGTCTTTTAAGTACTTGGGTCTGAATGAGTATAAAACAATAGTACTACTGGTAGGACTACAAGCTAAATTTATCGCTGGACCTTAATCAATCAATCAATCAATCAATCAATTATTTATTGCTTTTTTCATAATGGTACAGCTTATTCTAATAAATAAGTAATAAAATGAACCCAGGAGGGCACAGCAACACTAGGAGAGAGGAGGCATAAATTAATTAGTAGTATATGTATTATAAGTATAACCATTATTAATTATCGTCATGCGTCTTCTGTATATTCTTTTATTGTATAATATGCTTTGTTTACGAGCAATTGTTTCAGTTTATTAATAAATATTTTTTCCTTTTTTTCTTCTTTTATACTTTCAGGCAGGGACCCGTCCACCCATTCCCCGATAAAAGCCTTTAAAAGACTTACCTCTCGAAGTACAACCCACTAAAAGAATAACCCTTTTGGAAGAAATATACAACTTAGTTGTTTGTTAAACTAGTCATTCACATAAGGGAAACCGCTTAAGAGCAGCAGTAAATTGATATTGATATCCCTCTTACGGCGTAACCAAATATAAGGGTAACCCTTAAAAATAGTGCTTAAAAAGCCAATAGAACGGCTTTTTATAAGGGTAACCCTTATAAATAGCGCTTAAAAAGCCAATCAAATGGCTTTTTTAAGTTAAAGGGATATTGTTATCACTCAAAATATAGCGCTACAAAAGCAAAATCGAGCAAGACATACATGGAACGGATTTGGTAAGGGTAACCCTTTTAAATAGCAGTTTAAAAAGTAAATCGATCGATACGGCTCTTTCAAGCGATACGGCTTTTCTAAATATATCCTTATAAAAAACCCATTCGAAACCCCTTGAATGGGATAGCGGGCCGGTCCCTGCTTTCAGGTAATTTATTGTAAATTTTTATAGACATTATCAAAGGACCATCCGAAGTTAATTTAAGACGGGAACGTGGAAGTTGCAGGTTATAGGAGGATAATACAACTTCAATGAACCTAAAACCAAACTAGCAAGTTCTTTGAGTTGTTACTGTTTTGATCTAGCAGTGCGATTATCTTCGCTCCAATTATCTTGCAAGCTGTGCGAAAATACTTAATATATTTGTGGACTGTTTATGTGTCCGAGATGTGCTATTGCGAATGATTTAAAGCGAGTGTTTTAAAGCTCCTTCAGTTTTATTGGTTACAAACATTAATGTAGCATTACAGAGAATGGAAGTGTTTTGTTTGTAGACGTTGCATTCTGTGAACTTTAAGACTGCGCCGAGCATACGCCGGATGTAAAGTGGCGCCCTCATTACTTATATTGTGTATTCTATTAAACTAAAGTATTTTCTTGAAATTGAACGGTAAGTTTTTGTACTACAAATGAAAACACAACTTGTACCTAGGGTATATTACATAGTTTAATAACAATTCACCTTCGAGTTATCAACTTAACGGAAAAAAGTGGCCGCCTTTTCCCGTTAAGCTGACTACTCAAAGGTTATTAAAGTTTGTTACGTGTTTCATAAATTGTGTTTTTACTTGCGCTACAAAAACCGAATTAAGTAAAGAAATTCTTTAGTTAATTAAAAAACACAATAATAGTAATGAGGGCGCCACTGGACGCTCGACGTTTGCTCGGTGCAGTCTTAAGAGGATTACAATTAATAATTAATGTCAATAAAATTTCATGCAAATTTAACTCCTGGCGATAACGTTTCTCACCCCCTGAATCAAGTCCGATTTCAACGATTTTTGAATATGTTGTAGTTATTATAAAGAACTAGTTTCGCGGGACTTTGTTGTACAGTCAAGGACTTTAAATGTTAAGCCACTATGGAACCCTTTCGCATAACGTTGATCATTAATTTTAGCTTAATTTCTTACAAATGGTTTGGCGTTGTCATTATGACAGGGTTCCATAGTGGCTTAACAATTAAAGTCCTTGACTGTACAAGAGGGAATATGCACACATACATACATTATATCACGCCTGTTTCCGAGAGGGGTAGGCAGAGACGACTTCTTTCCATTTGCTACGATCTTCACTTTCTTTCGCTTCTTCCAGATTCATACATCGAGTCATGCACGCACGTCGGTTTCGGGTACTCTTAAGTACCCGAAACCGACGTGCGTGCATGACTGGAGGCAAAAAGAAACTGAAAGGGCCGAATCTTAATTCGGCCCTTTTCCAGTATTTCTCCGATTTGAGTCGAAAAATATGCATGGATTCATTAAATTCGCATTTCTCAACAAAATATGAAAAAAAAACGTAAAAGAGACCACCAAAAGTGAAATTTAATTTAGTCAGCTCTAGAATAACTCTAGAATAACTTTTTAACTGGTAAATAAATATTTAAGGATAAACTTACCTCTTCGATCGATGATGACATAAATCCAGAGCTGTAACAAAAAAATCGAACGGTTATTGACAGAAACACTTAACTCTATTGACGTCTTGCATATTGTCTAATTTACAAGAGTTCAAAGTTACGTCAGTTCCATCCCTGTCAATCGTCATTCGAGACTAAATCGAGAGAAAAGGATGGAACTAACGTAACTTCAAAACTTGGATTTTCAAAGTGCCAGCTGATGGTAAGGAGATCTGAGACCCATAGACATTTGCAATCTCAAGATCAAAGTCTCAAGATTGCAATCCAAAGACTGCAAACATTGCCAACCCTGAGGAATAAAATTGTATGCTGCTATTTCAGCGGTTATATTGTCCTGACATGGAACACAACCGTGAAAACACTGTTGCTTGGCGGTTAAATCAGATCGTGGTAGCGATACGGTGAAGTCAACGTCATCAATCAATCAATCATTCATTTATTTGCGAAAATACAGCCTTTACAAGGTCTTACACTTTAATTTGTTCATTGTATTCACCAACACGTCGGTATACAAATTTTTATAATAACCCTAATTAGTTTTGCCATTACATTAACATATTTATAAGTAAGTAATCACTTCTGTCTCTTGTCATATCAAAGCCATGTTAAAACTGCTGTACAAAGTCTATTTAGTTAAAGCGATAACGTCAAACAACTTCAGTTGTTGAGTCACCATAGAACCCTGTCATAATGACATTGTCAAGTCACGAGAAAGAAATGACGTGAAAACGTATCATTGGCTTTCCTCGACAGGGTACTATGGAGGCTCAACAATTCTGTCATAATGCAAAAAACGTCAGCTAACTGCAATATAGTACTTGAAGCATTCTATACTCTACTGGCGACCCGCCCTCGCTTCGCTCTGGTTTACGTAAGTTTTCTGTAACACCCGTGAATTTGAGAAGTAGGGTGTCCCTCAGAATCCCTAACAACGTTTGTCCTATCACAACGTTTCTCCTAATTTTCATTTGCCCTAAACTGGTTTTCAGATGAGTCAGGCAACTTTTTAAGTTTTCCAATTATATCTGCGGTTCGGATAGGTTGTATTATAACAACACAAAAAAAAAGCAAAAATGGCTTTAGGATAAACGAAAATTTGGACAAATGATGCATTAGGACAAATGACGATTAGGGAGTGTATTTAAAAACCTTTCCCTTGAATCACTTGATCTATTTATGAACACATCTTGGCTAAGAGGCCACCACAGAACACTGTAATTTTTGACACATCTCAAGACGAGCATTACAGTTGAGATTACTTTATTACTACGGCTCTAAAATCCGTTGTATAGTTTGTATTATCCTCTGGTATTTATTAATCCATCACTTACATGGACTATCGGTGTGCTAATTTTCATTCAAATATATGTACATATACAGCCGGACATGCGTAATTGAAAGACATACATCAAAACACATTTCTTTAAAACTTTCTTTCTACCTTTGTTTTTGGGTGGATAAAAGATTAAAATACTCACCAACATATAAATTTGCTTCTGCTTCGCTTTGTTTTCGACATAGTATTATCTTTAAAAGATTTTAAACACTTCACAATGATCTATAGATCAACGGCACTATTATGATCAATTCATAATGCAACAAGCCTAGCTAAACCTAAACGACATAAAAAAAAAATTGATGTACAGGCACGAATATAAATTTGTGACCCACCTTAAGTCCAAAGTCAATCTCACATTCTACAACAATAAGGTTGAGTTTATAAGTTACAAATGATATGGCATCTCTACTGACATTGACTTCAAGCCTATTTTAACAAATTAAAGTTCGTGACCTTACTAACCGATTGGTATATCGCTGTCAAAATTTCGCTTTATCAAAAAATATGTTAAATTACGGAATCACAAATTATAGCTACATTAAACAAACACGTAAACTCATGCCTTCATTCCCAAAGTGGGGTAGGCAAAACTACAGAATTACCAACCACTCAAAAATAATTCTGTAACCCCACTATACCCCTTATTCATAAACACACAACAAACCTATGTTAGTTAAACTATTGTCCCTCTCTGTCAAATTCAAATGGAATAATGACAGATAAGAGATAAGAGTCTTCGCACTTGACCACTTGTGTCACATAAGTAGACCCCTGGGGTGTTATTGTCTCAAAAACAACGGACGGTTGGACGAACGAGCGAAATCGCAGCGGCGAGTTTAAGTAGTCCCGTCAGAGCGAACAAAACACGTTTAAGCGCGTGCATTTTCAATTAAGCAGCCATATACGTTCAATCCATCGGCGGAAACCATACTAAATTGAAAATGCACGCGCTAAAATGTGTTTTGTTCGCACTGATGGGACTACTTAAACTCGCCGCTTGGACATTCACTCGTTCGTCCGTCCGACCGTCGTTGTTGAGAGAATCACTACCCTGATCTTTGTGGCAATGACGTCACAATAGGGTAATTTGGGGAGTAAATGGAACGATGGTGATGAATACGGCAACCTAGTCTATTGGTGTTCTACGGAATTACAATTATACTATCAGGCATCCACGATATAAATTTCCTTTAAGTCAATAGTCAATTGATTAATTTATCGACATTGTTCTTTCGTTAACTGACCCTCCGTAACAGATCAAAAGTTGTCCTAAATGACTTGCGGTAGTAATCATATTTTTTCTAGTGAATACTTAGTTAATACAAAATATTCAGTTAAAAAAGGTATCAATTAACAAATTGTTTTAATTATCACCGTTCGATTTACACCACCAACCCTATTGTGACGTCATTGCCACAAAAATCCGATGTCTACACAATAACGTTCATTGAATACAAAACGGACACATTCCAAAATGAGTCAGTGTTGCATTTTAAAATTAGAAGCTGTTCGTAAAAGATTTTCAATGCAAGAGCAAATTATTTTTGGAATGTGTCCGTTTTGTATTCATTCATTCAAGTTAGACCACTGTCATGACACTCACTCACTTCCGTGTGTAAACTAAACTGTACCCGCGTTCGGCCAGTGTGAAAACAGCTGTGGACTCAATTTGTGAGGATGTTATGAATACAGGGTGCTCGGGTTTGAAACGTTTAGTTTATCAATGTGATTTTAAAACATCAATATTTTATTATTAGGGTTTGGGCGTACTTTTTCGAGTCAAATCGGAGAAATACTGGAAAAGGACCGAATCTTAAGTACCCGAAACCGACGAGCGTGCATGACTCGATGTATGAATGTGGAAGAAGCGAAAGAAATTTGTCAAGATTGTAGCAAATGGAAAGAAGTGGTCTCTGGCTACCCCTCTGGGAAACAGGTGTGATTTAATGTATGTATGTAATGTAGGTTTTAGGACGGAGTTTGTTTTAGGCCGCATTTACCCTAGCAATATTGGTGTAAGTTTTGAGACATAATTAAGGGTATGAATGAGTGGCAAATATAAGCATCTCTGACTTTCATATAGCTTTATTTCTAAAGTTAAAAAGGTTAGGTATAACTATTAAATTGACTTGGTGCATTAAATACGAAAATTTATGATTTTGTAATATCTTGTAATTAACTATTATAGTAACAGTGCTATAACAGCGCTACAAATCAAGTCGTCCATTATTTCGTTTTAAATTAAAAAGGCGAATATTGGACAAGTTTGAATCAAATTATTATGCTGTACCCATAACCACAAAACCATCAGTTTAAAGTCTAGATCAGTAAGTTCACTGAGACGACACGGTTAGCCTAGTCTGTTGGCAGTGATCCTGGCTACGAAGCTGACTGGTCCGGGTTTGATTACCGTTAAGGGCAAATATTAGTGTGATAAGCACGAGCAATTCTTCTGAGGCTTAAATATTATCTACTTATTTGTTTCTCTTCATAACCATACTAGCGGTTCCCGTGCCCACTTGGACAAAAAACATTTTTTTTGGGTTAATATATAGCCTATGACACTGACAAATAACGTGGCATTCTATTGGTAAAACAATTTTCAAAATCAGTCTAGTAGATCCAGAGACCCCTTTCAACGTCACAACTTTTACCGCTTCGCCCCGATGCAAATTCCCGATCTTCCCGTTGGATTATTCTATTTTTTCTTACATATAAACCTTACCCTGACAATAACTAACACAACAAAAAATAAATCAGCCAAATCGGTTCAGCCGTTCTCGAGTTATGCGCTTACCAACACATTTTGCGATTAATTTTTATATTATAAATTTAAATTTCACACAGACCAACTCCTTGCACTAAAGAAACGACACACCCTGTATGCCGCTGTTTATAAGGCCGACCTAAATCAGCTACGGTCGGACCATATTAATTTGTCGCTATGTCCCGATTGCATATGCGATGAGACATCGCCGTAATTGGCTCTATGAAGCGCTCTTGATATGAAATCCGACATTTGATACGGGTACGTTTATAGTTTGTGATTTGAGGCGGGCTTTTATGATTCAACTTTTAATAGTAGATTATACAACAAGGGACTAAAACAAGCCATACTGACACGAAATGTTTAGCCACCCTCTCTCGAGTCTCGCGGGTTTAGTCTCGCGTTAAACACTCTACTTTTCACTTCTAATGCGAGGAAAAAAACGACGTTCTACATATACAAACTTACAATATTGAAGTTTCTTGCAAAATTGTTCCGCGGTTTTTTTGTTGTTGTAAAGTGACGCTTTAAATGCTCATACATATTTAGCCAACTGATTCAAACTTGAAAAATATTTTATAACTAATTGAAACATGCAGAATAAAATGAATTATCCTTAATATAATTAAATAGATTCATGTTCGTAATAATTAACCGTGTTTCACGAAATTAAATATTTTTTTATATTTTTGCACAGTTGTAATTTTGAGGTTATTTCCACGATCAAAAAATGGTCCATACACAATCACTGAAAATGGCGATAATCCTCCATTCACAAACACCGTGATTGGATGTTTAAGAGCTTCCAAAAAAAAAAAGTTTAGTCCCTAGAGTTTAATAAATAGTTTTAGTCCCGATTTGCAAACTAAAGTAACATTTTAAGAGCATGAGAAGTCAAAAGTATTTAAAGTTATTATAACCGCGACTTATTGCGCGTAGAATGAGTTTCCCGCTGCCCAAGAAAGGATTTTTCGAAAATCAGCCCCTAACGAAAAGAAATAGGGGGTATTTCTTCTCGTTGTCTAACTGATTTTCGAAAAATCCTTTCTTAGTGCACCCAGGACCACTCCCTTCAAATTTCAAGTTCCTAGGTCCAGCGGTTTATTCTTTGCATTGTTTGTCAGTCAGTAAGAAGAGTTGGAAGAGTTGGTTGTTGGTTGGGAGTTGGTTGGTTGGTTGGAGTTGGTTGGGTTGGAGTTGGAGTTGGAGTTGGTTGGAGTTGGAGTTGGAGTTGGAGAGCGAAAGAAATTTGTCAAGATCGTAGCAAGTGGAAAGAAGTGGTCTCTGCCTACCCCTCTGGGAAACAGGCGTGATTTAATGTATGTATGTATGTAAGAAGAGTTTTATATATATAATACAATACAAATACGCTTTATTCTAATTCTTATCACCCTGTGTTATTAGCCTGTTAGTGTAAAATATGATCACAGAATTAACAACGAGTTTATATAGCTCTGCCTACCCCATTCTGGGAATGAAAGCGTCAAGGTAAACGTGAAAATATACGATGCCATAGACAGACCATCAAACATATAGCTATATGTATAGTTAGACACATAAATATTCAGATACAGTCACAACGATACACACGATTAAGTCATAGCACTACTTGCGACGGCGTTCAAAAAACAAGAGACTGACTGACTGACTTTTTAGGTTCACTTTTTGATCTTAAAAAACCTTTTACTATGAATAAGTCTGTTTTGCTGCACGTTCGTAGCGAGCGCAATTCGCGACGCAACTGGACCTATTATCTTATCAGGTTGATAACCGTATGACACAGTTTGCTCAGCCGGACCTGTTTGGTTATGTTTAGGTGCTGAACTTCAGTACAATACAAGTTATATATTGGTATATAGAACAAGGGAAGCTACAAATTGGCTATTGTATCTACTCTATTGTAAAACAGAGTCGAATGTTGTGTTTTAATTTGAAGAAGGCGCGCCCTATGTCAAATTGATGACGCACGGTTGAGTCAATGTGGACGTAAAAAGAATTTCAACGAAGTCACCCAAGTTCACAAGTTATTCGTGCTTTTGTGTGCGGCATTTGTTCAAGGATCGTATCATAATATATAAAGTTCAAAATATATAATGGCATAATACATTATGGTACAAAATATAGGTATAAAATGGTGTTTAATTCTAAAACCTTTTTAGACTTTTTTAAAGGGGTATATAACCTATTAGATTAGGTTAGGTTTATTTAATAACAACCATGAAATATGTAATTACGGTTTCAGAAAAAATACCGTCGCATATTATGAACCTTATGCACCCGTATACTTTCCCAATTTCTCGTTCAGTTCGTCTATTTTGCCTTTTATTTTACACGTCTGCCAATTAACTTTACACGTTTATAATCCCATTAGTTGCCGAAATAAAATACTGCGTTACGTTTTAGAGTTGAGAACAAAACGTATTCATTACAATTCTTCCTTTCGTACATTACGTAATTCTTACTAGTGTCACAGGCAAAACACAGACAACAAAGACAGAGTGACAAAGTGACCCCTTTTAACGTTCCTTTACCGGTGGCATGTGGCAGTGCAGTTCTGCGTGCATTACAGTTTTTATTAACCCTTTATGTGACGGACGGGGTCGCACTCTTGCACCCGTCGTCTGTCGCAAAATGGCGCATCACACGTCCGATTCCAATTTAGTACTGTTTCATACGTTTCATTCATTAAATGATGAATGTCTCTGGGTTAATTGGTTCATTGGGATTGGAATAAAACTTTTTAGACTCTACAACACTTGTTGTAAACTTCAAAATCGAATAAAATGTTGGTGCTGATCAGTGCTTGGACATACCAAGTGTAAAGACTTTAAAATAATGACTCACCTCTCATCATATACATTGCTAACGTTTAAGCTGTCGTCGACCAGACTGGTCTCCGCGCGTCGCTCGTCGTCGCGGCTGCTGTCGAATGAGCGCGCCTGCTCTGAGCGGTACCCTTGCTCCCACAGCTTCTTGGTCTCGTCTTGAACTCGCCGTTTCAGCTCGGAGATTTTCTCTCGCTCGTTTTCAATCATTTGGCAACCTGTTATAAATTATGAATAAGATGTCAAAATCAGGGATTGAAAACCGGTTTATTTTCCGTAGCGGTTAAAGCCACACTATTAGAGCCTAACCCATAATAAAGGTTACGCTCACAGGGAGCGAAATGCATTTACCGGTTAGAGAGCGCTCCTTCCGTGTGAGCCGAGACAAGGGTGAATGACGGAAGCGCTCTCTAACCGGTTATAACCGGTAAATGCATTTCGCTCCCTGTGAGCGTAACCAATTCGTTGGAACGTAACCCAAATAATTAACCGGTTTAACCTAAATAAATACCGGTTGATTTGTAACCGGTTACAATCCCTAGTCAAAATGACAGACGAAGACGGCAGGACGGTATTCAAAGCGGGAAAAAACAATTTGTTATGGTTTTTGACTCGGCCGCCATTAACACTTTAAAACGTGTTACGAATATAAAAAATAATGAGTTATTTGTATTGGATTCTATCATCGAGGCAAGAAAAGGCTGTGTGAAAAATGTTTGAAAACTCTCCAGTTCGGTTAGCAAGGATTTCCATAGCTCAATAGTGGAATGAAAATGGCATTTCCATCAAAGAAAATGTTAAGCACTTTTCAATTTATGTTTCTTTACTAGACCATGGAATAAATTATACAATCATTGCGAAATAACTCTTGCTTCTTTTAAACTGTTTTGAGAATAGTAAATTACGAAATAACTCTGCTATTTTTAAAGTGTTAAAAACAAAACTTATTATATGTAGAAATTTGAAACTTGAAACAGCAAAAATAAGGAAGTAATAAGAACGGCATCTTTTTTGTTCTTACCCATTCGTCGGCTAAAATGAAAAAGTGCAGTTCGTAACTCAACTGAAGCACTCATCGCTTGTTCAACATTAAACTATTTTAGACAATCTGTACATACCTTGTTCTTCCAACATCTCCATCCTCTTCCTTTCAATCTCCATCAAACTATCCAACGTCCTTTTCCCCAACGAATTCATATCAGTATCACTAGACAATATCGGCGCATCCATTGTGACCTTAGATATTCTATCTATATCGTCCTGAGACGGTATCTTCCCTGAATCAGATATTCTACCAAACTCTTTAACACTAGGCTCATCACCGCAACTCTTTCTGTGTACAACTTTATGATCTTCAAAAGTAACTTTGTGTCCTTTTTGATTCGGTTCAGATTCCTCTTCCTCCTTTATGTAATCATCTTTTAAAAGTTTATCAGGTGATAAAGATTTAGCTTTCACGTATTTATTATCTGCGTTTACCGATTTCGCGTTTTTAACGTAACGATTTTTTGGTTCTGCTTCTTCTTTGATTTCAACTTTGACGTCCCGTAATTTCTTGCCGAAGGAATCTTTCTTCATTATTTTCCCCAAAGCGGCAAACGTTGGTATTTTGGACGAAGAAGCACTCTTCACTGGTCCATTTTTCTCTTTCTTACTCTTGGAATGTCTCAAACTATTAAACCTATCTAAAGAAACATCATTTTCAATATTATCATTATTGTAAAACATGTTCTCATTCAAACTCTGCGACATAATGTCAACCTTTTCTTTCTTCTTGTCTTTACTCTTTCTTTTCAAAGAATCGAAGTTCCGCTCCCAAAATCCTTTCTTCTCTTTAGAAGTCGAAGACTTAGACGGACTTTCGCTTTCGTCATCAATAACGTCACATGTAACTCTTCTTTCTATATCGACAATCATAGACTGTGACATTTGATCGATAGAATTAAATTTGTCTTTTAGTTCGTTTGTGTGTTCCTCAAATTGAGTTACTTTCATGTCTAGATCATCACTATCACTACTTTGGGGAGAATATCCAAACTCACCAGACTTGGCTCTTGTTTGATCTGTGTAGAAAGCACTATCAGGAGATTGAGTTCTTTCTAGATCATTTAGTTTTGCTACGATAGGTTTAAGCTCCTTTTCTTTTTCTTGCACTTTGCCTGTTAATTCTTCTACTTGGTTTAGTAATCTTACATACTCTGCTTGCAGGATCTTCGTTTCATCTAGCGCTGATGTCAAGTTGCTGTTTGCTTCTGATTTTAAAGTTAGTATTCTTGTCTTCTGTGCTTCTATCTTCTTTGTCAGTAGGATTATTTCGTTCTGCAAATCTTCTCTGTTCGCTAGCCTGTGAAAGAACAAGTCGTTTCAGTACAATGGTAAAACTACAAGTATTTATTGATTGCTTAATATCTTCCCGCTATACAAAGTCTGCTACAAAATAACTTCAAGAAAAAATAAACTCTTTCTACATTTATTAAAAACTAGCGACCCGCCCTCGCTTCGCTTCGGTTTATTTGAGTTTTCTGTAAAACTCGTACATAAAACAGAGTTTATTATACATAAAAACCTTCCTCTTGGATCACTCTATCTATTAAAAAAAATCGCATCAAAATCCGTTGCGTAGTTTTTAAGATTTAAGCATACATAGGGACAGACAGCGGGAAGCGACTTTGTTTTATACTATGTAGTGATAAATAATTTTCTCAGTCATGATAATTTTACATAAAGAAGTATGAATTGCATACTTGTTTGTATTTTCAAACTAAAGATTAGTGTCGAAAGCATTCACTTTTTCGTTACAAAATGCTAAGATAATTTTCTATGTAGTAAAAAACACAAGGTTTTTTACAAGTGTAAAAAACCCTCCTGCTTCGGCAGTGGGGTAAAAAAGAGAAAAGATGTACTTACAACTCAGATTCCTCCTCCAAATGCTGGAACTCCAGGTCCTCGTATATTTTGGTCTCGTTGTCCAGAATATCTTGAGCGTTCTGCAGCTCTTCAACCGTGGCACCACTGTCGTTTAGGCCTCTTTGGATCCTGACAATGTTTCATTCGTATTAAAATACAGGCGATATAACAATGAGTTGGTTACGGTACTCAGGGCCAACATTGTACCCGGCAAAAACCATATCGTCTTTGACCTGTTATCGTATTGTCAACGTTTTAGAAACAATACCGTAACAGGGGGCCAAATATATCTGCGTTTATCGCGTGACAAAATCTGGATAAAACATCCGTTAATTTACTGACAAAACTACTAACCTCTCAACCTTCATAGTAGCAATGTCGACTCTGTCCCGCATATCGTTCTGCCTCGCTTCCTGCTTCTCCTTCAACTGCTTGATTTCTTCTTCGATCTTCTTGGCCTGCTCCGTCAACTGTACCTTTTTCTTCTGTTCTATGTTAAGTATGGCGATTTCTGAATCGTATTCCCCTTTGATTAGGGCCTTTTCCATTTCCAACTGAAAACATTTAAATTAATTAGTTTGAATTCTGTCAGAGACAGAGCATTATAGCGGATTATAACTATTTATGTTTACGTGTCATTATTGGTGTCCTCGAAAGGTACATTATTACAGATAAATATATATTATGTTTGGGTATATATTATGTATTCAACCCGGGCAAAGTTGAGACGCTTTTGTATAACTGGAAATCTACGTACACAAAACACACAACATGTTGAAACATTTTCAGTAAATTATATAAACTTTACACTTCTAAATAGTCACTCAATGTAACACTTTTCGTCTTGTGACTTGAACAGTACGAAGTTGAAAAATAAACTGACGTGTAGGAAATGTATAACGTTTTGTAACTGACGAATAAAATTATTATCATTACATTAATGATGTGAATAATAAGCTAATCAATTTGGGTTTTACGTAACGTAACCTTATTTACATAGTAGTTAGAAACTATAGGTAATTACGGTTGTTTCGAGAATATCAATTAATAGTAACTGAGTAAATATGAATTTGAATGAATCAAATTACGTAAATCCAGAAGATGCTCATCAAAATTTCCAAGAAGTTTTCACCATAGGCCATAACGTAATTTTTAGGTGTACAATGGTGCAGTTGGTATATGAAGAAAAATGTAAAAAAGTAGACCTAATTTTTCTCAATAATGTCATATGAATAAACCATGACGTAACACCGACTAATGCATTTTTCGAACGTTAGTGTCCAGAGGGATCAAAGAAGACGAAGGTTGTCAGACGCAATTTTTTATGTTTTGACAGTTTTCAAAAGTCCGTTCGCTATCTTAGAATGCAAATTGTCACTTGTAAGAAGAATAATTTAATCGATCATATAACACATTAAGCGTAAAAATTATATTCCTTACCTCTCTCAAAATATCGTCTTCCTGCGCCCTGATTTCAGACATCTTACACTTAATCTCATGTATTTCCGTCACTAGCATCTTCCTCTCCCCTTTCAGTGTGTCATATTTTGATTTCAAATCAGCCATGTTTAAATCCAGCGTACTATCAATAGAATCCGCTTCAAAATCAATCTTCTTTATATCATCTTGTATTTGCTTAATCATTTTATCTCGTTTACTCTCTTCTAGATCTTTCTCGAACTCTTCTAATTCTGGTATATCTGCCATTAGTTCTTTTTTGACATCGTCGAAACTTTGATTCTTTGTTAGCGTTTTACCTTCGTTTGTTTCAAATACTTCATCGTTCTCAGATGTATTAGATGTATTAGAGTCTTGTCGCTGTGTTTCTTCTTTGTCAGTTACTATTTTTGAATGTCTTTGTTCTATATCATTAGTAACATCGACATCGTCTATCATTGGTATATCTTCTTCTAGACTTAATTGTTTTTCTATACCAGCAAATTTTTCATCTGCTTTACTATCAGTATTATTAATATCTACAGTATTTTCTTTAGTATTTATATGGTGATTAACTTCAGTTTGTTTGTTGGTATAACTTGGTATATTAAAATTAGGTTTTTTAGAATTATCCACTGGCGGTGGGGTGGGGAATACAAAATACTGCGGTGAAGGTAGGTTCTTGTGAGCGAAAGAAGTTTTTATTCTCGTTCTGGGGCTTTGCGAATTAGGTGATTTTGGCTTGAGGTTGCCTCTATTGTAGTATACATTTTCGTATGGGCTTCCTGTAATAAGAAAAGACAATGGTAAAAATACGGCTTTGTATCGTGCATATTTAGTTTTGGGTTGATAAAGTTTATTTTTTTATTATTTTAATCATATACATCTACCTTCTTTTACCTAGCCTAAAAATTTGCTGGAAACACTAAAGCCACGTACAGATTATGCGCGGCAATTACTCGAACATTGCCGCGCTCGCACGTGCCGCGCGGCGATCCATGCGCTGTCGGTTTTTGAGCCTGCATCAAAGAAGCTTCAGTCGCTGCCGCGCGCGCATTTTGGACGGTTGTACGATTGAAATATATTTTTTCACGCGCTGATCGAGCTGGATTGCTTGCCTCGCGCAGCCACCGCGGTCAACCTAAATTACATCTAACATTTGCCGCGCAAGCTAATGTTCACGCGAACACTTTCTCGCGCGGCTGCCGCGCATAATCTGTACCCAGGTTAAGTTAGTCGTGGTTTTTGTTTATACCTAAATAAAATTATGCAAATTCCACTTACCTATAGGCGAAGTGACTTTAGCATCCATCCTCCTGATCATGACTGGGCTAGCGAGGTCATCATCGAACACCGGTATCCCTATCTCGTCCATGCGCCCCTGATAGCTTTGGATCTTCACCTCAGGAGTCAGGGGTTCCGGGAGTGAGGTGTCTATGTTCTCGTAGCTGGAGATGTTCCTTTGGATTGGGAGGGACTTGCTCATTGAGTTGGAGTTGTGGTTGGTTTCGAATCTGAAAAATGGATATAATCAGAATAAAAATGTCTGCCTGTCTTTTTTAGGGTCAAAATGGTAAAAAAGGAACCCCTGGTGAGACTTCGTTATCTGTCTGTATGTAAAACTTCAAGCCAGTTTTTAGTAAAGAAAGTATTAAATAAATTTTATAATAAGGTACATAATTGAAAAAGGGGGTTACAATAGGGGTTAAAAATTAAAATGATTTGATTATAGCAAATGGGCTGTTATAAAAGGGCTCAATCTGCACATTTCAAACGTATGTTTTTAAAAATTTGGTTTGTACTTTTTGATTTATAGCCAAAAATGTACAAAAAATGACCTTTCCGACGACCCTTTATCTTAGAAGTTTATTAATCAAAAAAATCAGACAAAAATCCTGACGTGTAGATAATTATTTATATTTTATTTATAAGAAAAATAAAATGATGTGTTAATTATTTTTAGAAACAACAAAAAACTTTAAAAATCAGTATTTAATTTAGGCTAGTTAAAATGGATTAGTTAAGATTGCATAGATTATAACCTCTAAGACTCAGGAACAAGCACATAAAGTTTCTTACTTGTAGTACCCCTCGCTGGTCTGCACGAAGTTGGGGTTGTTGAGGACCACGCTCCGCGGGAGAGAGCCGTTGGTTATGATCTTGTTGTGGGATCGCTTCTCCGTCGGGGTTATAGGCACACCTGGAAATATACAATACAATTTTAGAGGTCTTCTTGTTACCAATGTTGCCTGTAAAACATCGATAAGACCACGTGTTGTTGATGAACTGTTGAGAAATTTGATTGCTTAGCAGATTGACGTAATACGTCGATTTGCCGGGTTATACATTTTCCAAGGTCATTAGTGGTGTCACGCCGGGAAATGTATAACACGGCTAGCTTAGGTGTTACGTCAAACTGCTTAACAATCTATTTCTTTGAGTATACATAAATTTGTTAATTGTTTCAAATTATAACTCTGTGATATTATATAAACACACAGGGCTCATCAAATAAATACAAATTAAAAACAAAATAACTTGAAAAATAAGTAAAGACAAAGTTAAAAAAAGATTGAAAAAGACAGGTATGATGTGAATATGACCGCTTTAAGCAGCGATATGAGAGCCATGTGTACTGTGATAAAAAGGCGCTGTGGCAGTATAATGCTGCAACCAAATGAGGCAAACTTTTTATTGCACACCACGCATAATTACACAAGAAGCACGATCAAACTAAACATGGTAAACAATACTTCTTATCGTTGCACAGCGATGTCTTCTTCAACCTTAGCATTATGAGTGATGTCAAATTATATTTGCGGACAAAAGCAAATAGATCTAGAAAGAAAGTTTATTTGTTCCATGCCACAAATAAACTATTTCTTTTTATATCTACTTTTTACAAACGGCAAAGAAAAACAACAAGGCAAACAAGCATTCAGGCCAGATACACTACATCCGAAGAGTAATAATTCCGAATTGATCAGAATACCGAATTTTGATAATTCCGAATGCAATGTTTTGATAGAAGCCTTTATGTTTTGATATTCCTTGTTACTTATAGTAATTATATTATAAATTTATCTCATCTAAAATACTAGCTCCAGCATAACATACCTGGCCAAAAATTTAAAATTTGGCAAAATAAATAATCGGAAAAAATATTTCGGAATTTTTGGGTGTTGCCATTCAAGCAACCTGGGTCTGTATTCTACTCGATAAAACCATATAGCCTTTGACATGTTATTACTTGATACAATCCGATAACATGACAAAAACTATAATTCAAGGGCATTTCTTCACTAGGCAAGGTACAAAACTGAGCAGTTACTTATAGACCCGAAAATAAAAAGATAAGATAAGATATAATGTTACCTGAAGCAATTTGCCTCTCGTACTCCGCACACATGTTGAGAATCTCCTCCAGCCGAGCTGTTTCCGCTTCCTTCTGTTCCTCTTCCTTCACTCTATCCTGGTATGCCTGAAACATCATTGCATTTTTACCCGACTGCCTAAGGAGGGTTATGTGTTTATCAGGTTATTTAGTGTATGTATGTATGTTTGTTCCTTTATGGTGCTCTAGAAACTAAACACGTGGGCAGGAAGTAATCAAAATTCAATATGGCGGCAACTAGTCACCACACCATACTGATAACAAAAAAAGTCGACAAACTATAACAAGTGGGGTATCATTTAATAGGTATTTAAATATCATCTTTAGGGTTGTTTTCATCATTTTTCATTTTGAATGATCATTTAGGAGTTATAACTGTTTAAGTAGTATTTTAAAGCTTGCTTTTTGTTGGACTGGTTATACATATAAGGTACTTAGTGTACCTGGATGACCAAGCATTTTGTATCGGGTATTTTTTCAAAAAAATGAAACATAGCTAGATCGATATATCGCCCCCGAAACCCCCTGCATACTAAATTTCATGAAAACCATTGGAGCCGTTTCCGAGATATATATACCCGTGTGGTTGCCGGGTTAGAATAGTGCCACTCCATATCTTCCCGTGGATGTCGTAAGAGACTGCTAAGGGAATAAAGGCGTATAGTACTGTTAGGCGATGGGCTTGCAACCTGTCACTAATACACTGGTAAACATCTTAGCCTAAAAAAGTAAAATGTGGTTGCAGAATTATTAACAAATTTTTAGAGTTGTTGGTAATTCTGTAGATCTGCCTACCCCACTCTGGGAATAAAGGCGTGAGTTTATGTATGTATGTACATATGTATGTATGTATATATATATATATATACAAGATTTGCTCGTTTAAAGGTATTAGATAAGGTACATATCTCCATCCCTTTCCATAATTAAAACTTCATGGGATTTTTGAAAATGATCAAGTTTTTTTCTTCAACTCACCATGCCGCAGAACAGTTTGTCAATCTTCCTAATAATGTTGTTATATATTTCATTCCTTATATAAAACTGATTATAGTTATTAGATTTCATATTATTTCCGACCAAAATAACATTTTCAATCGATTGCTTATCAATACCAGAAATAACTTCAGTTAGTTTAGAAATCTTATCTTTTAATTCTTCATACGAATCCCATATTTTATTTTCCAATTTGATTATCTTTCCATCCATAGTATTTTCATGGTCTCTTGTTTCTTTTATGTAATGATTTGTTAATATAGTATTTATAGTTTTATATATTTTAATATCGTTTCGTAGTTTATTAACGATTTCGAGTTTATCGTGTACAGAGTTCGTGAGGTCGAACAATTTATCGATTTTCTCTTCATCGGATTTTTTATCGATCGTCGATTTCAACTCTTTGAACGCTCGTGTGTTGTTCTTTAGGTTTTTCACAAATAATCTCACTAATCGTTTGCGAGACCACTTCTTTTGTGAAAAGGCCATTTTGTTTTCACAAATAATAAAAATATTTAAATTCTGTTTATTATGTAGGAAGTATTTTTAAATTATGTTTGCAACGCAAATCTATTTTCGATTTGGTCCAAACCACAACACTAAACCACTCAGTCCCACAGTACAACAAAAACTATTCCAAATTCGAATTGTCCGAAAGATGTAACCGATACTTGTCATTGGCCAGCCGTATCGAGTTAACACTTTTGTTTTTAAATACTTCTTAGTGGCCAGTCACTCGAAAAAGAACATGTCATTAAAAATATTGCTTCCGTTACATTGATCTGTTCGTAAATGGATGTACAATATTATGAGGACTGGCGTTGGCAATGGATATATTGATGTAAGCAATACATCAATATTAGGCTGAAAGGCACGAACAAAACAATAGGTTTTATGTGCGTATGCAAAATTAAGCACGTAACATGTTTACTGGCAGGTTGTTTTACGAATGAAACATTTAGAAAGTACACTACAAATTAGAAATGACGTCATTAATAATGTAATTGTTAATATCGTACGTCGTAATTTGTTTTTTTTAATCATGGAAAGACGTCCACTACTGGTCATAGACTTCTTCTAAATGTTAAGTACTCCTTCTAATTACATAATTGAATTATTTAAGAAAATGATTTTTGACATCCGTGTATTGGATCATATCAAAGACGTTTAATTAGTCATTAGATATCAATGTTTCTTTTTTTTCTCAATTCACTGTACACGTATATTAAACAAATTATTAACACATTTAATAAGTATAAACGCGATGCTAAAAAAATGATTTCGGTAGTGTATTTGCTTTTATTGCTTGTCTTTGTCTACCGCCAAGTGAAACAACTGCTCTGCACTTGCGATTCTGGTCCACTCACACGTTACTTGACCATGATTTTTCATGTATAGTAATAGGTCCATGTAACAATATTTCTTGACTTATTTCAAGACAGAATGTTATAACTTGATTCACTGTCACTTTTTTGATAGAATGATAAAAAATGTATTAATCTTCCTTTCTTCCTTAATATTTTAGTAAAGACACTATTAGGTATTATATATCCCAAGTAACTTATTAAGCTTCACTATATACTTGTATATTTTCATTCTTTGCCAGTAGGTCGTTAGCAACACTTTCTTGATAGAAATATAGTGAACAAATTTATGTCAATTTCTTCTTCAATATTTTAGTAAACACACTATTGGGTATATCCCCAAGTATACATTTCACTATACGTTTGTTTGTTTTCTATTTCTTCCACGAGGTTATGAGCAAGACTAAGGCCGCATTGCCGTCTGCAGTCCGTTATCAGTACGTCAAACGTTATCAATTGATAACATTGTTTCTTTAATTTAGGTTTTATACGAACTAATCAGGTGTCTACGATGATTATTTTATTTTATTATGGAACTTCCGTTTTTAATTACTTACGTCTAAAATAGCATGTGATCTTTTTCTGCTTTGAATACAAATCTCACGGTAGTAATAATAATAATAATAATAATATCAGGGGACAATGTCACACCAATTGACCTAGTCCCAAACTAAGCTCTAGGCTTGTACTATGGGTACTAGACAACGATATAAGTACTTACATAGAGAAATATATACTTAAATATATAGAAAACATCCATGACTCAGGAACAAATATTCGCGCTCATCACACTAATATCTGCCCTTACCGGGATTTGAACCCAGGACTGCTAGCTTCGTAGGCAGGGTCACTACCAACTAGGCCAGCCCGTCGTCAAAATAGTAATAATAGATAATAATAATAGATAGATAAAAACCCCCTGGCAACCCCTTCTTTCAGAGCTGATATCTCTTCAACGGCCGAACCAATTTTGATGAAATCTAGCTAACCACCACCGCTAGAAAACCTGCTTTCAAATAAAAATAACCGCATCCAAATCGGTTCACCCGTTTCAGAGCTACGATGCCATGACGCCCATGACAGACAGACACAGCGGTCAAACTTATTTCACCGCTCTTTTTGCGTTGGGTTAAAAAAGTTACGGAAGAATCTTTTTTTTCGCCCCCTACGCATAAATAAGGTGGGGTATCTATGGCACCGTGGCTTCCGAATGGACGGGCCGATTTGAATGAGGTTATTTTTTAAATAAGGATAGTTTACTCGATATGGTTCCTAACTAGGTTTTCGTAAAAATGTTTGAGCCGTTTAGAAGATAACCTCTGAAAATAGAGGTCGAAATGTTACATGTTTAATAATTTAATACTTATATTAAATTTAAATAAATAGTCTCATAAATACATTATTTACCTATTAAATGTTTGTGTAAAATGTGGTTACAGAATTAACAACAAGTTTTAACAATTGTTGGTACCTAGTTCTGTAGCTCTGCCTACTCCTGGGAATGAAAGTGTGAGTGTATGTTTGTATGTGTAGTATATTTATTATTTAGGTACTAGTTTTTTCCGCGTAAATTAAGATTAACGTTATTCCGTCGGGAACTTTTAAATTTTCCGGGATTAAATATCCTATGTCCTATTCCAGGATCAGGGGTGTTATTCTCTTCATTCATCTTGGTTGAGATGCGCGTCACAAGATACGTCAAAGTAAACGTCAAACCATAGAACACTGTCATTTTTGACACATCTCAAGACGAGCATTAGAGTTGAGATTAGTTTATTAATACGGGCCTAAGACCCGTATTTATAAACTAATCTCAACTCTAATGCTCGTCTTGAGATGTGTCAAAAATGACATTGTTCTATGGTTTGACGTTTACTTTGACGTATCTTGTGACGCGCATCTCAGCCAAGATGAGTTTATAAATACGGGCCTTAGTGTAGATAAGCGCGGTTCATTCCGAGAATTGCCGGCTTACAGTGCGTTCCGTTTCACTCAATATTTTTTACGAACATCATTCTTCATCATTTCGCAAGTACGAATATTTGTATTTATTGATATACTATTAAAGGGTCAATTTAAGATGGATTCTGTAACAGCTTAAATAAAATATTGTTTTTGTTTTTAATAAATAGTACAGTGACACAAAGGGGTAGGGTAAGTGTTGTCATTTGTAAAAGTCATACATTAACAAGGTGAGCGACCATTAGTAAAAGTGGTAAATTATGATAGAATTATTCTAAATAAAAATGTTTTGTTACGTAATGTAATACTCTTAAGTGCATCGGAGCCGAGATATTTAATATTCTTACCTGGGCGTCCATTTAATACCAAAAACTGAACACTTAAATCTTAAATATCTCGGCTCCGATATTATTAAACGCCATAAATTATATATAGCTATGTGTACTTCGAGGTCCTCTAAATAACTATGTAAAAATCATCCGTGGCCGCTGAAAAAAATAATGACAATATTCTTCAATCAAAACCCAATGCCTTTTTGCGAGTTAAAATGATTAACCAACTATTTCTACCTTGCTTGTGACTATAGCAACTATAGTAAATATAAATTTACGAAATACGGCTGTCCCAGGAATCAGCCTAAATTGAACAAACTATAGTTAGGAGTTACTTATAATTTTAACTTACCTATTATACATGATTTAGACATCAACTGAGATTTTTAATATACTTAATTAAATAATGTCACTGGCACCTACAATATTTACTAATACTATAAATCTGAAAGTAAGTTTGTCTGTCAGTCTCTTTAATACGTTTGAAAACCTTTATCCCTATATCGTTCATTGAATACAAAACGGACACATTCCAAAATAATTTGCTCTTGCATTAAAAATCTTATATGAATAGCGTCTAATTTTAAAATGCAACACTGACTCATTTTGTAATGTGTCCGTTTTGTATTCAATGAACGATATATCAAACTTTAGTCTAATAAACAACACTTTCTTCACACTATCACAGTAGTTTTAATTACAACTATTTAAAAACAAAAATCTCCTATACAGTATGTAAACTTACTAAAACCATCTCTTTCAACCAGTTGCTAGGCTGGTCGAGTTAAGTGTTTTACCACATTTTTTGCTAGTGTGTGTCGAATATTTTTAATTTTATCATTGCATAAAAATTATAACATCTCACCTTTTTCAAAGTCGGTTAACCCTAAAAGTATCATCCCATGTGTAATGTTTACATCGTTGTTCAGTGCCCATTATAAGACCCGTATGTAATGTTTTCATCGTAACAGATTATTGAACTTGCGTTCAGTGCATTCTTTATTTAAATTTGAAAAAGTGTTAACATTTCAATAATTTATATACCCCAACCTTATCTATCACCTAGACATGCTCGGGTTCAAATAAATGGTTTTAGTAAGTTTACATACTGTATAATAACAACACGATCTTTCAGAGGGGATTCCAAGAACAAATCGGTCCATCCGTTTAGGAGTTACGATGCCACAGACACACAGTACTCTTATAAAACCCCACTTTTTTTCTCAGGGGTTTAAATGAACACCATCCACTTGAAAAGGAGAGAAGGGAATGGTCTTATCACTAATTACGTGTAAAGATAGTGTTGTTTATATGAGATTAGCGTCGTTTCGGTATGTAGGGCAGATAAAAGGATGGTGAACCTTTTTTAAAGTTTTAGGTTATTGCTATGGGGAATTTTGTAGGCGTTTATACAGGTGAAATCGAAGACGTGATCAAAAGTGACTGACTACAGGTTTAACATCTATTAAGGGCAAATGCTGGTGTGATGAGAAGAATATTTCGTTCATTGAATGCAAAACGGACACAATCCGAAATGAGTCAGTGTTGCATTTTAAAATTAGAAGCGGTTGCAATACGATTTTTAATGGAATAGCAAATTATTTTGGAATGTGTCCGTTTTGTATTCATTGAGCGATTTGTTGAAGTATTATTTGTATTTTTACTACTATATATTTATCAAGTTAAGTATACACGCCATACTCGTCGTATATCTAGTAGCTGTAGCACAAACCTTGTCTTTAGGAATATTTTTTCAATTTTCAAGTAACAAACAGTTGAGAAAACTCATTTTTTGAATAGGTATAAAAATAACCAAGATATAATCCAACAAAGATTTGTTCATATATGACGTCACAGTGCATATCGGATCTCTCTGTCTAATTAGCCATTTAAAATGATTGTATCATCCGTATTATTGGCCGATTTAAATTTAACTTCTGGTGATCTCTTTTACGGTTTTTTTTTTTTTTTTTTTTTTTTTTTTTTTTTTTTTTTTTTATATTTTGTTGAGAAATGCGATTTAAAAAATCCATGCGTATTACCTCTTTGTCTAACATTGCTCCCTTATACTTATTTGGGTAAGGATCCAAAAGTGGTCCACGCTAACTCAATCAATGAAATTTTCTATGGAACTTTTTTAGTAATACAATTCGTTCATTGAATACAAAACGGACACATTCCAAAATGAGTCAGTGTTGCAATTTAAAATTAGAAGCTATTCGTATAAGAATTTTAAAAGAGCAAATTATTTTGGAATGTGTCCGTTTTGTATTCAATGATCGAATCGTAGGGATACTTTTCGTCGCACAACGGAACTTTTTTCGTCTTGGTCGTTTGTATGGTTAACTGCGCTTAACTGTGGTTTAACTTTTTGGTCCTCACTCATCACTACATAGTATAAAACAAAGTCGCTTCCCGCTGTCTGTCCCTATGTATGCTTAGATCTTTAAAACTACGCAACGGATTTTGATGCGGTTTTTCTTAGTAGATAGAGTGATTCAAGAGGAAGGTTTTTATGTATAATAAATTTTGTTTTATGTACGTGTGTTATAGAAAACTCAAATAAACCGAAGCGAAGCGAGGGCGGGTCGCTAGTTTATGATAAATTTTCCACGTACCTTCATTCTTTTGCTCTCCGATTCGTAGCTCCTGTCGTAACTATTCGCGTAGACAGGGGAGTACTGTGGATTCCTATCGAACGCCGGCGACGGCAGACACGGTTTCCTCCCATTGACCAACTCTTTCTTCCCATACTCATTCTTAGAGGCAAGATTACTCTTCTCCTCTTGAGTATTATTGATCTTCCCATAAATATTATCACTTTTAACCTCGTCGTTATTAACCTTTTTTAACTTAAATTCGTTTCGAGTTTCATCAAAATTACGAACAATATCGTCTATTTTCGTTTTGTTTCGAATCGCTACGTTGGCGTACGCTCGATTTTTATCAACTGAATTATTGTCGTTAAGTACTATTATTTTCTGATCGGTTTTCTTCATGTAATTAGGTACGTTTCGACCCCCAAGTACGTCTTTCGCTGGCGTGTTGACTGTTAGTGAATTAGAGCTAAATACTTTAGGTGAGATTTCGTTTTCGTTCGACGTGTAGAATTGACTCTTGCCGATTTTCTGTTGTTTAGCGTAGTATTCGAATTTTGAAACTTTGGCCATTATTGACGACATTTTCGGTCGGCTTTCTTGGTCTGAGTTGGAGTCGTCCACGTAAGGTTTTCGGGGGGCCACGGGGGGTTTTTTCTTGGCGATTTCGTTGAGAGTCATGTCTAGTTCTTGGTCTAGTTGGGAGAGGGCGCTGTCTTTGTATAGTTTTTGGATGTTGGCGTTCTGGTAACACTGGTTCGGGTCGTTATGGTGGTAACCTGGAAAACAATTAAAACTGTCTTTATAGTCAGATCAGAGCAATTAATGGACGTCGTTTGTCGATATGGAGTAAATGTATGCATTCTACCGCTAGAGGCACTGGCAGTAGTGACGAAACAAAAATTGGAAGGAGCCCTTTGGGCAAAAGAAGCAACCTAAAGAACCTAATAACTAATCAGCCTGGGTAAAAGGGCCTATATTTACTTTATTTCTAAACGGAAAGACTTTTAACTCAGCCGCCATTGTTCTCAAGTAAATAAGAGATATCATAACGTTGACATCACGATAAGATTTTAAAAGCAACTACGCAATGCCCGCAACATAAGGGTATAAGCAAGTTATTAACTGGCTTCTTCTCCCCGAAGGACCATATGACCCGAAATAGGAGCTCCGTGCTGGGCCTGGTCCCCTTGCCGTAGAAACTTTGAATTATTTGTACATACCGGTATGCATGCATTGCTCCAACTGCTGGAACTGCATGGGAGCCATGGAGACGTGGGCGGAGGGCAGCACGGACTTCATCAGCTTGGCTTCCTCAGGGTGGTTGAAGCGGAGGTAGTTCGACCGGCCTATGGTAAGCATGCTGCCTGTAAACAGATGGTATACATTCAACAACATGGATAGCTTTGTACGATGGACTTCTCTTAGCAACAGAGATAGATTTTAATCTGGTATAGCACATAGGTCACTTTATATTAAATTTTGTCAGTTCCCAAGAGAATAGCGATAAACGACTTAAAGCTGAAAATTTACTTTCAAAATTGAAAGTTTCTCACCCTCTAAATCAAGTCTGATTTTTACGATTTTTGAATATGTTGAAGATATTATGAATAACTAGGTCTGTACGTTTTCATTGAAAATAAAAGAAAAGGATATCGGGACCGTATTAAATTAACCTAGTATTTCATAATTACTAGGCACAACATATTCAAGAATCGTATAAATCGGACTTGATTTAGGGGTGTGAAACTTTATAGCCCGCATTTAATAAAATAACTGTTAAGCGAATTAAACATTGCTTGAATTCTGCTCATTCTGGCCTCCTAAGCCAAATAGCTGCATCTCAATTTAAACTCCTGTTGCAATCACAACCCAATTACTAAAACGATAGGATTGAATCTACATTGGCAATTGAATCTAAGATACTGTTTATTGGCTTAAGATAGGGTTGCCAACCATACCTTATATATAATAACGTATCCTACGTTACTTTGCTTCATGACATGATACTTTATACGTTTGAATAAAAAAAAATGCATCGAAAATATGTCTATTTCTGACTTATGCGTGGAATGGATCGAAATTGATGACCGAAATGCTGAATCCAGAACGAACGAAATTTCTGAATGTGCGTGAAGTTTCATTACAGTACAGTGTGCTAAGAGCAAATCAATGAATAAATTTGAAGAATACTTTTTATTTGGACGTACTTTTATTTTATACCCGTCAGGTATATGAACGTTATTTTCCTAAAAAAAACCATAGCTTAGGGGGCAGCATTACAAAGTGTACCTTGCGAGAGCCTCGTGGGCTTGTCGACGGGCAGGTTGTCGAGCAGCGTGCTCCCGCTGGTGGGGTACAGAGTGACCACTCCGTGGGAGTTCTCTACGCGGCAGTGGACGCTCGCCACCCCGGTGCCCACCACGTAGATGTCGCAGGTGGGGTCCGAGCCGATCGTGACGCGACCTGGAATGAGAATAGTCACGTGGTTAGAAGTTGTTTAAGTGTAAACTAGTCAGGTCTACGATAAGTACGGCATTGATCCTTTATTTACCTTGCGATTCCATCATCAAATCAGCTTTATGACAGTATAATATTGCATTTTCTATGGTTTTGCATTATGATACTTACACAAAAAAATCTGACTTTAGGACCTGGTTAACTGGTACGTAAGACTTGCCAAAAAAAAATAGGTTAAAATGACGTCGTTTTGCTGAGGTTTATTTACCTGAATAAAATGATTTAAATTTAAGTTTTAGCAATGTCACAAAAATTAATGGGTGGGTGATAGCCCTGATGACACGCATCCGTAGGGCGACCATTAGAGCGTGTGGGCTGAGCGAGGAAGGGACTGGGGAGTGTCACTACTATGCCTCTTTACATTGACTCTGAAGTAAGGGTGACAGAAGTTGAATCAATGAATGGGATTGTAGTTTTACCTTGTTTGAGGGGATGTAGCGTGACCGCGGTGCTCAGTCTTCCGGTCCCGAGGCTCACGAGGTGAGGGGTGTTGGTCGCTACT
Source organism: Acleris laterana (assembly GCA_963966035.1). Taxonomy (NCBI): domain Eukaryota; kingdom Metazoa; phylum Arthropoda; class Insecta; order Lepidoptera; family Tortricidae; genus Acleris; species Acleris laterana. The sequence goes on along the minus strand of OZ014463.1, from coordinate 9,001,165 downwards.
CTGCAACAAAGAAAGAACAACGTAAGAAACTGTAAAACCAGGGGTTCTATTATGAAATTCAAAGTTCGAAGTTACAGTTAGTTTAAGCTCTGGGCTTGTTCTATTGAGTGACCTTAGACGCGTAACGCTAACGTAAACGATTCTCGAAAATTGACAAAACTGTTATAAGCGCTTGACGCGACCGTCCGGCTTAACGTCAATCCTATACATTTTCGATAGCGATAACCTTCGCGGAATGCATCTTCTGTAACGCCATAGACAACGATAAACATACTTATATAGTGAAATATAGATAAGATCCGAAACTCAGGAACAAACACTAGAGCTATTCACACAGATATTCGTCCTTGCACAAATGTAAACCAGAGGGGCTATTGCCTAACGCAAACAATTGGTCCGCTTTGTCAGTAAAATTTGTTGAAAATTTGGCAAAATTAAAGGAAAATGTAGGTTATAGAGAATAAGGGGCGAGCGTCACCCGGAGCGTGTCCCGGAGCGAGCACGATACATAAAAATTTAGTAGGAACGACGTTTTTGATAATTTATTGTTTTTTTCTGATACAAGGTTAGTTCTCTCAAAAACTTCACACTTAACCACCATAATATGTATGGCGAAAGTAAAGAATAGACTATGTTTTTTATGAGGCATAATTTTTTTCTAAACTCTTTCATTTACCGTTGCTACATGAACAGTATCTAGATAAATTTTAACTTTGCATTTGAATCTTATTTCCTTCAACTACTGAAGTCGATTGCGATTACGAATCCATTAGGTAATAGGCCCACAGCGTCGCTATTGCCTAACGCACTCGCAATCTCAATTGGCTTCAAAGCGGAACAATTGTTTTCATTTTGTATGCAGACAAGCCTTCGATTTTCAAAATGAAAACAATTGCGATTGCGAGTGCGTTAAGCAATAGCCCCTCATCTGGTCCACTAGCTTCGTAGGCAGTCACCAGTTGCTACCAACTAGTCTAACAGCGTCGTCAAATTTAAATGTAGCACTGTTAAAGTTGCCGCACCAACGAAAACCGCTAACTGCAATCTAGTAGCCAAAGCATTTTACACCCTTTTCGTAACCACATTTAATCAAAATTGGTTCTACTATTACTATGCAGTTAGCGCGTTCTTTGGTGTCCCGGCAGAGAGTTGAGCGTTTCCTTAACATGTTTATTTACAAAGCGTGTATTATTGTTCGCGACGCGCAGGCGCAGGAAGCGTCTATTTCGGGTGCGCGTGAGTTGTTTTGGCTCCTTTACGAGTCCTGAGCTTATTTCGAGTTGCTTCGTTTACATAATCTGTCTTAGCGAGTTTACAGTGTCAAATTAAATCAAAATAATTTATTTTCAGGCTATAAGACCCATATGATAGACAGGCTAACACACATCCTATATTATTATACGAGCAATCCTTACTTTTATTTGGAATTAGGTACTTCATTTACATAATATGTCTTATGTTAGCTACTTTACAGTGTCAAATCAAATCAAAATTATTTTCAGAATATGCGTATACACATACATACATACATAGGTACATTAAATCACGCCTGTTTCTCAGAGGGGTAGGCAGAGACCACTTCTTACCACTTGCTACGATCTTGACAATTTTTTTTCGCTTCTTCCACATTCATACATCGAGTCATGCACGCACGTCGGTTTCGGGTACTTAAGATTCGGCCCTTTTCCAGTATTTCTCCGATTTGACTCGAACAACAAACATACTATACTAGGTTATATGAACAATCCATACTTTCATACTAGCATTATAAATGTAAAGGAAATCTGTCTGTTCGTTATCCGCTAAGCAGCTGAACCGATTTCAATGAAATTTGATATGGATATAGCTTGAACCCCGAAGGACGTCGCGTCGCGAGTAGCGAAAATAGAGATAGACGAACAGACGGAGCCGCGGGCAACGGTTAGTATTTAAATATTTGTTTGTAATCGCGTTCTTGGAAATGGCTTTAGAGATTTCGATAAATTCGATCAATTTCGTTTGACAGATCGTCAAGTGGCCATCTTCTTGAAAATTCTGTTTCAACATACATTATTATGAAAATGTCTCAAATTATTTTGAGAATAAAACAGTATGAATAGTGTTTTTTGATCAGGCTAATAGAAACTTCTAGAAACCATCAGAAAGTATTAGGTTTGATTTGTTTGATTGACCCAGTGCCCGTTCCATAATAGTGATCGGCAATCTTCGTTTTTCTATGACGGGTGAGAAATATACTGTTATATGCGAGTGCAAGTGAAACAGCGATAGCTAGCCGAACGTTAAGCTGCGAGTACAGTAAACTTATTTCTGTGGCAATATAAAAGAAAAAGGAATTCACTTGGAAAGTCAGAACCCAGAAATAGTTTACGGCGTGCGGAGTCAAAAGATAACAAATACCAACTGCTTCAAACTATTGTCATGGGCAAGGTAGAGGGGAAGAGAAGCGTTGGCAGACCCAAGATGTCATGGCTCGGGAACATAAAGACCTGGACAGGTGTCGCCACGGTTGAAGAGCTGTTCCGTTTGGCGAGAGATAGGAAGTTGAATGCAGAGCTGACTGCCAACCTCCAGTAGTGGAGAGGAATTTGAAGAAGAAGAAGAAGGAGTCAAAACTTGACAGACAGAATAACAAACATTAAAGTGTTGGTGGTAAACCTAATGTTAAGCGATGTGTATAGGTACTGTATTTATTTAAAAATGTGGAATAGACGAAATCTAGCGTATCCAAAGTAATATTATAAATTCGAAACTGCATTTGTTCGTTCTAGAGTTGATAAAAAAAAGCCAGATTTTTTTTTTAATTGTTATCGATGTTAATTAAATTAACTTAAATAAAGTATTTTAATTTTGGTCAATATTTTTTGAAGAAAGCTTTAAAAAACCAAACAGTTGCTACTCAAAATTTTAAACTATTCAAAATGAAAAATAGTGAAGAAACCCTAGAGATGTTTTTTAAATAGTTATCCAATAATATCCCACTTATTATCGTTCGCATTTTTCATTTTATTTTTTTACAATATGGCGCCTGGTTGCCCCTACATTGAATTTAGATGACCGTTGTAGGTATCTTTAGTGACACTCACAAGATAAATCGATTGACATAAGAATTATCAAAATCGGCCTACGCATTTAGTTTCTAGAGCGCCACATAGGAACAAACAACATATGTATATAGTGTGGAAAAAACGAATGCCACATGGACGGCAACTACCTTAAAAATTGGAAATAGCAAATTCTACGCCAAGGAGACTTTTATTTTTGATACAAATTATTACTGCATACATACATATACACATTCATACCGTCACGCCTTCATCCCAGAGTGGGGTAGGCAGAGTTACAGAATTTCCAACAACTCTAACAACTTGTCGTTAATTCTATAACCACATTTTGCACAACTGGCTAAGATGTTTACCATGTGTATATTAGTGACAGGTCGCAAGCCCATCGCCTAGCAATACACAAGTCTTAATCCCTTAGTCGTCTCTTACGACTTCCACAGGAAGACATGGAGTGCATTACTATTATTATTACTGCATTTATATGGCATTTTGAAATTGGTCTGTCTTAATCGGGATTCGAACTAGTCGAACGACAAAATAATAAAGAAGGGTTTTTTACGGTCTTTATTTAATTTAAAGGTGTATGGGTTATTGATACAAATGGTCACTATTAATTAATGACCCTTTCGATCTGTATCATAAAACACTACTTTATTGTTTGATCATATTCGACCAGTTCGATTCCCAGTTAAGGAAGAGGATTGCGAAGAACTTGCTATTTCACAATATTTAAGGTAGTTACCGTCCATGCGTTCGTTTTTTCCACCGTGTATAGGCTGAAAACACATTATCCTCCTCCCTCGTCAGTCGGGTGATAAAAGCAAAGGCTCAAGCATAGAGGTCCTAGTAAACCTATCTCTACAAGATATCTATTGCAATTGGCAATCAGCACTAATACAGCACACGATCATATCCAGTTACAACCGGTTGTAAGAAGAGTCTCGATGACTTGATACCTAGGACATGTGACACAGTAACACGAGACGGGTTGCTAAATAGATGGTAATGTGTTTGAACAAGACATAACGTTTGCCTTTACGAATAAGGAAAGAGCCGATGTGGGTGATTCTCTAGAAGAACTCGCTTTTGAACTCGACGCAGGTGATAACCGGCGAGTTAAAGTTGTATTGTCAAAGTAAAAACAGCATGAGCCCACACTGTTCATTGAGTACAAAACGGACACATTCCAAAATGAGTCAGTGTTGCATTATAAAATTAGAAGCTGTTCGTGTAAATTTTTTAATGCAAGAGCAAATTATTTTGGAATGTGTCCGTTTTGTATTCAATGAGCGACATAATGATAAAGTCGGTAGTGGTTCGCGATCTGAGGGGCTATTGCTTAACGCATTCGCAATCGCAACTGTTTTCATTTTGAAAATCGAAGGCTTGTCTGCATACAAAATGAAAACAATTGTTCCGCTTTGAAGCCAATTGAGATTGCGAGTGCGTTAGGCAATAGCGACGCTGGATCTCAATAACCATAACATCTATGTCTGTTCTTTGGATAAATTAAACTAGGTCATATTTCCTTGAGACTGTAAAACGTGAAAACACGATAAGAGACAAAATCCTCGATAGTTTTATTTTTTAAACATGACACCTTTATTGCATGTTTTTGGTTTGGTTGTTGTGGTTTACCCCCCTTACTTATAAACCTGGAATAAGCTTGGAATAGTTTATGCCATGCTTTGTCACTTTCTGTTAGATGCAAATGTCACAATTGCAGATAAGGACAAAGCATGGCATAAACTATTCCAAGCTTATTCCACGTTTATAAGTAAGGGGGGTAAAAGTAAACAGCAATTATTTGAATTTGGAAGCAGTGAAACTGTGGAACGAACTGCCTTCGGCGGTATTTCCAACTAGTTATGACATGAGCCTTCAACAGAGCTTATATTTCCCTAATTGGCCGACAACTCTCCTTGCGTTGCTTTTGTTATGAGCGGTGGTGATTACCTTACCATCAACCCCCTATTTCACCATCCCGATAATGACAAGTGAGTGGTAACATTTTAGTGTACATGTCGCAGTTTATATGATACCGAATGATGTATCAGCATGTTAACTTTGCAATGTATAACGAGTTGTCACCAGTCACGTGCCGTTGTCAAGACGGTGAAAAAGGGAGCAGATAACCCGCATGTTGGCCTGCTCTTATAAGAAAAAAAGCCATTTCCCTAACTTCAAATCGTTATAAAAGGAATTCGAGAAATACCCAATCATGTTTGGCCCATATTGTCGTTAAATAACTAGTTCATGTTATCTTGAAGCACGACTCATTCCAAAGGAACCCGACTACGTACTTACTATATTTAGATAAAGTCGATTACCGAGAAACCGATAAGGCGTATGCTAATATAGTGAAGTCATCATACAGTTATCTTCGGGTGTTGTATGTCTGAATGGCCTTAAGGTATTTTAAATCGTATGGACGTGAAATGTATTCTAGTTAGTACTTAGAATCACAGTAAGAAAAGGTTCGTCTCTTTTCGACTCTATTTCAACGCTATTGAGGTCCAAAAGTGACGAACGTTTTCTTACAGTGACTACATAATTCGAAAATTTTTAGACTTAAAAAAATACTATTAGAAAGTGGATTTTGTCGAAATTGTGCTGAAAAATATTTATAACCTAATTTTTTTTCGTTATTAACTAATTAAGGCCGAATTTAGTTTTATCTTTTACAAATTAGGAGCAAAATTAAATACGCACAAAGTAAATGTAGTCTAATATGAATTAAGACCAAAATCGAATATGTAGGAAGATTATGCAACGTACATATTTCAGGTGGAACGTATTTACAAATGGTCTTTATTTCTTTCGAACTATTTTAATTCTACCATTCCTACCTAACTGAAAACCTTCACGAGAAAAACATACACAAAAGTGCCAAAGCTGATCGTTAAAAACCAGAAATAAAATCAATTCAATTTATTGTAGTTGCTTCGATAACAGTTTCGATACTCGTAAAAGTATTGTCGATCACTTTAACTCTTGAGTCACTGTTGGCACCCTGTCTTAAGCCCATACACAAATCAAAAGGGATGGTTTTATTTACTTATTAGAAAACACAATAATAGTACTGAGAGCACCACTGAACGGTCGGCTTTCTCGGTGCAGTCTTAATATACATATATTTATATATGTACATAGCTCTTGACAACGTGAAGTCACGAGAAAGAAATCACGACCAAATTAATTATTGGCTTTGCGACCGCGTGGTACAGTGGCACAACAGTTAGGTATAATGGTTGAGTGTATTAAACTGGATGTAAGAACCATATCACGCCACGATATCTCAATTATGCTAATTCCTGATGACTTCCGCGGCAAGTTGCAAATTGGCTCGACACTGGGCGTATATTAACATAAAGCCGCAATGACTTGGAAGTTTTGTTTGTTAAAATATAAAAAAAATACATCAGGAACTTAACGTGTCCTGAAAAAATCATGCTTATTATTTATTTGCTTCAAAAGCAAACTCTTGTTATTTTTGTTCATTTGTTACTTAGAAAATAAATAAACAAAGGGGTTTGGGTAAAAATGTTGTCCTTTGTAAACGTCATACATTTTCAAGGTGAGTGGCCATTAGTAAAACTGTAAAATTATAATAGAATTATTCAAAATTAACATATAGTGTACTGTAATACTCTTAAGTGCATCGGAGCCGAGATATTTAATATTCTTACCTGGGCGTCCATTTAATACCAAAAACTGAACACTTAAATCTTAAATATCTCGGCTCCGATATTATTAAACGCCATAAATTATATATAGCTATGTGTATTTCGAGGTCCTCTAAATAACTATGTAAAAATCATCCTTAACCGCTGAGAAAAAAAAGACAATATTCTTCAAACTTTACCCAATGCCCTTTATCAAATAACGACATCTAGTTCGAAATTGACTTGCATAAGCCTTGAGCCATACTGCCCTCCAAAGACAATAAGCAGTATCTTATAATCAATCACCAGAGCAGATTCAATACTATTTTGCTAGAATTAAGGTTGATATTACTATAAAAGGTTTATCTTAGTGACTGCGTTTTAGCTTAGGCCGCATAGCTCACGTTAGAAAATATGACTACCACCGCACTAGTCATCAAAGAAAGTTCTATCCCACTCGCGAATGACTCATATAGCAAACGCATTCACCAAATGTCACCCACACAAACGCTACCACAAAATAAACTATACTACATCAAAGATATATAGCTTAGGGATAGGGTTACCACATACAAATTGAGAAAATTCTGGGGTGTTATTCTATCAAAAACAACGGACGGTCGGACGAACGAGCGAAATCGCAGCGGCGAGTTTAAGTAACACATTTTAGCGCGTGCATTTTCAATTATACAGCCTTATACGTTCAATGCATTGGCAGAAACCATGCTGCTCAATTGAAAATGCACGCGCTAAAATATGTTTTGTACGCACTGACTGGACTACTTAAACTCGCTGCTTGGACATTCACTCGCTCATTCGTCGGACCGTCCGTTGTTTTGAGAGAATAACACCCCTGTACCCTTACCATGAGTTACAATTACCGTACTCGCTAGGGAGTCGAATGCTCGGTCCCTCGTACTCTATGAGAATACTACGAGGTCTGCGAGGGGCAGAGCGTTTGCATCGCTAGCGAGTACGGTAATTGTAACTCATGGTATCAGCTCTATTTCATGGTTTTTAGCGCGTGCATTTCCAGTTAAGCAGCCTTATACGTTCAATGCATTGGCAGAAACCATGCTGCTAAATTGAAAAAGCACGCGCTAAAATATATTTTCTTCGCACTGACTGGTCTACTTAAACTCGCCGCTTGGACATTCGCTCGTTCGTCCGTCCGACCGTCGATGTTGAGAGAATCACTACCCAGTTAAATCCCTCACGTCTGGTAACCCTACAGTTAGGAAACAGTAATAGAGATATCGTGAGAGTAAATATTTGGCTTGCACCAGCACATGGTGACATGTGCGTTCTAATTTAAAGAGATAAAACGATTTGGATGTAATAAAATCTAGTACTAAACCACATATATATTTGAATCAGGAAGCACGCGCTAAAGTTGGGACATCTTACCCGACTGCCTGAAGTAGGGTTATGTTTTTCTAGTGTATGTATGTAAAGTCTATTTCTGGGCGCGCTCTACAGCCTAAACGGCTTGACGAATTTTAACATATGATCATGCGATTCATCTTAATTGTCGAAGTAACATAGGGTAAATACTTAAGTATATAAAATTTCAAGATGGTGATCACGAAAAAAAGATTGCAGTGGGAGTATGTTTTTTTCAATATACAGGGTGTTTGGCAGTCGGGTGTAGGGGTTTTAAGGGATGATAGTAAGGGTCATTCTGAACATTTTTGACCATATTTACTATTATGCTAAGTTTCACGGTTTCCGAGATATTGATCATTTTAATAGGATTTTTTGTCATTTTTCCTTATGTCCGTGATACGAAAAACCCCTAATTCAAGTATTAATTTAAAAAAAAAACAGTGTTTTCTTGCATGACTTGAATCACTATGAAATAAGGAAGTTTTAAAGCTACATGCCATTTTTTTTTCTTTACAACTTTTTGAGTAAACGCGCAAGAGTTACTTTCTCCATACTAAGAGAACACCGCGTTTGTTTTTCACCAAGTATGGAAAAACCAATTTTGTGAGGTTAAAACTAGGGAATGTAAACCGGCTAACCGGTTAACCGAAAAACCGATTAACCGAATCTTTTTGATCTCGGTTAAAAACCGGTTTTTTATAACTTTCGCCGGTTATTAACCGAATTGAAACTTGTCCTTAAAATACTGTAAATAGCCTTAAATAGATACCCCATAATATTCTTCAGACTATAAACTGACGAATATAGCGTGGAAACGTATTTTTATTTTGTAAAAAACAAGAATACATACTCGAATTTTTAGCGAATAGCAAGAAGTTTTATCAATTAAATTTCTTCATTAACGTGCTGAACGATGCAATACAATTTATACAATACACGAGCCACATGAAAAAGTTACATTGCTGAAGCTAATTTATATAGTATTTAATACATATTCCCTATACTAATTGAACAGCTTTAAACAGTAACCGTCCCCACTCCGTTTTAGTTTGCCGCGTTAAAAGAGCAGAAAGGGTTTGTGGCTGGGCTGGGTAAACCCCATTGTTTTAGTTTGCTAAATGCCCTTGCCGCTATCAGTACCAATATTTTTGTGGCAAGTTTGTTAAACTTTTAAAATTTAAGTTTGTACTTTTTATATAAGTATCATTCAAGTTTTATAACTTAATTCGTCACTTGTTGATTTGTTTTGAAGTTTATAAATATGATGAGAAGAATCATATGTTTTTTATTTATTCGCTTAAGCCTTTCTATATATATTATAAATATATAAACATAAATAATCCTATGTATAATTAGTTTATTCAGTACAGAGTATTTCATTTAAATCTCAAAAAATACGCCGTTAACACCAATAGTAACCAAGAATAGTAAAATTATCGTCTAATACTTCGATTTCAAATAGTTTGCAAAAAACCGGCTAAAAACCGGTTAACCGGTTTTGAATCCGTCGAGGCGGTTATTAACCGGTTTTTGATTTTCACCGGTTTTTACATTCCGTAGTTAAAACCCCTACACCCGACTGCCAAACACCCTGTATATAGGTCTCAAATAAAAGCTAATAAATAGGCAATTCCAAATAATATATATACGAGTACATTATAAGACTTCGATGCTCCCATCAAAAAGAACGTCAATGTTAAAAAAAAAGCCCGACCATAATAAAAATACTACTAAACTGAAAAGCGAAAACAAAGAAATAAATATCAGATGACAGATGACAATGTCACACCATTAATTGACTCAGTCCCAAACTAAGCTTTAGGCTGTACTATGGGTACTAGATAACGATAACTACTTACATAGAGAAATATTTACTTACTTAAATACATAGAAAACATCCATGACGCATGAACAAATATTTGCGCTAATCACACAAATATCTGGCCATAAATAAAACATGCTCTAAAATCAATAGCACAAAACAGAAATCATTTACATAAATGTGTGTGTGTATTTTCTGTTCTAAATTGAAATGTTGCTTGATATAATAAATAATATTTATATTGTATGACTAATGTAACTATGCCAACGTCAGTATTCATTTATGTGACACGTGCATAATAATTGATAAATCACAAGCCAACGATGAATCAGTCTTATTAACTTTCTAGCGGGGGTGGCTAGATTGGCTTAATCGACTATTCTTTTAGAAAGAGAAAGGGGACAGTTTTGTTATGATTAGCAGAAAGAGTTGCCCTAACCTCCTTGTACAGTTAGCATCATATTTATGCATTAACAAGGTTTCAGAAATATATATAAAACCTTATTCCCACACTGACTTAAAAAAAATATGTTGTTTGTGTGTTATTGTTGTGAATAAATGTTTTACTTACTTACTACATAAATTGACAAATTTATAAAGTCGAACAGTCAGAACACCGTCTAATTTAGCCGTACACACAACCAAAAAGCAAGTCTGTGTCCGGCTTTATCCGGACACCTGGCAACACTAGACTAAGGCCCGTATTAATAAACTCATCTTGGCTGAGATGCACGTCACAAGATACGTCAAAGTAAACGTCAAACCATACAACACTGTCATTGTTGACGCATCTCGAGACGACCATTAGAGTTGAGATTAGTTTATTAATACGGACCAAAGAAGCGAGGAGTCCTACATACATACATAAACTCACGCCTTTATTCCCAGAGTGGGGTAGGCAGAGCTACAGAATTTCCAAAAACTCTAAAAACTAGTCCTGTATTAGCGATTTTCGAAAATGTATGGAATTGACAGAACCGGACCCATGCTTCACCTCGGAGATCCACTGGGGCGTACAAAACACATTTTAGCGCGTACATTTTCATCTAGGCTGCCTTATTCGTTCGATTGTTCGACATTACCCCTGCTACTTAGGATACGCGTCTTCGATACGATACGCATGATCGTGATTGCCAAAATATCGCCATACAACTGTGGATACTTAGGTAAGAACAAGTTTTTTTTTTTAGTGAAGTTACCTTTTGGAACATGTATCGCGAAATTGTGTATTATTCATGTTACTGTCAGCCCAATGGAACCCTGACCCACCATAGAACGGTGTCACAGTGACATTATAAAACAATTTGTTTGACACTTCTTATGACTTGAATCATAACGTCTGTGACACAGTTCTATGGTGGGTCAAGGTTCCAATGGTCTGATAGTACATATTTTGCACTGGATAATGCCGCTATTTGAATGTTATGCTTAAACTATGAAACAACTACAGATGTAGTGAATAATCCTTTCCCATCGTTTTTTGTCGGATATGTTCGTATTTATCTAGCTTTCTCAATTAGCTTCATTACGCATCAATAAGCCAACTGAGAAAGCAAGATAAATACGAAGTTATCCGACCAAAAACGATGGGAAAGGATTATTCACTACATCTGTAATTTAAAATCAAACCACCCCAAAAAACAAAGATAAAAAATAAAACAGATTCGTCACTCGATACTGAAATAGTTACAATATGAATCAACCAGCGCGCGTAAAATTAGACGCGAAATAAAATTAAAAGCATTCCGACTATCATTCGCTTCACGCTACACGATCAGAGATTACTTGCGTTATATGGACGTATTGTAAAAACCTTCACTTCAATAATATTTACTTTCCACTTTTTTTTATGTGATTTAATTGTGAGTAAAAAAATAAAATGTACCATCCGACTGAGAAACCTTTTATTGGATAATCCATTATACTCCGCGGGTAAAGATACGGATCATAAATCATTTTTGACATTTATTAACTTTCGTATATTGAGATCCTATAAGAAATTATTTAATTGTTGTATTAAATTATTTTTGTATTATTTTATTATTTCTTAACATGCAGTGCAATTTATATTGTAATATTACATGATAAATAACTTAAATTAAACTAAACAAATATTGCGTGGCAAAAAAAGGAAAGTACTAAACAAAATCAATACGTGAAGTCAGTAAACCAAAAAAAAATAATGCACAGAAATTATTTGAAAATACATTTACTTATCGCAATTAGTTTCTTGATATTGATTTATAGTGTGTGCGTGCGTTGTAATGACTCATAAATAAAAAGATTACTCTTTGAAGACGCGGTTTTAAGATGTTGCTGCCTACGAAGCTGACGGTCTTGGATTCGATTACTGGCGAGTACTTATTTATCATTGTTATATGTTTAACTAGCAGACCCGTGACCACTTCGTTGGTTTGCTATCTTACGCGGTTTAGATGTTTCATACAAAAGGATTTTCCCGCTAATTCCCGTTCCCGTGGGAATTTCGGGAATTCCTTTCTTAGTGCACCTCTACGGTACCTAAGCTACGTCCCTTCCAAATTTCAAGTGCCTACGTTTAGCCGTTTAGGCTGTGCGTTGATACGAGTATGTCAGTCAGTCAGTCAGTTTCTCCTTATATATATTTAGAAGATAGATTATTTATCTAATTATCTATATAAATGAAGAAACTGGCTGGCTGACTGACCGATCAAGGCACAGCGGAAACTGATGGACTTGAGAGGAAACATTCCTTAAATATCCTAGGGGCATTAACATTTTTTTTTTCCGAAAATCGACCCTCAACGGGAAGAAATAGGGATAGTAGCGGGAAACTAATTGTATGCGTACGAAGTCGCGGGCGTCTTCTAGTTTCTTTATAAAAGTATATAAATCGTGGTCTAGTAAAAGCCTTGAGCTAGCTTGGGACTGGAGCCTCTCTTCTCTATTATACTGGGTGAAACATATTACCTTTGACATGTACTGTTTTTAACTTGGCCGCTATTACAGTCAAGTAAATGAGAGCTATCGTAACGTTGATAATATGATAACAGATCATAGACAATATGTTTTTTTTCGCAGCAGAATAGAGGCCACGCACCTCGGTAAAATAAAAAAATCATATATTACCTGGGTAGTGATTCTGTGAACAACGCCGGTCGTGCGGACTGTCGAGTGATATAATAATATCCAAGCGGCGAGATTAAATAGTCCCGTCAGTGCGAACAAAACACATTGTAGCGCGTGCATTTTCAATTAAGCAGCCTTATACGTTCGACCCATCGTGCTGCTAAATTGAAAATGCACGCGCTACAATGTGTTTTGTTCGCACTGACGGGACTACTTAATCTCGCCGCTTGGATATCACTCGACAGTCCGCACGACCGGCGTTGTTTACAGAATCACTACCATGTTATGGTATTTAACTCGGCCGCCATAATCTCAAGTAAATAAGAGCTATCATAACGTCGATGATACAATAACAGATGAAAACGATATGGTTTTTGCCGTGTTGAATAGTGGCTAGAGGCCCGATCAATTTGTATAAGATTGTCTTTTGTTTTACGTAAGTAATTACTTTTCTTGGATCTAGAACCTTTAGTATGCAAATCAATTCAATAAACTTATATCATAATCGGGTAATTTTTTTTTTATGGCATAGAGAAGACAAACGAGCACACAGGCCACCTGATGGTAAGTGGAAACTGTGACCCATAGACATTCGCATTCGCAAGACTGCAATGCAATCCTAAGACTGCAAACGCGTTGCCAACCCTGAGGACTAAGATGGAATGCCTCTATGCTAGTCATTTCACCGGCTGTCTTAACCCCAAACCGGAACACAACATTGCGAACACTGCTGTTTGGCGGTAGGTTAATGGATAAGATGGTGGTAGCGATCCGGACGGACCCTGCACAGGGTCCTACCACCCGCAAATGAGATGATGTTGTATGAGATTGACCTTTGTTTTACGTAATTACTTTTCTTGGATCTAGAACCTTTCGTATGCAAATCAATTCAATAAACTTATATCATAATCGGGTAAATGTCAAACGGACAAATATTAATTTTATCATATAAGATTTGTCCTCAAATGTTGAAGGCGTCTTTGTCTATCCGTGCATCTGTCGCTATCGGCGCTCTTTGCCCGCCAGGAATAAACGCGGGTGCATCGACCCCGCAGTTGCATCAATTTAGTTTAATTGTTACTGCATTCGGTGGAACTGTTTATGCGCTCGCCTAAAACTATACAGCGGCTAAGGCACGAGGAGAAATAAGCTTTGGTAAAAAAAAACTTTTTTTTTCTTTCTTATTAACCATCTATGTTAACAAACTGGAATAAGACTTACTCCGAGATTAGTCTATACTAATTTGGCGTTTAATTTAGGTAAAAGACCTCATTCTCGTTTGGTCGAATCCGCCTTTAATGTCATTTCACTCCTTGTTTCAATAAATATTTCGCCAATGTCGCGAACCATGAACTTATTTAATAATAATAATAATACGCAGGGCAGCTAGTGGCGAGCTGTTGGTGAGTGGCGACACCACGTACCTGATTGCTCCCGAGGGTAGGTCCTGTTCCTCACCTCACGCTTGCCTTCACCGGCCGGCTGCGGTGTACAATGACGAGGAACAGACCCTCACCTCTGGCTTGCCTTTATTGGCCGGTCAGAGTGGAGCCGCAAGAGCTCTATGCTCGAAGGGTGGATGTGTTGCATAAGTGGCGAGTGGGCACCTTATGGTCGTTTAAAGTCCAGAAGCACCTCTCCACCCTTAGCCCCTCTGGAACTGTTGCCTCCCTGCTGCTATACATATATGTATATGCGGCTATTTCGGGAGGCCCATTCCATTGAGTTGGCGAGTCACCGCCTGCCATTTCAACCAAAGTAATTAGCATTGGTCAGGCAGGCGCCATAGTTTCATCAATAGCCTAGGTCACCAATCCATATCAGTTCATTCATAGAACTTACCTATTATTAATGTTCCCATCCTTCTTAAATAGTCTCTTCTAATCGGTGGTTGTCCGTGGGAGCATACCTCTATAGTTTGAACTCAGGGACAATCGCCGGTTGGTATCCCATCACTTTACTAAATTAAACTTGTCTAAAGGGCCTCTGCGTGTTGGCTTCGGCTCCATGTACGCCTTCCAAAGGTCCGGGACTCCCATAGTTCCGTGATTGGTAAAGACATACATAATAATAATAATCATTTATTTCAAGTAATAGGACTAATATTATTGTTAGTATACCTACACACACTTAAAAAAATACTACCGTTGCAATAGTTATTTTTAATGGCGACGGAGAACAGTAAAATTGTTAATTCATGTTAAGAACTATTATATAACGAGATTATTTTATTTTATTCTTATTATAAAATGCCACATGTAAGTTTATATTAAGCAAAATTAACAATATTTGTTTTTTTTTTCAATTTATAGTTCTAGTTTTAAGTTCCTAGGTACCCGTGATCCTATTTTGCAGTGTTCATGACCGCCCACAATTGTGGAGATGTGACGGTGTGTAACACCAATAGAGCTCATCAAAACAAAAAAAGGTTCAGAAATAAAAGATGTATGAATTTTTTGTTTTTTCAAGATAACAAACAAAGAGTTTGAGTTTGAACATATGCAATCTCAAGACTGTCATCCTAAGACTGCATATCTGTCCCTTTCAGACAAGTGTGTTCCTAAGAATGACGTTTGCTATTATAATTTTATGAATACGGTATTTGACAAAAGTCAAATCAACTTCTTTTTATGAAATTTCATAAACGCTCCGTTACTATGAAATTTATAGATGTTGTGACGTCACAATGAAACAGTGTCCTTATTGTTGGATTTTATGAATTTAAAAATCTTAAAGTAGCAAACATAAATAAAAGATTGATGTTTTCCCAGTATTTTTATAATGTTTATCTGTTGTTAATGAAAAACCAATTTAATTTCACTCTTGTCAAATACCCTATTATGTTATTTATAGATGATTTGTAAAAATCCTGTTTACCGGCGGTTTCCCATCAAAGTGGTCCCGCTGAAAAGGTAAGCCACGGTTTCCGGCAAGTTTATTTTGATAATCACTTCTTTTGATGCCGTTTAAAAATTATTTCCTCCTCAATGTTTACTTCTCGGTTTGGTAGGTAAGTCGGTTTCTGTATTTTTGTATGAAACAGACAAGAAATTAACTACTTTTTCACCCAGAGATTTTTCATTTGTAAAAATGTTACAGATAATTTCAATTTCACGTTGAAATATAATAATGACTAGCGGCCCGCCCTCGCTTTGCTTCGGTTTATGTGAGTTTTCTGTAACACCCGTACATAAAACAGAATTTATTATTCATAGAAACCTTCCCCTTGTATCACTCTATCTTTTACAAAAAACCGTATCAAAATCCGTTGCTTAGTTTCAAAGATCTAAGGATACATAGAGATAGACAGACATTGTTTTATACTATGTAGTGATAATAAACTTTTAAGCGTTATTCAAAAATTCATACATTTATACTGAAACTTGGCCAAAAACTTGTGTTACAATTACCGTACTCGCTAGCGAGTCGAATGCTTTGTGCGAAATGCGAATACATGCGAATGTCTATGGGTCACAGTTTCCACTTACCATCAGGTGGCCTGTGTGCTCGTTTGTCACTCTATGCCATAAGAAAAGAAAAAAAAGAATTCTTATAGAGTGCGAGGGACAAAGCATTCGACTCGCTAGCGAGTAAGGTAATTGTAACTCATGGTAAGGGTACCGAGAGACGTGTGTAGACAAGCGTTATCGTCATAACAAGCCATGTGATTTGTTAATAAATCCAATAAGTTTGCGGAAGGTTGCCGGTAGAAACCCTATCGACATAATCATGTACGCAATTCCGAGCTAAGTATAGGATGCAAGTATTTCTTGGGGTTTCAATAGAGGAGAAAGAAAATCCTTTAGTGCCTATACACATCATGCCATGCTTTGTCCTTATCTGTAATTGTGACATTTGCATCTGTCAGAAAGTGACAAAGCATGGCATAAACTATTCCAAGCTTATTCCACGTTTATAAGTAAGGGGGTTACAAAGCAAAGAGCACAATATACATATAACTACTCGAGCAGTTCCTTGTATTTGTTGATTTTCTTCAGGATTTGTACTATAATCATTTAATCATACGAAATAGAGGGGACTAAGGGTACTTTACGGTTTTTTCATATTTTGTTGAGAAATGAGATTTAAAAATCCATGCATATTCTCTATTACCCCTTAACGACGGTCGAACGGACGAACGAGTGAATGTCCAAGCGGCGAGTTTAAGTAAAGTAGTCCCGTCAGTGCGAACAAAATATATTTTAGCGCGTGCATGCACGCGCTAAAATGTGTTTTGTTGGCTCTGACGGGACCACTTAAACTCGCCGCTGCGATTTCGCTCGTTCGTCCGACCGTCCGTTGTTTTTGAGAGAATCACACCTGACCTTAGTATTACCCGACATTTTTAAAGGTCACAATACATATGGCTATAATGATCCGGCTGGTTCATAAATTATCAATGAACGCCATGTGAATATTTAAAAATATTTAACTTTGATTAATACGCCATATTTCCGGTTTGGTCGGTCTTTCGGTCAACAGCCAGTTTTATATTACAGTTTTATAAAGTGGTTTATGTTGATAGTAGGAAAAAAAATAGGTTGTACTTGGTTGCAAAATACTATTAAAATAAAACTTACAATTGTTGTAATTTCAGGTTTCTACAAAATGTGTCCTTACCTAAAACACGAGTCTGGAAACTTCTTTTTAGGGTTCCGTACCAAAATGGTAGAAAAGGAACACTAATGGTGAGATTTCGATGTCCGTCTGTCTATCTGTATGTTACAACAGGTTTTCTCACCAACTACCCCCCCGTGTGGTGGTGTGGTGTGGTTGCCGGCTTAGAATAGTGCCACTCCATGTCTTCCCGTGGAAGTCGTAAGAGACGACTAAGGGACTAAAGGCTTGTAGTACTGTTAGGCGATGGGCTTGCAACCTGTCACTAATATACACATGGTAAACATCTTAGCCTGTTGTGCAAAATGTGGTTATAGGATTAACAACAAGTTGTTAGAGTTGTTGGTAATTCTGTAACTCTGCCTACCCCACTCTGGGATGAAGGCGTGACGGTATGTATGTGTATGTGTATGTACAAATGCTATCAACTTGAAATTTGTCATAGTTGTACAACTTGTTTATCCGCATCAGTTTTTAGTAAAAAAAACTAAAAAAAAATCGCAGAAATCAGACTTGATTTAGGGGGTGAGAATCCAGACCAAACCAAAATCACCCGGGGCTTAATTTGTATGGAGTTTTGTCAGCTACGCAATCTGTAACCATACTTAACTTTTCTTTTTTTCCAGAAAACTGAGTCAAACAGAGTCATCGGGCAAACGCTAGTACCTATATGAACCTTGCTACTCGTCATGTATATCTATTATAGTTAACGAGCTCTTGTCACAGCACAATAGGCGTTACTATATTAAACTATTTGTTCAACAATAGTATCTATAATTGAAGGCTGCAAGACCACATTTCCAATTGTACCTATGAGTTCATATGTGTAAGGCTTTGATAATTCGATTGGGATGAGTCTAAACAAATATGAAATGAAGCGATTTTTATTCAATATTAAGTGTAATGTGAGGCGACGCTTAAATCACGCAGCTGTCAAAAAGCAACACAAATTTAGCTCCGGGTGATAGTGTCTTACCCTCTAAATCAAGTACGATTTCAATGAATTTTGAATATGTTGTGTAGTATGTATGTAAACTCTTTATTGAACAAACTATAAAAGAAACAGAAACACAAAAGGTATGTACAAAGGGGAACTTATCCGTTTAACTCTTCTCCAGTTAACCTTTGAGCGATTGAGATATGGATGGATGTAGTTGTTATGAAAATTTACGTTTGTACGATTCCGTTTTTATTTGTTTCTTTCCAAGTTTTTTTCCTAATATCAAAAATCCTAAAAATATGTTATCGCATTTGGTATGAAACTTTTTAATTTCCAATAACAAAAGGCATTTCTAAATTAACTAGCAAGATTTGAACATTTTGAAATAAACACTGGCTAACAAACAAACATGTACAACTAAATAAAAGCTTGTCATATTAATTATCTGTTTTATTTTTCAAATCCGTAAATATTCCTTTTAATATCTGATAAGCCTAAATAATTTAGCAAATGAATAAACGAAAAAACCGAATAGAAACTTATTTATAGTATGCTTATTCCTCAAAATAGTTTCCCAATTACCATATGTTGTAAAAGTATCAATCTATCTCAATTGCTCATTAAAACATACTAAGGTCGAGGTCGACATAGCTGTCACAGTTCGACCTTAAACTCTCGAACCAGCCATCTGTTAGAAATTTACAGACAAGAACACGAGCGTAAGTAGCTGTTCACTTTGGTACCTTGCCGCTTTAACGCCTTCGCCTGATTAGTCCAGCAGTTCAATCTAAATATTAAAATGACAAGGCGCTAAAGTGTGCAGCTACTTAATAGACGTCAACTAGGTAAAGATCTACGTCAGTTGTTTTTAATAACAAATGACTCTCTGCACTAATAACCTAATACAAGAATTGTACACTTATTTGCGTATTCTAAAGGCAATCACGTAATGCAGAATGTGCCTCCAAGGTTAGCAATTTAACCATGATTGCAAGTCATTCGCGCAACGGACAAAAAACGGGAAAATTATCTAACAAGGCTTGTTCTAGCGATGATTACGTTGACGACATGCTTGTTATTGCTTAGGATGGGTTTTTTTCACAATACCTTTTTAGCTTAACTTGTAAAGATAAAGGAAAATATCGAGGGAAAATCTAATGTTATACTAGTCTAGCAAACAGTACCCAAAAAGGTACCAAGGGCTGTTTTACTTCATAATGCCAAGTACAAATGGTACCTACTGTTTGCCTGGCACAAATTGATCTAGTCTCAAACTAAACTCTATGCTTGTACTGTGGGTACTAGGCAACGAGTAACGTGCAGAGAAACATAGAAAACACCTAAAGGAGGAACGGCAGTAATGTATGAACACTGTCCTATATCATCGGATAACATTTTGAATAAAGCTTTTTCTTTTATCAATGAAATAAAAACATATTTCCGACCAAAAACCATGATGTAAGTTTATTCACTTCATCTGTAACTAACAACAAAGATTTACAATTGAGCTGGTATGATGATGGAGACGGAAGGTCATAGGAACTCCTCAATGACTCATAGTGGATCTTTCGAGTTTGGATTCGAGTTTATTATCAGTGCTAGAAGTATAGTCGGCATTAAAGTGTTATGAACATATTTACATAGAGATAAGGTTCCGTTCAGAAACGCGGGATCCGCGAGGTTGCAAACCCATATTATTATTATTGTTAATAATTTATTCATGAAAGACCACATATAGAATAGAATAGAATAATTTTTATTTCAGACAACAAGGCCCATATTTACAAATACCTTACAGACTAACATAAAACAATATTAAATTAAATTAAAACGACTACTTATACACTTTCGCGGTGTCAGCTAGCCGGCGGCCACGGCGAAATCGCCGAAATATGACACCCCTCGGCCAGAATTCCTCATTTAAAAAGGTTGACAGATCTTTGGTGGGTACTCTTACCACAAAAGACTTAAAATTGACCTTGTGGCGGGGCTCCAACCACTCGACCCTAAGAGTAACTTCACATATGATACACATATTATACACATGATAGTATACTGATTTACATATAGATTGATTTTGATAGTCAGTAGTGCATAACAGTTTGTTGGCAGTGCATTAATTGCTCTTGATACGCAGATGTGTCAAAAACATATGGCTAATTTATATTCATTCCTAAATGTACATGTCGGAAGGGGCCGCCCTAGGCGTACTTTTTCTAGTCAAATCGGAGAAATACTGGAAAAGGGCCGAGTCTTAAGTACCCGAAACCGACGTGCGTGTATAACTCGATGTATGAATGTGGAAGAAGCGAAAGAAATTTGTCAAGATCGTAGCAAGTGGAAAGAAGTGGTCTCTGCCTACCCCTCTGGGAAACAGGCGTGATTTAATGTATGTATGTATGTACGAGGGTGCATTGAAAAGTTCTGAGCCTAAG
The DNA here is from genome assembly GCA_963966035.1 of Acleris laterana. Lineage (NCBI taxonomy): Eukaryota > Metazoa > Arthropoda > Insecta > Lepidoptera > Tortricidae > Acleris > Acleris laterana. Next base: position 8,980,130 of record OZ014463.1, on the reverse strand, counting down.
GTTGTATATAATAAAAAAAAAAAAAAAAAATACTGGCAGGTAAAAGTGCCATATTTAGTCGCCATTATGCACTATCTTTTGTTTTTTTCTTGTCACAATTTTGCATTTTATGCTGGAACTGCTACATAAGGTCACTGATTTTTCAAGTAATGGATAAAATTGAGCACCGTTCTGTCATAAAATATTTGCAAAAGAAGGGGTTAACACCAAAACAAATATTTGAAGATATGAACAAAACATTAGGGCAATCTGCTCCATCGTATGCTACCATAAAAAGATGGGTAGCTGATTTCAAACGTGGCCGGGAGACTGTTCAAGACGAGCCTAGGAGTGGGCGGCCGTTGACGCCTACTACGGATGAAAATGTCAATAAAATATTAGATGCGATAATGAAGGATAGGCGATTGAAGATTGTGGAGATAGCGGAAGCAATGGGTATTTCTTATGAGCGGGCACAGAACATCATCACCGATGTTCTTGGATTTTCTAAGGTGTCAGCCAGGTGGGTGCCTAGACTGCTTTCAGTCGAGAACAAACGAGTACTGGTTACAATTTCCCAAGATTGTTTGGACATGTTTCAACGTGACCCCGAAGATTTTCTCAATCGTTTTATAACTATGGACGAGACATGGGTCCACCACAGTACACCAGAATCGAAAGAACAATCCAGGCAATGGAAAAGACCAGGTTCACCACCACCCAAAAAACCCAAGGTCATTTTGTCAGCTTATAAGGTAATGGCCTCGGTTTTCTGGGATTGCAGGGGGGTTATCATGATAGACTATCTCGAAAAGGGCAAAACAATAAATTCAGAGTACTATTGTGCTCTTTTACGTCGTCTGCGAGAGGAAATTAAAATAAAGAGACCTGGAATGCTGTCGAAAAAAGTATTGTTTCACCAAGACAACGCTCGCGTTCACACTTCGGCGAAATCAATGGCACAAATACATGATTGTGGATTTGAAGTGCTGCCGCATCCCCCTTACTCGCCGGATCTAGCTCCTTCCGATTATCATCTCTTCCCAAACCTCAAAAAACACTTGGGAGGACAAAGATTTTCGACTAATACGAGTATGGAGGTACAAGAAGCAGTAGACTCATATTTTAACGACCTCAGAGATTCTTTTTTTTTTGATGGGATAATGAAGTTGGAGGCGAGGTGGACTAAGTGCATTGACCTTCATGGAGACTATGTCGAAAAATAAAATTGTTATAAAAAGTGAGCCAGTTAGTTTTTTTTACCAGGCTCAGAACTTTTCAATCCACCCTCGTATGTACATTTTCCGAATTACAGTCGAAATATCGCTCATTGAATACAAAACGGACACATTCCAAAATAATTTGCTCTTCAATTAAAAATCGTATCCAACCGACTCTAATTTTAAAATGCAACACTGACTCATTTCGGATTGTGTCCGTTTTGTATTCAATGAACGATATATCGTCATGACTAGCATAGCCGCATTTCATCTTGGTCCTCAGGGTTGGCAACAGTTTTGTAATGATAAGATCGCCATGTGTCTGCCCACAGGCAGCCCACGGCCCCAATGCCCACTTACCATCAGGTGTGCCCACTATGTGTGCTAGTTTGCCTTCTCCATACCATAAAAAATATCTAGCCACATCCATACTAATGATGATCATGATGACATATCATAAGTGAGAAGTCAACTGTTTGTTTGTCACGTCGTCAGCGCTAAACTGATCGACAGATTTCAATGAAATTTGGTATGGAGTTAGCTTGAACATCAAAGTAGGATATAGGATAGCCGATATAACTAATTCTACGCGGACGAAGTCGCAGTCAGAGGCTAGTGTGTATGTAAATAAGAAAGCATGATATTGACATGTTATAGTAAATCACGACATACATTTGTGAACGCTTGTGTATTGCGTCTACCTACGTAAGCAAACGCGAGATAAAACCGATTTCTGCAGGGGAGTGTTCTAAGAAAACAAAACTTTGGTTCAGGGAAAATGCCTAAAACCTTAATCACAGTAGTGCTGCTTATGAAAGTTATGACCACACAACTATTCAACGATAACTCATAAAGGAAAAAATATCTCACGCGAAGTTGAATCCGGGTGTATTTCCGAAAAATTATCAATTAATCTCTCACTTCACAGTTCGCAATTTCTCAAGAGTAAGCTGGAAGAGATCCCTTAAAGGGATAAAATTTCGCCTTTGTACACATTTTTATAATAATTGTATTGATTTTCTTTCTACAATGAAGCGTTTACGTATATATGTACATACATAATATCAATATTACTTGACACCTGTCTACTAAGATGATATGAATTCACAGTCTATTTATTTTTAATGTTTTAAAAATAAACATTAACGCAAGTTTCGTTCCGTTTAGGGGGCAGCGGAGCGAGAAATCACTGCAGATTGTGATCTTTAGTTCGGATATTGTGGAATCTTTTATTCGCGTAGAAAATGTAATCTGATTAATGGATGCAAATGTTATTACCGTGAAGCGTAGGGAAACACTCGTAATTATAAGGCTTGTCTTGTTGCAGAAATTACAGCTTTAACAAGAAAACGTAAAAAAGCATGCTTTTTAAAGCATGCTTGCTTTTTGCAGCACCCGAAAGAAGATTTTTAATTACCTATTCAATGATACCCCACTTGCCATAGTTCGTAGATTTATTTTTTCTTTTGTACTTTATGGCGTCTGGTTGCAATCATATGAATTTTGATTAATGTCATAATATCTTTAGTGACACTTACAAGTTAAAGACAAATCAATAGACATATCGCACCTTCGGTAAGACGATAGCTTAATTGCACTTTTTGTGACAAAAGTTTCTGCGAGATCTAATAATCGCTAAGGTTGACTCGTCACTGTCATAATATTATTGCAAGGGAAAATCGAACTTGTTGTATCATGACGTGCAAATGAACTTCACTCAATTCGAGTTTCGAACAGGCTTATTCGAAATTCAAATAGACAATGCTGGCTGAAGAGGAACATTAGGGATTTGAGGTCGCACCGGACACTGGTCTTTTTCAAGTTTTTTCAAGTTTTTTTCGTTTTGTGTTGGGTGGTTAGATCAGATTTTTGGCCGACTGTACATTGTCCCGTTGTGCCCTTGTTCTGCCGAAGGTAAGATAAATACGTTTATGCTGGTGACCGTATTATGATTGTTTAACATAAAGCATGTACATATTTATGTTTACTGTGAGATATGCTCTCGTGGATATAACTGTACAGTTAATTTGACGGTTAGCAGACCGAGACCGCCACTGAGTTTGGACTGTTTGGAGTTAGGCTGGTGTTTTATTTAGGAATTAAGTTATTTACTTTGTGAATATTGAAACCGAAAACAATACCAATTTGAATTTGTACTCATAGTAAGTTATACAAATTTTAAGACGATCTTAAAATCCAGTGATAGACCTGGTCCCAAATCCTATTTTCTCTGCCCGGGAATCGAACCTAGGACCGCTAGTTTCGTAGGTAGGGTCACTATCAACTAGGCTAACTGTGTCAAAAGCGTCACAAAATTCACGTTTTTAAGTCGAAGTTAACATTTATAAGGTCTAATTTCCTAGCTAAACCCACATCCGCATAAACGGCGTCAGGTCTTCTTTAGTCCTATTAAATAAAACATACCTTATATACACACAAGCCTGTCACTATTGACCACAGGAGATACAACTTTTGTTTTTTCGAGTGTGTAAGACCCTTTTCCGTGACATAAAACAGAAAATCACGTCATCAGAGACGTACACGTTTAAAGTTTAGATTGGGTTATACCTAAGTCTTAGTATCTGTATGACATAATCCCCCGATTTATCCCCTAGTTATCCACAATAGCAGCATGTTCCAGCATCTGTTGCATATTCAGTCTCCTATTAATGTCAATTTCACAGTTTTAAATTCCATGGTATACTCAAACTGCTGCCAACGAGGAAGCAATCTCAGATTTCGACACGCGCCCGCGCAGCAGTAACTGTCACTTGAGGCAAAATGGGGCATGCGTCGTCCTAATTTCTGTAGGCCTAGGGAAAAAAGGGTACAAGTCTCTGAGGCTTAAGTCAAAAACAGTATAAGTCTAGTCTAACTGTGAACGTGATGTACCCTTTCTTATTACGTGCCAATTCGACATGTATCATTTTTTACTAGGGTAACAGATCTGGTGACCTAGGGTTAGAGATATGATGGTGACGCCGTTCTTTCGCTTGCTATTCAATCCTTACATAGTAGGTACGTTATTCCTTATTGTTACTAATATAAAGTCCGTTTGTATGTTAGTTAGTTTCGGTTTCACAGTGTAAAGGCTCAAGCGATCGATGGGATATTCGGCTAGATAGTTTATAGCCCGGACACTTCCTCATCATCGCCATCATCATCATCAACCCACTTCCGTCCACTGCTGGACATAGACACACCTCTAAGCTCTGACTTAATGTTCTTATCATTCTGGTAACTCAAACGTTTCCCATGGGAATAGTGATAAATTTGAGGAAGGACAAATCGGCGACAAAAGCTAATATAATAGAAGTAGTCATGTATTGAAATTTTAAAATATCCTGAGATGAGAAGTATGCAATGCTTTGATCTTTCTCGGCGCTCAATATCCGTACAAAATGCAATTAAAATACGTTTAGCTGCTTGTGAAGGCAAGAACAGACAAACAAGCTAACTTTCGCAATTATAAATATGATGAAATGATAGCAATAATAAAGATATAACGCCAACCGCCATATAAGGTCCATTATAATTTAGACGGCCACGATATAGATTTAAAAAGACATTAACCTAGTTATGTTTATTAGATTAGCATGTACGGTACCCAGCTCCTAGAATCGTATAGAAATTTAACTCGAAATAGTGTCTTTGGCTTCACATGAACTGTGTATAGGAGGCAGATGTGCAGTGACATAATACTTTAAGTGAAATTATCCGGGGTTCAAGATAACTGTTTCGAATCAGGATTTCAAGCCTAGAGGAAGGATAGAGTACTGAGGGCCTTACCAAGATGCACTACCCTAACTGGCGTTTTTATTCGTTTCGTTTTTAAACCAATCGCGTCACTGGTAGATCACGTGACTTTTCGTATCACGTCATCAGTCGGCTTTGTCCTAGACAGTCTGCTACCTCGATAGGAAAACTTCCGAGTTCCTATTTTAAACATTGATTGGTCCACAGAGGCTTAAAGGAATCGTGGAGGTCTTACAACCTTCACAGTACTGTTTTTTCGATAAAACTGTCAGTTCCCGAGTTGACGACGCGCTGGCCTAGTGGGTAGTGACCCTGCCTACGAAGCTAGTGGTCCTGGGGTCGAATCCCGGTAAGGGCAGATACCTATTTGTGTGATGAGCTCGAATATTTCTTCCCGAGTCATCTATGTTTTCTATGTATTTAAGTATATATTTCTCTATATAAGTATTTATTCGTTGTCTAGTACCCATTGTACAAGCCTAGAGCTTAGTTTGGGACTAGGTCAATTGGTGTGAGATTGTCCCCTTATATTTATTTAATTATTTATTTATTTATTTATTTATTCCATCGCAGGACGGAGACGGCGGGCGGACGGAGTCACAAGCAACAGCTAGAGTTGAATAAAGACCCCAAGCCCTGATAACACATTTTGTCAATCAATAAAGCTTGTTAAGCAACAACCTAATTGCACTGCCCTGATTCCTGCCGGACATAAATCTAATTTATAAGCAATTACATTAACTACAAACGAACATAAATTTAATGTCATTATGTTTGACACGATTATATATTTAGGATTGACGGACGCGAACACGATACGATCCCAATATTTAAACAAGTTGAAAGTCCGGTGAAATTACTATTACAAAGGCATTGACGATGCGATAGCATAGTCCCTGACTACGAAGCTAGCGGTCTCGGGTTCGATTCCCGGTATGGTAAAATATTTGTGTGATGAGCACGACTATTATTTTGTTTCTGAGTCTTGGATATTTTCTATGTATTCAAGTATTAACTTCTTTATACAAGTATTTATATCGTTGTATAGTACCCACAGTACAAGCCTAGAGCTTAGTTTGGAGCTATAAGGCAAATTGTGTGAGATCGTCTCTTGAAATTTATTTATTATTATTTATTTATTCCATCTAAGTCCCCAGGGTTGGTAACGCGTTTGTATTAATAAAAATAATCTAAATAATCTTGAGATTTCAAAATCTAATTTCATAATCAAAAAAAAGTTCGAAAACATTCGAAATGTATGGAATTGACGTAATCGCTCGACGCGACCGTCCGGCAGCTTAAGTTCTGACGGTATAGGGTAGTGTCGCTGAGACGTAGTATCAAAGATAATAAATTAATCACTTTTTAAAATATTATGTACAGTCGCAGAATAAAAAGGTTGACCACCTTAAGATCTGTTTTTGCTTGCTCTGTATAAGTTATCAGTATCTGCTTATCGACCGAGTATGACACATTCCGTCATAATGAATGTCATTTCACTACATGGCCCACAGATACATGGTTACCATGGTCACGTATAAACAACAGCCACTATTGGTTCAAACTGAACTCAAGTCTTTATTGGTCGTTACAAAAGTGTTGCTATGGTCACGTATAAACAACAGTCACTATTGGTTAACTGAACTTAAGTCTTTATTGGTCGTTACAAAAGGGTTGCTATGGTTACGTATAAATAACAGCCACTATTGGTTCAATATTATTAATCTCTTCTGTTACACAGTTTAGAAAGGTAACATGTGCTACCAACGCGTACATGAATTTGAAAACTGGTCAACCTTTTCGTTCCGCGACTGTACCTATTTTACGTTTTCTAATAAAAATATTACAGGAATTATATATTTATAGCTAAAATTAAAATAAAATAATAAATTGATTTAGGTAATTAAATTCCAAGACACGAGTCCTCGTGTCTGGTTCTTATGGAAATTATCTGGAGAATGAGCCCAAGGATTGATATAGAACGTAATAAATTTGAATTTTGAAAGATTTAGATAGAAATGTAAGTGTTGATATTGTGGCTTTAAAGAAAACAACTACTATTTTAATTTAACGCTGCAATAAAAGCGCGCGCAAGCTATCTCCATCTCATGTTCTTCGCGTGAAAGCATATAAAGCCATGCCTTTTGATTCTTGAGTTAACGTGGCAGCACATGTGGCCACTTAACGTCTGTCTCTTCGCGGTACAATTTCACAAGTTTTTTCAATTAACATCTATTTTAACGTGAGGCCAGCCAGTTCGCAGCAGACCCCTTACAGGTTCTGAACTCCTGGTAGGATGACTGAACACCCTCATCTGAATCCAGCTATACCTTAAATGCTTAGATTAGGTACCTCAGGTAAGTTACCTCAAAGCGCTGCCCTGCTCTCTGACGTCAACTCCATTGATGACGTCTTCACCCCTTGACTGCAGCCCCGACATCTTCCACCAATCGCGCGGCACACTACGCCAATCAGAGGCCGGTTACGTAGCCCCGCAGCCAATGGGAGAGCGTGACGTCAGCGTAGGCATTCTGAAAAGACGGTTACATTTAAAAGCCGTTGAATGGTTTAGGAGGAGTTAGCGGATATACAGATAGACGCACAAAGCGACTTTGTTCTGTGCTATATGGTGTGGAGACTACAATCGAGGAATTCAAATAAATATAAGCTTTAAGCTTGTACAATTTAAATGTATAGCAGATTGCCACAATACATTTACTGTATTATTACATTAGTATTTTTAGGCGATGGGCTTGCAACCTGTCACTAATATACACTGGTAAACATCTTAGCGTTATTGTGTAAAATGAGGTTACAGTAATAACAACAACTTTTGTTGGTAATTCTGTAGCTCTGCCTACCCCACTCTGGAAATGAAGAAGGTGAGTGAAGGTGAGTGTTGTAGTATGTATGTGACGGCACATTTACAGCCAATTTACCTATTGTGTCATCGGTTAATAATAGTTAAGTTTAGTAAGCAAGCACCGGCAGCTGCTTTTTGACATGGAATGCAATAAATCTATCTCTCCTTTACGATTACTTAAAAAAAATATATATGAAGAAACCATTTTAGTTTCCATTATAACTTATAACCGTAACACCACCCACATAACGCTCCTTTAAATTCAAGTCATAAAGGAGTCGTATAAGGAGCTTAGAGGAAGTATATCATTGCCAGCTTAACGGATAAGTAGCGGTAATGTAACGGTTATATAACGTAACTTATTGTCTAAGTTGACCTACCTAAATTTGAGTAAAGTAGAGAGGCGTGTTATACAACTATTGTCTAGATAGTGAGTATTTAGCATGACTAAACCTATTACTTGGTTTGGATTTTAAAATCAGAATTTATTTACACGTTTATAACACGTAGCATATAAAAACTTATAGTATTATAGAATAAAACGTACAAATGAAAAATACATAGTTAGGTACGGTTGGACGGACGGACCAGTGAATGTCCAAGCGGCGAGTTTAAGTAGTCCCGTCAGTGCGAACAAAACACATTTTAGCGCGTGCATTTTCAATTCAACAGCATGGTTTCTGCCGGTGGATCGAACGTATAATGTTCAGAGAATCACTACCCTGGAGATTGTCCTTGGACCGACCAACTACACTCAACGAATCAACGTAACGTAAAGTCCTCGCACGAGCTCCATGGAACACTGACGCTGACGTCAAGATTTAGTGCAATATCACGTTAATAGTATAGCGATAAGGCCAACTCTCGTACACCCGTCTTCTTCCCAACCCCCGATCCCTCGGAGCTCGCTACTAATTACATACATACATACATACATCACGCCTGTTTCCCAGAGGGGTAGGCAGAGACCACTTCTTTCCACTTGCTACGATCTTGACAAATTTCTTTCGCTTCTTCCACATTCATACATCGAGTCATGCACGCACGTCGGTTTCGGGTACTTAAGATTCGGCCCTTTTCCAGTATTTCACCGATTTGACTCGAAAAAGTACGCCTAGGGCGGCCCCTTCCGACCCGTCCACTCACTATCGATCTGTATATCTCTTTCGACAATCTCCTTTCATCCATCCTTTCCAAATGACCGAACCATCGAAGCATGCCCTTTTCAATCTTAGTCAGTACATCTTCTTTTATTTCACATTTCTCTCTGACTTTTTCATTACTTACTCTATCAATCAGTTTCACACCACACATACTCCGCAAAGAGCGCATTTCAACGGCATTTACACGACTTTTATGCTTGTCCTGCCACACCCAACATTCACTACCATACATCAGGGTAGGGGCCAGCACTCCATTGTGAACAGCCAGTCGGGCTTTTTGTGAAATGCCCTGTCTGCTCACAAAGGAAATAATTAAATTAAAACAATAAAATCAAGGTAAGTCATAATCAAAGAAGCAACAAACAACACAATTAAATTAATCGCTATAGTTTAATAAACTTTTTATCTATTTGTTTTTAACCCCCGCAATACAAACAGGTTGTTATAAATTAAACGTAGATAATATTCATTTACAAACAAACTATAAACTCATAATATTACACCCCTGCTCGGGGTTATAAAAAATCACCATGGATTGTTTATTTACTCCGTGGTGCAACTGCACCTATTATTATGTTGGGCACGTGTAATATAATATTTGGATCCCGCTGGATAGGTGTGACTTCCGCCATTGGTTTTATTCCCGGAAACTCCTTACTAACGCAACATTATTCATAACGTTTTGTGTTTAACATGTGTACAGTAAAACACAAGCGATATGGCTTACCGATGTACCAGCGCAATTTATTTTTTTTCGAAGCGCGTGCCCCAATCAGCATGATCCACGCGTTGCGCTTATATTAAAGTAAATAAATCGTTTATTCACAACAATAGCAAACAAACAAAAAGAAAAGAAATAACAATAAAAAATAAGAAAAGAGACGACATGAGCTAGTTATGCGAAACGGTCCCAACTCAGCATGTGCTGGCTGTGAAGCCAACGCTGGTCTTCCGTTGGGGCCGAACAAACATAGGTACAAATATAGTTATCCATATTATAAATGGATAGAAAACTAACAAATTTTAGACAGCCGATATAATTGCAATACAAAACCATTTCAAAATCGGTCGCGGTACAGCGACGCTCTACTCCAAGCATTTTTGCTTCCCTAGCCTTTTAAACTATACTACCGCCATTATCGTACCTTACTACGAGTATCTAAAGCGTTCGTTCTGATTAAGATCTGGTAATTGGAGTTGCATAAGAAGCGCAAGCGCATCGACCGCTAATTCAATTCTAGATCATTTAGCAGCGTCTGACCCAATTCTAGCGTTAATTAATGTTGTCAGAGATCTCATATTGAGTTTAATGGGAGAATTTATAGGGTGGGGCGAATTATTCAATTTGGTCGGGCGGGACTTAAGGCAAAAGCGTGCTTTTCGTGATACATCGAGTCGCTGCAATAGCTCTCGGCACAAAAATGTTAAAACAACCCGTCAATGGATTAAGCCTTTACTAATAGGTACAGGTTATTTCCACCAGTTGCCAACCGCACACTTTTGCTGGTATATTACAGATTAGCGATTCACCCTCGCTTCGCTTCAGTTTATGTGTGTTTTCTGAAACACCCGTAGGTACATAAACCAGAGTCTATTATATAAAACCTTCCTCTTGAATCATTCTATCTATTGCTGAAAACTACATTAAAACTGAGTTGTTTAAAAGATCTAAGCGAACAGACAGCGGAAGCGACTTAATTTTTTTACACTATGTAAAGATGAAAGAGATGGAAAAGGTAGCAGAAATACAATGGATGTGCAAGAAGGTAGCTTATTGTGGCGATGAAATCCTCCCTCAGATTATCCTTTAAATTATCGCCAAGAATCAGTGTTTGCATTGTTGTGTTCATAGAGGCATTCCATCTAAGTCCTCATTTGGAGTCTTAGGGTTAGTCTTGAGAGCTCCTTTTCTCCACGGTCCTTGAGTTTCGACCCCGAAAGGCTCAAATATGTAACTTACGTAACCGTATTTGGCACCTTTTGAGGGTCCCTATCGTATAGAATCCTTTGGGGCCGTTGGTATAACAACGTTGGTGGTCCGGTAGAAATTAGGGGGCCCCACTGATTACGGGCTCTGGACATTTGCTCAGAGCGGCCAATGGAAAAGTCGCGTCTGCCCGCAAAGATGTGTTATTTATATATTTATTTATTTATTTAAAAATAATTACACAGCATAACAGTTTAAGACTACAGCACTGTGAATTACATACTAAATATAAATTAACGACGACAATCAAATTAATAATAAAAACATAATATAAGACATGACACATGACAGTATAGATATTATTTACACCGAAGAAATGCGGGCATCCTTCTTGTCGCATAACTTCAAACGTTCAATACACACAACCTTCCATCCACTGGCAAATACATCACAATCAGGGGCAGACTCGACAAGCGTGTTCACCAAATGCAAGGCGTGAACCAGTGGCGACTTGGAGTGAGCCAGAGTGCGCGAGACGCAGGCGCTGCCAGTAGGTGGCGGCAACGTGGACGGAAGTCAAATTTTGTCATCGAGGGGACGAAAAGATATACCACCTGCATAACAAGTTCCAGACAATCCGAATCTCCTCGCAATATACCGCAAGCAAAAGTCAGCAGTCCATAATTTCGCCTCACCTCAAGAGAGTTAAACCCTAAGACGCCAAGCAAGAATTTCGTAGGGTACAAAAAAGGATAGTTTTTTGTGTTATGCTAAGATAGATGCTGTTGTAGCCATTTATATAAATTAAAAATAGATCTCATTTGTTTTTGTAATTATTCTCGATAGTCCGACCTTGACTAGAGATGCAACAGAGATATCGTATAACGCTTTTGATGTGCGAAGTAATGAATCTAAAAATAACACTACATTAGATAATTTGGCAATGCGCGCCATTTGGTATGTGTTACATATTATTCGTGTGTATGTACGGGTCAAAACCTTTTAGTAAACATTGGTATATGTTTGTTGGTTAATGGAAGGCCATAAGGTTGTTAAGGTATGGCCATGTCATGAGAAATGAAAGTCATCATCATCGTCATACCTTTACCCCTTCATTCCCAGAGTGGGGTAGGCAGAGCTACAGAATTACCTACAACTCTAAAAACTTGATGATAATTCTGTAACCATATTTTGCACTAACAGTGACAAGTTGCAAGCCCATCGCCTAACAGTACTACAAGCCTTTATTATCTTAGTCGCCTAGTAGAAATGTTACGTGAAGAGTATGAATGTGGACGGTTATAAAGCAAGCGGAGTACCTAAAAAGAGATGGTTGGATTGTGTGAGGAGTGATATGAGAAAGAAGGGAGTGGGCGCTGAGATGACGGCTAATAGGGACGTGTAGGAGGAAAAAAACATGCTGCAAACATCCCAGATAATTGGGATAAGAGCAAGGAAATGATGATTATAATTGTTTGTTAGTGTGGGGTAAAATCTAGCAAATCAATTTTGAACCAGGTTCAGGTTATTGGTAAAAATGGGGTAAAATCTGGTACACAAGAGTAAACAATATGCAATTTTATACACTATTCACATGAACAAACATAACAATAATATCGTATCTAAGATCACATGATGATAGAGCCAAAAAGTGCAATAGGTTTCCCACTGTAGAAATCGTTAACCCACCAAGTTTGAACTAGTAAAGGTGCGCTTACGCAGTAATATTTTGAGAAATAATTGCAAGCGCGATGGCCAGTAAGATCACCTGGTTGGATCCCCTACCTATTAATTTTGTACGTAGGGGATCCTACCAGGTGATCTTACTGGCCATCGCGAAAACAAGGATGATACGATATCGAGGAGTATTCTCAGTCTATTATGTTTCGTGTAGTAAAAGTCTATTCTATTCTAGTAGTCACTGAAGTGGACAAAGAGAGGAAAACCTCAAAAGAAACGTGAATCCAATATAACAAACGGCCCCGCCACACGGTTGACTCGGTTAAGTGGTAAAACCGCTAAACTTTGAATAACCGCAGATTTGCGTTCGTATCACGTAACAGCGTTAAACTACAGGCGAGCGCGATTTTCAAATGGTTAATGTGGAGCACCAAGGACTTTGTACAGGTTCTGAACTCTGATCCCTACCACCATGCCTTCCGTCAAGCAGAATGCTAACCCTATCGTCATCCAGCAACTTCTGCGGGCCTGCGTGTGCGGCGTGAATAAAGCATCCGTCACTCTCGTACAGATATAGTAAATAGCCCTTTCCCATCATTTTTTGTCGGGTAAGTTCGTATTTATCTATCTTTCTCAATTAGCTTCAGTACCCATCAATAAGCCAACTGAGAAAGCAAGATAAATACGAATTTATCCGACCAAAAACGATGGGAAAGGATTGTTCACTGTACCTACTTATTTACGTGACAGAAGGTGACGGATTATCGGACGGTTATCCAGACTTTGTCACGCGATAAACGCAGCGATTTTAGGGCCTCTGGCTGTTGTTAATGAGCAGTGTATAAATATGCATTTGTTTTCTACGATATGATAACCGGAGAAGTATTCGACGACGCGCTGGCCTAGTGGGTAGTGACCCTGCCTACGAAGCTAGCGGTCCTGGTTTCGAATCCCGGTAAGGGCAGATATTTGTGTGATGAGCGCGAATATTTGGTCCTGAGTCATGGATGTTTTCTAATGTATTTGAGTATATATTTCTCTATGTAAGTATTTATATCGTTGTCTAGTACCCGTAGTACAAGCCTAGAGCTTAGTTTGGGACTAGGGCAATTGGTGTGACAGTGTCCCCTGTCCCCCCTGATATTTATTTAGGATAGAAGCCATCTTGGCCCTGAGACATCAAACATGGACCTCAAAATCGAACTGATCTCAGATTGCCTGTGCGCTTGTTCTCTGCTCACTTTCGTTAGGTGGAATAAACAGACTCACATGGGGTTTGCTCCACACGCTTCTGTCAAGTCCTCGAGCCTCTATGTCAATTTCATACATTTTGATAGTTTTGGACAATCGTCAAGCGCTACAGCATCTTGTATGTTAAGACTGCACCGAGCAAACGCCGAGCGTCCAGTGGCTTAAGTAAAGTCAAGAATTTCCTTGCAATCAGACGATACGTTTTTGTAGTGCAAGTAAAAACACAATTTATGGAATACTTAACAAGCTTTAATAACAATTACCCTTTGAGTAGTCAGCTTAACGGAAAAAGGGTGGCCATTTTTTTCCGTTAAGTTGATAACTCGAAGGTGAATTGTTATTAAACTATGTGATATACCCTATAAGTTGTATTTGTAGTACAAAAACTTACCGTCCAATTTAAAAAAAATGCTTTAGTTTATTAGAAAACACAATAAAAGTAATGAGGGCGCCACTGTACATCCGGCGGCGTACGCTCGGCGCAGTCTTAATTGAACACGCCAGTAGTAAAATTTTAAGGTTCATTTATTACATCATAATAGATTAGTAAGATAAAAAAGATGTTTATTAAGTAATTAGGCCGCACGGGCACTTTTACACGTCAAAAATCTACCAGCGCTTCGCAAGAGACCACTGCTGAGAAGAAACGCCGCAAGAAACTCAACAGTAAGTCGTTTTTTAAATATACAATTGTAAAACTTAACCTAGCATTATATAAAACAATGAATCTAACATACGATAAGAAATAAATGTATTCACGCGTAGTTGAGCAGGAAAATGTGTCAAAACTCTGAATTTTCCCCAGTACTAATTAGTAGTAGATCTATAAGTAATAGAAAAATAATTATGAAAATTATACTTAATTATGATGGTGTAATACAACTACATAAAAAGTTTCGATAGATTCTCCTACAGAAACCGTGTCCCCTAGACAACATACAATGTTTTATCAATGTTTTATAGTAAGGAATGTAAGGCCCACTTTAGGGTTAACAGGTTAATATGTTAAAATTGACAGTTCTTACATGAAACAGACATTCTTTAATAATTTAACCTGGGGTCAACCAAAATCAAAACAAAATACAATCAAAATAACATGAGACAATAAGAAAATAAAAACAAAAGAACTAAAACCTATTAAATATTAAACAGTCAAGTAATGTCAACATCATTTAAGAGCTAAGCGCCCGTTTTCTTTTCACTTGCGACCTCGTTCTGTCTGTCAGTCACCGCGAGGACAGAGCCGTCTGTTTACATTTTAAAACGTATTTAAATTACAGATAACCCATTGTATATGGAACGTTGTTGACGTTGTTTTTACTTTATCTGCTTTCGCTACTGACAATGGCAGACACGCTCGTGTATGTGGGGTATTCTTTTTAGAAACCGTAAAACTACACAACTATGGTCCTAGCCTGTAACAATAGTCCCATTTTTATTTATTTATTTATTAATTTATTGGTGGGAAATCCAACAGTTACAAATATAACATATGATATGAAACAAGAATAGGAAGCACAAAACCAATTACCTACAGGATTTCACATGTAGTGACAGAGTAGCAAACTTCAAAGGTACACGCACTTACACAAAAACACTAGCGCAAATAAAAGGTAAAATTAAACCTACTGCTACACACCAGCCAAAGGCAGATCGCCAAAAGGTTTCCTCATTACATTAGTCTAAAGTATGATATCTTACGGCTATTATTGCTGGGTATATGTACTGTTTAGCCTAAAATCGATTGCTCTAAACTCTAGCTAGAGCTAAAGCTAATCATATTTTTAGAATAATGTGATAAGTAAAATTGGAGTATTATTGTAGGCCAGGACCATAGTTGTGTAGTTTTACGGAAACGGTTTTCTGTCTTCAATTGGGCACAAATTATAACGTAGGTAATAGAGGGCAGAACTTTATACGTTTACATATTTTTTTTAGTGTCGGTATGGTCAGGCCCCTATCCCACAAAACTTTACAAGCGTACAATTTGACAAATTTGTACGGATCTCCATACAAAAAGTTGACAAATCTGTTAAATTGTAGGCTTGTAAAGTTTTGTGGTATAGGGGCCTGGTCGCTACAGCCTCTTTAACCTGCCATCAAGCAGCAGTGTCCGCATTGCTGTATTCCGGTGTGGGAATAGAACAACCGGTGAAATTACTAGCATAAATATTAGTCCTCATGATTAACGAGTTTTGAGATGGCTGTCTTAAGATTGCAAAATCTCGGGGTACATATAGATACCATCAGCTGGCCTGTGTGTTCGTTTGTCTTCCTTAGACCTTAAATAACCCTTAGTTTCAGACCTAATAACTCTTGAACGGCCGAACCGATTTTGATCAAATCTGGCTAAAAACAACGCTGATTAAACTAGCTTTCCGTTTAAAAAAAACCGCATCCATACATAGTACATACATTATAGGCTGTTAAACACATTAACCTCCTCCGTCGGCAGTTGGGTAAATATAACTTCTTTTCATATGGTGAGAGGTCAGTCAAAGTCGGCTTTTGGATAGAAATGATGTAGAAAGCCGACTTCAGTTTGACAGACCTATTATCATTTGAAAAGAAATTATACCCCCCCACTGTTTGCGCCGGGGGTTAAAGACACGACGTCAAGCCACATTAAAATAAAAATAAAAGGCAATAATGTTATTATGTCAGCAATTTGTCACGGTCAGAACTGTGATATTATCAGCGCACACAATACCCTGATACCAAAACCCAGGTTAAGGTCACTTGTGCTGGTGACACTAATATCTAGTGGCCCTTTTATTGTCATTGCAGACTTAGGAATATACGGGGCAAAATTAAATGACAGCTACGGATTGCCTATATCGATTAACTCAATTATCGATAGGTACTGCAAAACCGCATAAAAAACAAATTCATTATAGAGCAAAATAAACCTTAACATAAAAAAGGTGCATTTTGCTCCTCATTCAAAATATTACTTACGCGGTTTTGCAGTGTCATCTACGATATACTTAGGAAAGCTCGTATTTATCTTGCTTTCTCAATAAGCTTCAGGACCCGTCAATAAGCCAACTGAGAAAGCAAGATAAATTCGAACTTATCCGACAAAATACGATGGGAAAGGATTATTCAATTACATCTGTACCAGTGATCACTCCAAGTTTAGTTAATAAAAATCAAATTTTATCGAAAGTGTGCAAATGAAACAAACAACATAATTGTGGTTATTCTTCATTTTAAAAGGACTCTTTAACCTTCCCTCATCATCATCATATTATTTTAAAGCTGATTAAAAAAAGTGCCAGTCTATCACAATATCGAATTTTCTTTCCCAACTGTTTATTTTGCCAGAATTTTCTTACGCAGGAATTGTACTTGGGAGCGCTAGCTTCGTATGCAGGGTCACTACCAAGCACCAACTAGGCGTAACAGTAACCTAATGAGTTAAAACACTCATAATTACATTCTCATTATCATCAATCATCAGTTATCTTAAAATCGCGGCTTAGAAATTTGAGAGCTCACGATCAGATGATTTACACAGACAGAGGTCACTTACGATACTGTACAATATAAATTGTATAAGAACAAAGCAGTAATTAGTGAATGTTCTATACACAGGGTGATGTGGGTTGCTTGTATGAGCTCGCTTGCTCGACGGTTAAGCTGATACTTAATTGAGAATGTACGTTCTACAACTAAATTAAAAATCGGGGAAAAACGATAAGGAGAGAGGTAGGAGAGGGTACAGCGACACCCGAGAAAAATGGTATAGGATAATTAAAAAACAGGCGGAATTAAGATTGTGTCAACTGCTGCCTGTTGTCTTTCAAACTTGATCTGATTAAACAGAAAGAGACAGTAAGTAAATAATGAAATTACAACCTGCCCAACATACGCTCGTATTGTTAGAGGCTGCGAATCGTTAATTAAATTAGGAACAGGGTGCCAAGATAAGATACATTATGATTACGTAAGAGTTTTTTGAAAACTGACAATGACTATTGCAACAACACAAGAAATAGTAAAATAAATACAAAAAGAATTGAAGTTCCGAGTCTATTTTTTTTGTATGTACATCCATGTTACAGTAGATCTTAAATACGATAGGTCGTCACCTCAAGTCGATCCTATATCCAATACTATCCTGCGGAAAACCAGCTTAGACGTAAGTAATTAAACAATCAATTAATCAGCAATTTCTTTATAAAACATAGGTAACAATCTAACAATAATGGTAAAATCGTTTTGCCATTAGGCATAAAAAAATATGACAGATAACATTCATCATGCTTCTACTTAAAACGTCTTTTCCTGTTTTCTTACCATACGCTTTGTCAGCTTTCGAAAATAGCTAACGTTATCGCTATATTCTTCGAGGTCCCACGTCGATCACGCCTGATCTGATCGCAGTGATCACACACAAAAAAAAGTCGCTTCCAATATGATTGTGATTGCTGTGCGTAAGTTTTGATTCCATAGCGTTACAAAACGTTAGATGGATCAACTAAGATGTTAGTCAAATCACAAAAAAACTTGCTTTGGTTGATATAACGTTACTTGCATCAGAACTATTGTATGGGGTTTGGGTAAAAGTGTTCATTTTCAAGGTGAGCGGCCATTAGTAATAGTGGTAAATTACGATAGAATAATTCAAAATAAGCATGTTTTGCTATGTAATGTAATACTCTTAAGTGCATCGAAGCCGAGATATTTAATATTCTTACCTAGGCGTACTATTCGTACCAAAAACACTTAAATCTTAAATACCTCGGCTCGGATATTATTAAACGCCATAAATGACATATATCTATGTTTTTTATTTGGGAATAAAGGCGTGAGCTTATGTATGTATGTGTATCTATGTTTATTTCGAGGTCCTCTAAATAACTACGTAAAAGTCATCCGTGGCCGCTGAAAAAAAAAGACAATATTCTTCAAACTAATTTACCTACTCAATGCCCTTTATTCACTAAGAGAAAATCTCTCTTCGCCTCTCATTTTTGAGTGCACCCTGTTGCTGTGAATACCTAAGCGTTTTGATTCCATATGAGCGTTACAAAACGTTAGACGGATCAACTAAGATGTTATTCAAATCACAAAAGAACTTGCTTTGGTCGATATAACTTTACTTGCATCAGAACTATTGTATAAATTGGTTAACTAAGAGAAAATCTCTGTTCGTCTCTCATTTTTCAGTGCACCCTGTAGATAAACCACTAATCACTTTATTGTTCTTAAAACGCATGTGACCTAAGGACAATCGTAGGCATTCTAGGTCAATGTTACGTCATATGGTTACGCGTAGGTAGCGGGATCGGGGCCAGCGGCACTAACGAACTTTTATTTTACTTCGCATTAGATAACTTCAATTTGTATTGCGTTCTGTTATCTGTTATAGTTATGATCGTGAACAGTAATTATATACGGATGTGGTTCAGTTTTGTAAATAACTATCTATTTGATGATCATGCTTGCTAATATTATGACAACCCGCTGGCCTAGTGGGTAGTGACCCTGACAACGAAGCTAGTGGTCCTGGGTTCAAATCCCGGTAAGGGCAGATATTTGTGTGATGAGCGCGAATATTTGTTTTTGATTCATGGATGTTTTCTATGTATTTAAGTATATATTTCTCTATAATATAAGTATTTATATCGTTGTCTAGTACCCATAGTACAAGCCTAGAGCTTAGTTTGGGACTAGTTCAATTAGTGTGAGATTGCCCCCTTATATATATTTTTTTTTTATGTGGTTACAGAATTTTCAAAAAGTTTTTATAGTTGTTGGAAATTCTGTAGCTCTGCCTACCCCACTCTGGGAATAAAGGCGTGAGTTTATGTATGTATGTATGTACTTATTATAAATACGAAAGCGATATGCTTGTTTGCTCGTTCCGTTTTCACGGCTCAACACTTCGATTAATGTGAAATTGTGCAGGGTGTGATTCTCTCAAGAACGCGGAAAAATATTACCTACATTATTCTACTACTATTATAAATGCGAAAGTTTGTATGATAGTTAGTTACTCCTACACGCTAACTAAACAGTTCTATGGATTTGGAAGAAATTTTGAATGGAGATAGCTTATGAGGGAATAACGATAATCGAAAAGTGTGGGAAAAGACGCAGGTTGAAACTAGTATGCTGTAACTAAAAACATTGTGCAAACGATCCTATAGGTCAAAAATGTTTGGTTTTCGATGAATTCGATGCTAAGATCAAGAATACCACCACTTTGAAACTAATCGTTCCGACGAATTATAGACAGTGTAGGTAGATTGCCGTTTGATTAACGATTACCAGTTACGTTTGCGAAATACAGAACTAACCTACATTTTAATGATACTTTAAGGAGTTACTAGATCATCATTGGAATACTTTCATGTGACACGTCTAGAGATTGAGATCTCACGAGAAATCAGCTGTGCGAAATAAGCGAATAAGACTAGCAATAAAATTGCACAAGTTGATTGCTGTCTTACTTTAACTTCAGTTCTAGAACATTTCTGTATTTGTCTACCTTAAAAATTAGTGTATGAAGACTTCTTAATTTCAGAAGAATCAAACAAGCTTTAAAATCCTGACTAAATTTTTTCATATTGTCGTCGATGTATATACAAAAATAATATCTCCCTCCCCCTCTAATTACCATACCCCACACTCACGCCTCATACTCACGCCTTCATTCCCAGAGTGTGGTAGGCAGCTACAGAATTACCAACTCTAAAGACTTGTTGTTAATTTCGTAACCCTAACCACATTTTGCACAAACAGGCTAAGATGTTTACCCAGTGTATATTAGTGACAGGTTGCAAGCCCATCGCCTAAGAATACTACAAGCCTTGATTCCCTAAGTCGCCTCTTACGACTTCCACGGGAAGACATGGAGTGGTACTATTCGAAGCCAGAAACAACCGACAAACGGCACTCCCACAACCAAGACAAATCAAAGACGACATCTCATAAATTGAAATCCATCAAGCCGTTTAGACTGCAGAGCGTGTAAAATAACACATACCTACGTACACTCGAAAACCATAACCCTCCTTCTGTCGTAGTCGTAAGAATACCTACAAGTTTTACAAAAAGTCGTCAGCCCGTCTCGGAATTTCCGTATCGTGCCAGCAAGGTCGCAAGTTCAAACCCGGACAGTGACATTACGAAATACGATTGATTGTGATAAACAATCTCATGATTTGCATTAAATGAACTGGATATCAAAGTCGGGTCTTAATTGTTGAACTTTATGGCAAAAGGTCTTTTCTTCCTCGTATAGCTGTAGTGGAAACATGGCTCGATGTAATGCGAGTCAATATAACAATATAAATGGAGTAAGCATGCAAATAAATGCAAGTAGGCGGTTTAAATATATCTCAGTGACAAAGAAACGAACAGGTCAGTCCTCCGTACCTTATAGGGAATACCAGTTCACGCATTCGACAATCACAACCAACATGTTTCCATTTTATTTTGACGTAAATCATATTGTTAATTAAAGTCCGTTTTAAACACTTATTTATTGGTATTAATTAAATTGCTGACGGAAGACATCAAGGCGTCAGGAAACGTATAGAACAAGTTTAGTTATCAATTTGGTTGTGACTTTAAAACCGATGAAATTATGCAAAACTATCGACCCACCATCGCTTTCATCCGGTTTATGTGAGTTTTCTGTAACACCCGTATATAAACCAGAACTGCAAGAAATTTTTACAAACCAAATTCACTTCCGCTTTCTGTTAATTTTTACCTATAAGTTGTCATTTGATAAAAATAACAATTTACTCCATTTGGTTAGGTATTTAAAAAAATATTGACTCTGCGTAACAGCCAATCATGACGCGTTATTTTTTATGGGTAATAAAAGGAGTCAGACGAGCAACCGGGTCACCTGACCTGTACCCTTAATACCATGAGTTACACAATTAACGTAGTCGCTAGCGAGTCGAAGCTCTGTCCCTCGCAAACCTCACAAGTATTCTTATAGAGTGCAAGGGACAGCATTCGATTCGCTAGCGAGTACTATAATTGTAACGCATGGTAAGGGTTACTGGTGGTAAGTGATCATCGCGACCCGTAAACACCCGCAACACCAGAGGAATCGCAAGTGCGCTGACAGCCCGTCAGACAAACGTAGGCTCGTTTTTAGAATGACCCTAAGTCGTATTGATTCGGAAATACCGAGACACACCCTCTCGAAAAACGCACGGCGCCGGATTTCCAACTATCAAGACTGTTGATGAAATGATAGTCTGGTACTTTGCTTTTTACAAGCTTTTATTTAACTTGCAAATCTTGCAATGTACAGTCAGGGGCACCCCCGGTCGACCATCTCTAGGTTGATATTCGTTTGCGCGTTCGACGCGTAACGACCAGAGCGCTGTAGGATTAGCTAACTGCAACGAACAAGCCAAAACATTCTTAAGTGGACGACCGCGAATGTCCCTGACTGTGTGTAGGTATGTACCTACGGGTCATACATACATAAACTCACGCCTTTATTCCCAGAAGTGGGGTAGGCAGAGCTACAGAATTTCCAACATCTATAAAAACTTTTTGATAATTACCTACGGGTCAAATCTTGCAAATTTAATTTGACCCACTTCCCGTTACCGGAATGGGCTGAAATTTGGAGCACATATGTAAACCCGATGACAATGCAATATTATGGTATCTAAGAGCTGATCTGATGATGGAGTCGGAAGGTGGCGACAGGATCTCCGCTATTCTTAACGTACCTACACCCACCGTGTTAGAACTCAATAGTTTGGTCTCAAGCAGATAAAGATTTAGCAATAAAAAGTACAGCCGGCAACAGAAGCTTGTATGTGCGGGTGGTAGGACCTTGTGCTGGGTCCGTCCGGATCGCTACCACCATCTTATCCATTAACCTACCGCCAAACAGCAGTGTTCGCATTGTTGTGTTCCGGTTTGGGGATAAGACAGCCGGTGAAATGACTAGCATAGAGGCATTCCATCTTAGTCCTCAGGGTTAACAACGCATTTGCAGTCTCAGGATTGCATTGCAGTCTTGTGAATGTGAATGTCTATGGGTCACAGTGTCCACTTACCATCAGGTGGCCTGTGTGCTCGTTTGTCTTCTCTATGCCATAAAAAAAAAATTTACAGTAACTTATTAGTTAAATACCTAAACAAATGTAGTATAGGTACATAAACATACAACAAAAGATACCATTTCGAGCTGCAACGCAGTTAACTATGTTAGAGTATTGCCCCATACACTCACCCAAATTGAAATTGACGTGCTTCGACATGCGTGGCCCATAAGTACAGTTAGCGTGAGTTAGAAGGGCAGAGCATTATGCATCGGGGTCCATTTCGTAGTGCGAGAACAATAGATACAAAATGGCCGAGTCACTGAATTCAATAGAGATTGGCATTTGGCGCAAGTCATAAAAGAGTTACTTATTAACCTTTCTGAAGATGGAATAAGCTGGCTAGGTTTACCCTTGTTATGTCGACACTCATTTCATAATAACGTGTAACTTTGGTGAACATTCATTTCATCGACAGGTTTTTCTATGGTTAACATTTTGTGACGGCCACAATTCGAATCCAACCAAAATCTAATCCACACGTAATTATTATTAAAGAAGACCTGAAAATAACACGGCTTCAGCAAAAGATAGCTTAGACAAGGGGACACCGATATCATTAAACTCGTAATACCGCGTATAATGTACATGTTCCTCATACGGAAACCGCATTGGAAACGAGTATTAATCATCATTCAGAAAAGTAAAAAGGTTTCAGAAAGAAAAAAAAAATACTAACTTATGAAAATTTTGACTAATGAAACAGTTGGTAACTGGAATTCAACCTTGTGATAGACAACCAAGGGAAGTGATGAAGTGAACCTTAATGTGCCAAAAACTTTTATAGTAAGAAGTTACACATTCATTCCCAGAATTACCAACAACTCTAAAAATTTGTATATAATTCTGTAACCACACTTTGCACAATTATGCTAAGATGTTTACCAGTGTACTAGTGACAGGTTGCAAGCCCATCGCCTAACAGTACTACAAGCCTTTATTCCCTTAGTCGCCTCTTACGATATCCACGGGAAGACATAGAGTGTCACTATTCTAACCCGGCATGAACAAACAAACAATGTAATGTAATTAAACTGTTATCAACCAAAATTTACCTATTATCGCTTGTCGCTCATCACTCGGCCGCCATATCTAGCATTAGAAAGTGACTGACATTAACAATATAGGTAATTTAGACAATTTAAACATTGCGCCGTGCCTTCCTCAATAAATATAATAATACTTGGTCATCGGAATAAAATACGACGGTTACGTGCGGAGAGATCGGGATGCAATTAAATCTTTGTCTTGGGTGTTGTCGCCTTTATGTTCCAACCGGAATAACAATGCGAAGACGCTGCTTGGTATAGCAAGTAAGATGGTGACAATAATGTCCTACCAACCTCTAGGACAACCACTTCCAACCTTATTATAAGCCATTGAAAGTTTAATTATGCTTCTGTGAATTAATTACACTTGAGCCTTTTCTCCGTAGGAGGGCAGCATAGAGGTATTCCATTGTAGTCCTCAGGGTTGGCAACATAGCATTATAGCATCGCCATGCCCGTCTATCCGCGGTTTAACTCAGTTTCTTGATAGTGCGAACTTGGCATAGTTATAGTTACACCTTTTTATTAAGCCGACAAAGTCGCAAAAAAATATCGAGAACCTCCAATACAAACAAAACAAAGTCATTTTTTTTACATTTTAATGCATGTTATTATCAATTTTTAGATGGGGAATAACGAACTCGAAAAGTGTAATTTTGGCTAGTTACGTGTGTGCCCCCCCCCCCCCTCCCTCCTTCTACAGCCAAAACTAAAAGTAATAAAAATCTAAAAACTATCTTAAATAAAAACACGTATAACGAATTTAAAGGGAAAAATATTACGACTGTAGGCGGCTAAAGTGTTTACACCTGCTAAAAATCATCTAAGACAGCATCAAATAACTTTAAAAAGAAAACTAGATCATTCTTGTTGTTCTTTAAGAAGTTTAGCAACATCCTAAACCTTGCAACGGTTTCGAAACGAGAATCAGATTATACAAATTTAACTAGCATTGTTCCTTATCTTATCAGAAACTGAATATCATCCAGATAACTAAAATCATCGTCATCTCAAGTTCTGTTTACGTTAGCTAGATAATGCAAATGCAGGTTACATGTAGTAGATAGCGATTGTATAGTCAGCTTCAAAAAAAACTGCTATAAAAACCTTTTTGCCACGCACCTTATCTATGTGGAATTAGCTCCCGTCGTCTATATTTCCGAAGCAATATGACTTGGGGGCCTTCAAAAAACGAGCCAAATTTTTTCTCAAAAGGCCAAAACCTGCACTTGCGATTCCTTTGGTGTTGTGGGTGTTTATGGGTCGCGGTGATCACTAACTATGGTGACCTTCTGGCTGACCTTTGACGCGTTGGTCTGCCTCCTTTCCCTATAAAAAAAGCTTTTCATGCCGACTGTACTAATGCCGACGATACTAAAAATAATGATATAAACTTTGGCGCACCCACTGTAGTGTCATAATCATAATCTCAACCCAATGCAATAACGGGAAGTGGTTGAAAATTGCAAGATTTAACCCAAAAATAGAAACACGTAGATAAAACCTTGTAAGCATTTATGATCGTCCTCATATCAGCCAAAAGAGGTCCACTACGGACATGGTCTTCCCTAAGGATCTCCAAGACGGTTGATTTTGTGCCATCCAACGGTCTGATGCTCTCTCTACCTATCTTTTTGTGCATTTGTTCCCCTCCCTTCACCCCCGCAATGCACCGGCCTAAACCCTAAAGGCTCAGTTTCATTGGTCGATAGCCTGCATTGTTAGCAATCCATTGACGAGCTGTTTAAACATCATTGAGCCGGAAGCTATTGCAACGATGCAATGTATCACGAAAAGCATGAATCGACCAATGTAGCTTTCAATCTTTATTCACAGACACGTGAGATGATAAAATAACATCAAAGTTAAGTTATGAGGAAGTGTTTATTTATTAATTTCTACATACTCAACGTAAATAATGCTTGAATCTCGATTCCTAGTATCGACTCGAGACATCGAGTGCTCCCATTCGATTCCCGGTAGCGATGAAACAGTGTTTATTTTTGAAGGAGGGATATTCTGCGTATTTATGGTTCGCGCTGAGGTCGTGCTTTAGATTTGTTTTTAATTTAGGATTTCAGGTGACTGGCAACATTAAAGTTTTAATGCTTGGTAATAATTAGGATATTAGCACAAATATATAGGGTATTGGGGTATGTTTATACAATAAGGATGCTGTAACAACAACCGTTCGAGCTGGGATCCTAGTGAAAAAGTAACTCGTACTAAAAAAGGGTATATACGTAAACGAAGTATACTGGACTTAAACCCTTTTTCACTTGATCTTCAGGTGAGTTAGGGTAATTCACGAGAACTGTGTAAGGTTATCTCCACCAATAGGATTATTCCATTCCTAACTTCGCCCAACGCAGCTTTCCTATTGGTGGATTTTATCCTCGCACAGCTCTGGTGGATACAAACCCCTACGGTTCTTGAGTGTACATACGTGTAAAATCAACACAACTATTTTACTATCGAGTTACTTTGGTACTTTGTTTAATTTGACACATCTATATGTAAGTAGTCTCTTTTTTATGGCAAGGAGAAGGCACGACTACTCGGGTCATAGAAATTTAAATTCTTAGGACTACCATCTCAAGACTGCAATCCTAAGACTGGGAAGAAGATTAAGATAAAAGTACAATATAATTTCTAAACTCAATAAGAACAATGAACTAAAAAAACCCGATATAATGGCGACCCTTTCAAAGCTGACATCTCAACGACCTAACCAACTTTCACGAAAGCTACCTAAGAACCATTCAAGTTATACTATCTATTAAAAAGACCGCATGCCAAACTACTTATTACACACTCCTCTGTCTGCGGCGGACGTTAAAAACAAAGTGGAATAGACTCAAACCATAGACTAACCCAACATTCGAATTTTGAATACGTCAAAAACCAAATACCTTATACGATTGTAATAAAAAATAGTATCAAATCAACGCAATACCAGCAGTTACGTATCCAAGGAATGCAGTTGGTTCACCAACTTACCCTATGATAGTATTAAATTATAAATTCATCCATTTAAACGCATTCCATGCCAGCGACTCTCCTGCCGTGCTCAAATCACATACAATCCACTATTTGGTGGCACTCAACGTGTTAATGCAATACTCATTATCTGCATAATTCAGATTAGCTTACGTGATCAACAAATTTACCTACAATGAACTCTATAACGTTCTCTACTGGGTTGTTTTCATTTTTATTAACATTAGGTACCTATCGAGTCAATTAGTCGATAGTGGTAACTGAGTACTTGTTGAAAGGTTGCGATTAAAAAAGAATTAAAGTTAGTCTATGGAAAGTGGAAATATCCTGATAAACCAATGTTTTTTTAAGTGGTATCATGAATGAAAGACGTTTCAATGAATTTTCCCCAAATTCGCATGGAGAAAATATACTAACCTAGCTTACATTCACTTCTTTTTTAAATCGATTCGAAGTTGCTATTAAAACTATTTCGGGCACGAATGTATTAAATTTTGAATTAGTACAGTGTATCTTAAAATGGTGATAGGCATTTCCAAATTTTCCTCTTAAAGTTTGACTTCTAACAATGTAAATCGTGTAAAAATTCAGAAGTCCGTTTTCTTCGCTTTTCGTTTTAGGTTAGAATTATGAAGATCCACAGAGTTAATCTTTTCTCGTGTCGAAATATAGCTCCGTCGGTGAAGTCTTGAGTTTACATGTGTGTAAGCGTGTTTAAATGTATAACATTTCTTCTGACATTCAATCTGATCTGACACAAGCATCGTTACGTTACGTCAATTTCCTTCTGAATAATTGTTCTTACATTTCCCACTACAATGTTATCCCAAAAACCACAAACTGCATTCCAAACATCACATTTTAACAAAACTAAAACCTGACCAGCATTGTCACTAGATTTGACGCCCCCGCTGGGTATTCCACGGTCCCTTTCTTTCTTCAGTTTCGCTCAATAGCAAGAAAGAGACAGGGTAAGTCAATATTTTAGTAGAGGCTCAGTGCCCGTCCTTTGCAAGGCCGCTTTGCATTGCTAACAAGGCGGAGAAACGACGTTTATATTGATGACATCATCGACCAAGGACCTCAGTACATTTTAAGGCATTTTGTACACGTTCGTGTATACTTAGACAATAAACAATAAATAAAGCTTTGTTTAAATTATGTGGTTGACCTTAAGATAACAATACTTAAAAAGCGATAAACTATATATTAGGATGAATATCTACTGTTACTACCTACCATATATTAATATCTATAACATTCATTTTACTATCCCCATGTGGTTGCCGGGTTAGAATAGTGCCACTTCGCGTATTCCCGTGGATGTCGTAAGAGGCGACTAAGGGAATAAAGGCTGATAGTACTGTTAGGCGATGGGCTTGCAACCTGTGTCTAATACACTGGTAAACATCTTAGCCTATTTGTGCAAAATTTGGTTAGATATTTATCAACATGTTTTTAGAGCTGTTGTCAATTCTTTAGCTCTGCCTACCCCACTGTGGGACTAAAGGCGTGAGTTTATGTATGTTATTTGCGGCCAGATTTTCTGGGGGTTTTTACACTAAAAATAACTCTTTTAACCAAGTACAATTTCCCCTCTATATTTAGATAACATAAAAAGTTTCTGTGACTGACTGATTGACAGACAGCGTACAGTACAGGCTAAACCACCGGACGTAGTAGTATTCCTTGGGTAACCCAGGGGTAAAGGAAGTTGGTATTTTTCGACATTTAACCTCAAACGGGACCATTGGAAACGAATTATATTCTACGCGTAAGAGTCGCGGGCATCCATAAGGTTCAGACAATCGGAGAGAGTTGCATAGATATTAGATCGAGCCAAGCTTAACGCATACCTTCTAAATGATTTGCATTTACACACTTCCTAATTTGCAAAGTATACAATCGTCAAGTATTCTTCAATAGCTACCCACTTTCTTCCACTCAACAACAGTTAGTCTGACTAGTTTCACATAAATTTTCGTATTTTCGTGACAGTTCATATTTGGAGCTCGGAACATAACAGTTATTGTCTGTGGTTGTCGCTGGCCGCAACGAATCGACCGTTTTCCCAGACGAACAAACGTTCCACGGACAAATTTTGAATTTCGTAATTCGAACGTGACTTCACGCGTTTTTGGGAGGGACGGTTACGTAATGAGGCAGAATTGAACGATTATAAAAAGTTTTGTGGTAGATGCAATTCGATCTCTGGTAAAGCAAGCAAAGCATTGATAATATTGTAGATGCTCAAAACTCTAGTGTACAGAAACAGACATATGCAATATGCATGACAATATTGCATGGCAGTTCAAACCTCACGCAGAAGTACATAAATTATCACTTATGCTGTCGCATTTAACAAGTAATCAAACACTTTTCACATTTAATCCAGATGGCCAGTCTTTGGTTATTAAAACAAAGTACAATAAAAAAGTCAAAACTATTTCTTTGTTTGCAATGGGACTATAACTACAGAACCGATCTTAAAAGATCGCTAGTCAAAAATAACGTACCATAATTGAAAGATCGCAATTCGAAGTTACATTAGCTCCGTTCCATTCTCTCGAATTAATCACAAAAGACGAATGAAAGTGACCGGGAACCCAAAGATTCGAATTTAATGCGTGGTAGTTTCAATCCTGAACCTAAACAAAGTCGCATATCGATGTTAACCTGCCAGCATATTCTCGTACGTAACAATCCTCTTTACCTTTCCAATGAGAACGAGTGTTTGTTTTTGTTCAAGGGCATACAATAGAAACTTACGCCACATGTATAAAAAGCTGAATAAATACGAGGGCTGCCTTTTAAGTTCTGTCGTTTGCAAGCCTTCCGTGATTGCATAAAAAAGAACTAGTGTCATCTTAAAATATTTGAAATTAGAATTCGAAAACAAAAGAATGACTCGAAATCGGCCCAACCGTTTTAGTACAGCGCTCGTTCAAAGTTGACAAGTCAGTTGTGAAAATGGAAATTTCGAAGGAAAATTTACGTGCGATATTTTTTTACAACTTCAAAAGGGGCTTAACGCGACTTCAGTGCTTCGAAGAGTTGACTACGGTTTTCAATGATAAAGCACCATGCCTCCGGACTGTGGAACGCTGGTATTTAGAATTTCAACGTTGTTGCTCTAGTCTTGGTGATAGACATCGTGAAGGTCGACCAAAAACAGCCGTAACCCAGGAGAACATTGATGCTGTACGGCAACTGATCGTCGAAGATCGCCATGCGACATACCGTGAGATAGAAGCTTCCTTAAGTATTTCAGGGACCAGTGTTCACAGTATTTTGCATGATCACTTAGGCGTAAAAAAGTTGATCTCTCGCTGGATACCACATTTACTCAGTGAAGACCAAAAAACGGCTCGCGTTCGATGGTGTCGCAAAACTCTGCGGCAATTCAACCGAGGAAACTCGAAACATGTTTACGACATTATCAGTGGTGACGAATCTTGGATATATGCCTACGAACCCGATTCTAAACAGCAGTCGACTGTTTGGGTGTTCCAAGATGAGCCAAAACCGACCAAAGTAATACGCTCACGGAGCATTTCGAAAAAAATAGTCGCCACGTTTGTGGCGAAAAGTGGCCACGTGGCCAACATCGTGCTCGAGGATCGTAAAACGGTTAATGCTGACTGGTATACCACTGTCTGTTTACCAGAAGTCATCGGCGAGTTTCGAAAAAATAACCCAAGACGTCGTATAAGACTGCATCACGATAATGCGAGCTCGCACACCGCCCGGCAAACAATTGCGTTTTTAAAAGAGCAAAACGTCGAAATTCTGGAACACCCGCCGCACAGTCCAGACTTAAGCCCTAACGATTTTTTTACTTTTCCAAAAATCAAGCAACGACTTCGTGGTCAACGGTACCAGACGCCTGAAGAAGCCGTTGAGGCATACAAAACGGCCATTTTGGAGACCCCGACTTCGGACTGGAATAAGTGTTTCGAAAACTGGTTCGATCGAATGAAAAAGTGTATTACATATCACGGTGATTACTTTGAAAAACAATAAATACCATTTAACACTTAAATTGTCTTTAGTTTTTCCAAACGACACAACTTAAAAGGCAGCCCTCGTACTACATCGTTTGAGCAGAAATCTAGAACTGTTATGTAAAGGACTGACGACCTGGTGAAGGCCGCGGTTAGTATGATGTGGGAAACGTAGGAATGGTTGTTATGGTTACACACATCTTTCGTATGGAGAAGCCAAATACCTAGTGCTATGAAATGAGAAGTCTATTATAGTTTTATCACTGTTACACCAGGTCCCTATCCTATAACACTTTGGAAAACCGTACAATTTGTCCACCTTGAGGTGTACAGAATCAAACACGGCCAAATCCATTCTCAAATATGTGGAGTTGGTGGGGATACCAGGCAGGTCATGACGAGTACATCAACGAAATAATTGTAGAGGAGAAAAATAATGAAACGGGAAAAGAGGAACACCAAGCACATGAATAACCTTCAAAGTTATTGAAAAAGTCAACGCCGTGCCATCTAAGCCCGATCAGTGTTAATTTAATAGTATGCATTATGATGCTGAGGACAATAAGTGGAGGCCTAAACTGCTATTCAGTGGAGAGAACTTGACAATATTAGCCCTATAAGCTATTAACAATAGGACGGGCTATTGTTTTTAATTCAGCCGGCATTACTGTCAAGTAAATAAATAAGAGCTCTGCTATCGTAACGTTGACAATAACGATAACAGGTCGAACGGGCAAAATGATTTTACTCCGTAGTATCTATAGAGGCCCTGCGATCCTTGTATGGCTGCGTCTACATCGCGCGTCAGACATGGATCACCGTCACTCTCGTACTATCAGCCCAATGGAACCCTGACCCACCATAGAACGGTGTCACAGTGACATTATAAAACAATTTGTTTGACACTTCTTATGACTTGAATCATAACGTCTCTGTGACACAGTTCTATGGTGGGTCAAGGTTCCAATGGTCTGATAGTACTTATTTACGTGACGGATGCCTTATCCAAATTTAGTCACGCGATTAACGCAGCTATATTAGGGCCCTAGATCTATATCCAACAATGTACCATTTTTTTTATGGCATAGAGAAGACAAACAAGCACACAGGCCACCTGATGGTAAGTGGAAACTGTGACCCATGGACATTCGCATTCACAAGACTGCAATGCAATCCTAAGACTGCAAATGCGTTGCCAACCCTGAGGACTAAGATGGAATACCTCTATGCTAGTCAATTCACCGGCTGTCTTATCCCCAAACCCGAACACAACAATGTGAACACTGTTGTTCGGACGTATTACCCGTCTGATTTTTAGGGTTCCGTAGTCAAACTAGGAACCCTTATAGTTTCGCCATGTCCGTCCGTCCGTCCGTCCGTCCGTCCGTCCGTCCGTCCGTCCGTCCCCAGTCTAGCTCAGAGACTCATAGTACTAGAAAGCTGTAATTTGGCATGAATATACATATTAGTCACGCCAACAAAGTGGTAAAATAAAATTTTGAAAAATATTTTTTTTAATGCCCCTCCCCTACACGTAACGTGGGGATGTCTTTTTTTTTCTTGCCTACCCCATAGTGTGGGGTGTCGTTGGATAGGTCTTTCAAAAATATTGCGGGTCTATGAAAACAATTTTTCGATTAAGGGATCCGTTTATGAAATATTAAGCTTTAAAGCGCTATTTTTTGTTAGAGTCAAGTGTCCCCCCCCCCCTACAGCCAAAACTACAAGTACTAAAAATCTGAAAAAAATCTTCAACGAAAGCGCATATAACGAATTTTAAAGGAAAACTATCACGGCTAAGTAGACATGATTAGTTCCGGAGATACAGGCGATTAACGGGTTTATACCTACTAAAAATCATCTAAGACAGCCCCAAATAACTTTAAATAAAAAATTGTTTCATACATGTTGATTTTTGAGATAGTTTTTTGTGTTTATCGTTACGGCTTCGGAACCCTACACTGAGCATGGTCCGACATGCTCTTGCCCGGTTTTTGTTTGATAATGATGACAGTGTCAGTAGCAAATGGGGAAAATACTGACCATTTTAAGAAGTTAATTTCATTCATTTGGGATTTCAATCACTTCTTTCTTTTCTAGGTAGTTAATGTTCGGATGGGTTCAAGGTTCAAATCTTTTAAACCTGAAAACTGAAAGTTCTTTAACTATTCCTCCAAAATGTATTTTTCATGTCTTCATTAATGTCGTGTCGTATTGGTGTACATAATTAAAAGTATACTTTGTTTATTTATATAAATGTGGGGGTTCCCTATGTCTCGTACTAGTTACGTCGGCCAAGAAAGTGGTCAATCAGTTTTGACAAGTTTCTATGACAAATTATCATCGCTGAGGTTGACACTTGTCACTGTCATAATATTATTGCAAGGGAAAATTGAACTTGTTGTATCATGACATGCAAATGAACTTTTACCACCATTGTTTGGTAGACCTGATTTTTGGCCGACTGTACTAGTAGGTACTTATTCCAGTTAGAACACGTCAGGTGTGTCATAGGCCCTGAATCCTACATCTTTACCTTTATTTACATAGTATAAAATCGCTTTCCGCGTCTGTTTGTATATCCGCTAACTCCTCCTAAACCACGCAACTGATTTTTATGCGGTTTCCACCATCAGTTAGAAGTTTTTTTCTGAAGGTTTTTATGCATAATAAACTCTAGTTAATGTACTGGTGTTACAGAAAACACAAACCGAAGCGAAGCGAGAGCGAGTTACTAGTTTATAATAAATGTAAAAGTTTACACAGTTGACGAAATTTAGCACACAAATTATGATTCTGGTTTACTTAGGATACCAAGAAAATTTTCTAATATAAAAAAAAGATACAAGAGTTCATGGACAAACACTTAAAATATAGACTAGAAGTAGAACGTTCTAAACCAATCTACGATGATGTCATCCGCCATTAATTTGTTACATTTAACGATCCTTAACGCTCTTTTAACGTTACCCTTTTACGATCAAGTTGAAATCTAATTGCATCCGATGACTTACGCATCTTGCACCTTATTACAATTGTATAGGGACCGCATTTGTAGTGAGTTAATTTGATTTTTGAAGTGCTATAATTAATCGGCGCTGGCGCATCTTGTAGTGCCGTTTTCACATGTGTTGTCGCGAAGACGCATGTGCGTGAGAATGTTGTAAACAAGATAGATCTCAAATTGGAATTTCAGTGTCTGTGGAAAAAAATCTAAATATATAAAAGGAGAAACTGACTGACTGACTGACATATCAACGCACAGCCTAAACGACTAAACGTAGGCACTTGAAATTTGGAAGGGACGTAGCTTAGGTACCTACCGTAGAGGTGCACTAAGAAAGGAATTCCTTTTGTATGAAAAATCAAAACCGAAGCGAAGCGAGGGCGGGTCGCTAGTTTATAAATAAGTGTCAAAACATATCGTGTCGTATTTTTCAATTTTTGTTTTTAATTAATGGTGGTCAGTTAGCAGGGTAGATAGGTTAGAAAAAGTGCTTTTTGAATAGATTTTTGAATGGCCTTTAGTGTAAAAACCTGATAACATGGAATATGCCTACTAAGTATCTTTTTTACTTATTACCTTTTTTCGGAAATTTTAGACACTTTTCCGTTATCTTTTAGAAAGTCTTCTAATGCTATAACCTAATATTATAAATGTAAAAGTAGCCATAGTTATCCGTTTGTTTGTTACGCTTTCAAAGGTAAACCGGTGAACCGATTTCGATGAAATGTGGAATGCAGATAGCTTGAGTCTCGAGGAAGGACATGGGACACTTTTAACCCTGATAATATGACATTTCCCTAGGGAATACCGATAAAACTACTTCTACGGGGGGAATCGCGAGTAAAAGCTACCTAGTAGGTACAAGTTCATGTAGGTCATTACGCTAGATATTATCCCTCTTTGGTAAAAAGAACGTATGTCCCATAGAACCGCGCATGTGTTAGTGACCTTATTTATTAGGAGATTTCGTTGAATTTGCTTTGGCTATCAAATTGCGCATGCGTCCTATTTATTTAGCAAGGCAGTATTATACAGACTAAAAAACTAATAACCAGAGATCGGACAAATGGGCGTCGTTATCATTACTCGCAATAATGTGGACATGACGCCAAAGATTTTAATTAAACCAATTAAATTACATTAATTGATTACTTTCCCTATAAATAATTTTGATCCTTTGTAAGGCAGTAAATAAATCGCAGCGGCAAGTTTAGGTAGTCCCGTCAGAGCGAACAGCCTAACAGCCTTATACGTTCGATCCATCGGCAGAAACCATGCTGCTAAATTGAAAATGCACGCGTTAAAATATGTTTTGTTCGTACCTACTGACGGGACTACTTAAACTCGCCGCTTGGACATTCACTCGTCGGTCCGTTCGACCGTCGTTGTTCAGAGAATCACTACCCAGGTAAGAAATCAATTAATGTAATTTAATTTGTTTAACTAAAATCTTTGGAGTCATGTCCACAGCATTGCGAGTAATGACGCCCATTTGTCCGATCCCTGCTAATAACAAACGGGAATTCCGCAGAGAACCTATATGAATGCACGTAGGTATATAATGCTTATGCAACCTCACTGTAAAAAGTTGCGAACTGAATGCAATTTGTATTGCAAATAGGAAGTTCACGCTTCACCGAATTCAGGAAGGCGAGATCGTGTGGGCAGACAGATTTTTTGTTCAACTAATCAAAAGTGAGCATACACGTTATGACATAACTATAGCTTCTGCCCGCGACTTCGTCTGCGTAGGTTTCTAAAGTCGTTATTCCCTTGGGAACTTTTAATTAGTTTTAAAAGTAGCCTTTGTGTTAATCAGGGGCCCTAATATGGCTGCGTTTATCAAGTGTTAACATTTGGATAAGGCATCGGTCACCTTTTGACTTTTGACACATACATAAGTAGGTACGAGAGTGACGGATGCTTGACACGCGATACAATCTCCAAATTTCATTGAAATCCGTCCAGCCGTTGCCGCGTGAAGGACTAACTAACGCACGCACGCACGCACACACACACACACACACACACACACACACACACACACACACACACACACACACACACACACACACACGCAAACATATGATCAGGGTGATGGAAATGACAAATGAGCACAGCCCAGCAGGCCACCCTATGGTAAGTGGGGTCTGAGTCTAGTGTTGCCAGGTCATCTTACAAAAAACGGGAGTCTGATAATAAAAAAATCAGGACCTGGGTTCTCAAATCGGCACAGTACTCGGGAAAAATCGCACGACTTCCGACGCGTTCGGCACCCGTTTACGAGTTCAACGATAAAGGTGGCGTACAACGGTAATATTTTTTTACCGTTTTTAAACAGGACCCTTCCATAAAAACCTGATGTCAATTCTATGCGTACAGTCAAGTTCATAAATATGTACAGCGATTAAAGTGACAAGGTACTAAAGCGTACACATGACTGTACTATGTGCGGCCGCCCTCTACTACTAAACGTATATGTCACCGTCCTCACATATTTTTACAACTTGATACTATCGTACTAACCTTTCAAACAACTTGACCTTCAATGCTGACTTGATAAATGTTCATAGATAGCATTGTAAGATTTGTAAGATGACTGATAACGATCTAGAATGGTAACTTAAAAGTGTCAACTGAGCTATGCAAAGTAAAGGTTAGTGTTTTGACTTTGGAGTAAGACTAGTTGTTAGTGAGCACGTCTATAAAGTAAGCGTACCACCATTTCATTCCCGGTAGAGGTATATATTTTTGTGATGAGCATGAGTACTCATTTCTGGTTCTTGTCTTGTCTATACTCCATCTGTTTAGGCACTTAAATAAATGTAAACAAACCAAACCATGTAGCTGTCGCTGTCTGTCTGTCTAAATCTGACCTTATACACTTTTTTTTAAATTAGCTAATTAATGGGTAAATATAATACTACCACAATTTGGCATGCTCTAAATGCCCCTTGCACATTTTCTTTCTTCATTTACAAGTAAAGATCTCCCAAACAACGTAAAACTATAGTTTGCAACACGATAATTACACAATGGTTGTTAACACAGTTAGATCATTTATCAATTTTACGATTGGGTACTCTTTAACACTTATATACGCATTCCCAGGCTTTACATCATTACTGATGATGTAAATCATCAGTAGAATACGTTGATGGTCTTTAAGCAAAACTTAACCGTGCCTTTTTTATGGCATGGAGAAGGCAACGCACAAACAGGTCAACTGTTGGTACATGGGATCTGTGGGCCGTATTAATAAACTCATCTTGGCTGAGATGCCCGTCACAAGATACGTCAAAGTAAACGTCAAAGCATAGAAAACTGTAATTTATGACGCATCTTGAGACGAGCATTAAAGTTGAGATCAGTTTATAACAGGGGCCTGAGATCCTTAGATGTTTCTAATCTTAAGGCTGCAACTACTGTATTTTTAAGACCTCATTGTACAACATAAAGCAATAAATGAATATGACTATGACTATGAATATTCTCTGGATGGAAATACGTTGCCAACCCTGAGGAGTAAGATGGAACGCCTCTATGCTAGTGGCTATGCCGGTAATCTTACAGGAAAATAATAGTGCTTACACTGCTGCTTGACGGAAGTGGAAGTAAAAAAATAAATTGGTGGCAGCCATCTTATAAGAAATGATGAACCTTTGCATTATATTACTATTAATCTGTTGCATGAAAGCTATGATATGCAAAACAAGATGAATTGCAAATCTATAAGGAACAGACAAAATATAAAAATGGACAATCAAATGCAAGGAAATAATTAAAATTTTATGACTATAACCATCAAGGTTTAGATTTCTAGATCTATGGTGCCTGCATAATATAAATGCAAAACAGATTACTGCCCACATTTTCTGAAATATATGTAAAATATCAATCCTACACAAGTTATGTTGATTTATCTTTTACCATTGCAAGTAATATTATCAGACTTGCCTTTCTATGTAGCCCAAAATAATTTAATTTTTAACTCAAATGGTTAATTAGGTAATTACCATTTGAATAAATTAATATCGAAAACGTATACTAAAGCAAGGTTTATACTAGCAATAAAACTTGCAGAAGTTGACTGCTATCTTTCTCTATTAAGTGAGAAAGAGTCGACAAAATTTTGTTACTTGCTCTAGAACTTAAGTTAATAGAAGACTGCAACCAAATTATGCAATTTTTATGGCTAGGCTAATTCACACAAACTATTTTTTTAATTTTTGTTGAAAGCTCTAATAATCTAATCAGGTTATCTGATTCAGTAACCATTTTAAATCAATGCAATAGATTATTAAATGCTCATCCTCTAAGGTATACTAATTTTTATACATTAAAAATATAAGTGGGTACTGCCACAATCCAAACTTTTATGTTAAACAAATCACCTCATTTAAAGATTGCACAAATAGTGGAAGAAAATAGGAATAAATAAATGATCCATGACTATGAGATTTTACTCCATATCAAATGTGGTCATTTGGGCCCCATTCAACCGGTATATTTGGTATAGTTCGATTCCATAGTTTATTATTAAAAAGTAAAGTTGCCTAAAGACCTAAGAACTTGTATTGGGGTCAATCTTCAGAGCAAAAAATAGTTTCGCAAGACAATCTGTCATGTAAGGCGAAATCAACCCAAGCTCACCTTGCAAACCCATAAGTAAACACTTACACACTTAATTAAACTATACCTCCAACTACGCATTCTTAATCAAAGCACTTACTTGTTCATTAACGCAAATACAGCCAGTTGGTTTTACCACAAACAAAGTTCAAAATAAACACAAAAAGACAACCGAATCTCCAAGTTGACAATCACTTAAACTAAATCTTTACGAAACAACGAATCGATACCACAATAACACAACACTGTACAGTTTATAAGAGTAAAAGTTTTAGTGTAGGTGAAGTTAAATGACTACGAAAAAGTTTTTAATTACAAACGTAAATAAACAAGACAAATGAAACACACAAAATCAACGGGATGACTAACTCAACTGACGTTAGAGAAAGAGGGAATGAATGGAGAGCGAATGAGCCGATCATAACAACGAATGAGTTTCACAAGCTTCGGTCAGTTCGTTACATTCGTTCACTTATGTCAAATCGACAATTTCTACGTTACACGAAACGCGCAACGTTCCATTCTACGCACTTGCTTTTGATTGTAATTACCGGGCTTCTGGCATAAAGTTAATAAGTAAACTTCTTTAATTTGTGCGACGCTTCTACGAAATCCAGTTTTGTTTACTGAAGACAACAAACTAAACGTTAAACGGATGTCGATTCAGGATTTTCCTAAGTATTAAATAAGGGACAAGGTCTTTGTGCCTAAGTATATTTGACCACCTTGTGTAACATCACTACAAAATTTAAGAAGTATACACGGTGTTTTTTTAACCGTCTTAGAGCCGAAGCCCACTTAACGTATCCAAAACGTACTTATCATTTGCGAAAAAATTAAATGTATTAGTTAAGTTACGCACAAGTTAGGCACCTACGAACTACCCGGGTGAATGAACTTCGCACCGCGCGCGACACTATACTTTTAATGCTCGCTCACTATACTATCCTTAATGGTCACTACATAACACTAAATTTCGTGCCTCAACCCTTTAACTCAACATTCGAAACTAAAATAATAAAGGGTGGAAACTACCTAACTACGAATTTCGATATTTTCGATTGACAAAGTAGGAAGGGCTCTTGCCAACTAATTTCGTAAGGGGCCTTGTCACTGAATTACAGCGCCATCTAGCTTTAATCTAAACTTATTAATCGATTAGGATGACTAGTTAACTAGTTGAATGGTTGCATAGTTCATTCGCAGCATCACCAACAGATGTCGCTAATCTTAAAAGTAATATTTTTAGCATGTATCAAGATAAAGGTCATCAACATAAAAGCAATGATAGTTATCATTGTCAATGCATAAAATTCTATTCATTTCCAGTATTAAATGAAGAAATCCTTACTCAATAACCAGGGTACTTTAAGCACGTAATATCATTTTATTTTCCGCATTTTGTAAGCAAGCTGTTTTTTTTATTAAAAACTGACAGCTGCTTGCTGACAGGGTTAAAAGAATAAAAGAAAAAAGTTTCAATTAAGTATATTTACTTCATAATACGATCTAAGTACATTAATATTCTCTACATTAATTTAATATAATTCTCAATACTGATGATATAATCATGTTTTGTACAGTTGTTTGCCATTCGTCTTACAAATAATATCCGATGTTTTCCAACAGTGTAGCCATATCTCAATGATGCTTCTTCGCTGATCTGAAATTTGAAAATAACATGTTAGTCACGTTTTTATGGTATGAAGAAGGCAACAGAGGACTCAGGCCACCTGATGGTAAATGGGATCTGTGACCCATAGACAGTTGCATTCTCAAATCTAGGTACAATCTAAAGATTGCAATCTTATGACCGCAAATGCGTTGCCAACCCTGAGGACTAAGATGGAATGCCTCTATGCTAGTAATTTTACGGTTGTCTAATCTCCACACCGGAACACAATCATGTGAACGCTGCATCTTGGTGAATGAAAAGAAACATCGACGCAACGGTGGATCAGATTACACCCGTTTTTTTGGGAAAATTCTGGGATGAAACAGTTGTAACTACATAGATGGTAGGTTTACGAGTAAAAGCAATATACAGGGTGGAAAGATAAGTCGGGCCCTGGAGGGAAACTACCTTAAATCCTTAAGTAGGCTCATTTTACTTAAAGGAGACATTCCTTTATTTTTAAAAAGAAACAAAACTGCATTCAAAGATTTTCTTAAATTTTCTTGCCTCAACCGGGAATCGAACTAGTTAGGTAGCTAAAAATGAAAAAAAATAAAAGTAGCTATTTTATTCTTCTAATCGATAGGATTATTGTTCGGGATTAAATGTCTCTAAGTAACACTAAGTATTAGAAATAAAAAAACGTGAAATTTAACATTAATCATATCGAGTGTTTACTTTTTACATTTTTACCTGGTTCGATTCCCGGGAGAGACAAGATTATTTAAGGAAATCTTTTAAAGCAGTTTTGTTTCTTTTAAAAAATAAAGGAATGTCTCCTTTAAGTAAAATGAGCCAACTTAAGGATTTAAGGTAGTTTCCCTCCAGGGCCCGACTTATCTTTCCACCCTGTATATACCGTTACGCCTTCATCCCCGAGTGGGGTAGGCAGAGCTACAGAATTACCAACAACTCTATCAACTTGTTGTTAGTCCTATAACCACATTTTGCACAACAGGCTAAGATGTTTACCATGTGTATATTAGTGATAGGTTTCAAGCCCATCGCCTAACAAGCAGTATATTTTCAATTTTACCTAAATTTAGGAGAAAATCTCCGCCGTCTGGTTTCATTGTTCTCGATTTTCTGCTCCTCTTCAGTGGACTCCTGCAAGAAAGGTTTTCTATTTATCTACTCAGTACAATAAAACGTAGAAATATCCCTAAGATTTCTCCCCACATTCAACTAAGAGGCTGATATATCCAAGTATACTAGAGTGCCTTTTGAAGATTCACCTGGACTAAAGCTCCATTCCTCAAGAGCTCGTCGGCTTGGGGAGGTCCATACTCCCTGAATCCAGGGGGTCCATATTCGAGGAATCCTTCTGGAGCCTGTTCCAATCTGTTGATCAAAGGAAATATATTGCAACGTGAACTGTTACTCAACCATACTCCATTCTAATATTATAAATGTGAAAGTAACTTTGTCTGTGCGTTAGGTTTTCGTTTAACTGAGTTTGATGATATTTGTCGTGCAGATAAAAAAGTCTTTGACGCTATCAGTATTAATATACGGATATTATAAGGGGATGAAATCCTTAACTAAGCTTTAGACTCTTACAGGCGGCCTTATAAGTAGCTGCACACTGATACCATGTCGGTATAACGCCTTTGACAGATTAGTGCAGCGTTAAATGATAAATGATATGCTAAGATATCATCATCATCATTTCGGATGAAAGACTTCACTGCTGGAGATAGGCCTTCCCCAAGGTTTGCCACAAGGACCTATTCTGCGCCCCGCTTGAACGTCGTCAGTCTACGCTGTTGGAGGTCTACCCACGCTTTGCGGTACACGAAGGTACAGTAAGATGTATTCAATGATTATTACTCATATTAATGACTTGGTTAAGAAATTTATCAAGATCGTAGCAAATGGAAAGAAGTGGTCTCTGCCTACCCCTCTGGGAAACAGGCGTGATTTAATGTATGTATGTATGTAATGACTTGGTTCAAACATTGTATTAGCCATCTACGTCGCGAGAAGCAACATGAGAAATCAGTAACGAAGACCGCTGTAACATTAAAGTCTCGATTGTTTAGCTTTCTCTATTACTTTTGAGTCTTTTGTAAAATAAACTCAAGGTATTCTGGTAATAAGAGTCTCGACTTTAAAAATATTTATACTTACCCTAAGACTTGAACAGATTTCACTTCAACTGCTTCATCATTGGACTGTACCTGTAAATATTTAATTTTGTTCTTTACGCAACTGAGTCTCTAAATAAAAGACGACTACAAGTGCAACGAAATTGTACTATAGGACTTTTTTGTAACTATTACCTGTTGACCCTTGATTTCATTTTCCAAGTTAACAAGCTCCGCGACTACATTCTTGACTTCTTCTGCAGTCCTAACCTGAGCCACCTCAGCTTCAACTTGACTAACCTCTTGAACTTGGTAAACCTCTTGAGCTTGACTCACTTGTTGGACCTGAGTTGATTCTACATTACTATCTACCACTTCTACTGAAACTGCAGCAGTAGATTCTACAGATACTTGTTCAGCAGATTCCGCGGATACTGCTGCAGTGGATTCTACCGAAGCAGTTTCAGTTGTTTCAACGGCAGTAGTAATCTCTGCGCTCTCGGTGGTCGCGTCTAAAACTTCAACTGTTTCTTCAATAGCTACGTCGATGGCTTTGCCTTGTTTGACAGGCACAAATGCCGCAGTGGTCTCTTCAACTGCTTCCGTAACTGCAACGGTAACTGCTTCTTCAGACTCTTTTTGCGCAACTGCAACTGGAAATGTATTAATACATTATTTTAAACAGTTTTTAAAGACTTTTCCAATGACGAGACTAAAAAAGTCCCGGAGTTTTGGGCTTTCTGTAATTAAGTCCAAATTTTGAATTGCGCAAAAATCAAAGTGTGATTTAATTTATCTACGTATCGTCATCATTCATCATCATTTCTTAAAGTTAATAAGAGGATTGCTTCATATAGGAACCTACTTTCCATCGATGTTAATATCAGTTGTTTATTACCTTCCAAAGCTTCAACAACTGCTTCAGCAACAGCCTCCGTTGCCACTTCAGTCTTCACAGCATCAACCACCACTTCCTGAACCTCTCTAACCTCGCTCACTTCCCTGACTTCTCCATTGACTTCTTCAGTGATCTTGGCTTCAATAACCACAAAGGCCTGCTCGGTGACAGCTTCAGGAAGAGCTTGCCGAGTCAGGTCTTGAGACACTTCAACCACTTTCGGAGGTCCATACTCACGAAGAGCATCTGATCCTGAAGCCTCAGATTCTTGCAGAATTGTGTCCTTAAGCGGGTTTTCGGCAGGTTTCTGCAATGGATTTGTATGTATATTATATTTATTTAATGTAACGGTGGTCAGTAAAATGTATTCATTTACCACTGTTGAACCTTTTCATAATGAGTGACGTGACGTATTAAACGCTATATCAATTAAACTTCGAGTGACAAGGTACTAAAATGCACAGCTAGAATATACCATCAGCTGACATCCGTGGTAAATATTTTCTCCATACCATAAAAAAAGATAAATATAATCCTAAAACTCCTAATGACAAAACCTATTGACGATGTATTACCTGAACCTCCGATGGCAGATAGAACGCAGGTCCTTGAGGCCTCCATCCACTGGGCAAGTATGGTCCAGAGCCCAGTCCAGACACTGACGCTGCAGCCAGGATAATAAGAGCAAGGGCCTGTAACAAGTATGAAAAAGTATACAACTTAAACTGGTTATTTATCACAAGGATGAGTCAAACGACATGACTATTGCCAGGACATACAGTACAAGGCAGATAAGAAGTCAATCCTGACACATTGCACAACCATGTAGTTTCTGACTATTGACATTGACATTATCCATATTCAGAAACTTCATGGTTGTGTAATGTCTAAGGATTAATTTCTTTAAAGCACTATAGTAGTTAAAACCGATGTTCACTCGGTCTTTTTATGCCGAAGATAAACTGTATATACGAGTTTAACAAAACAAATTGCATTAAAATTGAAATTTCTTTATGCGTATGGCGTATATAGGTACTTCCGAAAGTTCGGACGTGTTTTTTTTTTAGATAAAACTTAACCCTTAACCAGGCTATCCCGTAACAAGTCCCAGTGTAATTTCAGCCTTATATACTTGCAATTGGGTATTGTTTAATACACTTCATGTGGGAAGTATGTATCCCTTAGCCTGAAAATTAATGTTTTTTTAACCGGCTTTCTTAAAAAGGATCAAGTTATCAGTTTGTCTGAAGGTTTTTTATAAATGTTTCAATATCGAAACTAGTCACATAAAAAAATACGGTAAAACTGTTTCTTGAAATACTTTTAAAAAATACCATTAATTTGTTGTATAATTTTGGAAAATTCCAATTATTTTCAAATTTTACGATATAAATAATTGATGTATATTATTATTATT
Source organism: Acleris laterana (assembly GCA_963966035.1). Classification (NCBI taxonomy): domain Eukaryota; kingdom Metazoa; phylum Arthropoda; class Insecta; order Lepidoptera; family Tortricidae; genus Acleris; species Acleris laterana. Next base: position 8,935,427 of record OZ014463.1, on the reverse strand, counting down.
AGTAAGGTTATTTTAACACAACGTTAGACACTTTTTGTCACTAGATACAATAATACAATTACCTGCATTGTGCTTTAGCTGAATTGAGATCGTCGGAATACTGAATGATGATCACCAGACCTGTCCCATTTTATACCGATCTTCTTTACTTACTCAAAAAAACAAGGCTGAACTAGGCAAATATTTAAAAATATTTAATTAGTGTTTGATCTGATTGTGCAATTATAATGCGAAAAATCTACCAACACAACTTGAGCTTTATTATCTACAAAATCATCTACTGTCGTAATGTCTGTTTATTCTGGTCGTTTGGGACGTTTTACGCCAGTTCAAATTAACCAATTAACGATGATCTTGGATGTCTTCCAGCTTTAAAGTAGTTAGGTGTTAGTTTATTTTGGTTGTGTTAATTGATCGACCATTTTTATTGAGGTTCTTGTGCGTAAGTAAATCGTTTGAGTGTTGCGGTGTCTGTCTGTAGTGGTAAAGGCAACAATATAATTATTTATTTTATATCATAATTCATAACTATGAAATATATAAAAATCCACGATATTAATGGAGGCCATTACTTTCAGAGCAGGTATCTCAATGGCTAAACCGATTTTAATCAACCCTAGCTTCAAAATATCTCGATTAAACTAACTTTCTTTAAAAAAAAACATATAAATCGGTTCATCCGTTTGGGAGCTAAGATGCCTCAGATAGACACACATACACAGATACATGGCTGGCTACCTATCAAGAGGTCGAATTAATTTAAGTTTCATCTTTTTCCTATGTCTAAATTTTTAAAAGTTAGAAAATTATATTTTTTCTGAAATCGTTTTACTTTCCTCAGGCCCTTGCCAAAATGCAAACACTACTAACCTTTATCTTTTCTATCACTTAAAATATATGGGATGACTGTCATCCCATACATTTTTAAGTGATAGAAATGGATAGAAAAGAAAAAAGTAGCGTTTGCATCATGGCTACGGCCCCAGGATGGATTGATATAAAACCAACCTAACCTAACCTACAGGTTTTGTAAGTACAGTCGGTCAAAAATGTGGTCTACCACCCTACGGTTGAAGTTCATTTGCACGTCATGATACAACAAGTTCGATGTTCCCTTGCAATAATATTATGACAGTGACAAGTGTCAACGTCAGCGATAATTAGATCTCACAGAAAGTTTTGTCAAAACTGGTAGACCACTTTCTTGGGCGACCGTATCTCTTTAACCATTTTTTAAGTATAATGGGAACAGAAAAAAAAACAATACATTTTCAGACTTCGGACTTGCAATAAGATAAGATAAGATAAGATAAGATAATCATTTATTATCAAAACTGTGTACATTGTTATAACATGTCATAAAGTAATACAAACACAGATACACAAGAAAAACTTATAACGCCCCTCTTTTTGCCTAGGGTGTTTCAAAATACGTACACACGTACCGGTGCATGTATGAGATAAAATATCGTCAGTTGCAATCGTCATCTATTTATACACGTTTACACACACACTTACAAATGCGAGGACGAAACGGTTTGACTGTATGGCGATGTATGAAGATGTATGTAAATTAGGTGCATGTGTGTTTTGGTTTGTGTGGTGTTTTATCATGGCCAAGGTGATAAGTAATCAAAGCAATTAGTTTCCGATAAATCTATGAATAGATTCTATGTTAACGTGCCTCTGTGATTCGTCGTTGCAGGTTTATGGCTATTCATAGGGTAAAGTCACCAGTGGTCAGGCAGAGACCAGGGTAGTGATTCTGTAAACAACGCCGGTCGTGCGGACTGTCGAGTGAATCCAAGCGGCGAGATTACGTAGTCCCGTCAGTGCGAACAAAACACATTGTAGCGCGTGCATTTTCATTTAAGCAGCCTTAGGTATTACGTTCGACTCATCCTGCTGCTAAATTGAAAATGCACGCGCTACAATGTGTTTTGTTCGCACGGACTACTTAATCTCGCCGCTTGGATTTACTCGACAGTCCGCACGACCGGCGTTGTTTACAGAATCACTACCCTGTAGGGCTTTAGAATGAGTAGGAAAGTAAAGACATATTTCCCACTCTTCACACTCTTATAAGGTCGACTACTGGTCTCTGGCCACTGCTGGTGACTTTATCCTAGTACTAGGTTAGGTTACATTTCCTCGAGACCGGCAACGTATATAGGTGACGCCTCCGGCGTTGCAAATGTCCATAGGCGGCGGTGACCACTTCCCATCAGGTAGGCCGTCTGCCTGTTTGGCTGTCGACGGTAATACAAAACTGCTGTTTTGTCGCCGTCGTGGCAGCGAACCTACCTTTGCCAAGTTAGTAATTGCTATTTGGAGACTGAAAACCAGCAGTGTTGATGTCTCATATCCATGTTGGCGAATTCGCTATGCACAAAACCAACTTTTTTACCCGACTGCGAGAAAGCCCAAAAGGAGGGTTATGTGTTTGACCTGTATGTATGTCTTACTCTACGTTCCCTCGTCACTACTAAACGGCTAAACCGATTTTACGTGGACCTTATTGTACGCGGTGTTTTAAGAAAACTAGTTTAAACTGGATAATAATTTATGTATTCGTCAATGTAATACATACATGTTACATCACGTTAAATGAATTCAAATTACATGTTACATTAGGCCGTTTAAAATATCTCTTTGTCGTTTAAAAGGACGTCATTAAATGTGTTTTTTATTTATTTAGAAGTAATATTTATTATGTAATACTAACTTCTACGCTCGACGTTGTGTGCGAAGATTTCGATTATCGTAATTCCCTCGGAAACTTATAAATTAGAGACAAAAAGTAACTTATGTTTGAATCCAGTGTATAAGCTATCTCCATTCCAAATTTCATCCATTTCCGTCCAGCCGTTGCAGCGTGAAAGAGTAACAAACATCCATACATTCATACATACAAACTTTCCTGTTTATAGTATTATAAGGATTAAACTAGTCCTATTAAAGGTGGAAACCCATTACACCATATCATGCTATGACCGTGCTATGAACGTATCAGACAAAAAAATATTCTTTGTATTGAAAAGTATGAGACTATGCCCACTAGAGTCTAGTCTAGTGACTAGACCGTTCTGTCACCGACTAACATTTTAATACTAAGGAATAATACGTTCATAGCACGGCCATGACATGGTGTGGTGTAGTGGGTTTCCACCTTAAAGGGTTTAAAACGGTTTATAGATCATCATTAAATCAATAAGAGCGTAAAAGGTTATTTTATGACGCATTTCAAACAGAACTGGTATTCCCTGCGCAGACGCTTGTCGATCAATATTTGATCATTTCCGTTCAAACAAGGCTGTTTGACATCAATTTGCTCTTATTATTGATCTGTTTGGATTTGGACGAGATGAAAAGGTTCCGTTTGGGAGGTTTTAAAACAGCATATTCATTCTTTGTAAAACAAATATTGGCGGGTGGTAGGACCTTGTGCAGGGTCCGTCCGGATCGTTACCACCATCTTATTCATTAACCTACCGCCAAACAGTGTTCGCATTGTTGTGTTCCGGGTTGGGGATAGGACAGCCGGTGAAATGACTAGCATAGAGGCATTCCATCTTAGTCCTCAGGGTGGGCAACGCATTTGCAGTCTTAGGATTGCGTTGCAGTCTTGTGAATGCGAATGTCTATGGGTCACAGTTTCCACTCACCATCTGGTGGCATGTGTGCTCGTTTGTCTTCTCTATGCCATAAATATATGTACGGTCGAGGAAATTGATTCCTAGACCATTTTGGACTATGTCAAAGTGACGCAATCAATCAAAACGTAAGTGACTTCTGATGATTTTATTTACAGTGTCACTTTGACATAGTCCGAAATGGTCTACGAATCAATTTCCTTGACTGTACATGGATGTATATATATGGATGGCTTCTGTTGATAAGATCGAACGTATAAGGAACCGAGATCCACCATAGAATGCTGTCACAGTGACGTTATAAAACAATTTTCTTGACACTTCTTACGACTTGAATCATAACAGGTACGAATCCGCCAGGAAATTCTTCAAAAAGGATGGAATAATTACAGTTATTTCATTGTTACATATTTAGCAGCTTAGTAGAAATCCATTCACAAAAAGACATTATGAAAACAAGGAAAGACGTCTACAATTTTAACACACGAAATAAATATAAGTTATGCGTAGGTACCTAAAACGAGAACTAAGAAATATTATAAACAAAGGATCACTTAAAATTATAATATGTACAATTTACTGCCCTGCAGGGTAACTAGGTTGTCACTTAATGATTTTAAAAAGAAAATGAAAGTATTCTTTCAACAAAACCCATTTTACTCCATCAATGAATACATGGATCTACTTAGAAGTAAATGTTTACTAGAGCTATAAATGTTATAATATACAGGGTGTTAGGTAGAGCGTTGTCAAAAAGAAACAGGCGAGTAGAAGAGACCATAAGCTATCCATTTCAGGTACTTTAACCCTTAATTTGTCTAAGGGCTATTTAATACAGTTTTTTTTATAATTTTATTACAAGACACCGAAATTCGACCTTTAAACCCCGAAAAAAAAGGAACTACTTGGTGTATTGACAAAATTTTAATTTTGATAGATTGTTAAATGTTGTGGTGTTCAAATAAAACTGTTACTGGAAGCGTAAAGCTACTTTAAAAAATAATGGGGGCTCCCAAAGTTTCAGAAACCGATAAAGAAATCTTTCAACCTCAACTTTACAATGAAATTAAAAAAAAAACAAAGTGATTACAATTCTTCCAATTTCCTAAAAACATCTCCTGTTCACGCCAATTCTAATGGTATGCCACATGACATGCATAACAAAAATCTTAATAATTCGAGTTATTTGCTAATAACTTGTTGAATGTGGCGAATTCGATGTTTGAGAAAATTTACTTCTCTGTTCATTTACCACGTCTTACGCAGTTAGATAGTGTTTTAACATCCTTCTAACATATGGAAGATAAGGTTAGGTTAGGTTCGGTTAGTAATTTATTAAAATTTTATTAGTAAAAATCTGAGGATATTGACTCAGGATCCCCAAAATGGTAACTTTTCTAATTCATAGTCACAACACAATAAAAAGTTTTTTTATACAACAATTGCTCAAATTGATAACCATTTTGACCAATACAGGCACGATATCTCTTCCGTATTTCGACTGTCGTCGTTTTTAGTTGCATTTCTTCTTTCATCACTTGAAAACCATGTTCAATTTTCTCAATTAAATGATCTCGGCTTCTGACTTCGGTGGCATAAACCAAATTCTTTGCATGTCCCCAGACATAAAAACCATTTTGGGGATCCTGAGTCAATATCCTCAGATTTTTACTAATAAAATTTTAATAAATTACTAACCGAACCTAACCTAACCTTATCTTCCATATGTTAGAAGGATGTTAAAACACTATCTAACTGCGTAAGACGTGGTAAATGAACAGAGAAGTAAATTTTCTCAAACATCGAATTCGCCACATTCAACAAGTTATTAGCAAATAACTCGAATTATTAAGATTTTTGTTATGCATGTGGCATACCATTAGAATTGGCGTGAACAGGAGATATTTTTAGGAAATTGGAAGAATTGTAATCACTTTGGTTTTTTTTTAATTTCATTGTAAAGTTGAGGTTGAAAGATTTCTTTATCGGTTTCTGAAACTTTGGGAGCCCCCATTATTTTTTAAAGTAGCTTTACGCTTCCAGTAACAGTTTTATTTGAACACCACAACATTTAACAATCTATCAAAATTAAAAATTTGTCAATACACCAAGTAGTTCCTTTGTTTTCGGGGTTTAAAGGCCGAATTTCGGTGTCTTGTAATAAAATTATAAAAAAAACGGTATTAAATAGCCCTTAGACAAATTAAGGGTTAAAGTACCTGAAATGGATAGCTAATGGTCTCTTCTACTCGTCTGTTTCTTTTTGACAACGCTCTACCTAACACCCTGTATACATATAGATGCATGTTATTTTTAAGGAAAATTTGTACCAAACCTGACTTGCTAAATGTAATGTATTGTTACTTGGCCAATAAATATTATTATTATTATTACTATTAACTTCACTGTGACACAGTTCTATAGTGGGTTAATGTTACATTGGGCTGTTTATTAAACCATATAACTACTAAATGGCCTATTCTTTACAATACAATAATATCCATTTTCCCATTTAATACAAGTTTTTCTTACGGAACCCTAAATAACTATTTGTAATACCACCTACTTATAAAAACAAAAGGAGTTTGCTTTAACGATGTCGTCTAATTAGAGATGAATTAGAGCTCTATATTTTAAAGGGTTTCTAGAGTTCCGTACCTCAAAAAAAAAAACTAAGTCCTTGTAAGATAACTCGCGTGTCTGTTTGTCCGGCCGTCTGTCACAGTCAATTTGCTCTCACATATTGTAGGAAACTGATGACATGCATGTAGATAAAGTTATCTATTGGACCCTACACATAATATACCATTAAAACACTCCTGTGATCTTCACCACACATGTTCATCCACCATTATGCACCCGTCACATTTAACTACTAAGTGTTAAGTTTTTCGAGCAAGTTCGTTAGCCCGTTGAAGTCTCCTCCACCAGATGCCAAGAATAAGTTTACGCGGAATGAAATGTAAATCTATGTTTTTTGCATATAAACGACAAAACAAACAAAATATTTAGTGATAAATATATTACATTTATTTAACTAATCAAAAATACGGCTTGCTCGTGCTAATATACAGTATACAATAAAAAAATAAAATATTTTTGTATTTTTCTCACAGATGCTCTTAGAACTATCACAATTACATGTTTTATAAAATAATACGTAGCAAAACAAGGCCTAAAACTGATATGAAGAGGTCTAAATAGAGTCAGTAGCCGTTGGAGCGGCCGTTGGCATGGTTACCATGTCCGCCATTTGCAAAGTCATGTCCGCCATTTCCGAAACTGTCATGGCCGCTGCTGCGCGACGCGGCATTGGCGTCATAGCCACCGGAACGACCTGCGGCGTCGGTTTCTTCGTAGGAGATATGAGGTTTGAAGCCACGCTCATCAGCTTCGTAGCTTACAGTCTGAAAGAATTACATCATCTTCATGTTAGAATTTAGGCGTCCATTGATCCCATTTCTCGAAATTAACTAGACTAAATGCCGTGTGGTTGCCGGGTTAGTCTATTGCCACTCCATGTCTGCACGTGAAAGTCGTAAGAGTACTACCGATGACAAAGTACGGCTTTAGTGTCTAACAGCTGATCCAAAGAGCTAAGAAATTTGGTAATAATGCCAAGTCATTTCTAACTTATAGGAAATTCAACCTTATTTACTTAGAATGTCAGATTGACTTTGGAACTAAGGTGGGTCACAAATTTAAGTCTTCGATTGTACCAACTAAATTTGATCCCACATAGTGGATCTCGATTAGGATGACATTACAATTAAAACCAAAAAAACAGTCGACAAAAACCGTCTAACCTATGTATAGTCGAATAAAATTTTCCTTTAGCACTTTTCAACCCAAAAACAAGTCAGTTTCATGGTCGACTAAAATGTCAAAACGTTCAACCCAAAATTCCGAAGTGCAAAGTAGATGATTGTCATCATGAATGGTATAAATGGTACCAATGAATGAAATGCAAGCATTCCTACCTGCTTCCTCCCATCAGGCAAGACTACATGGTACTCTCCCTGTGCCCTCTCGTCTTGTCGCTCCTCATGATGTCCAAAGTCAGTTCCCTCTTGGAAATCATTGACCATGTACCCGAAGTTGTAGTTGGCAGGCTCCTGTACAGAATTAAGCATAAGTACTTATTTAGTTGGTTTAGTTTGGTGTAGTACTTATACTTATTCTGTCAAGCTTGTGCTTTGCGTGAAACGTGCTGTTGAAAATGGTTTCGCATTTGCTATAAAATCAATGGCTATTTACACATCTTCTAAATTTATTTGCTTTATCATTCAATGTATAAATTTCAACATTCAAATTCTATAAACATATAGTATATATATTCAAGATTTTGAAAATCAGGTATCTAGGATTAACAAGACAATAATGTTAACCCTTAATTTGGCAAAAATAAAAAAGTCGGGAATTCAAACCCTTTTTGATTTTGAATCAGCAAAAAAATAAAACCACAATCCAAATAAAAAAAGTGGTGATGATGGTATGTTCGCTGTGACGAACATTGCCAAATTAAGGGCTAAGTACTGAACATTATGGAAAACTGCTTTTATAGCAAGTGATTTTATAGCATTTAAATTTATGTCATTTGATTTTTATAGCAAATATGGCAGATCGGTTGAAAATGTAGTTATATCTGCGTCTGGCATGGTGGCTAAATGAGAGTTGTGCATTAGAATTATTAAAATTAAATGAGGATTAGACATTATTAGAAAATAGGTATGAGGTTTTATGGCAGGAGAAGCCAAACGAGCACACAGGAGGTAAATGGGGGTCTAAGACCCATGTGTATTCTCTAGATTACAATCTTAAGACTGCTATCCGTAGACTGCAATTATACTCGTAGGTACGTTGCAAACACTGAAAACTGTTGGTTCCATCTAGTAATAAAATTCTCATGAGTAATTTTTTTTGGAGGACAAAATTCTAACCTAACCTATCCTACGTAATGAATGTTTAAGATATCTTGAAATCATTATGGCTTTGGCAGGATATAGCATTCGATGAAATGATACAATCGATTAAGATAAATTCGATAATGGGTTGCCGCTATACCCCTCTGTTGTTCTCTTAACTTCATCATCAGAAGCTTACCCCACTAGCTTCCTCCAAGGCATTGCGTCCGAAGGCAGCTGCGTTCTGGTCGTACCCCTGCTGTTCCTGGCCGAACCTGGCCTGGGCTCCCTCATGACCGTGTCCGTGAGATCCATGACCAGACTGTCCACTCCTGGAATGAGATGATGTTGGAATTATGGTTTGAAGAGGAAGGTTAGACATGTTACCTATAACAGTCCTCTTTGCAGTGTTTTGACCTCTTTCTTCTATATTTAGTTATAATGCTAGTGCAGTTGTTTGGTCTCACGAAAGCAGCTGGGCAACTTGCAGTTGGAACGTGTATAGACACGCACACTAATGTGACGCTTAGCAGCAACAGCTACGCACTCTGAGTCAACGTGAACGCGCATCTACACACAGAAGTATGCGGGTCTCTATTGACTGCCATATTTTTTTTTAGTCATAATGTGTTTTAAGTCATAATTTTCGCAAGTCATAATGCATTTTTCTCAGGACACGGTTATTTTATCAGATTTTGTATAAAACTAACCTAACCTAACCTAACTAATCTACCTACACGATAAACGTTTATTAAAAGCTTCAGCCTGAAAGAAGTTATGACAAAAAAAAGTATGACTAACAATACATTATGACCAACCATATGTATGGCAGTCAAAGGGATCCGGAAGTATGCCCTACACGTCATGTTCGTAAGATAAACCTGCTATAGTTGAGCAAGATTTGCTTTGCTTGCCTTTGTGAAAAAAGGTCTCATCTCATTTATTCCGATTTGTGATCATACTGTTAACGCTGTCATTATGATTAAGGGAAGCAAGATGTTCCACTTCGTTTTTACATTTACAAGCGATATTGGTTAAGTTCTTGAATAAAACGTAGAGTAGAGGCCCTGCCTGTATGATATTCTACTTGATGAGTCCTTCATGAAATCAAAAAATTGTAGAGTACCCATTTTATTTAAGGCATTTGAGTAGGCAAACAAGCGTTCCAAACCATTTCATATTAAGTATGATCTGAGACCTATACAATAGACATCTATATACTCAAAACTGCAATCTTAAGACTGCAATCCTAAGACAACCAATTCGTTGCAAACCCTGAGGACTAAGACGAAAAGCTTTTCTAGCACCTCACCTAGCAAAACCGTTGCCTTGGGCGCCACCCAGCGGGCCAGCGCCATGGGCCCCATGTCCGTGGGAGCCATGCCCATGGTCCAGACCCTGGCTTCTCGCAGCGATGACCTGCGGACCCTGGATGCCCTGGGGTCCGCCGGCTTGAGGGTAGCCTCCGCTGCGGCCAGCAGCAGGGGGGAGGTAGCTGGAAAGAGTAATTAGAATGTTAGAACTACTTATCTAATCTTTAAATATATAAAAGGAGAAACTGACTGACTGACTGACATATCAACGCACAGCCTAAACGGCTAAACGTAGGCACTTGAAATTTGGAAGAGACGTAGCTTAGGTACCGTAGAGGTGCACTAAGAAAGAAATTCCCGAAATTCCCACGGGAACGGGAATTAGCGGGAAAATTATTAACTCGAAAAAAATGTTTTACCCAACGAAGTGGACACGGGAACAGCTAGTATTATAATATTCTCTGAATATCCTTCATAAAGTTTCTACGTTGTATATAACTTTAATTTATTCTCCTAACTATGTCAATACGTCAATGTTTGATACATTTTTTTTTTGGAAAATTTCCTAAGTCTAAGGACAAAGGCACATTTCGTTGCTTAAATACAAAAGTTCCACAAATCAAAATGTGTTTGTATTGCATTTAAATTCGTAATGCTATATACTTTAATTTTTAATTCAAACTATATCTGTTTTTGTTTTGTGGCGCTTTTGTATTTAAGCAGCGATTTATAATGGCTATTTGATAGCCACTTTTCGAATTTCAACTACGTATTTAAATTACTCCGGAGCCTTGATACTGACGATTCTTTTAATACATTTTCTATCTTTTTACGGTAAAACGGGGTGAGTAGGGACACAACCTAAAATGAAGTATATGTAACTAGTAATAAGACTGAAATTATTTCCAATAGACGCAACGTTAATGTCCATTTAATACTTGTTCTTATTTGTAACAAATTATGACTTATTTTAAGTTGTGTCCCTTTATCTCTACACACCCCTTTTTACGGTAGTACCTAAGACTAAGCAATAGAAGCTATGAAATAAGTTTTAAAGAATTAAAACAGCTGTAAAGCAACTGCTTTTTCTTGAAGATAAGTATACCGTAAACCGGTGTGAGTATAGGGAGTAAAGGGTGAGTAGGACCATATATAACCTAAAATAAGTCATAACTTGTAACAAATAAGAACAAGTATTAAATGGACAATAACGTTACATGTATGGAAAATAATTTCGGTCTTATAATGAGTAATATATGCTTCATTTTAGGTTGTCTCTACAGTTTACGGTACCAAAGGAAGCCTAAGTCTAGTAGTCGACATCTTTTATACCCGGTTCCTATATTCAAGAAACGAATCGTTTTCCTTACGTCTCGTTAAAATTTGACATTTGCTACGTACAAAAAGTGTCAAATTTTAACGAGACGTAAGGAAAACGATTCGTTTCTTGAATATAGGAACCGGGCATTAATGAATTGATCACTAGCTGGTGAACTGTACCTGTTCGACGGAGGAGGCTCAGCCAGAGCGATGGCCACGAGAACAGCTGTCACGATTATGGTCTGAAATACAAATTATTAACATCATTAGGGAACCCGCTTGTACAAATTAAACTAGGTCCGAACTTAGCTCAAGGCTTGTACGTAGAACCCTGTCGAAGAAAGCCAATGATTCATTTTGAAGTAGTTTATTTCTCGTTACTTGACGTTGTCATTAAGACAGAGTTCTATAGCTGCCAACAATGAAGTTGTTGATATTAGAACTACTAGACATATACATATTTATGTAGAGAAATGAAATCATACCGCCGTATAGCAGGACACAATTAATATGGCGTGCGTCAAAGCTCTTACGCTGTTGACTAAGAGTCTAATATTGCCTAATCCGCACGCCATATTTATTGTCTCTTGCTGTACTCAGAGACAAGACAATTAGCTCGTTCCTATTTCAAATTTGTTCATAAAAAGTCGTTAATATGGAACAATTTAATGTCATTAGCTGACTTTAAGTACAGCTGGTAAACACAGAATGGATTAGAAGAAATAACTAAAGATACACACACACAAGAAAATTATGATGATCAAATTTAACCCCTTTTCATAAACGTACTGTAAACTTATTTTAGGTAAAGTATGCGTTGTCACTTTCTGTCATATGGAAATATCACAATGACAGAAAGCATATTTTAAGCACACTTTAGTTGTTAAGTTTATGAATAAGAGAGTTAATGTAACGGTTTTAAAAAGCTCTTTTATTTATGTTTTCCAAAAAAAAATGTCTTAAAAGGTTTATAATAACATAATCCCAATAGACATATATGTAGATGTTTTCCCATTGTTACAGATAGAAGATCTAAAAAAGTTTAATATTTTTATAATAAATATGCTGGTTAATTTTTTATTTTTTATAATTGCAACTTATAAATTTTCACAGATTAATAAAATCTTTGCAACTCTACCTTCATGTTTGTTCTTTAGTGATGACACAAGACTGAATGTGCCATCGTCACAGTCGAGTTAGCTTTTATACCGACACTTAATACATAGTAGGGGCTGAAAAATTACCAGCAATTAGATAAGAAAAGAACTCTCAAGGCACGGCGGATTAGACGGACAGGGAAAGCGGTGGAGTCGAGTTGAAGATGTAAAAGTTTTTGATATTGTAATATAGAGAGGATAAAGTTGGCCGTTTATTAATGTTTCTACTTCCGATTAAAAAAGAGGGGTATTATAAGTTAATGTGTATATCTGTGTATGTTTGTGTCTGTCTGTGGCATCGTATCTCCCAAACGGATGGCCCTATTGGTACGTGATTTTGGACTGGTTCTGTAAGTTTCATGAATATTGGTTGGGCTGTTTAAGAGGGATCCACTCTGAAAGATAAAGTCGATTTTTATCGTTGTTAACAATCTTTTCACAACTGTTACTAAATAATAAAGTGATTATACGTGCGATACTTGTACATAAGCGAATACATTTACAAATCTATTTTATTTCAATGTATAACCGCAAATATCTCAAAAGTTAACAGTCGAATAAAGAATAATATAATAGTATAATAGTTTAGGAAGATTCCTCACTTAACTATTAACCTCAAGAAAAAATAACTGTTCTTAGTGTAAATTAACAGATTGTTGTTAGCGAATTCTTTCTTTTTGAATATTATACGATATTATTTTTTTTTAAGTATTTTTTCCATTTGCTTAAGTATAATTAAGAGGTGTGCCGTATCTTCGTGGATAAAAACACAAGACTTGAATTTCTTAAGGAACCCACCCTGCCAAACATCGCAGACGACTTACTGACGACTCTGTCTACGAAACTTATTTATATGTACGATAAAAATAGTACAAGTATATTTATCGTCCATATATAATAGTACTACAGTAGTTCTTTTTTCTTGTAAACATGAGTGACAAATAATCTGTCAGTTGCGAGTGCAAGTAGGATAGCGAACCAGCCAAACGCTATTATAAACCTGGGTACTTTATAAATTTGCAACTAGGTTAATTTGTATAATACTGACCCATTTTTTAAATATCAATACAAAAAATATAAATTATCATATTTGACTCTTACGAAATGCATCTAATTCTTCCAAAGATCGTCTCCACGCACGCCTCTGTTCCCACAAGGATGCCTGCAGAGCTTCCTAAGCCTCGTTTTGTCACTCGACCTTACCCTGGTTGTCGCTGTTCCGTTTCTGTGTCACGTGACTGACACGTCACTCATGCTATCAGCTGTCACGGGCTTTATGCCTCAATACCAAAGAAGCTAACTTCACAGTAATAGTAGGTATAAGCATTTTAAAGGTGAGCGGCCATTAGTAAAAATTGTAAATTATAATAGAATAATTCAAAATAAATATGTTATGTTATGTAATGTCATACTCTTAAGTGCATCTGAGCCGAGATATTTAATATTCTTACCTGGGCGTACTTTTAGTTCCAAAAACTGAATACTTAATCCTAAAATATCTCGGCTCCGATAATGTTAAACGCCATAAATTATATGTATATATCTATGTGTATTTCGAGGTCTTCTAAATAACTATATCAAAATTATTCGCGGCCGCTAAAAAAAAGACAATATTCTTCAAACAAATTTACCCAATGCCCTTTAATCTGGTTACTAATAAAATAAAGAATGCTTCGACTACAACTTCGGTCATTCGGTAAATATTCTCACTGCTAGATTAAAACAGTATAAACTCAAAATCCTTGCAAGTTTTGTTTCAATTTCTTAGAAGTTATATTAAAGTTGATTTTAAAATACAATTGTATTTTGAGTTACTGTTTTGATCTAGCAGTATTTTGGTCTTACGACTGTATTAGAGACATTTTTTGCCCGCGACTTCGTCCACATAGTGTTTATAATGGTCAACCAAGAAAGTGGTCTACCAGTTTTGACAAAAGTTTCTGTGAGATCTAATTGTCGCTAAGGTTGACACTTGTCACTGTCATAATATTACTGCAAGAGAACATCGAACTTGTTGTATCATGACGTGCAAATGTACTTCAACCCTTTTTTGGGCCGACTGTACGAGAACAGTTACTTTAGTTAATGTCTAGTCTTTACGAGCAATAAAGAGTACATACATACATACATACATACATTAAATCACGCCTGTTTCCCAGAGGGGTAGGCAGAGACCACTTCCTTCCACCTGCTACGATCCTGAGAAATTTCCCTCGCTTCTTCCACATTCATACATCGAGTCATGCACGCACGTCGATTTCGGGTACTTAAGATTCGGCCCTTTTCCAGTATTTCACCAATAAAGAGTGTACATACGAAACGTTTTTTTCGGGTTCAACGGTAGCCTATGTGATAATCCAGTATATGAACTCCACTTCAACTCTTCAGATTGACGGAGTAACTAACCAAACACATAAAAAAGCGTTTGAATTTTAATATAAATATATTAAGGAGGAAACTGACTGACTGACTCACATATCAACGTACAGCCCAAACCGCTGGGTCTAGAGATTCCAAATTTGGTACGTAGGTTCCTTATTAGGTCTTGAGGTTCACAAAAAGGATTTTTTGGAAATTCATACTCTAAGGGGTTCAAATAGGAATGAGTATCGGGAAACTCATTCTATCCATAAGAGGTCGTGGGCGTCCTTTAGTATAATATGTATTTTATGGAAAAAATAAAATGAAGTGTTCATAATATACAGTTTTGAAAAGTAACAAAAAAGAAAATCTGTATTAAAATGTAGGCTAGTCAACCTTACTGTATAAAAATAAAGTACGTAACAAAATAAGTAGGTATTTTGTTATGCGGTTACCAAGCATATTATCGGAATTCGGTGTCTCGGTTGAATCGCAGATGACCGGTTTATTTGAAAAATATAGTGCCATTGAGCTGGGCACATAGTGATTGCATGATGGAGTCCATCTTGATCGCTACCACCATCTTACCCTTCAAATGGTCCCGTTGTCCGTGGTCCCGTACTTCCATGTATACCTAAGAGCATTAATGGGGCCAGACCTACATTCATATGAGCAAGGGACATTAATTAAAGACCTCTAGTGACGCACGAAACTGGGTTATTAAGACGTTACTGTCAAACATTTAATTTGAGGCTATTGTTGCCGACTGTACTTTTTTCAAACTATTATCTGCTTATCAAGACCTAACTAGTATATCCAAACACGGTGGTTCTACGTTAAGTATAGCGGAGATCCTGTCGCATCCTACAGACTCCATCGTCAGATTAGTTCGCTATTGCCCAACGCACTCGCAATCGCAATGGACTTCAAAGCGGAACAGATTTAGGTTGTCGTGTTTCCTGTGGAAACTTCCTGTGTGTGTTTCACTCTTCTCAATCTCTCAAGGGTTACCTGGAAGAGATTCCTTAAAGGGATAAGTTCGCCTTTGTACATATTTTTATATTAATTGTATTGTTATGGTTTTTTCTTTTGTACAATAAAGTGTTTACATACATACATTACATACATACATACATACCCAAAGTGAACGTGTTTAAGGCCTAATTTTCTGGCTGAACCCGCATCCGCTTAAACAGCGTCAGGTCTACTTTATTCCTATGAAATTAAAACTTAACTTATTTGCATACAAAGCCCTTAACTATTGACCACAGGAGAGACCACTTTTGTTCTTTCGAATGTGTATGACCCAACAATTGTTTTCATTCTGAATGCAGACAAGCCTTCGATTTTCAAAATGAAAACGATTGCGATCGCGAGTGCGTTAGGCAATAGCGAGACTCTAATCTGACGATGGAGTCTGTAGGATACCTTTGATACAAAATATTTGCATTGTCATCGGGTCTACATTTCAGCCCTTTCCATTAAGGGGAACTGGTTCAAACTTGACTTGCTTTTGACAAACAACTCACAAACATACATACTAACAGTGCAAGTTAAATTAAAGCTTGTAAAAAATGTCTCATTCACGTTTGAGTAATGCATGACGACGCGCTGGCCTAGTGGGTAGTGACCCTGCCTACGAAGCTGGCGGTTCTGGGTTCGAATCCCGGTAAGGGCAGATATTTGTGTGATGAGCGCGAATATTTGTTCCTGAGTCATGGATGTTTTCTAATGTATTTAAGTATATATTTCTCTATATAAGTATTTATATCGTTGTCTAGTACAGTACCCATAGTACAAGCCTAGAGCTTAGTTTGGGACTAGGTCAATTTGTGTGATATTGTCCCCTTATATATATTTATTTATTTTATATTTATAAATCTTCATGACACTTCGTACCGGGCCGTACGTATGTCGCCAACGCCTTACGCAGCCGCCTCTGCGTAGGAGAAGGGGTGAAATAACTAGCATAATTCTGCGTTAATTGCGTGATAAAGTTTGAGTAAGGCATCCGTCATCTTTTTACACGTAAATACGAGTATACGTACGAAAGTGACCGATGCTTTATCCACATTCGACACGCGATATAGACGCAGCCGTACTAAACCCGCTGCAATCAGAGACGTCAATTAAATTGAATGCTGGTTTAGTGACGTGTTGTCTTATTCTATTGCTATAGTAAAGAATGTGACAGCAGCAACTTTAATCAAGCATTACATTCTCATTTAAAGTAATTGTACTTATATACTTACATCATTTGATGGTCAATTCATTCATTTCTATAATAAATTACCTGATGTTATTAAATTACCCTGTCCAGCACTTAAAACTTGATTGAAAAGTTCGTTAATGTCTAAAGCGTGATATAGCGTAAACACGGTGATTTTTTATCGGTGATCAGGAGTTGAAAATTATTAATAAGCAACAAAAATGGAATTTAATGGTTGATGTCTCAAACAATTAACTTCCTGTTTCATTTATTTAAGTTAATGATATTGTTAAAACCAATCACCACTGGATACATGGACATCCTACATTAATTATTGAAGTGAAGTAGATACGTCAAATGCCACCGCTTTGGCCAATACGCCAATGAACTTATCAGTTAAGTGTTGTTAACTCATAGACAAACCTCGAAGTAGCGGTGGCACGAATAAAATTTTGCTAGGGACTTCCACGCGATATTATTTCATCGATAAATTGGACTTTCTTATGACAATAGTTATGTTATGACTATGAGATGACGTATGTTATTAATATGCAACTTGCAATACCTATTAAACTGTATCATTTATACAGTATGAAGATTGAAGTCCGTAAAGGTCGATTAAAAAAGATAACGGTTTTCATACTTCATGGATGTAGGTATAGACGTGGCGTTGACATAATATGAAAATCTTGTCAGAGAGAGAATCGATGGAATTTTTAATTTTACGCGTAAAATGCCACCTAGAAAACAGTGTCGTGAAAATTTATTACGTTCTTGGCTAAAAAACTCTCCGGATAGATGAGATAAGCCGTAGCCGTAGCTAAGAAATATAATGTCAAGAAGCATTTTTATTTGAATTTTAAAATTCCTAAAAATGTCCTAAAAACTCCTATATAGGTAACATTGACGGGTAGTACATCACATTTTAGTTAATTTTCAATTATTCTGTAGGTAAACTTTACAGCTAATATGAAGTGTCACTTCCAAATAAGCATTCAGTTATCGATAAATTTTATATCGGAAGGAAGTCCCTAGTTAATTGACGTTATTGCCACCGCGACTTCGAGGTTTGCTCATAGACTAAACAATTAGTAGGGTGACAATTAATTTCAATTAAAAATTAGTTTCAAAATAAAAAAAATACATAAACAAATAAGTTTTGTTTCATGTAACTGCGACTTAAACGTGATCGCCATGAATAACTGAATTAGAAAAATTGGTTCCTGGATCACCAAAAAAATATCATCGTGTATAGGTACACATACGCTGTGTGTGTCTGTGTGTGTTGTGTTGACTATCTAACAGGTAAGAACGCTCGGCCTAAATCCCAATCGGGTCTGTTGTTTGATCAGTAACTAAGTAATGGTTAAATCTCAAAGAAATGTATAAAATTTTCGATTCCTTGTTCGTATTTTAACAATTAGTTAGTTTAACTACTGATCAAACAACAGGGCCTTAGTCATTAAATAATGTCTGACCATGCTATGTGTGGGGTTCCGAAGGCGTTACTACACAAAATCTATTGCAAAAAACAACAAGTATGAACATTCTCTATTTTTAAGTTTTTTAGTGAATCTCAGGATCAGGATCAAAAGTCTACTTAGACGTCATGGTTTTTTTGTAAAATTCGTTATAAGTGCTTTCATTTAAGGTATTTTTAGTATTTGTTGTTTTGGCTGGCCAAGCACGTAGATTTAGAATTTAATTTTTACATTACATAAGTACATACATAAACTCACGCCTTTATTCCCAGAGTGGGAGGCAGAGCTACAGAATTACCAACGACTCTAAAAACTTGTTGATAATTCTGTAACCACATTTTGCACTTATTTAATTTTTCTTTTATTGTTTCAACGTTTCCTATTAAGTAGTTAGTCTAGTGTGTTTGTGTGTCATCGTTAATTAGATGGTGTATATTTATAGTAGGTACAGTCAGCCAAATATGTGGTCTACCACTCTACGGCAATTACTTATTCTATGCCTACGGTTGAAATTCATTTACACGTCTTGATACTGATACCACAAGTTCGATTTTTCCTTGCAATAATATTATGTTATGACAGTGACCAGTGTCAACCTTAGCGATGAATTGGTAGATTGGTTGGCCTAACATACAGAAAGTTGCAATAAGGGAACACACACACATAAACTCACGCCTTTATTCCCAGAGTGGGGTAGGCAGAGCTACAGAATTTCCAACAACTATAAAAACTCTTTGATAATTCTGTAACCACATTTTGCACACTTAGGCGAAGATGTAGTAGACCAGTGTATTAGTGACAGGTTGCAAGCCCATCGCCTAACAGTACAACACGCCTTTATTTCCTTAGTCGGCTTTTACGACATCCACGGGAAGACTTGGAGTGGCACTATTCTAATCCGGCAATAAGGGAGAATAATTGTAAAATATAAATTCATAAAACAATTTATTTGCACTAATTATTTCTACATCACAAGCGTCTTATAATACTATGAGGTACATTTTTTTATATTTTTTCTTTGCTATAAAAATAAATAATTGAGTATTTCGTTATCCATTCGTTTCCTAGTCGCATCACAAAAGTATCAAGAATCCGTCGTGCTATGCCTCGCGATCACACAAAATAACATCATATCTTTGTAACAAAAGGTTCAAATTCGTTTGCAGATCACGGAGGCTAGCTCACAAGTATCAAAACCGTTTGAGCTGGAAGCATTTGTCGATCGATTGTAGTTCGTATGTGGTCGTTAGTAAGGTCCATCGGCAGACCGGCTGAGGTCAGCGGCGTTGTCGTCGTAACCTCCTGACCTCGCAGAGGCGTCAGCGGGTTCAACAGAGATGCGGGGTTTGAATCCTCTCTCATCGGCTTCGTATTCTACCACCTGGGAAATAAATAAATAAATAAATAAATAAATATAAGTGGACAATTTTACACCAATTGACCTAGTCCCAAACTAAGCTCTAGGCTTGTACTATGGGTACTAGACAACGATATAAATACTTATATAGAGAAATATATACTAAATAAATAATTAATAATTAATATATAATAAATAATTAAAGTATATATCAACAGTATTGAAAAAGAAAAATGCTCGCTTATAACATACAGGGTAAAGTTTGGACTATGTCAAATTAATACTGTAAATAAAATCACAAGATGTTTTGATTGATTACGTCACTTTGACATAGTCCAAGTGACAAGGAATTTTAATTTATTCTTTGACAGAACCATCATAGGTTGATGCTGCTAAATAAAATTGTATAAGATAATTGAAAATATTGATTGATTTTAATAATATTGATGTCATTTTATTGATTTTAAGTAGGTAAGTAGGGTAAATCGTCAGTAGGTAACTGGCCATTTTAGAAAGTGTCATTTAGTTACTAGCCACGAATTTTCTTACTGACGCTGTTAGTAAAGATACTTGGACAGTACTCCGGGTAATAACTCAAGATCTAGGTATTCTAGTTTAATCGCAATAATGTGAGCAAATATCTTTCTTAACTCGTTTTATTGCAAAGTGGCCAGTTACCGGGGGGTGGCCAGTTACTGACGATTTACCCTATATGTATTTTTATGTAATGACATAACGGTTTAGTGTCTACTGTTAAGTTATAATAGAATTAAAATACTGTGTGCTCATTCGCCTTATAAGTATACCATAAAAAATACCTGTTTAGTGCCATCAGGCAAGACCACAAAGTAGCTACCCTCGGCTCTGTTGTCCTGCCTGGTCTCGGTATGACCAAAGTCGCTGCCGGATTCGTAGTCGTTGACTTTGTACGCAAAGTCGTAGTTTGCTGGCTCCTGGAAACAAAGCAGCAAATTGAAGAATGAACAAGAACATTATTTAACTTCAAAAACAAGTTAATTGATCTAAATATATAAAAGGAGAAACTGACTGACTGTCTGACTGACATATCAAGGCACAGCCTAAACGGCTAAACGTAGGCACTTGAAATTTGGAAGGGACGTAGCTTAGGTACCGTAGAGGTGCACTAAGAAAGGAATTCCCGAAATTCCCACGGGAACGGGAATACTCATATAAACCGAAGCGAAGCGAGGGCGGGTCGCTAGTAAAATATATCAAGGGACAATTTCATACATATTGACCGAGTCCCAAACTAATCTCTAATGAATGCAATAAACAAAGTGAATACTTTAGGAACAGCTAAGCACGCGCTCATAACACAAATATATCCCCTTACTGGTAAAGGGATTTGAAGCCGTGACCACTAGCTTAGTAAGCAGGGTAGTGATTCTCTCAACAACGACGGACAAACGGACAAACGAGTGAATGTCCAAGCGGCGAGTTTAAGTAGGCCAGTCAGTGCGAATAAAACATATTTTAGAACGGGCATTTTCAATTTATGGATGCGGTCTGTCGATAAGATCGAACCTATAAGGCTGCTTAATTGAAAACGCACGCGCTAAAATGTGTTTTATTCGCTCTGACGGGACTACCGAGCGATTTCGCTCGTTCGTCCGACCGTCTTTTGTTTTTGACAGAATAACACCCCTGGGTCACTAAGTTAAGTACCTAATTAAGTTAACCGACCGCTATAACGATCATAGTCGAGAATTTCCGTCTAATACATTAAATATATAGGTACATTATATTTAATAGACAGTAGGTATAGCAATATCATCCTATTTTCATAAGTATGATAAAAATTACCTGGTTCAGAAGTTCATCGAGAGCTTCCCTCGCGTACCCTGAACCCTGGCTGGAGAGAGCATCGTACTGTTCAGGCACGCCGTACTGATCGGAAGGCATGGAGTCCCGGGCGGAGGGGGCACCGTACTTAGAAGATGGGGAAGACCTGAAGATGTGGAATATATTTATTAAGGTTTGCCAAGCGCTAAAGAAGCGATACCAAAAGACTTAAGAAGAAGTTAAGGAGTTATTTATTTACTAACCTGGCAGAGGCGAATGAAGAAGCAAAAGCGCTGGTCTTCAAGCCAGCAGACCGACCAGAAGGCACTCCATACTCTTGAGACAGACTCCGCGCAGCTGGGGCACCATAGGTATCTGACAAGCGGGCGCTGGGAGCAGCATATGATTGGGATCCACTCTTGAAACCTTGGGAGTAAGAGTCAGCATTCCTGGCACTGGGAGCACCGTATTGAGTTGAGAGGGAACGAGAAGACGCGTAGGAACTTGAACGGGCGTTGCTTTTTCCGAAAGAAGATTTGAAAGAGTTCCTACCAGAGCTGTACCCTTGGGCGTTATTAGACCTGAAAGAAGGAACTCCATATTCTTGGGAAGGAGAGGAGCGGAACGAAGAGCTTCGAGCGTTAGGAGCACCGTATTTTTGGGAAGGAGTCCTAGCTGATGCGTAACCAGAATCACCGAAGCTCCGAGCAGCTGGTGCGCCGTATTCTTCAGAAGGAGCTGATCGGAAATCGGGAGCACCGTACTGAGAAGACGGAGACGACCGCTCTAGCGGGGCACCGTACGAATCCGAAAGGCTCCTTAGACCAGGCGCACCATACTCCTGAGACAGACCGCTTCGTTGACCAGGGGCTGCATATTCTTGGGAAAGACCACGAGAGGAGAAATCTTGGGATTCAGGAGCACCGTAGGTTTGGGAGAGACCGCGCGCGCTTGGAGCGCCATACTCCTCGGATGGTGAGTTACGAAGACCAGGTACGCCATATTCTTGTGATAGACCTCTAGCGCTTGGAGCTCCATATTCCTGGGAAAGACCACGAGCGCTTGGTGCCCCATATTCCTGGGAAATACCACGAGCGCTTGGTGCTCCATATTCCTGGGAAATACCACGAGCGCTTGGTGCTCCATATTCCTGGGAAAGACCACGAGCGCTAGGTGCTCCATATTCCTGGGACAGTGAACGAGAGGATCCGAAGCTGCGAGCTGGAGGGCCATACTCCGAGGCTAGGGAGCGACCGAAGTCTGAGCCGTGGTCGTGGGAATGATCATGACCATGGTCATGTCCAGACCGCGCCGCTGCGTAACCATCGCTGGAAACAATGAGAAAGTTACTTGTTTCAATTATACATAATCCTTGGTAAATGTGAATGCCCGATCAATAAAACTAAATGAATATTAAATAAATTAGGGAGATAATTTAATTTTTGGACACGCTTTTATTTCCGACTCTATTTTTTTTGGACAGTCGTCATCTACTTGCCAAGGCGGGTCTAACAAGCCCTAACACGCTTTATCATGTGTAATTTAGGAGTTCCTATGGCCACTTTAAGTCTCCATCATCACACCATCACGATGGTACTATATTATTGTATTGTCATCAGAACTAAAGGCGTATGCAAATTTTCAGCTGCATCGGAAATCGGCAAGTGGGTCAAATTTCATTTGCAAGATTTGACCCTTACATACATACATACAAACATTGCAAGTTAAATAAAAGCTTTTAAAATAGGAGTAATTTTCGGAAATGCAACCTTTTCTTTGGTTGGTTACGGACGAGGAAGGCTATAGTAAACTTCAAGTGGAATTCTTTGATATATGGCTACTGTGCAGTGCAGTGGGACAATTCTGCCAGTATCAAGGTTGGAAATTGGAAGTGATCAGTCAAAGGAAGATAATAACTTAATGTTCTTGGGTTTGAAATTACAAATTTTAAGGAAACAACAGGTCAAGTTTGACTACTGACCTTTATTTTACTACAGAATGTTTTTAACTGTAAGTTAAATATTAAAGTTGACTGTTAGATGAAGAAGAGAAACATAATTTAACTTACCCGACCGGTGGTTCGGCTAAAGCCAGTGACAGGAGACAAATTAGAGGGACGAACGCCTGAACGAAAGATAAAAAGTCACATTATTATTCATTGCTAATAAAATTAACCAGGCGTTGAAAATAACTTGGTAAAGCTTTTTTGATGTGAATAAACTCATCATCATCATTATAATAAGGCCACATAAGTCCCCTGCTGGACATAGGCCTCTTTCATAGCACTGCCCTGATCTCGTTCTTCATCTCTTCTTCCCCAGTTGCTACCATCTACCTTGCGAATATCTCCAAGTAAGTAGTCTGTAGGCGCCCTACTCTACGTTTGCCAATTCATGATCTAATAAACTCAAAGGAATGTTTGTGATCCCCAATTTCCTAGCAAAATCATGCTGCAAGAAAAGCAGTTCAACCTGAAGCTACGAAATAGGGTTGACGTTAAGACTGCGCCGAGCGTACACCGGATGTACTGTGGCGCCCTCATTACTATTATTGTGTTTTCTGATAAATTAAAGTAGTTTCTTGAAATTAGTCGGTAGGTTTTAATACTACAAATGAAAACACTATAGGGTTTATCACATAGTTTAATAACAATTCACCTTTGAGTTATCAACTTAACGGAAAAAAGTGGGCACGTTTTCCCGTAAAGCTGACTACTCAAAGGGTAATTGTTATTAAAGTTTGTTAAATATCCAATAAATTGTGTTTTTACTTGCGCTACAAAAACGTATCGCCCGATTGCAAGGAAATTCTTAAGTTAATTAGAAAACACAATAATAGTAATGAGGGCGCTACTGGACGCTCGACGTTTGCTCGGCGCAGTCTTAAATTCTATCATCGATGATCGCAAAATAAAATCGAATAATTAATCGATTTACTGTAGGAGGAACTGTAGATCTAGGTTGATTATTGTGTCGATCGACCGCTTATTAACATCTTCAGTTACAAAAAGATAGTTTCTGGACCGATTTTGGTATGGAGCACACATAAAATTAGCCATGCTAATTTTTTAAATATGTATGGAAATCTCAAAACCATTTCGAGAAACAAGCTTTCGGTACAGTTTCTGTATATCAGATTTAAAAAAAAGTCTCACATTATTAAGATATTCGTTGAAATGTTTTGTCCTTCAAATTACCTTTCTGTGAGTTATCAAACGAATAATGGATATGATTCCATTGCCATATTTAAAAAAAAACCGACTGACGTCTGTCTAGTCTATATCAACCACAAATTTGACATTGACGTGTCGTTTCTTTTCGTAAATTGTTTGTTCATTATAATTAATAAATGCAATCTAATTTATACGAGTACTCAATGGTCAAGACTTTATTGTTAAACCATTGTGTAAAAGTAACGTGTTTGTTTTAAACAGGTACATACCAGTACATTTAAATGATCTTCACAACAAAACTGCAAATAGTTCTTGAAGTGTTTTTGCTTCACTTCACGACACCATTCCTCTCGCCGTCGTTCCGGGATTGGTACGAATAACAAATCCGGGTCATCCCTGCTGTTATTCGGACATAAAGGGACGAAACATTTGTGGCCTTCCATTTCAAACAAGTTCAGATAGTGATTTCAAAAATTTTTAAGCCTGTCCTCGGTGACGTTGACACCTTGATGTTGATATTGACTTTACCATAGACTTTACTGTAATTTCTTTTTATGCAGGCGAAGACTACATTTATCCATTATGCGTTTGATGACGTCACGTCAGTAATAAATTAATATATTTTTTTAATGTACATAGGGTTAATTAAAAACAAAAATACCGAAATTACTTTCTTAAAATAGTCTATATTTATCAAATAAATTATAAAAACCATACAAAAAAAAAATGAAGCATGGCCAATTGCGCGGATTTTAAACTCCACAGGTACACTACTAAAGTGGCCTCTAGTTATAACTGATATAACATTAAGTATATGGTTAAAAATAGAAACCTATAATTGAGTTATTTACCTTCATGTTTGCAGCTATGAGATCAATTGGTTTTTATCTGAAAAAAAAAGACATTATCAAACAATTGCAACAAAATACCTACCTAAGTTTCTGTTTCCCTTGTTTAACTTGTTGATAAAATTAGCTTTACCCAAAAAACAGGTTTATTATTATGAGGGGGGGGGGGGGTTACTTCGACTAAATCACTGATCTTTTGTACTGTACCCAAGAAATAGGTTTAACACTGGTTCCTTTAGTTACTGATCACATCCTTAGGATATTATTTCTTCCTCCTACCCTTAGTCCCTCCCTCCTACCCTTATTCCAATTGTAACCCTTGGCCACAAAAAAAAGCTCCCGTTGGACTTAATTAATAATTAAACCACTGATCTTAATTGACATAAGACTAAGTTAACACTTTTCACTCTTCATATCAATCGGTTTTTATAAGTTATGGAGAAGAAATATGCTTGCTTTTAATGCCACTTCGGTAATAATAATAATAATAATAAGCGATTATATATTCTGCCCTCCTATGGAAAAAAGACACATGTAATATATGAATTGTATTGCACTTCCAACTTTATTATGACCTATGAGAGTTAAATATGCTTTTATGAATTGATTGCACACAAGTAAGTTCAATTTACTTGAATCTACTTATCAACCCTTATCACTAATTAGTAACCCTTTCTGTACCTACCTAGAAGATTAGATACACCACGAGAAAAGACAAGTTGTCGAATGTGTCACATCTTAGTAACACCACCTATTTATACCAAAACTATACCACCAAATACTACCACCGTTCACATGCATTCACAAAAGCAAAAAGCAAACAAATCTAAACCTAACAACGTTAGAACAAGATGCTGTTCATCATTTCTGAAGTGTAAAATAAAGCTTAACAATGGTAAACCGGCCGATGGCTACATTTTGGCATGTGAAAGTTTCATTTTGAACTTTAGGACTTGGAGTTAGGGAAGTTTTGAGGTGCAAGCTCAGGATGAATAGAGATATATTCTAGGACCTTCAGAGTGACATCAAGGCATGAATGACACGGACAATCGAGATCGAATTGATCTAGCTAGATCATTGGCATGAGTTATTGATGTGGTGCACTTAATTGGAGGTTAGCTTAGACTATTTTAATCGAGATGCGAGTTGGTCGTGACCCTGTAATACAGGGCCTGTATGCGAAACTTACAGTCCTGCATTCGATTCTCCGTACGGGTAAATATAATAAAGAGCGAGTTTTTAAATCTATACTAATGTTATAAAGCTGAAAAGTTCAGGAACAACAGGTCCGATTTGAAAAAAAAATTCAGTGTTAGATAGCCCATTTATCGAGGAAGGCTATAGGCTATATAACATACTTACATAAACCGAAGCGAAGCGAGGGCGGGTCGTTACTAAATAATAAATATCAAGGGACAATCTCACGAAAATTGACCTAGTCCCAAACTAAGCTCTAAGCTTGTACTATTGGTACTATAGTCTAAGATAAACATGCTTACCCTTAATTTGGCAATGTATGACACATTGAACATACCACATTGTCCTTTTTTTATTGGATTGTGTTTTTATTTTTTCGCTGATTCAAAGTCAAAAAGGGTTTGGATTCCCTTCCCAATTTTTTTAATTTTGCCAAATTAAGCGTTGATTAGAGAAATACATAAAAAACATCCAAAACTCAGGACCAACACTCGCACTCATCACGCAAATATTTACCCATACTGGAATCGAACCTGGAACAATTCTCTTTGTAGGCAGACACTTTTACCATTAGGCTAGCGTTTCGCCAATTATTCTAGTACCCATCATAGCACGAGACACGATGATGACTTACCATCAGGTGGCACGCCTGCTGGTCTGCCTCCTTTTTCTTTAAAAAAAAAAGTAAAGCTTACATAGGTTAACTAGGTTGATAATGTATCTTTACAGCCGTCGTCTGTCCCTCTGTCTGTACGTTTAGATCTTTCAAACTACGCAACGGATTTTAATGCGGTTTTTCATCAATAGAGTGATTCAATTTATATTGTATACATTTTTGATTATGTATGGGTATAACGTACGGAAAACTTGGCTCATACAAACCGAAGTGAAGCGAGGGCGGGTCGCTAGTTAATTAAAAGATAAAGATAAGATATTAATTATCAGTGGCGTAGCTAGGTGACCAAGGGCCATGGGGCAAAAAAAAGTGGGGCCCCTAAACTGTTTAGGTTTTATAAGTATTATAAAATGCAAAGCTACTATATTATAAATTATCCTAATAAGGTATCATCATTCTCAGGTTTTGGGGGGCCCTCGAGCCTGGGGGGGGGGAGCCTATGCCACTGTTATTAATATAGACCGTCATCAAGAAATTTCATTATAGTTATTAATATACACTGGCCCGCAAAACTAAGTACTTATCACACTTTCAATTAAATTTTCATGAAAAGCGTAATACCTACTTAAGCAGTTTGGCGGACTATGCGGTATAGACAACGAAATCATTAAGACTATGCCGAGCGTACGCCGGATGTACAGTGGCGCCCTCATTACTTTTATTGTGTTTTCTAATTAACTAAAGAATTTCCTTGGAACCAAACAAAATGTGTTTGTAGCGCAAGTATTAACACAACTTATAGGGTATATCATATAGTTTAATAACAATTCACCTTCGAGTTATTAACTTAACGAAAAAAAGTGGCCACCTTTTCCCGTTAAGCTGACTACTCAAAGGGTAATTGTTATTAAAGTTTGTTACGTATCCCATAAATTGTGTTTATACTTGCGCTACAAATATAAATATCCAAGGAAATTCTTTAGTTAATTAGAAAACCCAATAATAGTAATGAGGGCGCCACTGGACGCTCGGCGTTTGCTCGGCGCAGTCTTAAGAATAAGTAATATAGTTATTAATATAGATAGGCAATCGACATGTTATTGATCTATTCGAGGACATAAAAACCACGTCATTTTGTTACGGATTTTACTACATTTATTTACATATTTTTTTTTAGACTGTAGAAATGGAATTCACGATAAAGTAGGACAAGTACCCTAATCGAACACGCACGTGAAATTATACATGATAATAACGAAAATGAGATCTCTATGGCATTCGCGAGATCTTTTAACAATGGGATCATACTTTACCATCTGACCGCAAACTTACTCAAACCATTCAGAGCGGCGTTACCTATTACGAAAAAGACAAAATCAATATCAAAAATAGTTAGTTCCGAACTTCGCCACCGGCAAATATAAGTTTGTATTAACGTTTGTATTGGAAAAGGCGTATCTTGGTTACAAAAGTAGTTCAAGTTACGCCTTTTTGGAATGAAATGGCGATATCTAGGTTTGTTGGGATAATGGTGCATTCCACGTGTTTATGGGTGTCGTGCGTGGACCAAATTACGTTTTTAGTTGAGTTTTGCAATGCTTTGCAACATCTTCGATTATACAGGGTTACTTGTAACTCGACGTATATCTGGTAGGTGGTGATAGAGGAGCTAAAATGCAATAAATTTAACCCACATATGTATGGTCGGAAATCAATAGTTCTTGAGATATTGATTTATTTAAGTATTATGAAGAAATTCCCAGAATAATGCATTAAAAAAATTATAAAAAGAATAATTACAGTTATTTAGCATTATTTCTTTTTTTAATTTAAATTACAAACTATTATTTAATAACTGTAAAAAAAAAAATGCATTATTCTGGGAATTTCTTCAAAATACTTAAATAAATCAATATCTCAAGAACTATTGATTTCCGACCATACATTATGTGGGTTAAATTTATTGCATTTTAGCTCCTCTATCGCCACCTACCAGATATACGTCGAGTTACAAGTAACCCTGTATGTATATACGAGAGCCGGAGAGGAGAGATTTATGATTGCAAGCTGCTGAATTCCTGATACCATCACTATACGAGAGCTTCGGTGGCCTAGTGGCTTGAGCGGGCATTACATTATACTAATTGCACGGCATTAGGTTAGAGCGCACTAATTTTGTATAGTGTAAAGACGTATGCGATCGTATATACTCTGCCGCTGTACCACTACTTAAAGTAGGCTTAAACATATTTATTCTTAAAAAAGACAACTCGCTTATTGTAAGTATATAAACTTAAACGAAATAGAATTAGTGCTCTGAGGGCCCAGACAAGATGCACTACGCTGGATAGCGTTTCTTTTCGTTTAGTTTTTAAACCAATCGCGTCACTGGTAGATGACGTGATACGAGAAGTCAGATAAGATTGGAGATAAGATAAGATATCGGCTATAAATACAAAAATCAATCTTTGACCTTTCACATGACACCCCATGTGCTATACCTAATCAAACCACTTTTGTTTATAAAATTAATTTCATATTATTTGTAAGTACTAATAAGTTTCTCTCAAAAACAGCAGTGTTCGCATTGTTGTGTTCTGGTTTGGGGTTAAGACAGCCGGTGAAATGACTAGCATAGAGGCATCTTAGTCCTCAGGGTTGGCAACGCATTTGCAGTCTTAGGATTGCTCTGTAGTCTTGTGAATGCGAATGTCTATGTGTCACAGTTTCCACTTACCATCAGATGGCCTGTGTTCTCGTTTGTCTTCTCTATGCCAAAAAATAATAATTGGGACAAGCTTTTATTTCCGACTGTACTTTTTTTTGCACATTCTTCATCTACTTATCAAGACAATTCTAACAAGCCCTAACACGACGGGTTTATCATGTGTAATTTAGGAATTCCTACGGCCACCCTGAGTCTCCATCTTCAGACCAGCTCGATGGTTCTATATTATCAGAACTAAAGGCTTATGCAAATTTTCAGCTTTATAGAAAACCGGGAAGAGGGTCAAATTTAACTAGCAAGATTTGACCCTTACATACATACTACATACATCCATACATTGCAAGTTAAATAAAAGCTTTTAAAAACAGATGCGCGCAAGCAAATTGTACAAATATGCCAGATTTCAAGTTGATAGCATTTGTAGTTGCTGAGAAAACTTGCTGTGACATACAGACAGACAACGAGGTTCCCTTTTTAGCATTTTGGTACGGAACCCTAAAAATTAATAAGTATTAATCAGTGTTTGCTTACAACACTGCAAAAAATTAAAATGGAAATGGGCTGGTCACGTCGCACCGCTCGCACGTAAGGACGATGAAAAATGGTCAAAAAAGATAACCAGTTGGAAAGGACCACTAGGCAAGAGAAACAGAGGCAGACCAATGGAGAGATGGCTTGACGAGATACTGAAAACAACCGGAAACAACTGGAAAGGAAAGGCGGCAGACAGAGACTTGTGGAAAAAATGGAGGAGACCTTTACTCAGTAGAGAGGTCCTTAATAAATAAAACATCAATTTGCATGTACCTATATGAAACAATCATAACCAATAACTAGTATAACAATTTAAATAATTGAATTAATTCTAAAATTTACGCTATCATATTTAAAAAAAAGTCTAATCCTCAATTTTACTAATCGAAACAACTAAATTTAAAATTTTGTAATAAGAATTGGAATAATTAATTTAATAATATTATTAACTACTTAATATTTTCTTAAATATTAATTAGCAAATGAGAAAGTGTAATCTAGTTTCTAAGAACATTGCTTTACTATTAAGGAATAAATGAGGCTTATTATTATTATTATTATTATTATAATCAGTGTTTGCTACGTCCTCTTTGGATTAGTGGTCGGAAAGACGTAATTTCGTTTGTAGCCGCGTTACGTAGTAAAGGCTACAGTTTGGCCGTTCTAAGAAGCCCGATTTGACAGCTGTCACAGCCGTACAAAACATATATTTTTACTAAGATGACAGCTGTCAAATCGGGCCTGTTAGAACGGCAAAACTGAAGTTGTGATGTAGACAAGGCGTTTCTTAGCCATAAGCCATAAGCAGAAAATTTGTTAGGTAAGTATATGTACATATACCAAATTTCATGTTTTTATGTTAAGTAGATTTGGAGTTATTGAGGGGTCAAAAGTGGCTCCAAACGGTTCGTGTAAATAACACACGGCTGCGCTCGCCAGTTCCTTTTTCTTGAACTTGGCTGGACACGCTGCCGCGTTTCTAGATTTGCTCAGTTAATAATCAACCAATATAAAGTACCTACCAATGCATTTGAGACAAACCTCGATAACCATGACTATTCATAGAAGACCTTTTAAAAACAAGTTGCAGTGGTCAATTCTTTAAAAAAATAGGCGGCTACTTGCAGTTTACTTTTCAGGTAGTGTGCAAGATGAAAATTTACAGTTTTAAAGACACACCCTCAGTATTAAGACTGCGCCGAGCGTACGCCGCGCCGAGCGTCCAGTGGCGCCCTCATTACTTTTATTGTGTTTTCTAATAAGCTTGTACGAAGATTTTACTTGTACAGTTTGTATTACTTACTAGTCAATTTCATCATTGGGTTCTTGTCCATTACAGGTTCCACTGCCCTACAGGCACCTGTAACTATTATTTTTGAGGCCCTTTTTTTACCCTGTTTGTATAAGATGCGCGATACGCGGTAGCCTGTCAGGAACTCCTCGGCCCCATCGGCCATCCGTTCTATGACGAGCTGACCGAGTACCAAACCTTACGTAAACCTTATTCATTACTTCTATTAAACAGATTGGACCCATTTGAGGCAGCTAGGCTTTGAATGGAGACAAGACGGCCTTTTATCTAATGAAGGCTGGTGGCACAGGGCTCTGGTTAAGCGATCGTTAAACGGTGCAAGCTTTCAAGTGACTGCTGCAGTCATTACATAGAAAGTAAACGTACCTATGTGTAAAGTGTTGAAAGTTTTTAATATGTCGTCGTCTTTGTCTAACACGTGCTTTTATTTATATATACGTGTAAGGTGTTGGTGACACCTGCACAGCATTTTTACTTATTATTGTTGTTTGATGTTGATAATGGTGTTCATTTCATGTTATTGTTTACTAGCGAACTAGCTTCGCTTCGCTTCGGTTTATGTCAGTTTTCTGTAACACCCGTACACAAACCTGAATTTGTTATATAAAACCTATGACCGATGGTAAAAAGTTGCGTGGTTTAGGAGGAGTTAGCAGATAGATAAACAGAATGCGGAAAGCGACGCTATGAACAGATTTAGAATAAAACTAAATTTTAAATTACACCTATAGTTTATTTCTAATAAAATATGCATAATATTGTTACTCATTATAAAAGGGTGTTTGTGAAAATAACGTCATTAACTCATAATCACGCTTGTACTCGCAACTGACAGTATATTTGTCTCTTGAGTGTCATAGAAAAACAAAGATTGCTGATGACTATTAAGAAAATGGTAGCATTGTATGCCCCTTTATCAATCATTTCACTTCAAGAAGACTCCGAAAATACAAATAGGTACTAATTATTTTTCAGCAGGGAACCGTCAGTAAAAATAGCTACTTATGTATTAAAAATGGTTTTGCAAGTTTCTATCTATAAGTTAATCCGTCGAGAAACATAGAGTCAGAGACCAAGCATCTAAGCATCTAGAAAGTATTGCAGGAGGGCAGCGTCTCGTAGTGTCAGTCGCTTTGCCTCCCGCAACGTCTGCTACACGCCTTGCTTAGTTCGAATATAGTTAAGTCACGACTGACCGACCGGTTTACCATGACTCAAGTAACCCGCGCCTGGTGCCACTGGCCCGATCTAGTGCATCTATTGTCAAAAGCAAAATTGGATGCTCACGAGCATCTATTCTTTATTCAAACAAGCTTTACCAAAGGAATCCCAAACACAACCTTAGCCTTTCTGTAATAAGAACTAAAACATTTTATAAATTAAATATGACCTCAGAATACGCTTTGTATAGAGAAAATTAGGCTTTATTTTAACGTAAATAAAAATATAACGATTGTATATTATATCTTTGCTATCGAACACATTTTCAAGCAGAGAATTTAAGCTATTTTTAATCATATTACACTTGTTGTAAGTTTAATATGAATTGCAAAGGTGACAACTTTTTTTCTTGTCTGGTACGTCCTTGAAAACACCTGATGCTTTTTGGGTCAAGTGGCCAGGAAGTGGCATTGGAGTCTTCAATACCATGGACCAGTCTTCGATGCGAGCCGGGCCTTCTTATTTAGTCATGCTGATTATATCGACGTTCACGAAACGCGTGGCAAGTATCAACATTATTTACATACACATACATACATAAACTCACGCCTTTATTCCCAGAGTGGGGTAGGCAGAGCTACAGAATTTCCAACAACTATAAAAAGTTTTTGATAATTCTGTAACCACATTTTGCACGCTTAGGCGAAGATGTTTACCAGTGTATTAGTGACAGTTTGCAAACCCATCGCCTAACAGTATTACACGCCTTTATTACCTTAGTCGGCTTTTACGACATCCACGGGAAGACTTGGAGTGGCACTATTCTAATCCGGCAACCACACGGAGAAATATTTTTAGTGTAAGTAATCAATTTATTGAGACTATTGAGATTGCCCCCAAAATATTTAGATCGTATTCTATTTTTTGAGAAATTTAAACCTCCTGGTTGATGTTATTATGTTTTCTACTCTATTAGCATAGGAAAACTCAAAACCACAGATTTTGTAATAGGTACCTACGCAATAAAATAACGTCTATAAAATTTAATAAGGTTAGTGCAGTCGTCAGAGTTAAAACATAATAATGTACGTGATCTTGATATTTTATCGCGGAAAGTTCAATAGTTCCCAAGTAAAACACGATAGGCAATTTTATCAAATAATTATTTCTTCTTGGAAACTTTGCCCCATAAAAAATAAAGTTAGCATGATGCGCCATATGTACCATAACGAAGGCTTAAAACTTATAAAGGTAAAAACAATAATTATTATTTAGAGAGACATTTATCACGTCTCAACGTATTTGCACGGGAAAGTGCAAATATTGCAACTAAAAACAATCATAACACAATAATGAATTGAAACGTTTTATTGTGACTTTTATTTTTAAACAGGCAACCCTGTGACTTTATCAAGCACCTTCAACGAAGCTTCGCTATAAAATCCAACTTTGATAATCTCTACTTCGGTTGTCTCATTCGCCAAACCTCCACTTTTGAGAATGTTTTCGATCGGAGGGCCCCAAAAATGATGACCATTGTGCGCGTGTCTAAAATTGACAGCTACATCTCCTCGTAGTGTTGCCTTATAAACAACCTCAATTTCAAAATGGCCGCGCTTTGCTGAAAGAATAGCTGTCACCGCCTGTTTATTTTTATTATTTATTTATTTATTATAACATATTTAACAAACTTAGTTCTACAACAACGTCCCGCAAAACTGTTTTCACAGTTTGACTGTGGGATCCGCGAGTCTTAGTCTTAGTATACAAGTTACAGTTTACAAGCTACAGTTATTAAACATTAAGTAAATAATTTAAATTTAAATAATATTAAGGTAATGCTTAAATAAAGCTCTCTTAAATCTATTTTTATTAGGCTCTAGTCTCAAAGCGGCAGGTATGCTGTTGAGGATGTAAGGCAAGCGCTTCTCAATAAGCCTGTCTCCATAGTAGTTGCTCACTCTGGGTACAGCATATTTACCAGCGGCTACTGACCTGGTGCCATGTTCTTGGCTCAATTGCGATAAGTTAATCTCTTGATTGCCATGCTGATTAACTGCCAGTAAGTACTTGTGTCTAAGGGTCGCCGGTAGGATTTTACATAGTTTAAATAATTTATAATAGTCGTGTTTAAATTTATTTTTAGTTTTATTGTTCACTAGTAGTTTTAGAAATTTTATTTGCATTTTCTCTACTTTATCCAAATTTGTTTTAAAAGTCAGGCCATAGCAATCAAGAGAGTAACAAATAATTGATTCAACCAATGACGTGTATAAGCATTTTAATGTGCTATTTGGAACTCTATAGCTTAAGTGATAAAACCTTCCCAATAGGACTCTTAATTTACTACAGATATAATCAATGTGAGACGACCAAGAAAAGTTTTCATCTATTTTCATACCAAGGTAAGTCATACATTTGACACGCTCAATTGGCTTACATTGGCATGAAACTAAATTATTATGAAAGCATGCGAAATCGTGGGTTACTATTATGGGTTGAGGGGAATCAGGAGGACATAAATAGGGTGAGTGTATAATTAATAATTTAGTTTTTTCCGCGTTTAACACAATACCATTGTCGTGCGACCACTTGACTACGGCGTCGACATCCCGCTGCACCGAGCGGCAGGTGCGGGCGAGGTCGGTGGCGGCGCCGGCGCGCAGCAAGCACAGGTCGTCGGCGAACAAGTGCGGGGAGCAGTGCTGCAGCACGCCGCACATGCTATTCACATGCAGCAAGTAGCACGCCGGGCCGCAACCCGAGCCCTGCGGCACCCCGCACCGCACCCTCCGCTCGTCGCTCAGGGTCGATCCCACCTTCACCCGATAGGAGCGCTCAGTGAGGTAGTCACCGAACCACCGGTTCAATGGCTCGCCCACCCCGCACTCTCTCATGGCGTCGATAAGTGTATTCGTGTCCATAGTGTCAAACGCTTTCCTAAAATCGAAAAATACAGCAACAACAGTTTTTTTATCTGCCAAATAACCATTAATCTCATTTGTAAAGTTTGATAATAATGTACTTGTACTTTTGCCTTTTTGGAAACCATGTTGACACCTGTTTAATATACTATTTTTTTGTAGATATGATCCTAATTGGTTAACAATACACTTTTCTATTACTTTGTCTACGCTTGAAAGTATCGCTATGGGTCTGTAGTTTGAAAATGATTTACGGTCACCTTTCTTATGGACTGGACGGATTATCGCTTGTTTAAGTGCTTTAGGAAAACAAGACTTGCTAACGGATAAATTAACTAGCTTAGCTAAAACAGGACTTACTCTATCAGATACCACTTTTAAATCGCTCATGCGTATGCGATCACAGCCGGGAGACTTTTTGGAGCTCATACTATTAATGATTAGCGTCATGCTTTTGCTACTCACCGGTTGCCATCGCATGCACACGTCCGACTCTTTTGCATATTCTTTCCTGTCCAACCATTTATCATTACAGCTATGTTTAATGAGATCAACTTCACTAGAAAAAGTGTCCGCAAACCCATTACATATATCACTAGTACTACCTTGATTCCTCATATTATTAAGTATTACTGTGTCTAACGACTTCTTGTCGTTTCCTAACATAATATTAACTTTGTCCCATATTTTCTTAATATTATTATTACAATCTAATATACTTTTCTTATCATATTCACTCTTTGCTTTAGATATTACTTTAAAACATTTATTTCTATACTTTGTATATGTAAGACGCTTTAACATATTATTTGGTTCATTGCTCCATATTTCAAATAGTCTATCTCTCTCCTTAATCATGAATTTTAGTTTGGAATTGATCCAACCTTTACTATCTCTTTTATTGCTCACAATTACTGTCTTATAACATTCATTATATATATGAATAAATAGCTTACAGAACTCTTTATACAATTCTTCAGGGCAATCAATAGATAATAATTCGTCAAAGTTAGTAGCGAGCAACTTTTCTCTCACTAATCGGTTGTCAAGGACGCGGCGCACATTGGCATCGGTGGGCGCGCGCACGGACGCGGTCGGCCCTCCGCCGCCGCAGTGCGACTTTCGCCCTGAAGATGGCGTTGAACACGGCGCCCTCGGCGGAGTACGTTTCCATGCAATTGCTACCGAGATGAAGTAGTGATCAGAAATTTTATGTTTGATTACAGCTGAGTGGACACTATTACTAAGGCCTCTAATATAAATGTGATCCAAACATGATTCTACAACGGTTCCCTTTAATATTTCTCTTCGTGTAACGCCATTAATACAATTTACAAATCCAAATTCAGATAACATACTTTCGTATGCATTTACATGATTATCTTTGTTATCTAAGATATTCAAATTTATGTCACCACACAACACTACCTTTGAACTTTTAGGTAAGCTGTGTAATAGCGAATGTAGCTCATTAATAAATTGTACTATTTTGTCTTGTCTCTCAATTTTTGGCGGCCTATAAATAGATATAATATATATAGTTTCGTGGTTGTAATCAATTGTAATGGAAACGCACTCGGCCGAGGCGAGGCAGCGGGCGGGCGCGGGCGCGGGCGCGGCCGCGAGCCCTGCGCGCGAGTACACCAGCACACCGCCGCCCCTGCGGCCCTCGCGAGTCACCACATTTACATTAAATCCTTTTATATTATAAAATGGCAATACTGAGTGATTTATATTTGCTTCTGTAATTACTAATACATCTAAATCGTTTAAATGACTGTCTAACGCTACTAAAAGTTCGTTGAAGTGTTTTTTAATTGAACGGATGTTGACATGAAGTAGATTTAAATCTTTAGTACCACTAAAAGAGTTTTTATAGTCTTTTTTTTCAATACAATCAATACTATTTAAGGCTGTGAATTTTATATAAAAGAAATAATCATTATAGTCGTGGCATTATAATGAGACAATCACTTAGCTTTTTTTAATTCGTTTAAATCATTCTCAGACCTCACCCATGTAGAACTGCCGCCATCAGACTTCTTCACCAGGATCTTACCGTTGGCCACCCAGATATACTTATATACACCGTGAAGCTGTTTCTTCACGTTCCACAGCAATACCCTGGTGGACTTATTCAAGTCCTCGTTGACGTAGATCCTGCTCGTCACCGTCCCGCCCGCGACGTCGGCGCTCGTCAGGTCGGCCAGCCGGCGTCGCTGCGAGAGCCATTGGTCGCGGGCCGCCGTCCCCGAGGTCTTAAACCCGACGATGATAGGCGCCGGCTTTGCGTTAGATCCGGGTCTTAGTGGATATGTGCGCCTTGCCGACTCTATCTCCTCGCAGGTGACGTCGATCTTCCTGCCTATCTTGGCTACAATCTCCATTATATTTTCGCCTGGTAATTGCTCGATGCCCACAATTTCGATGTTATGTTTTCGGGTTACTTGTTCAAATTCCTGTATTTTTTGTTCAAGCGCCATGTTCTGTTTCTCTAGATATACACACTTGTTATTGGTGCTGATGGCCATTTTTTCTAGCTTACATATTTTCTCTTTCGACTGTTCATGTTCCGCCAGCAGTGTGTCGTACTTGTCCGAGAGGACACTTATGCTTTGCTTTATAGCATTTAATTGTTTTTCCAATCCCGGGAGTACGCTAACCTTTTTTAAAATGACCTTTAGCATTTTATCCACGTCCTGGTCCTTCTCGTCTTCTACCTCATCATCAGATTCGTTGTCCTCACAATTATTACAGCAACTCCGGTTCCGGCCCGCCTTCATATCAGCAGCCAGTCCTTTAACACAATTCCTGTGGAAGGTGCCTTGACACGGGCCCTGGCATACAAAATGCGGTCCCCTTTTCGCCAACACTTTCTTGCATTTTTGACACTCCATTGTTTATTGAAGGCTAGTCGCAACGGACGCAATGAGTGCTACGTTTTTGCGTAGCAGCCGGAGCGGGTCGTAGCCGATATAGCCGTCTCACCCCGCAAACCCGCTAGGGGAGCACCTAATGGTCCTGTTCTTCAGGTGAGATAAGGAGGAACCGATATGGACATTGACCACTTCTATAAGACACAATTAAAGCACAAGAGTTTAGTATCAAGAGAGGTCTATTGATTTTGGTTATACTTGATCAGCGCGA
The DNA here is from genome assembly GCA_963966035.1 of Acleris laterana. Lineage (NCBI taxonomy): Eukaryota > Metazoa > Arthropoda > Insecta > Lepidoptera > Tortricidae > Acleris > Acleris laterana. The sequence goes on along the minus strand of OZ014463.1, from coordinate 8,896,230 downwards.
AAGGACACGTCCGATCACTACGGCTCATCGTAGAAGACTCCGGGTGCCAATTCCGTTTCAACAGCACTAGTCGTCCCAATAGTTACCGATTCAGATTTTTCCTCACTCTTTCCTAAACTAGAGGTGTACGTCAAAGCAGTAGTTCCGGATAACTTTGCCACCAAAATATTCAGGTCGTATTCTATCTCTTGGGAAATCGACACCTCCTGGTCCCTACTCCAGCTTGTTGTTATTGTATTTTCTACCGTTTGACTTATTCCCGTGTTCACTTTTATGGTTTTATTTGATGAATTTTCGAAATCATGAGATAAAACTATGACAGGTTTAGTAGTTATGTCTTTTACTCTGGCAGATTTTACTGTTAAGATTCTTGTAACTTGTTCCCAATTGTATTTTTTGTATAAATCTCCCCAAGGAGTTGGTGATTTTAGGTAAATATTACTCGGTTTCTTGCCAAAATGAGTTTTGACAGCGTCCTTAAACGCTTGACTGTCAAGTTGAAACTTTCTGATTTCAAGCGCACTTATAATTTGCACGTGGGAACCATAATAAGAAACAGATGCATTTCTTACATCAGAATCAGTGTTAATGTCAATAATAATTTTACCGCTCACAGTATAGAAAAAATAAATCAATAAGAATCCTTTGAAAACTTCCATGTTGTAATAATGAGAGTAGTCTTTGCGTTGTGAATCACGAGTCACGTACTTACGTCAAAGAATTAATTCACTGAATGAATACATTTTAAATTTGTTGTCGTCATTAATCTTTGACCTAGTTATCTGTTTGTAAAAACAGTAACACGAAAAGATACAAATATCTACCATGCTCAAAAAAACCCTAAAAAAACTGTAATAAATAAGTTTATTTTCTGACACGTAATTGTTTTCATATAGGTTTTAATCATCAATCGCATTAAAAAAATATATTTAAGTATTGTTCTTTTCGTTCGTATATTATTTTTTGACGCGTACAAACAGCAATATGATCTTGACCTTCCCAGCTGTGTGATGACCATGGGGTCGCGTTGTGAAAACAATATTTTGTACTTATATCAACGGATAAAATGTATGTCTGTATGCTTGTAAATTATCAGGCAAGTAAAGCAACACAACATCACAATTGTTTTGTTTTAACTATTAAAAAAATATATACATGTAAAAAAAAAAAAAATGTTCTTAACTAGCAATTGTTTAATAAAATAGTAACTGTTTGATGTCTTTAACAAACTATAAACATATTATTATACAAAAATAATCTGAAACCACATTTTGCACACTTAGGCCAAGATATTTACCAGTGTATTAGTGACAGGTTGCAAGCCCATCGCCTAACAGTAATATACGCCTTTATTCCCTTAGCCGTCGTACGACATCCACGGGAAGGGTAGATGGCGCTGCTGCCAAGTAAACATCGGATCTCGGAATATTATATTAAAAAAATAGTTTTACTCACCATAATCATCTATGTATGTGTTAATCGTGATGCCAGTGTTTTAAATTACAAGTGCTTTTGTGGACTAACGTAAACAAGTAACACAGACACTATACACAACAACAAATTTACCTTCACTTGAAAAATTACAGTTCACTAACTAATTACAATTTAAAACCTTCAATAAACTGTGTATTATAATATAAATATTGTGACAAGTGTTAAGTGGAACTAGGTACCAAGTGAAACTGTTTACTTCTAGTGATCGCTGCTTCGTATATTAAGCTAAGTTGTAATTATACGTGTACCTTCGCATTATAACTTTAAATAAGCTAGTGACTCATTGAACAGTTAAAAGTAACGGCTTAAACTAGATTAAACGTAAACATTCGCGGAGCTGTAACAAGTACTTCGTGGACTAGCGGAGTTCTGACCGGACTGTGACGCAGTGACCGCGAGATCGTTCCTGAACGTGGTACAATTTTTTATGTATAAAAAAAAAAAACTTACTTTTTTATTTATTTTCATTGATTTAAAATAATAATTTAGTTGCATATTAATGAAAAAAGAAGATAAAAGGATATCTAAAATGAAGTGTTCCAAATGTACAAAAGAAATAAAAACCCGTGAGTTTTTAAAATGCGGGAAATGTAAAAAAATAACTGATATTTCTTGTGCGAACGTGACGGTAAGACGGTTTCTGTTAATGACCAAAGAAAGTAAAAACGTTTGGCACTGCTCTGAATGCATTGTAAAGAGTCCTGCTAGCAGCACCCCGCACACATCCGGCATCCAAGCAACATTAACTCAGAAGGATAAGACTTTTATAGAAAATGTAACTATCAGAAAACCATTGATCAATAATACTTCTGTATTATCATTGGGAAGTTGCACAAACTCGAGAAACGAAGCAGAAATAGACTGTCTAGGAAACACCTCTGATTCTTCCCTAGGCGATGATACCCAAAGTCTACCAAATATGTCGGCTTCAGACTTATCATGTAAGGGTGACCTTGAAAACTTACATACACAGTTGGCTAGTGCACATCTTGAAATTGAAAAGCTAAATCTACAAATCACTGAAATGAAGAAGGTTTTACAATCGCAACACGATAAAATTCAACTTTACAAAAAAGTCCTTACCGAGCAGACGCCTACAAAATTTACTGAGCAAAAGCACAAGCGAGGCAAAAGATGCTCTTCGTATCATGACAGTAACTCAACGGAGCTTGAGCCCAGGGTTTTTATACCAACTCCATGTTGTGACCTACCACCTAACCTTCCTGAGGAGCCTCATAAGAGTGGGCAAACACAAAACCCTCAAATAGAAATGCCTCTGTCTCCAAAAATACTATCAAAATCACCGACAAATATCTCTAGTAAAGAACAATTGCCTAGGAACAAATTATGCATTCTAAGCAGCAGCAATCACAATAAAACGTCAGATATCGCACGAAATAAACTAAACGATACATTCGAGATCAGCCATTTCATAACTCCTAACGTTGGAATTCAACACATGCTGCACGGAATTGAAACTAAACTGGTGGAATATTCGGATAATGACTTCTGCATTGTTCTTATTGGCGAGGAGGACTTTAGAGAGTCTCAAAATTATTCGGAGTTAATTAAAATTATACGAAACAAGCTACAACCACTTAATCACACAAATATTATTGTTTGTTTTCCGACATATAAATATGGAAAATATACTACAATGTACAACTGGAGGGTTGAAGCTTTTAATCGGCTACTATATATTGATATTGAAAACTATGAGTATGCGTACTTCGTCGATAGCAATAAAAACCTGTCCTATGACTACAGTATGTTCCAGAAACGATCTGGACTTGTTAATAATCATGGCATGGCAATGATATTTTATGACGTTACTTCACTGATAGCATTTCTCAAAAAAGTAACTTTCCGAACACCTAAATTTTCGTCGAAAGGGACTATTCCCTACTATTTCTCTACTCTTCATAAACCCTTACTTCCACCGAAAGGGACTATTCCCTATTATTTTCCTCTCACAAGAAAATACTCTGATAAGAAACAGATATCTCCAGAAATTCACACCAAATATAAACCAGACATCTGCCATATGCAGGACTCAATATCGGACAATATATCTACTAACCCTGCAGCTACTGTGACACGCGATTTTTTTTCATATAAGTCCGTCTACGTCTTGCATCAAAACATAGCAGGATTACTGAGTAAAGCTGATGCCCTAACGGTATGCTTAGATGAACTAGCAGCAGACGGACAACCCATTGACGTAATCTGCATCACTGAACATTTCATGCAGGAAGGCCTGGAAGATCTAGTCACAATACCCAATTTTAAAATCGCAACGTGTTTCTCACGGGACAAGCGAAGAGGAGGCGCGTGTATACTCGTTAGATCTGAACACGAGTACAAAGAATTAAATGAAGTCACAAGTCTTTCGGTGAAATGTTCTGTGGAATGTTGTGCAATAGAGTTAGTGGCACACAATATTGTTATAATTTGTTTATATAGAACTCCTCAATCGAATATCTGTTTATTTTTTGATAGAATTGATACATTACTTGCAAAAATGTGTAATAACACGAAAAAGAAAATAATTATGTGTGGTGATTTTAATATAAATATTTTAAAGAAAAATAATAATACAATTAAATTTGAATATATTTTATTAAAGCATAATTTACAACTAGAAATAAGAGAACCAACTAGATTAAGCAGCAATACCTGCCTTGATAACTTTGCTCACAATGTGAAAGGGTGCAAAGGAAAAATTGTGGAACTCGGCCTATCGGATCACACAGCTCAAATATTGAAGGTCCCTGTCAGAAAAACCTGTGCTATTAACTCATGGCAAATAAAACAACGTGACTATAATGATGATTATTTAGAAATATTTTCAAAATCTCTACAAGGTCTTTCTTTTTCGGAAGTAATGAATTGTGATAAACCGAACCTAGCATTTAATTCTTTCTTAGAAACTTTTACCTGTTTTTACAATTTATGTTTTCCCACGAAAATCATTAAAATTAAATCTAAAATAAAAACAAAATGGATTTCACGAGGAATTAAAAATGGCTCTAAAAAGAAACGACAGCTTTTATGGATTTATAGACGAAGTTCTACTTTAGAAAATAAAAAAAGATTAAAATCATATAGTGCCACATTAAAAAAGATAATAAATCTAACACAGCGTTCGCAAAATTGTCATTCTATAAAATTAGCGAGTAATAGATGTAAAGCGTCTTGGAAAGTCATAAACAGTACTAAACATCAATATCCTAAAGAACCCATTTTAAAAATAATACAGGGTGAAACTACTATAACAAACCCGATAACAATAGCGAATGCCTTTAATAATTATTATATAGACCTAACGGAAAAGAAAAGTATTAATACACCTGATCAATGTGGTACGAATGTTAACGTGAACTGTCCTCAATCTTTATATATGAGACCTGTGACGTCTTACGACATCTATAATATTATTAAGTCTCTGAAGAACACAAACAGTGTAGGATATGATGGCATCTGCTCTAAAGTAATAAAAACGGTAGCTCATATTATTGCTCTTCCTCTTAGCCACATAATAAATTTGTGTATTGAATTTGGAATTTATCCAGATAAACTAAAAACTGTCATAGTAAAGCCACTGTTTAAAAAAGGTAACAAGGAAAATTTGACAAATTATAGACCTGTTGCTCTTGCAACTGTGTTCTCTAAAGTATTTGAGAAAGTTTTTTATGGGTCCCTCTACGCTTATCTTGAGGATCACAATCTTCTTGCAACTGAACAGAAAGGCTTTAGAAAACAAAAAACTATTAATATGGCAATTTTCGATTTAATACGTCCCATAATAAGCAATATGGATAAAAGAAAACATGTTTGTGCAATTTTCATGGACTTGTCAAAGGCTTTTGACTACGTAGACCATAAAATACTTTTAAGGAAGCTTAATGGCTACGGTATAAGGGGAAATATACTGGATTTATTTAAGTCATATCTTAGTGACAGAGAACAGTACACTGAACTGACTCAGGTATGTTTACGCACTAAACAACAGATTTCGTACAGATCTGAGAAACGAAGGGTAGTGTATGGTGTTCCACAGGGCAGTGTCCTGGGACCGTTATTATTCTTACTTTTCATAAATGACTTACCTAATTATATTAAATACCCCATGATATTGTTTGCTGATGATAGCACTGTTATAATTGAATGTAATAATATTGATATGTATGAAAATGAAATTAATGAAACTATGCAAAATATAATTAATTGGCTGGACATTAATAAATTGTTAATAAATTTAGATAAGACGAAACTTGTACATTTCTTTCAACGTAAATTGCCATTGCCAATTATTTGTAATTATCAAGGATATATTGTTGAATCTGTTACGGTCACTAAATTTTTAGGAGTTCAAATTGACAACAACTTATCATGGAAGCCTCACACGGAACAAGTTTGTAAAAAAATAAGTCAATATGTATACATTCTACACAAACTGGCCAAAATAGCCAATACTGAAACAGTTTTACTGGCTTACCATGGATTTGTTGCGTCAACACTACGTTATGGCGTAATCTTTTGGGGGAATTCGGCAAACAGAGAAACTGTCTTTAGGGTCCAAAAAAGGTGCGTCAGAGCAATGTGTGGTCTAAAGCAGAGTGATAGCTGTAAGCCGCATTTCAAAAATCTTAACATACTTACAGTGCCTTGCCTTTTTATATTGGAAACGGCAATGTTTGTTAAAAATAATCCTTCTTTATTTACGAAGATATGTGATGTCTCCAGTAGAAACTTCCGTTTTAGTCAAAATCTTTGTACAACATTCTCCAACACTGCACTTATGCGGAAAAGTGTATTCTGTTTAGCAATTAAGATATATAATAAGATACCATTGGCATTAAGAAATCTACCAGCAACTAGAATGAAAACTAAATTGTTTAACTTCCTTGTACAAAAAGTTTTCTATGCTGTCTCGGAGTTCATGCTGGAAAATTTTGACACAGTATAATATATATTTTTTTTTTTTTTGTTTTTTCGCCATAATATTATATTGTCATTGTATTGAATAGCTTAGTATAGTAGGGTAGTATAGTATAGTATGTTCGAGAAACTATAATTCTCATCATGTTTTTTGTACGCCGAATGGCAAAACATAGTGTTCACCATGTTTTTTTCCACCACTGTTTTAGTTTTACCTATGTTTACAAATAAACACTTTGACTTTGACTTTGACTTTGACTTTGAAGACATGGAGTGGCACTATTCTAACCCGGCAACCACACGGGTTGTGGTTACAGAATTATCAACAAGTTTTTAGAGTTGTTGGTAATTCTGTAGCTCTGCCTACCCCTCTGGGCATAAAGGCGTGAGTTTCTGTATGTATGTACGTATGTACAAAAATAATCAAAAAAACAACACTTATCTAAAGCGTATTTGGCTCGAGCTAACTAACCGAAAACAGAACTCATAATTACCTAAATCTTAGAAAACCAGAAGTACGAATATTATTCGGTTGACACCCCCTGATAAGGCTGCCGCTCCACAGAGGCGGAGATGAGCGGAGCGGAGCGGAGCTGTGCCTATAGAATCTAAACTAACGTGCGCAAGGCGCGCTCGACGTGACCGCATGCGCCTTCTATTGGTTAATATTGGCACAGCTCCGCTCCGCTCCGCTCATCTCCGCCTCAGTGGAGCCGCACCCTAAGAGACTGTGAGATGATATATGATAACTATTTTGGGGTTACTTCGAAAGCACTTTTATTCGAATTTTACCCGTGGGCTAATTTCGAATTGGAATCATTTGTATGACACTGTGTGTCTGTAGTTTTGGCCGTGTGGTTGCCGGCAGAATAGAATAGTACCACTCCATACCTTCCTGTGGAAGTCGTAAGAGACGACTAAGGGATTAAAGGCTTGTAGTATTTTTAGGCGATGGGCTTGCAACCTGTCACTAATATACACATGATATACATCTTAGCCTGTTTGTGCAAAATGTGGTTACAGAATTAACAACTGGCTGTTAAAGTTGTTGGTAATTCTGTAGCTCTGCCTACCCCACTCTGGGATGAAGGCGTGACGGTATGTATGTATAGTTACCGATTTGGACTTTTCCTCACTCTTTCCCAAACTAGAGGTGTACGTCAAAACCGAGTACCGGATCATTTAGTCACCAAAATATTCCGATCGTATTCTATTTCTTAGGAAATTGAAAACTCCTTGTTCCTACTCCAGCTCGGTGTTATTGAATTTTCTACTGTTTGACTTATTCCCGTGTTCACTTTTATGGAAAATATTAGCATAGGAAAACTCAAAACCACAGATTTCTATTACTCAATAAAATAACGTTACTATAATTTATTAAGGTTAGTGCAGTCGTCAGAGTTAAAACATAATAATGTACCTACAGTAAATTTATCTTGATAATTTTTAGCCCGGAAAGTTCAAGTTCCCGAGTAAAACACGATAACCATTTTTATCAAACTAATATTGCTTCTTGGAAACTTTGCCCCATAAAAAATTAAGTTAGCGTGATATGATAAAGATAAAGATAAAAGACATTTATTCAGTAAGTAGACCGTAAGGGCACTTTTACACGTCAAGAATCTACCATACCATGATGCGCCATAATTGCCATAATGAACGCTTAAACTTAGGTAGGTATAAATGTAAAAACAGATTATTTATTATTTATATTTTTATCAAAACGTATGTAGGTACATTTTACACATTAAAGTAGAAACTTCTTTAAACAGGGAACAAGGCCCGGAACCGGTTTAAAAATACCGGCTATTACCAGTTTATTTCGGTTTTGCTCAGAACTTTTCTAGTGAACGCGACCGTTTTGAGAACTTAAACCTTAATTAACCGCGTTTATCCACGAGCGGCGAGTCGAGAAACCATCGCGACATCGCGTTCGTTGCAAGTAGTTCTTTGCCGTATGATGTGAAGATGCCCGCGGTATGCGTCTGGAGTAACCGGTTTTTTGAGCTTGAAATCGGTCAACCAAAAAAAAAACTTAATCTAAAGGTTAAAAACCGGTTAAAGACCAGGTTTATGCGAACGGAAACGAAACGGAACGGAAACGGGGGTTTTGCATCAAGTACATAATAACGGTTTGAAAATTTAACCGGTATCCGAGCCCCGTCATGGAAAGTACAAATATTGTAACTAAAAACACTAATTAAATAACATAATGAATTCTAATGTTTCATTATAACTTTTCTTTTTAAACAGGCAACCCTGGGACTTTATCAATCACTTTCAACGAAGCTTCGCTATACAATCCAACTTTGATAATCTGTACTTCGGTTCTCTCATTCGTCACACCTATGCTTTCGAGTACGTTTTCGACCGGAACGGGGCTCCAAAAATGATACCAACTGTTCGGATACGAATAACTGGCAGCGACGTTTCCTCGCAGTGTTGCCTTATAAACAACCTCAATTTCAAAATGGCCGCGCTTTGCTGAAAGAATAGCTGTCACCGCCTGTCCGGGTGCCAACTCCGTTTCAACAGCACTAGTCGTCCCAATAGTTACCGATTCAGACTTGTCGATCTTTCCAGAAATAGAGGTGTACGACAAAGCAGTGATACCGGATAATTTTGCCACCAAAATATTCAGATCGTATTCTATTTCCGGGGAAATTATAACCTGGTTCCTACTCCAGCTGGTTGTTATTGTATTTTCTACTGTTTTACTTATTCCCGTGTTCACTTTTATGGTTTTATTCGATGAATTTTCGAAATCATGAGATAGAACTATGACCGGCTTAGTTGTTATGTCTATTACTCTGGCAGATTTTACTGTTAAGATTGTTGTAACTTGTTCCCAACCGTATTTTTTGTATGGATCTTCCCCAGAAGTTGGTGATTGTAGGCATATATTAATCGGTTTATGGTCAATTTGAGTTTCAACAACGTCTGTAAACCATTGACTGTCAAGTAGAAATTGCCTGATTTCAATCTTATTTATAATGTGCTCGTGAGATCCATTATATGAAACAGATGCATTTCTTACATCAGAATCAGTGTTTATGTCTATAATAATTTTACCGCTCACAGTATAGAAAAAATAAATCAATAGGAAAACTTTGAAAACTTCCATGTTGTAATAATGAGAGCAGTCTTTGCGTTGTGAATGTATCCACGACTCACGTACTTACGTCAAAGAATTAATTCACTGAATGAATAAATTTGAAATTTATCATCGTCATTAATCTTTGACCTAGTTATCTATTTGTTAAAAACAGTACCACGAAAAGATACAAATATCTACGATGGTCAAAGAAACCCACATTTTTTTTCCTGTCATGAATATGTTTATTTTCTGATACGTAATGGCTAAAGTCGGGTCGAAATCATCTGAGCTCTGGAGCCATAAAACCTTTTTTCGCACATCTCGCTCGCTCTTGGGACCTTAGCAGATCTCTCCCTCGCCCTTTGCAGCGACTTCTTTGTTTGTTCACTAATCAGTTTATGGCCCCAGAGCTCAAATGATAACGTGCGAGGTATAGTAAATGGCGTGTCGTGAATCTTCGTTTGCGCAGACACGAACAACGATTCCGATGATTTCCGAAAGCACGATTAAAACCCATGATGTGACTTGTACGTAATACTTATAAGGTGCCAATTAAATTGCATCTATTTTTTCCATCTCACTCACGCACGCTTGACAGCCGACTGAATGACACACGGGCGCGCGTCAATCAACATGGTGTCACTAATAACCAATAATAGCGCAGAATACAACCATGCAATGCTGATTGGTTCCCGCGCTTCGAAAAAATGTCATCTGCGCAGGTACAGGCAGGCAGGTAAGCCATATCGGTGGTGTATTACGTAATATCATCATATCATTCGTATATTATTTTTTGGAGCGTACAAACAGCAATATGATTTGAACATATTATAATATTTATAATCTTGACCTTCCCAGCTTGTGATAATGATAATAGGGTCGCGTCATGAAAACAATATTTTGTACTAATATCAACGAGTAAAATGTATGTCTGTATGCTTGTAAATTTCCTATTTTTGTTACTAGGCAGGGTTTAAAATGCTTTATCTTGCTTTGCAAAATGTCATGCCTTAGCGAAAAGACTGTAGAAGTCTGTCTAATGAGTAATGAAAGCTGAACACAACAATTAGTGAGGTTACTGTTATAAATGACATTTCGATATTGAGAAACAAATCGTCATTGTTGGAGAGTCAAGTTGAAAAGTAATTTCGTAAATTAACTGATTTAAAATGGGTAAAACAATAAAAAGTGGTGTGCGGCAGATGGTTTTCACTATGACCAATTACTCTTGGGCTTCTATTAATAAACTGTACTTAAATATGATACCGTGAGGTCCGTGAGTGGTCTTAATATGGACAAACAGTCACTTGACAGCGGTAATAGTAGACTTGAGTATAGTTTATTAATACGGGCCTATGTTTTGTGTAAAAAAAGGTTTTCATTTTCGCTCCCTCAGTGCCCGCCGAAATAAACAAAATAAGAAAAGTATTAAGGTCGTTTATTCCTTTCCTACCTTGATCGGTAATACCAAATGAAGATTTTTTAAATTTGCCGCTTTTTTGCATGTTCAGCTTTCGTTAGACAGACTCTAACATTGTATGTACACAATGTCCCTTGACCTTAATACCTTAACACATACGACCTTGCCTCTTATGACTTCCTCTATCCCGTTGCACTGTCACTTTAGTTAAAGCTTTAAGTTCTTTAGGTCCTGGCAGAATATCAGCGTTATAAGGCTGGCTTAGCAACAGTAGAAACCCTTGCCTTGTTAAATTTAGAATTCTTCTTTGAAATTAGCACTGCGCTCGGGTTCTACAGAGGAATTGCTCTCTTCATTCTGGATTTAATATACCGTCCTCGCCTGAAATATATCGTTTTGCTCCTTTGACACAATCTGCTATTTATTTCACTAATAGACAAGGAAACCCAACGGTGAAGTTGCTAACTTATCGATTACCAGAGATTTTACAGTACGCAATATACTTAATCAAGTTAATAAAATTTAATTAGGTTAGTGCAGTCGTCAGAGTTAAAACATAATAATGTACAACAAATTGATCCGGATGTATGTCGCCTTGGCAGCCATTCCTTTAATCGTGCGAGGAAGAATAAATATTAATATAACAGTGGGATTAACCAGTAACAACGTGAAAGTAACAACATCTGGTGAGGACATTAAACTTATTACAGATAAAGAAATACAAATATTCAACTTCACCGATGTTAACTTAAATAGAGGATTCAGAGTTGAACTCGGTAAAGTACCAGACAATTATTTCCTTAAAGATCCAACGCCATACGAGGATTTATTCAAAGAATTCGAATGGGAGCCAGTAAGAAGAAAAATGTATATAAAGAAAGTGAAAATATTAGAAACAGTTTCAGAGGAAGTTGTGCTGAAAAGACATGGTTACATTAACGCAACTCCTGATACTGTTAAATATAATGTAAGCAGTTATAAAGATGTTGAAAATGTTATTTATTCCTCGTGGTCTCCAGAAGGAGTGCCTGATGATGAGATTTACTATGACCTTGTCATATATTTGACTAACAATCACTTTAAATACACGAATAAATGGCGAGATGATCAACTAAGAAGTAAAAATTTAGCTGTTGGTCTGACAAAGGAAGGATATTTTGAAATTAAACCTGGAATTAATGTCGTTTCTAAACTTTCCGCATATAAAACAATTGTACTAGTTGAGATAACTTACGCGGCAGTTTTGACTGGAAGTATAATTGGTGACTACGATAGATTGTACGGGAAATATCATTTCTACGCACCATCTGTAATAGCCATAATGAATGCTGCAAAATTGAAGAATGAAATCATCACAACGGAATTAATTGAGATAAGATGTTATACTTCACCTACACTGGATTTAGAAGATGCGAATGGCCAAAAAGTGGATGTTGTTAGACCACACTTTCCTTTAACGTATCAGAAACGCGGTCGTGTGTGATTAATAATGATTAAAATAAAATATTAAGTAACTGAAATATTTGCTTATTTCAAAATAATTATACACGTACATACATACATTACATAGATACCGTCACGCCTTCATCCCAGAGTGAGGTAGGCAGAGTTACAGCATTGCTTACCAACAACTCTAACAACTTACATACATACATAATCTCACGCCTTTATTCCCAGAGTGGGGTAGGCACAGCTAAACAGAATTACCAACAACTGTAAAAACTTGTTGGTAATTCTGTAACCACATTTTGCACACTTAGGCTAAGATGTTTACCAGTGTATTAGTGACAGGTTGCGAGCCCATCGCCTAACAATACTATACGCCTTTATTCCCTTAGCCGTCTCTTACGACATCCACGGGAAGATATGGAGTGGCACTATTCTAACCCGGCAACCACACGGGGCCTAACAACTTGTTAATACTTATATAAATCACTAATCACTCACTTATCTCTACCTACTAAAAGTGTAGGTACACTTATTTGATAGGTAAGTAATAACCGCAGAGCACGCTGTGATAAGTTACTTTTATTTCTGTATTTTCAATATTTGTGTAATGTAATTGATTTAGTACAATAAACTGTTGACATACATACATACATACATAGAATACGAAAAACTAATTTATTCGTTTATCAACCGGTATTTTAAGTAACCGGTAATTGCAGCTACACTAGCAGATGAAACTTCGTCTCAGCTGTCATCTGTTGTCTGTCATTGTCACTACAGATTGCGTCAAAAGTTCGAAGGTTTAATCAGTTTATTCGGTGCCGAAATTTTGCATAATTTATTCCTCCGTTTCAAATTATTTCATTTAAAATTACTTCCTTACCGTTCACGAAAGAACAGCAAGAAATCCAATGTTAGTTTCCCCTTACAGTTTGAGTGTACCGAGGTTTTTATTACCTAGTCACCGTATGTTTTAACATGTTGCGTTGATTTTTAATTAATATTGCGGTTGTTTTAGTACATTGCACGATTTAACCTTTAATTCGCACCATAATTATCAAATAACTATCATTCTGTTGGAGTTTATTGTGGTTTTTACTAAAGATTTTCCGGTGTAGTGTTAAAAATGTTTGAAGGATTTTTGATCTGCGTGTGTTTTTACACGATATCGTAAGTTTTTTTAATTATTTTTTTTAATAATATAAGCTTCTTGCCCTGCAGCCATGGTGAACAATGCGATTGCCGAATTTTTATAGCACCATATACAGGTATGACCGTGTTAACACAATAAACACTAGAGTGTTATTACTAGAAGATAATTACAATAACAAACTATGACGTAGTTCCCGTAGCCGTAGTTTCATTAAGAGTTAGGAGATCACCTAGACCATTTATTTTCAAGTAGCAAGCAGCCTTTCTATTTAATGTTAATAATTAAATGTATTTTAATTTATTTATACTACTTACCTAATTAGCATCATTTTATTGTATGCTAATTTTTTATGGCGTAATTGGCAATTTGCCTTTAGTTTCGTACACACGTTTTCCATTGTTTATTTTTTATAGTTCTGTAAGTAGGTATGTCATGTCATAAGAGTAAATAGAGAGAATTTTTGCTTAGTAATAGGAATTGCCGTTCAAGTTGCTTATAGTTCTAGATAAATTTATTAACTAGGTCAGACTATTAGAACATAAAAACACATTCCTATGAGGGTGATTCCACGGGCATTTCAACTACCGTCAGTCCGCTGTCCTAAGTATTTAAGAAATAGGCAATAATATACTTGAAACTTGATCAATTGTGGCAAGAATTACAATAACGAGATAGCTCTGTGTGAATGTTAGCTACTTGGTGTAGCTCATTCTTTCAATATAATTGGGACTCACCTATAACAGATGTTGTGCATAATCATATTGTCAATTATACTACAATACCACGTAACTAACAATTTCAATAAATTGCAAAATTTACGTTATTGACTTACTCCTAAGTTGTATTTTGAACCTGTGTCGTATTTTGATAGTCACATTCAAATTTGTCCTCTCATTTATCGTATTAATAGGTCCTAAAGCTGACTGAGAACGCAAGATAAAATACTAATCCAATTATGTTGACGTATGATTATTCACTACATAATATATTGAGCATAAGTTTTTAAGTTTACCTTCAAGTATTTGCAATGTAAAAATAGGGTTGCCAGATGCCAAATATTTTAAATATATTAAATAGGATAAACAAATGTCTCATACTTTTAATAATGTGTCCTCATGCTAGCACCTGCTAATAGTGGTTGGAACAACACAATATCTGGGCCTGCCACTTGCTTCACAAAATATATATTATTGCAATTTCACTTTTTTTTTATAACTAGCAACCCACCCTTGCTTTTCTTTGGTTTATGTGAGTTTATGTGAGAGAGAATGTTGGGTGGTTTAGTTTGCGGATATACAGACAGACAGAGCCGGAAAGCTACTTTTAAAAATATTACAAACTAGCGACCCGCCCTCGCTTCGCTTCGGTTTATATGAGTTTTCTGTAACACCCGTACATGAAACAGGATTTGATATACATATAAACCTTCCTCTTGAAACACTCTATCTATTAATAAAAACCGCATCAAAATCCGTTGCGTAGTTTTAAAGATCTAAGCATACATAGGGACAGACAGCGGAAAGCGACTTTGTTTTATACTATGTAGTGATGATTAACTCATAATGAATGTAATAAGTAAGTACTTAATATAAAATTTACATTTAAGATTTTATCATAAAATTAAGCTGTTGTAAGTAATTGTCTCTCTAAAATAATCTTAATGCAGTATTTTAAACACTGGTAATCTTTTAACCGCTGGCAGGTGGCAACCCTAAGTAGAATCACACTGTTGTTGTATATAATATTGTAAGAAAATTTCATGTTTTTAAATGCTTTTTTTTCTGATCTTGTTGAACTATTTACTATTGTTATAAAACAAACCTAACATAGCCTGATCTCCAGGTCCTATATCTTTGTAGAATAAACTATGGTTTCAGAAACAAAATCTGCCTGAAACCTACACATTCTAACATCTAAATGTGTAGTAGGAGGGAGTTAATAGAGCAAAACATCCTAAAAGGGTCAAAGGTAGGGCCATCTGTAAGATAAGTTAAAGATGTGTTATGATAACTATCGTACCTATTCTGGCTAAAATTATGGAGAAAGCCATGTTTGTGAGACTGAACAACTTTCTAACCAAGCATAACCTTCTGCACCCTGAACAGCATGGTTTTCGGAAAGGACATTCGACCGAGTTAGCGTGCTTCGACCTCGTGAAGTACGTGACAGAGGCAATTAATAGCAAAGTACCGGTTACATCAATTTTCCTTGACCTTAGTAAGGCCTTTGATTTTGTGGACCATTCGATATTGTTATCCAGGTTGGAAGCGTACGGAATTAGGGGACAAGCCCATGATTGGTTAAGAAGTTATCTTAGTGACAGAAAACAGTGTACGGAATTAACTAAAATTATAGATGATAGGAGCAGTTTTGTTAAAAATATTTATAGATCTAAATGGCGCGAAAACAATTCTGGCGTTCCGCAAGGGAGTAATTTGGGGCCACTTTTGTTTTTAATTTATATAAATGATTTGCCTAGAGCCACCTCATCCAAATGTATTCTCTTTGCCGATGACACGACGTTACTTATTAAAGGCGATGACAAAGACAATTATGAAATAAATATTAACAGTGCTTTAAGTGAGCTGAGTTCATGGTTTCGCTCTAACAACCTACAGACAAATTTGTCAAAGACTAAATTTGTACAATTTCAGTCCAGCAGAACCAAAAATTTGCAATTAAATGTGTGTTGTGACAATGAGTTGGTGGAAGAAACCGCTAGTATAAAATTTTTAGGCTTGACGATTGATAAACATTTAAATTGGAAAAATCACATTGATTCCTTGTGCTCAAAATTGGATCGTTTTGTTTTCGCCATCAGAAATCTCAAGAAATCTGTCTCCACCGAAGCAGCAATCACGGCCTATCATGGTCACGTCTCTTCTTTATTAAATTATGGCATTATTTGTGGGGAAACTCAGTTGACATGAATAAAGTCTTTAAAGTTCAAAAGAAATGTGTGCGGGCTATAAAAAATGCATGGTTGATGGACAGTTGTAAACCTTACTTTAAGGAATTGAAAATTCTACCATTGATATGTATGTACATACTTAAAGTTTGTCTATTTTATAAGGCACACCCTGAGTATTTTAAGCAGCGAAATGAAGTCTTTGTTAGAGAACCAAGGACGCAATATAAGCATCTTTTGCACCGTCCTTCCTGTCGCTCCGACATTTATAGAAGAAATTCTTATAATATGTGCATATTAGTATATAATGCCCTTCCAATGGAAATGAGGATGCTGCAGGGGTCCAAGTTTAGGAATGACCTTACAGCATGGCTTCTTTGTAATTGCTTTTATACATTAAATGAATATTTAAATCATGAGACTAGATCGAATTAACCTAATTAACTAATTACATCAATTAATAGTTTTCATAAGACGTAATTATGTAAGAATATAATACAATTAATTTCTGACTTCAATTTTAAATATTGTTAGACTACTCATTGTTATTATTACTTGATACCCGTGTTATCCACATTTTAATTAGTTAAGGATTATTAAACATTTGCATGTCGTATTGTCGACGGAATGCCTGACCTGTAAACTATTTTTAAGACCATATGTAACGCATTTTAGCAAATAAATGAATTGATTGATTGATTGATTGATATGAAAATTGAGACTTACAAATCATACGGGAAACAAGATTTCAAACTTATGGTACTTAACTGTCTTGGATCTCATTTACCATCAGGTGGTCCATGTAAGGGTAGAAGCTTAAGGCCCATTATCTCGGTAGGACTAGGTGGCAAATACGACCAGATAGCTTTGCGACTACATCTCGTTCAGATTCCATCGCTTTGTGCCTAGATCGCAATACATACGGATCGCTTTGCGAATGGACCTCAAAAATCATGAGTCCATGACCACTTCACTTGCGTTACTAGGTAGGTTAGAATCGTTAGGTAACTTCAAATGCCTGAACAGCAAAATGTCCAGGAATAGGAGCCCCTCCATCGATATTGCTAGTCAGACAAAAAATTTAAAACAATTTGGGTACTAAGGCTCTGTTTTATAAAGGCCCGATAGTAAATATGTAGGATAAGATAATAGGAGGGTGGGCTAATTGATTCTAAGTTGTAAAACTATTACTATGGCAGGTGGTTCGAAATCTTTGTGTGAAAAAAGTTATCATGCAAAGGCAGCGGTTTTTCAAAGTAATTGGGCGTTTTTCAAAAAAAGTGTACATGAACTTTTTATTTCCAGAATTAGTTTTTTTGTTATTCTTAGTCAGAATCGTTGATACTATCGATCCTCATACAAGAAAAAAAGTGTCTCAAATGTTGCATTCCAGATCGTCACATTTTTGTATGCGAAAAATAAAAAACCCTTAAGTACCATGAGTTACAGTTACCGTACTCGCTAGCGAGTCGAATGCTCCCTCGCATTCTATAAGAATACTACGAGGTCTGCAAGGGCCAGAGCATTCAACTCACTTGTAACTCATAGTGAGGGTACTGGTACATCCTAGTCCTATATGGACCTATAGCTTTCCCCCATGTGCTCGTTTGCCTTTTCTATGCCATAAAAAAGGTTTAAAAATAATTGCTGCGCGCAGGGCGGTGGTGCTCGGTGGCGCGCTGACGGCGGGCCTGCTGGCACTGCACGTCGCCCTGGTCCCCCTGGTGTTCCGCTACTCCAAGACCTTCCGCCGGAGCCTCATCTTCGCCAACTTCGGTATAGAATCTATATTTATTTTTTTACCTGACTGCCAAAGGGTTGTGTTTATTAGCCTATGTATGGTTGTTCTTTTGAGGCGCTCTAGAAACTAAACGAGTGGACCGATTCTGATGATTTTTATGCCAATGGATTTATCTTAATCTTGTGTCACTAAATATATGACAGTAATCAAAATTCAATAAGGCGGTAATCAATCAGACGCCATATTGTATAAAAGAAAAAAAAACGACCAACTATGACAAGGGTTTTCATAATCATAGAATAGGTATTTAAAAATCATATTTACGTTTCTTTTATATTTTTTTATTTTGTATGATCGTGTATATTGATTTAAAGTTGGCTAGCAACAGTAGGGGTTTTAAGGGTGCGGCTCCACTGAGGCGGAGATGAGCGGAGTGGAGCGGAGCTGTGCGAATATTAACCAATAGAAGGCGCATGCGGTCACGTCGAGCGCCTTGCGCACGTTAGTTTAGATTCTATTGGTTAATATTGGCACTGCTCCGCTCATCTCCGCCTCAGTGGAGCCGCAGCCTTAAGCTGACTTTTTGTTAGACTTTTTTATTAATTGCGGTCGATATTTAATTGATATGCAGTACGCTTATTTCCACTTTGACCCTCGGGATATCTCGATTGTAATGCGATGCAATAATTAACGGAAGCCACATCTGTGCTAAAAACGATCTAACAATGTCTCAAGTCCGACTATGCTGCATTCAGTATGGGGATGTGACCCCAAGTAGAAGCACGGATTCGTAAAAAAAGCTTCATAACTCCACATACGGGGCTGGACAGGGAAGGTGTTAAGCGTCGGTTCACTCTCAAGACTGCGCCGAGCGTACGCCGGATGTACAGTGGCGCCCTCATTACTATTATTGTGTTTTCTAATAAACTAAAGTATTTTCTTGAAATTAACCGGTAGGTTTTTGTACTACAAATTGAAACACGACTTATAGGGTAAGTCACATAGTTTAATAACAATTCACTTTCGAGTTATCAACTTAACGGAAAAAGTTGGCCACCTTTTCCCGTTAAGCTGACTACTCAAAGGGTAATTATTATTAAAGTTTGTTACGTATCCCATAAATTGTGTTTTTACTTGCGCTACAAAAAATTTATCGTCTGATTGCAAGGAAATTTTTTTGTTAATTAGAAAACACAATAATAGTAACGAGGGCGCCACTGGACGCTCGACGTTTGCTCGGTCTTAAGGCTAGACGTTCAATTTGCAGTGCAATGGCCGCTGTACACGGACTTCGAAGACCCTTCATCATCTGGGATCGACGGCGCGAGGAACCTCAGCGTTGAGTACCACTCTAAGGTCGACGACTGCAAGATTAAGATCGGTAACGCTTTTATATTTAACTATACCCGTGTGGTTGCCGGGTTAGAATAGTGCCACTCCACATCTTCCCGTGGATGTCGTAAGAGACGGCTAAGGGAATAAAGGTGTATAGTACTGTTAGGCGATCGGCTTGCAACCTGTCACTAATACACTGGTAAACATCTCAGCCTAAGTGTGCAAAATGTGGTTACAGAATTATCAACAAGTTTTTAGAGTTGTTGGTAATTCTGTAGCTCTGCCTACCCCACTCTGGGAATAAAGGCGTGAGTTTATGTATGTATGTGTATCATGATTCGATTATGAGGAAAGTAAAAAAAAAAATGTATATGAAATGGTTGCATAATGGGGGGTATTAAAACACGAGTGTGTGTTTAAGAACCGAACCGCGAGGCCAAGAGCTCTTAATATGTATTTATTCATATATAAACGGGTGGACCAATTTAATTGGGGGGTTTTTCAAACGGAAGCTAGTTTAATCGGGATGGTTCTAATGTAGGATTAATGAAAATCGATTAGTCCATTTAAGAGATATTAGCTCTAATTATAGTGTATACTTTTAGGCATTTAAAAAATGTAAACAAAACCACGTGATATAGTTCGTAAGCCATAGAAGTAGACAGTGTTCTGCTTCTATTGGCTGCCGTCAAAGTCGTCGCACGTCAAAGCTCGATAAAACAGTTTTGATTGGTTGTCTAACAATGTCACGTGATTTGGAATGTTTACATTTTTTTAAATACCTAAAAGTATAGACTATAGTAGGGGTCGCCATAATATCACTATTTTTTTATCTACATACATAAACTCAGGCCTTCATTCCCAGAGTGGGGTAGGCGGAGCTACAGAATTAGGTACCTACGCAACTCTAAAATCTTGTTGGCAAATCCGCAACCACGCTTTGCACAATCAGCGGGCCTATTGTCTAACGCATTCGCAATCACGATAGTTTTCATTTTGAAAATCGAAGGCTTTGAAGCCGACTGTGATTGCGAGTGTGTTTAGGCAATAGCTCCTCAGGTTAAGATGTTTACCAGCGCATTAGTGACAGGTTGCAAGCCCATCGCCCAACAGTAGTCTTTATTATTTCTAGCGAGCCGATCTTCTATTCAAAGGCCATTGTTTGTGTACAATACTATTATCTTTCTTTGTGTCCGTAACCGCAAGCCGATTACATACAAAAAAGTTAGAGCTACATTGAATGTCCATAGAATTATCAACCCTATCCTCTTAGTCAGTAGGTTTAAAATGTAAAGTGTCAGGATACAGATTATGTCTTTATTATCTGGCGACAGAAGATGGTAATATTGTGTAGGGAATAAGACCGGTTCAAATAATCGGCTTGCGGTTACGAACACAAAGAAAGATAATAGTATTGTACACAAACAATGGCCTTTGTGTAGAAGATCGGCTCGCTAGAAATAATAAAGACTATACTACAAGCCTTTATTCCCTTAGTCGCCTCTTACATCCACGGGAAGACATGGAGTGGCACTATTCTAACCCGGCAACCGGCGTTAGATTGTTGTATCTATCCAGTAGTTTTATTATTTAATGTATTTCCAGGCATGTGGCACATCTTGCCTAGGAGCGCGTACGAGAGGCTCGGGGGGCAGATCAAGGAGAATATAGACCGGGAGACGCTAAACAAACTCCTCGATGAGGAGCTGGCTAACTCCAAGTTGCCTGTCATGCTGTACTGTCATGGTAAGTCTCCACCGTCGCCACAAAGTAGAATTTTCAAAGCACTTTTGTATAATCGATTTCATTAGTAACTACATTTTAGAGCATAAATAAGTGATCATCACTGTGCCTTGTCGCTTTCAATCGTTTCACAATTTTGTATAACATTTCAAGCACGACGTTAAACTGACAAGGTACAGTCGCGGAATGAAAAGGTTGACCAGTTTTCAAATAAATTCATTTACGCGTTGCAAGCTCATGTTACCTTTTTAAACTGTGTAACAGACGAGAAAAATAATATTGAACCAATAGTGGCTGTTGTTTATACGTGACCATAGTTACCCTTTTGTAACGGCCAATAAAGACTAAGTTCAGTTAACCAATAGTGGCTGTTGTTTATACGTGACCATAGCAACACTTTTGTAACCACCAATAAAGACTTGAGTTCAGTTTGAATCAATGGTGGCTGTTGTTAATACGTGACCATGGTAACCATGTATGTAGTGAAATGACATTAATTATGACGGAATATGTCATACTCGCTCGATAAGCAGATACTGATAAGCTGATAACTTATACTGAGCAAGCAAAAACAGATCTTAAGGTGGTCAACCTTTTCATTCCGCGACTGTACATTTTAGTACCTTGTCGCAGCTTGGTATTGCCAACCTTATTGAACTTTTTGCCTTATCGCGTTATGCCCGTTTCCCGTAAGCGATAATCAAACGGAAGATCCCACGCGAAGACGCGAGCAAACGCTTGTACGGTCACGAGCGTTAATTTGGGACCCATTTCATGAAATATATGCTTCAAGTCGTCAATGTCATTAGAGATGTCAAATCATTTGTAACTTTTAGGAAACTCAACCTTATTGTTGTAGAATGTCAGATTGACTTCGGACCTAAGGTGGGTACCAAATGAAATCTCGTGACTGTACATTGTATAGTGTTCTCTTTTTTTAGGCAATTCCAACTCCCGAGGGGCGTCGCACAGAATCGAACTGTACAAGTTCTTCCAGAGTATGGATTTCCACACGATAGCCTTCGATTACAGAGGTGAGAATACATTTAAAAAAATAGCAGTTATTATTACTGCTCATCCGTACTAATATCCCTTTAGACTGTGCCGAGCGTACGCCGAATGTACAGTGGCGCCCTCATTACTATTATTGTGTTTTCTAATAACCTAAAGTATTTTCTTGAAATTGGTCGGTAGGTTTTTGTACTACAAATGAAAAAACAACTTATAGGGTATATCACATAGTTTAATAACATTTCACCTTCGTATCAACTTAACGGAAAAAAGAGGCCACCTTTTCCCGTTAAGCTGACTACTTAAAGGGTAATTGTTATTAAAGTTTGTTACGTATCTCATAAATTGTGTTTTTACTTGCGCTACAAAAATGTGTCGTCTGATTGCAAGGAAATTCTTTAGTTAATTAGAAAACACAATAATAGTAATGAGGGCGCCACTGGACGCACGGCGTTTGCTCGGTGCAGTCTTAATCTCCGTAGCAAGCTCATTGGGGTTTAGGAACCAGTTATGGACAAGGGCTAATAATGGTCACTTGATTCTTATTTTACAGAAGATAAGGGTTATTCATTTACATACATACACATACATAAACTCACGCCTTTATTCCCAGAGTGGGGTAGGCAGAGCTACAGAATTTCCAACAACTATAAAAACTTTTTGATAATTCTGTTACCACATTTTGCACACTTAGGCGAAGATGTTTACCAGTGTATTAGTGACAGGTGGCAAGCCCATCGCCTAACAGTACTACACGCCTTTATTACCTTAGTCGGCTTTTACGACATCCACGGAAAGACTTGGAGTGGCACTATTCTAATCCGGCTGCCACGCGGTATATTATTCATGGTTATTCATTGGATTTGCCATATTCAATTTAGGACCGTATGAAATTTGAATTAAGAGTGAAGTGCCCATTACTGGAGCCTGTCAGCTTAAAAGTGTCCATCATTTGTGCCGTCAGTCTAATTTTCAAAGTTTCTGTTTACAGGTTACGGTGACTCGACAAACGTACATCCAAGCGAGAATGGCGTCGTGGAGGACTCGCTTATGGTGTACGACTGGCTTCAGACCACTGTAAACAAGAGTCAACAAAAACCTAGCATTTTTGTATGGGGACACTCTTTAGGTAAAGTTTGGAATCTCCACTTGCAAAATGATCCAATTTTTTATTTATTGTGACTAGGTGCAGTTTCGACTCTACACTTGCAGAATGAACCAATGTTTATTTATTGAGACTCTTTAGGTACAGTTTCGACACACTTGCAAAATTAACCAATTTTTTATTTATTGAGGCTCTTTAGGTAAAATTGGGAACCTAGTTATAATGTTAAGCCATTATATTTGTATTGGAACACTCTTTAGCTAAATTTTGAACCCTACTTGCAAGATTAATCCAGTATTTTTGTTTTGGGACACTGTAAAGGAAACCTGACAGTACTTGCCACATTATCCCAGTATTTTTTGTTTTGGGACACTTTTTAGGTAAAATTTCGACTACTTGCGAGATGAGCCCATTATTTTAGTACTGGAACCCTGTTTACTTTAAACCCTACTTGCAAGATGGGCCCAGTATTATTAAATTGGGACACTTTATTTTGATAGTGGGACACCTTATGTATACTTCGAACCATACCTGCAAGATAAGGTTAGATAAAGTTTGACCCCTACTTGCAAGTTGAGTCCAGCATTTTTGTGTTGGGGCCCTCTTTAGCAAAACCCTACTTGCAAGATAAGCCCATTATTGCTTTATTCAGACACTCTTTCGTTAAATTTCGACCCCAGCAAGAGGAGTCCAGAATTTTTATAGCGGGACATGGCTTTTGGTAAACTTTGATTCCTACTTACATAATGTGGCCATTTTTTTTAGCGAGATTCTCTTTCGGAAAATTTTGAGTCCTACTTGCAAGATGGTAGAGTTTTTGTACTGGGAGATTTTTTTGTAAATTTTGAACCCTACTTGCAAAATGAAACCATTAATGTTGTAATGGGACTCACTTTAGGAAAGTTACCGTTACCTACTAAAGAGCAGGGGTGTGATTCTCTCAAGAAGCAAAGGTGAACGAATGAACGAGTGATGTCCGAGCGGCGAGATTAAGTAGTCCCGTCAGTGCGAACAAAACACATTGTAGCGCGTGCATTTTCAATTTAGCAGCATGGTTCCTGCCGATGGGTCGAACGTACAAGGCTGCTTAATTGAAACTGCACGCGTTAAAATGTGTTTTGTTCGCTCTGACGGGACTACTTAAACTTTCCGCTTGGACATCACTCGTCCGTCCGTTCGACCGTCGTTGTTTAGAGAATCACTACCCTGGTAGTATTGTAAGCTGTGTCTGACAGGAACAATGTTATCCAGGCACAGGCATATCCTCGCACCTGCTGGGCAACCTGCCAGAGCTGTCGGCGCAGCTGCTGTCGCGCGCGCTGCCCGCGCCGCGCGGGCTCGTGCTCGAGGCGCCCTTCAACAACCTGGCCGACGAGGTGGCGCACCACCCGCTGTCCAAGGTGAGGGTCCCGTCGCAGTAGCGAGCGACCTGACGCAGTAGCGAGCGACCCGACACAGTAGCGAGCGACCCGACGCAGCAGCGAGC
The DNA here is from genome assembly GCA_963966035.1 of Acleris laterana. Classification (NCBI taxonomy): domain Eukaryota; kingdom Metazoa; phylum Arthropoda; class Insecta; order Lepidoptera; family Tortricidae; genus Acleris; species Acleris laterana. The sequence goes on along the minus strand of OZ014463.1, from coordinate 8,871,347 downwards.
GACCCGACATAGTAGTAGCAAGCGAATTGTCGCGGTAGCGAACGACCCGACACAGTAGTAGCAAGCGAGCCGACACAGTAGGGAGCGACCCGACGCAGTAGCGAGTGACCCGACACAGTAGCGAGCGACCCGACACAGTAGCGAGGGACCCGACACAGTAGTAGTAAGCGAATCGTCGCGGTAGCGAACGACCCGACACAGTAGTAGCAAGCGACCCGACACAGTAGGGAGCGACCCGACGCAGTAGCGAGTGACCCGACATAGTAGAGTAGCAAGCGACCCGTCACAGTAGCGAGTGACCCGACACAGTAGTAGCAAGCGACCCGACACAGTAGGGAGCGACCCGACGCAGTAGCGAGTGACCCGACACAATAGTAGCAAGCGACCCGACACAGTAGTAGCAAGCGACCCGTCACAGTAGCGAGTGACCCGACACAGTAGTAGCAAGCGACCCGACACAGTAGGGAGCGACCCGACGCAGTAGCGAGTGACCCGACACAGTAGCGAGCGACCCGACGCAGTAGTAGCAAGGGAATCGTCACAGTAGCGAGCGACCCGACGCAGTAGCGAGCGACCCGATGCAGTAGCGAGCGACCCGACATAGTAGTAGCAAGCGAATCGTCGCGGTAGCGAGCGACCCGACACAGTAGAGTAGCAAGCGACCCGTCACAGTAGCGAGTGACCCGACACAGTAGTAGCAAGCGACCCGACACAGTAGGGAGCGACCCGACGCAGTAGCGAGTGACCCGACACAGTAGGGAGCGACCCGACACAGTAGTAGCAAGCGAATTGTCACGGTAGCGAGCGACCCGACGCAGTAGCAAGTGATCCGACACAGTAGAGTAGCAAGCGACCCGTCACAGTAGCGAGCGACCCGACACAGTAGCGAGCGACCCGACACAGTAGCGGACAACCCGACGCAGTAGCGAGTGACCCGACACAGTAGCGCGCTCGACCCGACAAAGTACTAGCGAGCGACCCGTTACAGTAGCGAGCGACCCGACAAAGTACTAGCAAGCGACCCGTCACATGCGAAATGACCAGTGATAGCTAAAATACCGGTTTTATTCCAGCTAGTGACCTGGCTGCCCTACTACACGGAGACGTTCGTGTCCCAGTTCGTGTCGCGGCCGGAGCACTGCTTCCGCTCGGACGAGCACCTCGCGCGCGCGCCCGCGCTGCCCGTGCTGGTGCTGCACGCGCGCGATGACGTCATCGTGCCGCACCAGGTCGGCGCCAAGGTTCGTACACATCTTATGATTGGCACCATCAAACATGTCACTGACACGCCAATGACAGCCTAAAACCAGAGAAAATATCAACCTGGCCTCAGACACTCATGTCAATTTTACGCTGGCAACCTTGACGGATACATCCGTCATTGGTGTTGAACCAGTCGTACGGATTTATCCGTCATTGGCGCTAAAGGTTAAAGGTGGTCACCGCTAAGGACTTCACTTGGCGTGTATTTAGAAAAGGGTAATGGGGAATTTCGCACGGACCCTGTCCCCACCCGCTAACAGTCACGGCACGCATGTTCATTAGGACCCAAAAAAAATACGTTACCAAACTTTTGTTGCAAAATCAATGGTTAGTTTTTAGCAGGGCAAGAATGTGATTATTTTTAAACAGGGTTACGTAAGGTTAGGTTAGTTTAAATGTATGAAAATCCGAAAACAGTAACAGTTTCTTAAAAAAAAACGACAAATATGACCTAAGACACATTGTGCCTAATTATAATTATCGCTGTCAATATAGACGCATGATGGACACTTGGTTCTTATTTAACGTAGTTGTAGCCTCCCGCCGACGCTTCACTTCGGTTTAAACAAATGAAAAAAAGCATATGTCCATCCGGAATAACGTACATTGCAAATATAAAAAAAATGAAATAGATTCCGTTGTTTCGGATATACCTTTCGAATAGATACAATATCCCTAAATTCACACTAACCCTTTATAATATTTAATATTTATATCATATATAAGGATTGTTCATTTGTTTTGCAACAATAAATGTATGACCGTTTGATCTTTGAACCTTTTTAATGCCAAGCACAACAAACGTCACTTACACGCCAATGACAGCTTAAAACCAGATTGAATATCAACCTTACCTCATAGTTACTCAGGTCCATTTTACGCTGGCAACCATGACGGATACATCCGTCATTGGCGTTGAACCAGTGTTACGGATTAATCCGTCATTGGCATTAAAAAGGTTAAAAAGTTAAAAGTGAAATAGACAGTTATTGGTGCCAGTCAGGTGTCAAACAATAGCGCCATCACCTTATTTATCGTTGTCAGCTGTACGAGTACGTGAAGCAGTCCCGCGGAGAGGGCGACGCGCCCATCACCCTGCACTCGTACGACAAGAGCGAGGGGCTCGGCCACAAGTGGATCTGCAAGGCCAAAGACCTGTCGGATGTAGTAGGGTCAGTGCTGTCTTATCTTATCTGTCTTACTGTCGTAATCAAAGCCATTTAAGACACAATTAAGACTGCGCCAAGCAAACGCCGAGCGTCCAGTGGCGCCCTCATTACTATTATTGTGTTTTCTAATTAACTAAAGAATTTCCTTGCAATCAGACGATACGTTTTTGTAGCGTAAGTAAAAACACAATTCATGGGATACGTAACAAACTATGATGGGATACGTGACATTAATAACAATAACCCTTTGAATAGTCAGCTTAACGGGAAAAGGTGGCCACTTTTTTCCGTTAAGTTGATAACTCGAAGGTGAATTGTTATTAATCTATGTGATACCCTATAAGTTGTGTTTTCATTTGTAGTACAAAAACATTTCGTCCAATTTCAAGAAAATACTTTAGTTTATTAGAAAACACAATAATAGTAATGAGGGCGCCACTGTACATCCGGCGTACGCTCGGCGCAGTCTTAATCGCCAATTGTGATTGGTAGCCTTTTTTTCACTTCCTATTAAAACTTGTGGTTACAGATCATGAGTTCGTAATTTTTCACTATTAATTTGTCAATGTGTATTATACGATACATAAAAAAATACTCACTTAAAAAGAAAGCCATGTTTTTTGTATTTATAAAAATATCGATTTAAGCTTTTTTTTTTCAGAGAATTCGTGTCAACACACGGTTAGGAAGAAAAAAATACTTCAAGTAAATCAGTCTCGCATCGCTTTGATATTACTAGCTCAGTTTATAAGGGTTTTATTTTAGTACTTACTATGTTTAATACCTACTTTGTAGTTCCAGTCCTTAAAAAATAGCGTATTTGTTTTAAACAACACAATTAATCATTTAACCTTTCCAGTTTTTCTAGTATTCAAGTGTAACTGTGGCTGTGAGAATATGATTACTTTTTTTATATATTATAAGAAAACATAATGTGTCACAAACATTTAATTAGGATTGGTTTATAAATTTATTAAAATAGATGTAAAGTTACGCTTAAATTTAAAATGACAGTGAATTAATTTAGTTCCGGTAGGTAGGTATTGCAAAGTTAATATGACGGAGGATAAAATTAGTTTAAAAGTTCTCATCTTTACAACCCATACCAAAATGACGAAGTTAATACTTTATTAAAAATTGAAATAAGAAAATAATTAATTTCCTTATTTTTTAAGACTATCCTTAAGGTGTGTTTTTTTTTAATAAGCCTGTTTTATTTTCTATCTCATTATTATTTAATATGTAATTTAAAAATAATGTTACCTTTTAACTTTTTGACCATGTAACGCTAGTTTTTTTATTTGTACCTTATGCTATTGTAATAAGGTCGCTATTATTCTACATTCTAAATTTTCACAGTGATGGTCAGAAGGTCTTAAGGCTTCTAAATTCAAAATTGTCAAACTTCCCGAACTTTTGACGCTCACCACAAATTATAAAAAACAATAAAAAGTATAAAAATACAGTTTTACTTAAAGAATATGTACAGTATCTTTTAACAGAGCACTTTTCTAATCACCCATTTCTTTTGACATAACAACTTAATAACCTTGGAACACCTTTGATACCGGATAGGGTTAAATTGTCAAGCGGCAAAAGAGTAAAATATTATCAATAATCAAGCTAAGAACCCGACAACGCCTGGAGCGTCATGACAGAGGAGGTTCTATTATAGCTTATTTCACACCTAAAATAAATGAAAATAATGCCACATCTTGATTGACACCTTTTCTGAGTGCGCGTTTGAAACACTGTGAAAAGACTGACATTGTAGATTTTAACCTTTTAACCATCAATGACGGATTTATCCGTCGCAGTACCACAGCCTAACAAAAAGCAACCTTTAAATCCACAACCATTAAGAATAGCGTAGATCCTGTCGCCACCTTCCGACTCCATCATCAGATCAGCTCTTAGATACCATAATATTGCATTGTCATCTAGATTTGTTATTTGGTTACCTTGGTTACGTTCAATATGGATATCAACAAAATGGCGTTTTTTTGACATTCCAACTATTTTAATAAATGATCAGAACTGTTTTAGTAGGTATCTATTAAAATATGCAAAAAATTCACAAACTATTAACGCCAATCGAAATAATGAAAATGTCTTGGCTGACAAGTAATAATATTTGTTAGCTGAAAATTCAAGGAAAGTACATGAAACGTTAGCGATTGTTTAGTTTTGACCTTATCAATGTAAAAAGTTATGTAGGGAGGGGTATGCAACGGTACATAATTATCTCTCGGCACTATTACCTTAAGAAGCTTCATTATGTACCATGTTTATCCGTTTTTTTTTAAATAATAAACAGAATAGTGCTACTTCATGTCCTCCCGTGGATGTCGTAAGAGACAACTAACGGAATAAAGGCTGTGTAGTACTTTTAGGAGATGGGCTTGCAACCTGTCACTAATACACTGGTAAACATCTTAGCCTAATTGTGCAAAATGTGGTTACAGAATTATTAACAAGTTTTTAGAGTTGTTAGTAATTCTGTAGCTCTGCCTACCCCACTCTGGGAATAAAGGTGTGAGCTTATGTATGTATGTATGTTTTTTAAATGATAACGCCCTTGATATAAATTTTAGGTTAGTGTCAAACAGTACAAATTTGTTTACATCTTTACCCATTTCAACTGACACTGACTTTACATACAAACTATACCACGGTAAAAGCATTGCCTTTTACATGTTATCGTTTCGCAGTCGGAAAAACTAGTATAAATCCATAAGATTGATTTTCCCCGTAATTTTCAGTTGTCATTGACACGTGACTTTGACATGGTGGTTAAAAGGTTAAAATGGCAAACGTTTAGCGTTAAACCTAAGGTTATGCTCAATTATAATGGACCATTAAGGCTTATAGTATACACTTGGGATGCATCTGTTGTTGGTGCAATTGCATCTTAGTTAGTAATTAGAAACAATATTTTTACAATGTATGTTCATGTAATAAAAAAAATAACGGTGAAAACCCCCGTAATAATGACGATCCCGTTAAGAGCTGATATCTCTTTAACGGCTGAACCCATTTTCACGAAACCTAGCGAAGAACCATCCTCATTGAACTAGCTAACTATTAAAAAAAAACATAGTCCAAATAGGTTCATTCCTTTCGGAGATATGATGCCACAAACAGGCACATATATACATGTTTAAATTGTAACACCCTTTATTTTTGGTTAGGGTTTAACCATTTTAAAGAATTTACAGACATATTAAAATACAATACAATAAAATACACTTTATTGCACACTGCAGTGAGTTATAATATGGATTATGTAAAGCCCTCTTATTCATAATCGTGCAATAGCTAAAGTATGCTTGAAATATGCTCCGTCCTTATCTGTTACTATGTATGTGTTCATTTGAATTTGACAGAAAGGGACAACGCATACTTTAAATAAAATAAGTTTATAGTGAGTTTATGAATCAGGGGGTTAATGAATGTTTGTAAAATATTTACTATTTTAAACGTTGTTCAACAATAACTGTAATTTATTTGCTATGTAATGTATTCTATTCTTTTAGAACAAGCTCATAATACATGCAATAGATGTAATATTGATGGATATACCAACAAAAATGTTAAGTAAGGTAGTTCCTTGTCATAATAAGCTTCATGCTAAACATCAAACGACAAACACGGCAACGGGAATGACGATAACAACGACAGGGTTCTAAGTTCAACATTTTTATCAGGTATATATGCTAAAACATTAATGTAAATGCATCCCATAAGTGATCCAGATATACTATTGTTAACTATTGTTAATTATTTACAGCAGTATTAACTAGAATATTTACACTTATGGATCTATCTGAGTGCCGGAATAGTTCGTTCGGTAATAGTACATTGTGTATTAAGGGTGGTAAAGAAAGAATTACAAACGAGAGTCTGTTAGAATAACTCGAGCTTTGTATTTCCTGTACCACCCGTGTAACATACAATGTTTTTCATCACAATTGCGAGGAAATGAAATAAAATCAGACAAAAGATCATATTTTTAACTTATTAGCGGCAGACTACATCATTGTCTGTGACTTACCACAGATAATGTCAAACGTGTTCGGAGTCCGATTCTAGTGACATATGAGATCAATAGTTTATTATGCGAGATTGTTAGGAAATATTATTCAACTGACATTTCATCTCGAATGAAACTTCATATCGAATGGCACAAGAATTGGGGTCCTGACGGATTGTGATAGTTTGAGTCCACGTATAATATTAAAAAAAAAACTATTACGCACTTAAGTAACGTAATGGTAAAAAAAGGCCCACGGGTATTATTTTGTATTTACGGTCGATTTTTCTAGCATGTTAGGACACTATTTACGAGCAAGTGTGATGAAAAAGACCTTATTCTCGCTTGGTCGAATCCGCCCTTATATTTCTTGAATCGCACAACCAGGGGATGTGTTCTATTTGGTGACATCGTATAGATTTTGACGTGTCACCATTAAGTAAATAAGAGCTAACGTAATTTTGACAATACAATAAAATATCAAAAGCAATATGGTTTAACCGATTAGAACAGAGCCCCAGTTTTTCATTCTTACTAATTGATGTGAAAAATAGAATAGGGATAGTTTATAGCCCGGAGGCCAACGTAAGGTAATTTTTATCCTGGCAAATTGGACAATTTCCGAGGGAATATAGGGTCATTCTACTTTTTAGCGCATAATAATCATTGGTGAAATTAAAGGCATTTTTAGACATTTTTTTCACGTAAATTTGACTTATATTGAAACTGGAACAACTAAATTTAATAGATCAAAACAAAACACTTTAAATTTATTGATATTTTATCAGGAAAAGTTGGTAACACAGCGGTAAATACACTTTTTCCATACAAATGGCGGCGACATGCGTGACCACTATGTTACCTACTTTAAAGTTAATTATTGTGACTTTTTAAATGTAGTGATAATTTGAAATGTAAGCTAAGTTGTGTAACTATTTCAATATTAAATTACAAAACCGAGCACTTTAACGTTTTTATAAAAATATTATTTGAAGAGCACTTGTCAAAAAATCGACCTGCGCTTAAAAGTAGAATGACCCATTAATCACCTTCAACGCGGACAGGGTCAACCTCAGTATTAAGATTAAGTACCTGTAATCTACTGGCTTATTGCCTAACGCAATCGCAATCGCCATCAAAGTGCAACAATTTTCACTTTGTATGCAGACTTCGCCTTCGGACTGTCAAAAAGAAAACGACTACGATTGCTAGTGCGTTAGGCAATAAGCCTACTGGTCCTATTACAACCTTTATCCTCCACAATTAAACGTAACGTCGGTGATACTGCAAAATCGCGGAACCAACAAATTTATTATATACTCGGCTTTATTATATATAAGATACAGTAAGTATCTAAGATACAGTAAGTATCTTAGGAGTAATAATCGCTTGAAACGAATTTTAGAAAAGTTGCGATTTTTTTGACGCCGAGTGTAGAACAAAATCAACATTACCATCTTAGAATAAGTTTCTGTCAAAAAAATATTTTTTGGGCCAGCTTTTGTACTCTTTTTTGCACAGTCGTCATCTACTCGTCAATACGATTCTAACAAGCCCTAACACGACGGGTTTATCATGTGTAATTTAGGAGTTCTTATGACCACCCTGAGTCTCCATCATCAGACCAGCTCGATGGTACTATATTATTTTATTGTCATCAGAACTAAAGGCGTATGCAAATTTTCAGCTTCATCGGAAACCGGGAAGTGGGTCAAATTAAACTTGCAAGATTTGACCTTTATATACATACTTACATACATTGCAAGTTAAATAAAAGCTTGTAAAATAGGTGCATTTTCCTCCTCATTAAAAATGTTACTTACGCGGTTTTGCAGTATCACCGACGATAACACGAATGCGACGAACGGACGAACGACGAACGCGGCTTTGAGGCAATCAGCTGTTAAAATGGTGGTAGCAGTTCGAATGGACCCTGTACAAGATGCTATAGAGTTTTGCTATTGATTATATAATCTCAAAATATTACAGTTTAAATCTTTTAAATCTATAAGAAGCGTCGACTAGTACCGAAAAAGGCATGGGCGTACTGTACTGGCTTCAGATGGACCCACAAGTTGGATGTAACTTGGGTCCTAATCAAGCTTTATAGGTAGTTTTTATTATTTATTTGTAATTTACTAAGGTCAATTCAATAAATTATTTTCACAATTCACACTCTTATTTTATTCGTGTTTATAAGTAAGTTAATACATGTAAAATCTGGCATGAGCTGGCAGTGACATCTAGCGGCTTTATAAGGAAACGCTTGCTAAACAAGAGTTTCTACAACATTGTACAATTTGTACAGATGGCGATAGCAATCGTGAAATGATAGGAAGCCGGTCTCACAGTTCTGCAAGTTATATTTAATATTGACCAAATCAATCAATCTTTATTGATCAGTCGTGACAGCCAATGACAAGGCTTACATGCCAACGTCATCTATACATGACCAACATTCAAGTCGAAATAAAAACTGCGATGGAATTTTAAGTTCCGATATTTATCTACTACGGTTTGTTCCGTAATGTACAGAGCACTACACTTCATTCGTAGGGTGGCGGTGAAAAGGTTGCAATTTTGTAACCGATCGTTCTGTATATAGTTTTTAGTCTGTAAAATTAAAAAATAACTTCCATGACTAAAAACTTAATGAATGAATGTATATGGGTCACAGTTTCCACTTACCATCAGGTGGCCTGTGTGCTCGTTTGTCTTCTGTATGACTTAAAAAAAAAAAAAAATGCCTTCCAATAGAGCTGAGCATCTGCTGACTGGTAATGCCATCTAGCGACTTTTTAAAGAACATTTAGTAGATATATTACTTCCTAAAAGTTTGTAAAGATGGCGTTAGCAAACATACAAAAATAGCAATAGATAGCTGTCTAATAATTATATCCGGCTGTATAACCTCTATTATTAAAATCTTGATATTGTTATAGTTATTTCTGGTAAACATCTTGGCCGATTGTGAAAAATTTGGTTGCGGAAATGTCAACAAGTTTTTAGTTGTTGGTGATCCGGTAGCTCTGCCTACCCCACTCTGGGAACGAAGGCGTGAGCTTATGTATGTGTATGTATAAACCGCCTATAAGGATAAAAACTCTTTTAAACGGTTAAACCGATTTTCATGAAACCTAGCTTTATTTCAAACTACATTTGAATCTATCTACATATTTGGGCGCTGCGCTGCCACGGACAAACACACAGAACACACTATACAGATGCTTATACTTACACTAAACTTATATCACCCTTTTTTTATCAACCGTAAAAAACTAGGTAAACCGTATAAAATCAACCGCAACCACATAAATTTATCAAGTTATGAATTAATTAAATACATATAAATTAAACAAAAACGTTTAATTCAAAATCACATGAAAAACATATTTCACAGATAACGAATTTTTATCAAAATAAAATGTCTGACGAATTTTGTGTTCTTTATTTAATTTGTACAAATTGAACGCGTTATTTTATAGGTGTTTTTTAGTGGCGGCCGGCAATAAATCTCATTTGAAATTAAGACTGGCCGGCACGGTAGCAACCGACCGACAGAGGCAATAATTTATTGACTATGGTTTGAGAGGTCGACAACATTTTAGTACTTTTTTTGGACACCTTAAGGTAAAAACCAATGACTGAGGGTGAGGTCAGATGCTTTTAATCTCATATATTTATTGTACAATATACCTACAAACTACTTAGTAAAGAATTTATAAGTCATATGTAATTTTTATTGCAAAATAACAATTAACAAAACTAAACAAAACCTTGGAATTCGTTGTTTAACAAGTCTAACCAAAGCCAGCTTTAAAAACCCGACGGCCTGTGTTTTGATATTCTTAGTAGTTCCTATATACCTATAGGTAACAAAGAAACACACACGAAATATATCCGAAAACATTCCCCTCTTTGACACTCAGGTAGGTAATAATTATTAAATGTATACTTAACCTATACCATAGTAAAATAAATTTACTATGCTGATACTGATACCTTACCTTGTTACTACAAAGACTTGGACAATCTCATGTCGTGAAGCCGTAATTATAGCTATAAGTACATAAGTATTTTGGTCGCTTAAAAGCGGGGGAGCTGTGACGTACAAATAATAATAATATAACCCTACCTACTACTATTTCATTCAGCCGAATACCTTTCACTGCTGCTATATAGGTATGTAAGTACATATAAGTGTATCTCAATTAAGATATTCATATGATGTTGGCATGGAATATAAATTAAAAAAAAATGGTCAAATATTTAAACCGCAATCTCATAATAAAACACCCAACGGAATAAAATATCTGTGCAATTTCAACTTAAAATCCTGGACGTAAATGAGAAACGTCACTGAGGCCCTAAGTACTTTGAAAATCGTCATTCGAAGTTACGTTAGCACAATCCCTCTCACTCGTCATTCGAGACTAAATCGAGAGAAGGGAATGTGAACTTCGATTTTCAAAGTAGGGGCTCAGGTAATATACACGACAGTAAATTGTTCGCCACCCCTGCCTATTAAACAAGTGTGAATCAAACATTCTTTATTTGAATTTATCCGTCTCTCGATCGGCACAATGAAACGGAAATTCATTGTCAATGGGCTGAATTCAACCAGCATATCTTGACCCCGTATACCTACGAACTTCATACAGGAAAGGGTAGAATCTACTAATCCATGGCAGTTTTTGGCAATTGCTGTTGCAAATCTGTTGTAGATTACGAGTATAAAAGACTAGACTACAAGTCATTCTTATGACCGGTTTTATAAAGGTCCGTTAGTAAATACTGTCAGATGACATTTTAGTAACTTCATACAACTTTTGACATTCCTAACCGAAATTGGATCTAACGGATCTTTATACAACCCAGCCTAAGTGAATCTTTCTTGTTAGTAACTTTCTTGTCACAAAATTTTAACTATCAGACAGGTCTTTAAAAATTGGTCATGTTTCAACTATTCCAATTTAACGTGAGCTCAAAGTCCTAAACTATTTAGTACAAAGTGCAAGTTAATCGGAGGTCTTTGTATACTGATCGGTGTTTGCTGAACCGGCGTTACGCATTTTGAATTTGGAAGGGGACTGATTGAAGGCGAAGTTAATTCATTTGATTATTCAATTAGAGGTTTTTAATAACATAATAACTTAAGAGGGTTCGGTTTTAGAAATGGATCGTAAGCGCAAATATGAATTTACATACACATACATACATTAAATCACGCCTGTTTCCCAGAGGGGTAGGCAGAGACCACTTCCTTCCACCTGCTACGATCCTGACAAATTTCTCTCGCTTCTTCCACATTCATACATCGAGTCATGCACGCACGTCGGTTTCGGGTATTTAGGATTCGGCCCTTTTCCAGTATTTCACCGATTTGACTCGAAAAAGCACGCCTAGGGCGGCCCCTTCCGACCCTTCCACTCACTTTCGATCTGTATATCTCTTTCGTCAATCTTCTTTCATCCATCCTTTCAAAATGACCGAACCATCGAAGCATAGGTATATTAATTTAGGAAGTAAGTAATGTATCTAGAAACTGTGAGAACCCTCTTATCTGGGTTATCTTCTTCAATGAATAAGAACACCTCTGTAATGTAGCTTTTTTTTAATGTTTCGCATTTTAGTGCTTCCCGTGGACATCCCGTCTCACTTATACCTATCAAATCACGAACAGATTGATAAAGACCCCCTATATTATATCTATAAAATAACTATTAAATAAATAAAAAAACCGTCGAAATAATTGTAACCCTTTCTTTCAGAGCTGATATCTCTTTATCGGCTCAACCGATTTTGATTAAACCTAGGTGAGAACCACCGCTAGCAAACCTGCTTTCAAATAACAAAACCGCATCCAAATCAGTTCACCCGTTTAAGAGCTACGGTGCAACAGACAGACATACACATTGCGGCCCAACTTGTAACACCCCTCTTTTTGCGTCGGGGGTTAAAAATCAATTCTTATTCTAAAGAACATTTCTCTTTAAATATTACTGACGTACGACTTAGATGCGGCCAGCACGCTACAAGCAGTGACAGTTCATAATACCTTTGTATTGCTATAGTCTGAGTTTTGAGATAATTATTCGTATTCAACGTTACCTAAAGAATGAAAGAGGTGGTGCATACATATAAGTGTCTATCAACAATAAATACAAAAATGCTGATAACTTTACCACGGAGCTATTGAATTTCGTTCAAGTTATTACGATTGTATTTTTAAAAGGGAGAAATGGCTGAGGTGTCTAAGGATACCCGATTATTAAAAATATGAATAATAATAATGAACATTCACACTTTTCTACTATTTGTTTCAAGAAAAAACAAATTAAATCGCCCTCCCAATAATTTCCTCTCCACAAACAACCGTAGCAAAAAAGCAACAGACCTCACGCCGGCAAACTATCGAAATCTGATACTCAAAACATTACATTTCCCGCCCTTAAAAACACCTCTATCACCGCACCATAGAGTATATTTGTTTATAAAGAGCGGTCCGAATTGTTCTCGTTACCCCTACCAGGCAAGCGTGAAATACGCCGAAGTGGGTACTTTCGGTACGCAATCTCGCCACATGTGCGAGTTTAGAGCGTTTTGGAACGCGCAAATATTCATTACTGGCAACCCCGCGGAGAAAATTGGCGCGAAATCTCTTGCGTTGTGGGATAGGGGTTGGATGCGTTTGATTTATCGATGGATTTCTTAATATTTTTAAATTATTACTAGAAATGTTTTCTATTTCACCGGCGTGTCGAGGAATTTGATGAGATGTGAGTTACATAAAATGTAAATTTACCTTGTTATACATTTTACACGTTTTAATAGTCGTGTCAGGCCGGGAAATCTAAAACACGGCTAATTTACGCATCATGTCAAATTTGTAAATAATCAATTTCACTTGCCATATTTCGACATAAATATACCTAGTTGTAAGCACATTTTTTTAAATAATTAATTATGTAACATATTATTATAGTCTGCAAAGCTTATTTCTATCAAAGTTTAATTTTTTAACGTTGTTTCAATCTTAGCGTTGTATTATTGGCAAAGGTTAAGTTTAGTTCAGTTTAAGCAATTTGTAGTTAGAAGGTAAAAACGAAACTTATTGAGAGCCCCGACTAGATTTTATTATCGACTGTAATTAAAAATAGGTACTATTATTTTATGATTACTTTCGTTAATTACATTGATGATGAGTAACATAACAAAAGAGAAAACGTCTCCAAAAATACCCTCCTCTCCAAAAGGTAATTAAAAAGAAAAAAATGGTACACAAATTGACCTAGTCCCAAACTAAGTTCGTGACTTTTACGATGGGTACCAGAAAATGATAAACATACTTATGTAAAAAAAATATGAGTAGGTATAAAGTTAAATACATAGGAAACAATCAAGAACACTTACAAATACAAAGGTTTGCCACCGCTAGCATCGCGGCCAGGAACACTACTAAACCAACTAGGCTAACAACATTCGTTAAAAAGAAATTTAAATTACCGAAGCACAAATTTAATTACTGTCCTAGAGCGACAACTACTATTTGAGCATTTCTAAAAAAGTTTGTACATTTCATTTACAACTCCGATTTGCGAAAAAAATTGCAGTTAGGTAGGGTAAATGATACTGAGCCTAAATAACATAGTCTCCCAAAATGTCCCAATTAATTTGTATGGAAACTTCCTTTTTTGTTATCACGAACGGAAGAATTTTTATGTTATTTAAGCTCAGTATCATTTACCCTACCTACCGGCAATTTTTTTCGCAAATCGGAGTCGTAAATAAAATGTACAAACTTTTTTAGAAATGCTCATTTATTATCGTCGAAAGAAAGTCAGTCAGTCCTTCATAAATCTATCGATATTCATATCGACTCCCACCACATCACTGACCTAGGGGTGAAATTTAATATTATTCATATGGCAACTCCTGTTTGTGTTCGTTTTGGTCGAAACGCGGTGATACCCGCCTTATGTCCATTACGAGTAAGGTATAAGCCACAGGATTTAATAACTGTCTGGTAAAAGGACTTTAGAATTTTAGATCTTGTAAATGCCGAAGCAGACATTTTGGTCTCTGCGTGGTTTTTAGGGTTCCGTACCGAAAGGGTGCCATACAGTACCCTATTACTAATTATTCGTTCGTCTTAAATTTAAAGAGTATTGTAGGTATCTTCTCAACCGTATTAAGTAAAAGTCCGGCTGATTTCGTAAACAAAAAATGATAAAATATATTAAAGTATAGGTTCGGGACGAGAAACGTTTTGTGACGTAAAAATTGTAATACAAACTATACCTATGTGTCTGATTAAAAATAAATATTATAGTGCGAACCTTCCATTATCGAGTCCGTCTCTCACTTGACAGGTTTTTATAATCACCAACAAAAACCGAGGTTGTGTAAGTTTAATTAAATTTTATGTACGAATTGTATGTCTGTTTTTGATTATGTCCGTGGCTTTACAGCTTCCAAACAGATTGACGGTTTCTTTAAAACCTAATTTTCTCAGGCAAGTTCTAAGGTAAGCACATTTGTAATTGATACATTTGGAAATGACCGAAAGGGCCGAATCGTACCTACCCGAAACCGACGTGCGTGCACGACTCGATGTATGAATGTGGAAGAAGCGAAAGAAATTTGTCAAGATCGTAGCAAGTGGAAAGAAGTGGTCTCTGCCTACCCCTCTAGGAAACAGGCGTGATTTAATGTATGTATCTATGTATGGAAATGACCTTCTGCTGGAGTTTCTTGTTGCGCTTTTACTCCGTCTTGTCCGAAGCGCTAGTAGATTCACTCCATATTAGCGACGTGTAAAAGAGCCCTCATGTGACCAATTTACTGAATAAATATTTTGAATTTCGTATACCAAATTTCAAGGACATATTGGAGTTGGATATTTATCAACTCAATTGTACTCGTATAACTTTACTTTCCAGATAATTATAAGACTTATTATAAGTCAGCAAACATCCAGACATTGCATTGAAAATTAGTAGCAACTTCATCAACGTTCTATTTTCATTAAATAACATTTTTTATTAGTTAAAATGGAACCCCACTCGTGGATAAAAAATTCAATTTATTATTCGCAGACGTAAGCCGCACTTTAATTTAAAACAAGCGACTGTAATGGAAGAAACAAACAGAATAAGGTTGCTTCCATAATAAAAACAGGCCAAGTGCGAATCTTTATAAGCTTTAGGGTTCCATCACTACTGGTCAATATTTGTTGAATAATAAAGGGCTTGCAACCTGTCAATAATACACTGGTAATTGGGATTGACCAAAAAAAAAAACTCACGGTTTTTACTTTCTCATTCGAAAGAATAGGAAATTTTAAGACACCAATTTCATTAATTTTGTATTTGACCCAATAGTTTTGTTTTAATATCTTTATTAATTTAGCAGACATTTTATGGATGACATGATTATTTTAAATTTGGGATGGCATTTTCTAATAAATTACAACAATTAAATGATAATATATCCAATGAAAAAAAGTGATTGTAAAACTGTATTAAAATATTAATTTCAATAGTAATTTCAAGCTGTATTCGCCTAACCCGTAAGGTACGAGTACACCTAGGAGGGCTTCAAGCCGAAAACGAAAGTCAAACAAAGGTTAAATATACTTTTGTCGAAATATCCAAAATAGATAAAAAAATTGAGAACTTAATAATGCAGAACGGCTTTAAAACCCTATTTCTCGAAATGGTTTTCGAATTGGAGTACCTAATTGTAAAAATATGAACAATCCCTATTGCCATCCTAGCCTAACTGTCCGAAATGTCATTACCGAATTATTATTTTTTAGGGTTGTTAGTGATTCTGTTGCTCTGCCTGCCCTATTCTGGGAAAGGTCGTGAATTTATGTATCGCTAAGGCTACAAACGCACAGACAGGCGGCTTGCTGAGCGCCTAGAGACTAGCGAGACGCCTAGCCTGGCGAGTAGCGAAGTAACTTGGCGCCTTTGCTAGTTGCTTAGCGTGTGTCTATGTGGCCGGTTGTGAAGAGTCTAGAACGTTCGTTTCTCTTTGCTACTCGCCAGGCGACTCGCTAGTCTCTAGGCGCTACGCAGGCCGTCTGCCTGTGCGTTTGTAGCCTAAAAGTACATCACACATGCTGAAGTGGGGATGATAAGGGCAAAAAAATTAGATGATGTATTTATTATTTCACTAATGTAGAGAAGTTTTTTTGATAAGATTATTGTAGAGTTCAGAATAAGAATAATTTACAGTCTGTGAGCACTTAGAAGGTTTTGTATTTCTCCCTCACTTGCGCTTAATAAGAGTGTATGAGAGAGCGCGAGAGACAAGTACAAACCCGAAGCATGTTCTGAGAGCTATAGCACTGTAGACACATATTTTCATGAAATTACATATGGCAGTTAGAATTACACAGTAAGAATTTAAAATGTAATAGGGCGTTTTCCAAAAAACAGTACTTGCCTACACATAGTTAAGGATTACGTCACGACAATAATAACTATACTGCTATAAGACAGATAGTGGTATCTCAGGCAAAACTCCTGCAGCAAATGCAACCAATTTGCTAACGAGTGAGGATTTAAACTGCTTCAGTTAACGAATGTGAGTTACCACCTTTTATGAGCCCCTGATTATCGTGACGTTATGGAAAAGTTGCCATTTTTAATTTTAGTCCTTAACTACGTGCACTTTACAACAATAGTTGTAGGTAACTAATTATTTGTAATAGTGTCCAAAATTGTCTCTACTCAGCTTGGTGTCACAATATTAGTTAAAAATGTTACGCTGGATTTCAATAAGAAAAAATGTGCTATGTAACTAAAATTTTAATTTAATTAAAATGTGTTTCCATTTTTAATGAGATACTTATTAAAACAAAACCGTCTCAAAATTTTGGGCTAATGTAAATTTTTGTTTGTACTTTGTTACGAAATATGTTGGTAGACACCTAGATATCGATAAGTGTTTATTTACGTACGTTACGGAAAGGTTAGACATGACATGTGACTACCAAAAAAAAAACTTACGTGGCGAGCAATCCATTTCGGTGAAATGAAAATTCTGCGAACCTAATGATACCTACGTTCGTTGAAAGGCGTTTCGATAAAACAATAGGTACCTACCCCTTTTTAGGATAAGCGTAGCGGACCCCTAAAAAAGGGTTGTGAAAAATGTTTTCCGCAATCTGTACGCTCGCTTTTTAATTAATGTAAAGATTAATAAATAAAAGTAAGTACTCCTTCTTCTTCTTCTTCTTCTTTTTTTGTCTGTACCTACTGTGTTCTTGCAATAAACGCCTTTGTCTTTTGTCTTTGTCTTTCTTCGTTTTCGTTTTTTTTTTGTTTTTTGTTTGTTTTTCTTTTGTTATTGTTTTTTCCATTCCATTGCACTGAACTCCTGTCAGGGCTTACCCATTGTAAATTGTTATTAGTACCTTTTTTATTTTTTATTCTTTTTATTTATTTGTTTAAATTCATAATTTAAATACGGAAGAGCTTAGCCTGCCACAACACAGGGAATCCTAGCGTGGCGACTATAGCACTGTTTTTGTTCGCAAACTGCTTCTTTTTACCTAATAAACAAGTTATTATTTCAAACAATTTCTGCTACTTAGCATTTATTAGCAATATCAATGACCCTTGACCTCCGTTCATATAAGATCCGATGAAAGGTTACAAAGAAGCTCTTTGGCCGTAACTCGTAAGTGACATACAGAGGCAGTAATGAAATAAAATTCGTAGTTTAAAAAATACAATAATAGCCCTCAAGGAGACGGAGCCCCAAAGCCCTTGAAACTGGCCACGCAGCCCCCGCGGCGCCTCATTACTTAATGGACTACAAATCCGAAAGACATTGCCATTTCGCAAATTATACTTTGTTTTAAATTTAAAAATGTTTCTGGTGATCTTAGTAATGTGTTACATTTGGTAGGTGTATAGGTAAGTAGGTAGATACTCCAGGATGTTTGCACACTTCCCTAAAGTTTTTTTTTTGGATGACTTTGGCAAGGACGCGAGAGCTTTTAATTCTCATGGTACTTAAATAATTGAGTTCTGAAGGCCATGGAAATGAACTTTAACGACTAACCGCCTTACTTATTACCTTACTTACCTAAACGTAGAATAACTGTGAGTTTTTTTTTATTTTAATTAATGGCTTTCACTCCTGTTAAGGTGTATTTCGCCAATGTCAAGTTATTTAGGTATAGACGCTCCCATGGACTTATTACAGCAATAAGTACAAGCAAGCAAGTATAGCAAGGTACATTTGAGTTTTCGTTTATACGTAGTTTTAGACATTTCATTTTCTTTCCACGGTAGGTAGGTATACCTACTATTGATTATTTTAGGTATTAAATACATTCTAGTTCTCTTTCCAAAATAGTTGTTAAATTTAGGGACTCTTAATTTTTTATTAGCTACAGCTCTGGTGTTATGTGAATGAGTTACACTTTTTAAATTGATCTTTTCGATACTGTTCCATGACTAGAAGCAATTTAACTTTTTCATTTAGGTACAGGTAATAATTTACACTTTTTAAATAACTCTTCGTAATTTTTGTTACACTTTTCCTTAATATTATCTAGTACCTCACAAGATATCCACGGATCATCGTTCAAGGTTACGGGTAGATTAATGTAAGATTAAATAAAAATTAAATAATGATAATTTATTTAAGTATCTATCTACCATTAATATTAACAATCAGCATTATACTTATGTTAATAATAATGTAATAATAGGTAAAAATATTTTAATTTAACGCCACACTATTAAATTTAATAAGTTGATAACGTTCAAAATTTCAATAACATCGATATAAGCCGGTTCCAATAATGAACGTCGCCGTAATACGCGACTAGTGAGTGTGCTCTTGAATAACAACATTTATTACCAATAACGAGTATCTACATTCTATCGCTAGAGACTGCTCTAATCCCACCTTTCCCCATAAATCATAAATACACCATTATTTATGGACCGACTCAATTTCACCCACCTACGCGCGTTCATTGTTTATTTCATCGCATAAAAAAACTGTCGCGAAACTGAACTGTCGAGAAAAAACATCTCCTGGGCCTCTTTTAAATAAAACAAAAGACGGGAGACATGTCAGTAAAACAATTGACTCGGCATCGATAAAGAACGTCACATCACTACAACATCGCGTTCGAAATTCGAATTTGACGTTTGGTTATACGGTCGCGTTCGGTGTTGCCAGTTTACGCGATGGTGCTTTTTCGAGCGCGGGAATCGGAAGTGGTTACATATTTATAAAATGGAATCGATTTTTAAATAAGCCAATGGTGAGGCGAGACGCGGGAGGCGGGATGCGTAGGCCCCTCCCCGCGCGAGCAGATGAGCGTCTGCTCTCGTTTTGCTCACTCGCGCAGCGGTCGCCGCGGCTAGCGGATGTGAGGAATGAACGAAGGTGTACTATATGAATGGTTTTGTATGAAGTATTGACGTTATGCTTCAAATATGTCAGGGCGCTAATATGGCTGCATTTATCGCGTGACAAAGTTTGGATAAGGCATCCGTTACCTTCCTACACGCGATATAGACGCAACCATACTAGACCCGCAGGCAGGATATAATAAGGTGCTAATATAAGCATCTAAACTCTAATCACTTGCAAAAGGCAATAAAGCGTGTTTAAATATTTTTAAACACCTTATTTGTGTATGTATCACGGACGTATACTTATCTATTTAAACAGCTTACTACTTCCTTCCTGTAAGAGGGCATGATGTATCATACGAAAGGTTATAGGTAGGTACTTAATCATCACTATCACTACATAGTATAAAACAAAGTCGCTTTCCGCTGTCTGTCCCTATGTATGCTTAGATCTTTAAAACTACGCAACGGATTTTGATGCGGTTTTTTTTAATAGATAGAGTGATTCAAGAGGAAGGTTTATATGTATAATATTTTTTTATTTTATGTACTGGTGTTACAGAAAACTCATATAAACCGAAGCGAAGCGAGGGCGGGTCGCTAGTAATAAATAAATATGGGCAGTCTCAGAAACAAATAAGTAGGTTCTCGCGCCCATATTAGAAATATTTGGATCACAGCCATGTTACAGCTATTAACATATGGGTAGGCTTGACTATATAAGAGTGTCTCTCTATATTCACTTATTTCCAGCACTAGCTGTTGCCCGCGACTCCGTCTGCGCAGAAAAGTAAAACATAGCCTATGTTCATCAGGGATAATCTAGGATTCTAATGGTGAAAGAACTTTTCAAATCGCTCCAGTAGTTTCGGAGTCTAATCAATTCAAACAAACAAACAAATCTTTCCTCAATAATGTGTAGATGTAATGTGGAGATGTCATCCGTTTTTACTTGTAGGCCATTATAGATGAACTAGCGACCCGCCCTCGCTTCGCTTCGGTTTATTTGAGTTTTCTATAACACACGTACAGTCAACCAATTTGATTCCTAGGCCACTATGGACTTTGTCAACGTGACGTTTTAAACCAAAACATAGGGAGTCTCTTACGTTTTGGTTGACAACGTCACTTTAACATAGTCCAAAGTGGCCTAGAAATCAAATTGGTTGACTGTACATAAAACACATAAAACTATTTTTATACATAAAAACCTTCCTCTTGAATCACTCTATCTACTAAAAAAAACCGCATCAAAATCCGTTGCGTAGTTTTAAAGATCTAAGCATACATAGGGACAGACAGCGGGAAGCGACTTTGTTTTATACTATGTAGTGATGATGATTAGCGAGAGCGTGGAATTGCACATGTAGTGGTATTGTGTGTTTATAGGCAAGAGAAAGAGAGAGAGAAGTATTTAAGTATTTTAAGTATTTCTCTCTCTGTTTCTCTTGCCTATACACACACCATACCACTACATATGCAATACCACGCTCTTGTTAATTCATCTATACATTTCGAGCTCGGCTACTTGCACAAATTCACTGACTACAAATAAATAATACCCATTCCTAATCAAATCTAACCACAGCCCACCACAGTATAAACAGTAGTTCGTCTTCAAGCAAAGGTATATCGCGCGGCTTGCATGTGTGCGTGACTTAGGCCGCTTCCTCACTTGGCGGTATACTTGCAGTAAAACACGGAATCGGTACGGGTTGCTAAGCAACTAGTGGCGTCTACCAATCAACGAGCAACGTTTATGCCGACAGTAAGTTTTACTGCACGCATACCGCCAAGTGAGGAAGCGGCCTTAACCGTACGCGCCGCCAGTGGTCAACCACAAGCGAACTTAGCAGGGTAGTGATTCTCTGAACAACGACGGTCGGACGGACGGACGAGTGAATGTCCAAGCGGCGAGTTTAAGTAGTCCCGTCAGTGCGATCAAAGCATATTTTAGCGCGTGCATTTTCAATTTAGCAGCATGGTTTCTGCCGATGGATCGAAAGTATAACTCGCCGCTTGGAGATTAGGTACCTTGGGGACTACCTAAACTCACCGCTGCCGTCCGACCGTCCGTTGTTTTTGAGAGAATCACTACCCTATTAATTATTTTAATTCAGTTAGAGCTTCCCAAAACCATCTTTTGTCAGTCTCCTTTTCTTCCTCTAAGTTTTACTCCAATTCCTACACAATCCAGGCAATAAGGCTATGGAACGCTTTGCCTACGAAGTAAGGCGTGCTCAGTCTATTTTTATTTTTAAAAACAAGCTAAAGGAATATTATCTATCGCTTCCGTAGTTTTTCTATGATTTCCTTTACTTTTATTTTTACCATCCTACGACCTCGTGTAAGTATTATCTTTGTTTGGCTGATTTCTAGAATTTATGTATATATATTTTATATTTGTATAATAGTATGTATTTAGCGTGTATTTAGTATGTATTTATTAACTAATTTACTTTGTTTATGTGTATATTTATAATGTAGTTTATATTTGTGTACTTAAGTAGTTTTTACAATAACAGAAGTGTTTCTTGTAGTTTAGTTTGAGTTCTACATAATTTAGTTTAGGTACACCGCCTGCCATGTATTTTTGTTTTTATTTTTTCTCTGTCCAAGGTTGTCTGGAAGAGATCGCTATTTAGCGGTAAGACCGCCTGTTGTATGTATGTATACCTATAGTTAAAATGTACTGTTCCGTGTTTTGTTTTCTTTTGGTGTTCAATAAAGAGTATTTGTATTGTATTGTATTGTACCCTGGACGGGCCGAGGGCGGCCCCGTCATCGCACTTGCTTGCGTGCGTATTAAATATCGAGCGACGTGCGTAGACGCCATGGACAACCCTAGCGCCCGAGCGGAAATAAGTAACTGAAACTCCTAAAGGGACGGTGATGATGACCTACCTACTTTTATATTTATATTACTCAATGACAAACCTACTATTTAATTTTAGAGTTTGTAAATTCTTCTTGAAATACTTGCACGTAGGTAGGCGAAATTATCCCACATGGAATCTCTTCCAGTTGTATATACTGGGAGTAGACAAAGTGAAGATAATGCCAGAGGAAAGATAACATAACACTAAAAGAAAAATTAGACATTACGTAAGTAGAGTTACGATATGAAAAGGTTCGTCACTTTTCGACTCTATTTCAACGCAATTAAAGTCCAAAAGTGACAAACCTTTACCGTGACTACTATACCTACCTACATCCGAAAACTGAAACCACATATCGCCATTGCTTTGAAAAAACCTCGTATCTCACATTTCGAGAGGAACGATTTTGAACTTAACCGTGAATGGAATCGAGTTCAAACTCATGCATATCGAAATATCAGATACGAGTTTTTTCTTAAGTAGTAACGATTCTTCTTTAACAATATACATAATTGCACAAGTTAGTTATATTAATGTGTAAACCACATATGGTCTAAGAATTCGAGTTATGTGGAAGAACATCTAGTTTTTTTTTTTTATTAATTTAAAGTAAGTATAAAACAAACCCGATCCAGGGGGTTTTCACCATAAATTTGCTCCAGGCTATTTTTATTGTAAAAACAATAATTAGACCCAATAAACCTACATTTTGATACTTGGTCGGTTACGGAAAACGATACACGAGTGACTAGGATAGGAGTAATTCGACTCATTAAGTCTAATTACTTCTATTTACCAAAGGGCCCAGACAAGATGCACTACGCTCACTATCGTTTCTCTTCGTTTAGTTTTTAAACCAATCGCGTCACTAACACACCACGTGACTTTTCGTATCAAGTCATCTACCAGTGACGCGATTGGTTTAAAAACTAAACGAAGAGAAACGATAGTGAGCGTAGTGCATCTTGTCTGGGCCCTCTGTTTATACCTGCGAGCCTAGTATGGCTGCGTCTATATCGCGTGTCAAATGTCGATAAAGCATCCGTCACTCTCGTACTTATTTACTAATTTACGTGTCAGAAGGTGACGGATGCCTTATCCAAACATTGTCACGCGATAAACGCAGCCATATTAGGTCCCCTGAATGCGGATTCGAAAAAGGGCGCCAACGGTATGAAGGTTTTTTTTACAAGTCTATACTTTCGACTGATACTAACTTGTCAAATCAAATCAAATCAAAACATAATGGAGAATACAGTTGTACTCGACACAAAAAAACAGCATTTTTTTTTTAAACAATAATGAGAAAATGTTAATGGACGATATATATGATTAACTATATTGAAATTCACACAAGCGCGCAAAGTACATATTTGATGCGTATTTACTAGAGAAAAATACGAAATTGGAATTATTTTTGAGTGCCTGAAAGTCAAAAATCTCTCAAGAAATGCATGAAACTGGGAAACTGATAGTCTTCCGTTACAAAATGAACAGTGAAAGATATACGTTTGACAAGTAGGTACGTATCATCCTCATTAGAAGGATCAAAAAACGGCATCAAAAGTCAAACGTTAACCTTCAGAATATCTAACCATAGAGATACACTTACGACTAACTACCTTTGTACATGCAAAATATTTCGAATAAAAAAACGGAAACGGAGTCGTCGCATGACAAATCCCTCGTCGAATGTACTAAATCTCGAATAATTGGCCGACCCGTAAACTGTGCGATTTGACGTAATCTTTCGGCTCAATTCGATCGATATGTCGTTTGTCGCGCGAGTTTTACGCGATAGGCTAACGGTGGCGGCGTTTTATAACGACGCCTATCGATGTCGATATAGTCGATAATTCTTGTGGCACACTTGTGTTGGCACATCCTTTTTGTATTGTCTTTTTTTTACAAACTATGAATCCTTAAGTATCAAATATTGTAGTTCTGTCTTTTTCATGGCATGGAGAGCATCACGTCACGTGACGGTGTAGAGATTTTTGGAAATTCATCCCTTAAGGGGTTAAAATAGGGGTGGTAGCGGGAAAATAATTCTACACCTACGAAGTCGCAGGCGCCTTCTAGTTAATCTATCTATATTATATTATAGTTTACATTAAAACATAACATTACTCCATATTATAAAACAAAGGCTCGATCCCGCCTCGTCTGTCTGTATATTTGAGATAATCTCAAAATCATACTGAACAGATTTTCAAGCGGTTTTCACCATTAGTTTTATAGGTAATTTTTTACGGAAGGTTTTTATGGAAGTATGAATAAACATTCTGTTTTATGTACGGGTGTTACGAGGATGTCGCTGTTTCTCTTATAAAAGAAAAATATTGGGTGTTTTATTTTTTACGGAATTTATTCATTTCCAGTTTAGCTTCCTAATTATTATGAAATTTCATTAATACACTATGTTACAAAGGTTTTAGATACAAATAATATGGTTAAATTTCTTACTTAATGTTTGAAATTAAAGTGAGAACTCTTTTCATGTGCTGCGAGTTCAAGTGTTTCAATTACGCAGAGTTTTATAAAGTTAACTATTTTTAAGTAATTAAGATATGTATAATATAGCTTAGAAGTGTCCAATATTCCTGACAGAATTTTGTTTGATTTCCATTGGACGTTACTAAATAATCCGCAAAATTTAATGTATAAAAACCACCGTTTTCATAAAATTCTCCATATTAAACGCCAATTTCATTATTTATGGAAAAAATATCGACATCGATAACTCACTGGCCCATCCCTAGCAGTAAAGTTGGTGCTAATTCTAGCTCACCGTGGCTAGTTTACATCTCCAACGTTTAAGAGCAGTGTGTTCGGGGCTTATTGACTCGGTGGGAGTCGACAGACAAATTTCTACATAATTCTGGGTTGCTAGTGAAAAAGGCTACAAGTCAAAAAGGTTATGTTAAGACTGCGCCGAGCAAACGTCGAGCGTCCAGTGGCGCCCTCATTACTATTATTTATGTTTTCTAATTTACTAAATAATTTCTTTGCAATCAGACGATACGGTTTTGTAGCGCAAGTAAAAACACAATTTATGGGATACGTAACAAACTTTAATAACAATTACCCTTTGAGTAGTCAGCTTAACGGGAAAAGGTGGCCACTTTTTTTCGTTAAGTTGATAACTCAAAGGTGAATTGTTATTAAACTATGTGATATACCCTATAAGTTGTGTTTTCACTTGTAGTACAAAAACCTACCGACCAATTTCAAGAAAATACTTTAGTTTATTAGAAAACACAATAATAGTAATTAGGGCGCCACTGTACATCCGGCGTACGCTCGGCCCAGTCTTAACATGAACGGAGTATACTGGACTTAAACCCTTTTTCACTTGATCTTCAGAAGACTTATGTCCTTTTTCACTTGGGCCCCAGAATTGTTGTTTGAGCAAACATTCTATTTTCATGTTGAGATTTTTGTGACAATTTTCACAAGCTTTTATTTAACTTGCATTGTTTGTATGTATGATTGTAAGTTGTGCGTCACATTTTGCAAGTCAAGTTTGAACCAGTTTCCTTTAATGGAATGGGCTGTTTTGACCACGTGCGTTACACGTTAACACACTGGAATAAGGTGCATTGGGACATATTTAGGCGATGGGCTTGTAACCTGTCAATAATATACACATGGTAAACATCTTAGCCTGTTCGTGCAAAATGTGGTTATAGAATTAGCAACTGGTTGTTAAAGTTGTTGGTAATTCTGTAGCTCTGCCTACCCCACTCTGGGATGAAGGCGTGACGGTATGTATGGGACATATTTTTGAGATGCTGCATTCTCTCATATTTTTACACTTGCCTGTACTTACTTACCTACACGCAATAGAAAACTCTTCCAATGTATACTGACACGGTATTTTATTTAAAAATAACATAATAAAAATAACTACCGGGCCTAATTATGACCGGCATATCAAGGGATAAGATGCATACCTAGGTTATAGGTTGATCGAGGTTACAATAATAACCACCTGTATGATAGAGTTATACCGTAAACCGGGATGAGTAGAATTTAAGGGATGAGGAGGGACACAAGTATTAAATGGATAATAACGTTACGTGTATTGGAAATCATTTCAGTCTTATACATACGACAACTTATGCTTCATTTTAAGTTGTGTCCCTCACCCGGTTTTACGGTACTTAACTTATAGTTTATCGTATGGACTAGTAGCTGTTCGGACCAGGTGTGGTCAGAGTATTTATTTTTCCATACCTACTAACATTGTCCTGGTAATTACGAACATAATTAAAAGACTGAGCCAAATCGGTCAAGCCGTTCTATAATGATACTCCGCCATACATATGGGAATTGATACAGCCGATGGGGTAGAAGAGTGCTCGAAAGGCGGCCGTATACCGGACGCAGGGCAGGTAGGTCTCCAACAAGGTAGACCGACGACGTGGCTAAGGTCGCAGGAAACCGATGAATGCTAGCGGGGCGCAGAATCGGTCCTTGTGGCAAACCTTGGGAGAAGAGAAGACTATGTCCAGCAGTGGACGTCTTTCGGCTGAAATAATAATAATGATAATAAGATAGACATGGATAGATTAATCGCATCTAGGTATATCAAGGCTGAGATACGAACAAACGTGTAACCAATATCCACTGACGGGTCAACCAGTGTAAGGTCATAGATAAACTCGAAACTTAATTATTTAAATAAATCACACGGCTTGTATGTCTTGTCTACATGATTCTTCTTGTTTGTCGCGCAGTGCGTCTCTTTCTTTGTGGGGAAAGTAGGGGAAGACGTACGTGGCTTCTTTATTAGCTGGTATGGGATCTAGCATCTTTTGGTACTCTGCACTTTGCATTTTATACTAACTTTACGAATACATACAATGAACACAAATAATAAACTTATAGTTTCGCACAAAAAACACCTCATGTCATAAGCCACAGTCCCAAGTCTAACAAAAAAGAAAAAAACACACTGTCCACCTCAAGGTCTACCTCTGGAATGTCTATGCCCGCTTCATTTTTTCGATGTTCCTTTTTTAAATATTCAAATCGAATCACCCAAATTAAGTAGCCATAAATGGAATCAGCTTCCAAATTTGAATATTTCATTCTTGGTCGTACGGGCGCGCGCTTTGATTTGTGTGCACCCTTCGCATGTGTGAGTGACGTAGGGATGGCATTTTATCGATAACGATCTTTTGAATCAAAGTGAATTTAATTAATAAGGTTGGGTTGATTTAAAGTAATATTGTTGTTGGCTGTATGACTTGATTGTAAACTCTAGTATTACGGTTCAACGTCTCAGACGGGAAATTTGGTACATAGATAATAGAGATTGTATAAGGTCATTGTTATCCCAAAAATTCGACACGAAATAACTGCTTTAAATTATACTTTTTAAATTGTCCACCAGTTTCTTTTTGCGACTTCGCTGCCTATAACGAATATTCCATCCTTGTAAACGTCACAACATTCCTCCTCATAATAAATAATAATTATGTTAGTTAATCCGGGGATCCTGTATCTGGTTTATCTTTACACCAAAGTTCTCCCAACTCAGTAGAACTTTAATATGCTTATTTACTAAGCATCTAAAAGTGCCACAAAACCTTAAAAAATTTCAAAGTATTGTAAAGTTATTTCAATTTAATGCTTTTGAACTGGCGTTGGTCTGAAATGGCGGCAGCATAATTGCAGTTCCCTTGCGAGCAAAAACACAGCGCGATAAGTTATACACTCGCGCGTTATCATTGCATGCAAACTATTAATTAACGGACTTAAAACGCAGTTAACATTGTGTGCATTTGTCTAGAATAATTGGTAATTGCTACGATAATTGCAATTGTAAATACATAATTGTGGAAAATGATGAAATATGAAAGTAAAGTCGTTTCACGCTGTTTCCCGATGTTGTAAGAAAGTTTTATTGTGTTTGTCTTAATTTTGATTGTTGATATTATCTTAAGTAGGTATATCATCATTGATATACGTTTGTATAATAAATGTAGAAGTGCGTCCGCGTACTTTTCGTTATTTTGCTTCAACATGGAAGGATATTATATATAGTACCTATTATAACAACCGAATCACAAAGGAATAGCGAGAATTACATTAATGTCTAGGGACAAACTAATATCTTGGTACCTAGTTGGAAACTACTTTAGGCTTACATACCTTATGTAGGTATACAGATAAATAAATACAAAGTACCCCTACTATGTAGCTCAGAGCATCTCTTTCTCTTTCGTTACGTCGGAGAGGCATTACCCAGAGAGAGCGACAAAACCGCCGGAGAGTTTTACTAGCCGCCAGATAACAGATATTTTCGTATTCAATACAAAAATTGTTCCCTATACCAGGAATCGAACAGAGGGACTGCTAATACTACGTGGGTGGTGGAGCGGAGAAGGTTATATTTCGTCTACAACAGTCTCATCCAACTTGTCACGTTTAAAAATAGTTGTAGGTATCACGTTAGTCGTGTAGCTGTTATAGTAGGTACAATAAAGAGTTTACATACGCATGTATGATAATACTTAATACTTTCGTTTAGTCGATAATTCATTATTATTGACCTCTCCACATAAAATATTGATTATATCGACAGTTCAATAATCGATAACACTCAATGTCGATATCTGAAAACACATCCCTATTTCTTTTGTCACATCGCGCCGCGCGTTGATAAGGAAACATTTTAAATTAGTAGAAAAGAAAAAATATTATAAAATTTATTTTTTATTTATATATTTTATCACGCCACAAAACGGGTAGCGGCTACCAGATATAAATTATATCATTTTTCATACCGACAACTGTGAGAGGTAAAAAATGACGGTCCATTCAAGTTCTAAGTTTGAAATTGCCGCGTTTTTTATTCGTTTCCGGACGATGGGATTCCAATTTTAAAGATGTTCGTTGATTTCAAATACGTTTCTTTCCATTGCTGTTTTGTTGGGTAGGTTTTTATTGTTTAACAAACTGAAAAGTACTAGATGCCTACAAATTTTTATTCAGTGTTGCAGATTTATTTTGAATATTATGCCTATAACTAATAGCAAGCAGCTTAGCAAAAAACGTTAAACTAGTAATAAAAAAAGTGACACTCATATTTTTGCATATGTAAATTGGAACGTTTTTACCTAAATTTGAAATAAGCATTTAAAATTCGAACACTTTCGTTTTCCGAAAGGCCTTTTATTGTCCAACTACGCAATGGTTGAGCAGCATTAGTTTCGTGTCTCATTTTAGTGGGTGACCTTTGCTTTTTATGACCGATTGTGGACGTACCGGATTTCGTGTAAGGGAATTTATAATTGTGAAGGCCCGTGAACTTTTGAACGTCATGACTCATGACTTACTGATTTAGGATGTCCAGACTGTTCATAGTTTGATATTTAATTTTGATGCAACTTATGCTGGCTGGTTTATATTTCGCTGGTATTTAGGTGACTTGTTTAAGAAAATACCGTACAATCTGAATGTGGACATACCTGTCTGAAATTTTGAAGTGACTTAAACCATAACATCACAATTATAACAAAAAGTTTTTGCTAGTAAGTACAGTGCTACCATTTTCTTAACAGCTATCGGCCATCTTCGTTTTTCTATGACACACAACTGACAGATATACTGTCAGTTGCGAGTGCAAGCGTGATAGCGATAGGCAGCCGAGCGAGAAAGCAGGAGAAGGGAATACTGTAGGTACTATTATTTTGTATATGCAATTGTGCACCATACCACAGAATAAGTAATACTACAAGTACTTAAGTACTATACTTTTTTCTGTAGGTACATCCACTACAGCCTAGCGGTGCCGTTTGGCATCCTATGTCGTGGTAAGAATTTGTGCTTTATTGTTCTACTAGCGACCCGCCCTCGCTTCGCTTCGGTTTATGTGAGTTTTCTGTAATACCCGTACGTAAAACAAAGTTAATTATACATGAAAACCTTCCTCTTGAATTGTCATATCTATTAAAAAAAACCGCATCAAAATCCGTTGCGTAGTTTTAAAGATCTAAGCATACATAGGGACAGACAGCGGGAAGCGACTTTGTTTTATACTATGTAGTGATGATACATATACATAAATTTCAATAATCAAACAATTCAGCCTAATTATAATGGGTTAACAAAATGTAATCAAACTAAACGCTTTGTAGTGGTTGCGAAATATGCCACGTGTTTTTTTTTACCTTTAGTTTAGTACCTGACCCAATAGAGTATTTACCTATAGTTTGAAAATATATTCTCAGCACCAAATAAGGCCTAAACACAACAATCCTTCCAGGGGTGTTATTCTCTCAAAAACGGACGGGCTGACGAACGAGCGAAATCGCAGCGGCGAGTTTAAGTAGTCCCCTCCCCTAGAGCGAACAAAACACATTTTAGCGCGTGCATTTTCAATTAAGCAGCCTTATACGTTCGATCGGCCAAATTGAAAATGCGCGCGCTAAAATATGTTTTGTTCGCACTGACGGGACTACTTAAACTCGCCGCTTGGACATTTACTCGTCCGTCCGTCCGACCGTCGTTGTTCAGAGAATCAGGTTGCTCAGGTTTCTTAACGATGTTTTCCATCACCAGCGTTAAGTTTAATCATGTATTTAAGGCGGCAAAGCTACAGCTACTGTAAAATGCAATAAAATTACGAGTTTCAGCAACCATCATGTCATAACTGCATAACAAAAACACGGAATTATTGGCTGTATGGCGAGAGAATTAAAGCTGAAATTGGATCGTGTTATGCTGGTAGATACGATGGTGGTCTTAGTTGCAGAATTATGATATGCCTGTACCTAGGACCACCGGACGATTTACAAGGAGTTAAGAAAGTTTTGGAAAGGGCATGTAGAATTTTTCGTGTTTTTTTTATTAAACACGTTTAATCTGTTTATTAGTAGGCAGGTAAGTTTTAGTACATATGGTATTTTTTATGCTGTAAAATAAAACTGTTTCAGAGGAAACAGCTTCTACGTAAAGCTTGTACTGCCCTCGTTTCGCTTCGGTTTATGTAACACTCGTACATAAAACGTAAAAACCTTCCTCTTGAATCATTCTATCTATTACAGAAAAAAACACATCAAAATCTGTTGCGTACTTTTAAAGATCTAAGCGTACATAGGGACAGACAGACAGCGGGAAGCGACTTTGTTTTATAGTAATGATTAATGAGAAAATAAACAAACACATTTCTGCTTCTAGCTGAAGAGCTTACACGCCACATGGTCTTTTCTACGCTAGAGCTACGTAACGCGGTTACAAACAAAATGACGTCATTCCGACCAAGAGTCCAAAGCAGGCGTAGCAAACACTGATATTAAAAAAAAACTCAGTAGGTAAATAATAACAAACAAACAAACAAACACACAAACAACAAAACTGTTTTGCTGTTTTTTGTTGTGTTTTTTTTTTAAATATAATTGTGCTGTTTGCCTACTGGTTGACTGGTAGAGAATGCCATTGGGCATTAAGTCCGCCATTTGTACTTTATTGTATTTTGTGCAAAGAAGTTTAAATAAATAAATAAAACATTGTTACTTTCGCTCTGTGTGCGTTCTCTCTGAATAAATTTAATTTCTTTCTTTCTTTCTTTCTTCCTATAATAAAAAAAAATATATTTTCAAAAAATCCTGTTATCAATTTCAGCCAATGGAAATAGAACCCTGTCGACAGGAAGTCAGGAATAATTAATTTCAATATTTTTCCCGTTACTCAATACACTGTCTTTATTAGCTTTCTATATACATACACATACATACCGTCACGCCTTCATCCCAGAGTGGGGTAGGCAGAGCTACAGAATTACCAACAACTTTAACAGCCAGTTGTTAATTCTGTAACCACATTTTGCTTTCTATATCTACAACAAAATACTTATATCCTATTTCTCACCACATTTTGCCTCCCCTTTTTTCAATACTAATTAGAAAGACACGAATACTAAGGGATTTATTAATACCTGTATCACCACAGAGCCTATAAGTTTCCTAACTCCTCCAAACGGCATAAAACCTCGGCAGCGGCAAAAGATAAACAACCGACAAAAATATAAATTTATGCTGCGCACTGAAAAGTAAAAAATATCGTATTTAACATATATCTCACTTTTGTGCTGCGCCGACGACCGCACTTGAATGTTATGGACATGCCCCGACAAATTTATTTATACGGAATAACACAAATGTTTTTCTCGTCAGATATAAACTAAAACATACCTACTTATACAGATAACTATGGTTAGTGTTGAATTGCTTAAAAATTGTATTTGTGATTTGATTAAGATTATTATGAATCAAAATAACCATTTACTTACATTTTCGTGCATAGAATTTCACAACATTGTGACGCCATTACATGGAAATCCTTGCTAGTATCTAGTACATAATTATATGTAATTATTGTATCCGACTCTTGCCTTTTTTCATCCTTCTCACATAAGGTTGATAAACTTAAAAGGATATTTGTTCCATTACCCTACGTTTTTTTGTATTTATGCATTATTTAAGTTAAAACCGTTTTGCTTTTTCAGCTAGATAAAAGTATCATTTTATTTAAATTTATTTGTTTATAATAACATCTTATCCTCACAAATATATCGTTTCACGTTCGGACCTCCTTCATTAGCCGGACAAAACCAATGACATTTACTATCACTTCTCTCCATGACGAAACGACGTAACACTAATTTACCTCATTCAAAAACCAACTGTGTCTTCTAGTTGTTAGAGTGTATAATTGACTGTGATTTTTTTAGTAATTAGTTCGTTTGGATAGGTGTGAAAGATATGACATTTGAAAATGTACGCGGTTCGGAGGTGCAGTTCAAATTTGATTTTTAAATATCGAACGCGTTCGAGTAGGTTCTTTATAGCGGTCGTTGGTTGTGATATGAAAAATAGTTGAGGTTTTTTACCGTTCACGCTACCAAAGTTTGATGAATTAAAATTTTGGTTATGACAAGCATAATTGATAAGGTTTTTAACCCTTTCAAATACTTTAAATGGTGGTCAAATTGGTCAGAGAATCTATGAGACTTGTTTTTTTTAGGGTTTCAAGGTCAAAAGGCTCTCAAGGTCAAAGCCATGTCTGCCACAGTCATTTACTGTTACCCACTATTAGAAGACAAAACAAACAAATCCGATCTGCTAGATTAGTAGCCAATGGGCATTATCATGCCAGCTCGATGCCTTCATTATCTCTATCTATTGTCTTAAAGTATTGTTTAAGTAAAGTTTTAATCAAATTGATTTGAGAATAAATTATCGTAGATTGAAATGGACTTCCTATAAAAATGAAGTTAGTTTTTTCGTAAAAAAATAACACAGATGTTACTAGTATTCTAATCTTTTTTTTTATGTAACCATACCTAGACTACGATTTTAATAGGTAGTCAGACGTAATCCAAAACATTTTCCCACGTACTCGATCTCTTTAAAACTAGTACCTAACCTACACCTTTTTGCAAAATGCCAACAAAAAACCGGTACAGATTACAGCACTGGCCGAAATTAAAAATAAATTCCTTTTATTTAACAGCCACTTTCATTTGTTTCGAACGAATTCAAACAAAGAACGGATTAGAGCTACCAACGTTGACAATATTATCATTAGGGCTGCTACACACCTCTTTGTTTGGTTGCAAACTTTTTAAAATAAATGGCGGATTAGTCGAGTGTTGACACCTTTGTGTCATTTTTGGTTTTGTTCTGTTTCTGCTAATTATGATGAAGATGGGATTTTAGAATAGCTAAGAAAGGATTTGTTAAGAAATACGGGATCATGCGATCATTATCTATTTGCTATGGTTCTTAATAATCAAGTGGTGGTCCGAATTGTGGGTTTTCATGAGAATTTATAATGAAGCTTTATTCATTGATCAAACAAGCTGACAATAAATCTACTCCGGTGGTTTAGACGCGTGTCCCTTAAAAATATCGCGTCGTGGTCGCGTAAGATCAAGGCTCGCATCTGAGTTTTATGGAACTTAGGTAGCTACCTACTTACTTGCTTTTTATGTCTTGGAAAAGGCTAACGAGCCACGTCAGGCTGAATGTTCACAAACAGATGTTTGTGCCGCATATAGTTCCGTTGTTTAATACCTACTATGGTTGGAAGCATGTCCATTGATTAGAGTTTTAGTAATATTATCAAAATTTGAATTCATTTAAAATACTTACATACAATTTTACTGAGTACAAATGACGTGTCAAGTTTAAACACAAAGGATCAACAACTATTCGCAGTTCGAATAGTGGGAAAGGACATGACGACATGAGTGGAACTCATACGCGTACCAAAATTACCACTGCGTCATAGACCCGTATCAGATTTATTTGAAAAATCTCGGAATTTCCCGGTACACCCGGAAAAAGTCCCAAAAAACTGGTACACAACGCGGCTCTAGATATTGGCTATTACACTCAGCAATATTGTGATAAAACGTTTATTGATAAAAAGATTATCAGAGAGAGCCATGAAAGAAAGGAATGGGAGAAAACTAATTAGGTACTTACACGTCTTCAGACTCTTGTGTATATGTGGATAAGGTTCAGTCTAGAAACGAATCGTTGAGACACTGTACTGCCGTAATATTCAAGAAGGCACTAACTGCCTGGTAATAGTAATAGTAGTAGAATTTTATATTTTTCACCATTCATGCTCGAAATTGCCCAATTACATATCATGCAAACCTCACCTAAAGTAAGTCATTATAGCCCGCTGGTTAATAATATTTGAATTCGTATGAAAAATTGTTCCATAGAAACGTAATTTTAGTTTAAGCGCGCTGCACCGCATATTTGTATGCCGAGAAGTACCACATAAAGGGACATATCCATAACAGTATTAAAGATCTATATATATGCATAAACCTATGCTAGACAAACAAATAAATCATTTATGATTTATGAAACCTACAGCAAAAAGAACTTATTTGAAAATCGAACTGGCCACTACAAGCCATATACGCAAAACAAAGGAAAGGTGAGAAAAAGTATTCTCCTTTGGGATAAAGCTGTTTTCATCTTGGGCGAGCTTGAATCCCTCGCTGCACTCAGGACTCCGTTTTAATTCCCTCGGTTCGCTCCAAATAATCAATTATTCTTCACCAACCAGGGGAAGAATAATGATTATCTGGTGATATCCAGAAGTCGGCAGGGTCGACCTGAACCAGGCGCCGCATCAAAGACGTCATGGAAATAAAAATAAATAATAAAATAATAAAAACTTTATTTAGCAAAAAACAGTACAGTATAGCTACTTATACAATGTAATTACAATCATAGTTTATGATGCTTATTTATAGCCATTTCTTTAATGATTGGTGTATGTATACCAAAGCAATAATAGTGAGTAAGTTTCCTCTGTCCCCCGTACTAGTAATAACTGTATCACGGTGGGACAGGATTCACCGTCCTCTAAATTATTAAGTTATACAGTTCAAGAAAGTAACATTAACTACAAATTGAGACAATGTGCGGGTATGCCAATATTCAATATCTGTTGCTAAGTTGTAAACAAGTAGTATATGCAAAAACACTACATCAAACTTAACTGATTAGGAACTTAATACTAAGTATAAATTTAACAAACGGATAATGTTATGAGACTACGTGTGTGTGTGTGTGTGCGTGTGTGCGTGTGCGTGTGCGTGTGCGTTTGTGTGTGTGTGAGTGCCAATTTTATTTTATTAGTTGCTCAGTACTTTCATAGTTAAGTGTCTTAAGATATTTTTCCAATATTTTTTTACACAAATATGGTGAAAGCGGCCTTAGATTTAGGTTTTTACTTAGTTTATTATACAAGATGGGTCCACGGATCCTTAAAAATTTATTTGCAAATTTAGAATTGTGATGTCGTGTTATGTACACGATGTCGGTTCTTCTACGTGATGAAGGGTAATCAGGCGGGTTTTTATGTTGCTCCAATAACAGTTGTTTAATAAATACCTGTCTCACCGTGAGAACAGACGTGTCATTGTATAAGCTATGTGTAGGATGCCTGAATTGCTTAAAAGTCATAACTTTGAGAACCGCCCTCTGCGCTCTCTCAAGCTTAAGCATTGCCATTTTTGACGCGCATCCCCAAGCTGTAATGCAATAACCTATTACCGATTGGCACAGTGCAAAGTAAATCGAAATTAATAGTTTTCGATCACATACATGTCGCAAACTCTTAAAAACAAAAATCAGTTTTCGTACTCTTCCTGTGAGACTTGTGATTTGATCATGCCAGTTGAAATTTTTATCAATTTGCACGCCCAAATATTTGATCGACGGAGTTTCTTTAATTTCTTGACAGTGACAACTTGTAAGTTCTTGACATGTATGGGCTCTAATAATAATGGTATTTGGTAATGGTTGAGTACTATTATTGATACTGTAGGTCATAATTTTAGTTTTACTCTGGTTGAGAGTGAGTAGATTATAAGTTAACCAATTAGTAACTTTATTAAAGCCTTCTTGAGCAACGTCATTAACACTGAGCCAAGACTTAGAGTAAAATAGGATAACAGTGTCATCGGCAAATGTGGTTATTTGAGCATTAGGTAGAGATAAACGGCACAGGTCATCAATATAGATCAAAAATAATGTGGGCCCCAGAACACTCCCCTGTGGTACTCCATAATAGATATTTTTTTCAGAGCTTGACAAGTCTCCTAGCCTAACTGACTGCTTTCTATTTGTTAAATAATCTTGGAAAAGTAATAATGGTATTCCACGTATACCTTTATTTTCCATTTTTTTTATTAGTATTGGGACAGAGACTGTGTCAAAAGCTTTTTTTAGATCTAGAAAGACACCTAGAGCTTTGTACTTACTATCTAATTTATCAACTACAAATGAGGTCAGTTGTTGTACGGCGTCCGAGGTAGATTTTCGTTCCCTAAAGCCATACTGGTTGCAGCTAAGAAGGTTATTCCTTTCTAGGTAACTCTTTAGCCTAGTATTTATTAACTTTTCAAGAACTTTTGCCAGAGTAGGTAACATAGAGATTGGCCTATAGTTTGATACACAGTCTCTGTCTCCAGATTTAAATATAGGTACCACTACGGAACGTTTAAGCGCATCAGGAAATTTCCCAACTTTAAGGCATAAGTTGCAGATTATAGTAATAGGGGGGGTAAGGGCATCTAGAGCTAGCTTTAAGAATGAAGATGATATTCCATCCCATCCGGTTGCGTTAGTTTTTTTAAG
Source organism: Acleris laterana (assembly GCA_963966035.1). Taxonomy (NCBI): domain Eukaryota; kingdom Metazoa; phylum Arthropoda; class Insecta; order Lepidoptera; family Tortricidae; genus Acleris; species Acleris laterana. The sequence goes on along the minus strand of OZ014463.1, from coordinate 8,833,424 downwards.
TTTATTTATAATTTGCTTTATTTCCTGTTCATCTGTTGGTAATATAGTCATAGATTTTAAGGGGGTGAAATTTGAGTTTACGTTTTTAATCAGGTCTTTTTCAGATACCTGAAACTTGTTTAAAATTTCATCTGCTAGTTCTTTGCCTATATTTGTAAAATATGAGTTAACATAATTAAGGGATTCCTGGGGAGTGGATTTTAGAGCTAATAGATGTTTTTCATTATCCGCGTTTTCATTAGAATAGCAAATCTGTTTAATAATCGACCATTGCTTTTTTAAATTATTGTGATGTTCTTGAATCAGAGATCTCTGGTAAGCCCTTTTTAGTTTTTTTAAAAGGGCGTTACACGTATTTCTATACCTTTTATAAGTAATTCTATGGACAAGATTATCAGGGTATTTTTTTAGGGTTTGGTGGAGTTTATCTTTGTTTCTTAAGCATCTAATGAGCCCTGTTGTAATCCATGGTTTAAGATTGCGCTTTCTCCGCGATATTTTAATCAATTTAGTATTATTTATCATAGCTCTGTTAACAAGATATAGGAACAGATTTGTCACATCGTTTGGATCAGATCCTTCTAACACATTTGCCCAGTCTATTTGATCTAACTCGGAAATAACTGCTTGATAGTCAACATGTTTACGTGTTTTAGGGGAGTGAGATTTTACAGAGATAATTTTTGAAATGGACGTCATAACGGTAGCGTGATCAGTAATGGAAGATTCGTATATAATTGTAGTGTTAGATAGTTTGGTTTTAAGAAAACAGTGATCCAAACAATTAGGTCCCCTAGTAGGTAGTTTATGTGAAGGTAGTAACCCGTGAGAAGCCAATAAGTCTAAGTAATCGGAGGTTTTACTATCCTGATGTTCGTTTAAAATATTAATATTAATATCACCCAAAAGAATTATATTTTTATATTTTTTAAGGTTTGATAGTATAGAGTCAAGTGATGCAAGAAAGTTATCCAGATTCCTAAAAGAGGGAGGGCGGTATATAGCGATAAAGGCGTAGTCATTTCCAAGGGTCGTTGTGACAAGGCAGTTTGCTTCTAGGCAATCCGAAGGTTCAGTAGTTTTAAATGACAGCTCATTTTTTACGTAAATAACTATTCCATCATTTTGGTTAAGATTGCGTTTAGTTATAGTGGCTTTATATTTGGGTAATAAAGGTATACAAGAGCCTTCAGATAGCCAGCACTCCGTTAGTACTATCATGTCAAAATCGATTTTTAACCTAAGTAACAAAACCTGTAACTCATCAAAGTTATGATTTAAACTTCTTATATTTTGTGTTAATATTTTAAGTTGTTTGTTTTCAGTTATGAAAATATTTCTGCAACATTGAGGATCACTAACTGCCATGGAATTACAGATATTGATGTTATTATCAATATCAGATGATAATTTTTCGATGTCTACCATTTTTCAATAACTTGTTAATATATGACGCATTATAATGCATCTTAAGCGGTTTAGGCTTAGCTATTATCCATAGGCAGTATATATTTTTAATTAGTTCCTCTGAATAGAGATAAAATTGGCATGTATATGTTAGGTGTGTAATTGAAGTGAGAATTGTGTGAGTGTGTTTGTTTTGTGTCCTTAAAAAAGTGAACATTAACTTACTAACTAGTTCAGCAAATAGTCATTGACTGGAACCATTTTCTCTTAACGACTCTATTTGATTCACTGATTTGATCAGTATTGGGGGCGAGCTATCAGTTTTCTTGACGAATACTCTGCCTTGCCCGGTCCAGCAGTGGTTGTAGCCAAAGTTTTTGCGCAAGTCTCGAGCAAAGAAATGGAGTTTTCGGGCTGAAGGTGTCAAGGACTCTGAAATGTACACCAGTTGCTTGTCCCCTGATATGTCTAAGCATTGAGTATTGAACTTGTTTTCATTATGCAAGCTATTATATTCTTTTAAGGCTTTGATTAATGCCCTGCTTTGTTGAATGGTCTGATAATCGACAAGAATCAGTCTATTTTTACCACTTTTGATTCGCCTCACCTGTCTCACATTATCTGGATTAAAAGGTATTTGTAAGGAACTATGTACCTTTGATAGTAGATTCTCTAGGTGTTCGCCCTCTATCTCTGGAATGTTCCTCAGTTCGAGAGTCGAAGCACGCTGGGCCCTTTGCATGTCTTCCATTTGGTTCTCAAGTTGCTCTATTTTCAATATGGCTTCGTCATGTTCAGCAGATATCTTCTCTACTTTCTTCTGTAAGTTATCAAACAGTACGGTCGTGTGCTCAAGAATCTTCTCTATGTTAGCATTAGTTTTGATTATTTGTAAATTTTGTGATCTCAATTCTTCAATGGCTTCATAAAACTTACTGTTTTGCGAGTCACGGTCAGCCTTAAAACTGATGAGCATTTCTTTAATTTCGGATCTCAGTGACGTCATATCTTCCAAATCAGAGTGTTGTTTCCGTTTTCTAACGGATACATTTGAATGGGTTTCCACATTCGTTTGTAAATCCGGTTGTGATGAATACTTCTTGTCACTTGGTGAGTGCATCATGTTTGATTGTTTATTTTTGCCTATACTATGCAAAACTCGCCAACGTAAGCGCACCGATAAGGAAAACAAAGTGCCACAAAAAAAATAGCAATTAGCAATACTGGGACTTATTCCGTACCGTATAAGGTCGGGTTTAGGAACTTGAATAAATTTATTTATTGCAAAAAATAAATAGGATCACGGCACAGACTACTCAGTATGAGCTTTGAACGATGAATGAAAACATGGCCTTTTCCATGGATTATTTTTCCACTAATATGCCTAATTAACGGTAAATAAATAAAAATCATCGTGTTATCTCGACCTTGCGCTAATCGACCGACATCATCGATCATTCGCAATCACTATCGTACGAGTTTCCGCTGCGATATGATTGCGAGCGTGTTATTCTGGTAAGTATACCCACCGCTCGTTCTTAAACTCGACGCACCAAATAACAACCGTCGAGTTGAAGTTGTCCCGGCTGAGCGCAGAAACCATAGAAGGGGTGTGATTCTGTTAAAAACGCGGTCAGTCGAACGAACGACGTCGACGCCGTGAGTTTAAGTAGTCCCGTCAGATCGCATAAAACGCATTTTAGCACGTGCATTCTCAATTAGGCAGCCTTATACGTTCGATCTTATCGACAGAAGCCATGCTGCCACAATCCTTGGGGACGTGCATTTTTAGCTTACCCGCTTTACCTTTCGAGTGAGCCCGCTCATATGCGTTCGCTCACTCGAACGACAGTTCGATAGAGCTGTTTTTAAGAGAATTATACACCTCTTTGAGCGATAGCGATACCGCTGTTGAGGAGTGCTACATTGTTTTTTCTATACAGATCTATTTTCAATTCTGGCAATTATATTTATATTGACCTTAGTTGTGACTTTAAATAGAACAAGATCGGGGACATATTTAAGAAAGGGCAAGTCAGGGTAGTGATTCTCTCAACAACGACGGTCGGACGGACGGACGAGTGAATGTCGAAGCAGCGAGTTTAACTACGAGTAGTCCCGTCAGTGCGAACAAAACATATTTTATCGCGTGTATTTTCAATTTAGCAGCATGGTTTCTGCGGATAGATCGAACGTATAAGGCTGCTTAATTGAAAATGCAGGAGCTAATCTACTGGTGCTACTACCTACTCACGGGACTACCTACTGTACCGTCCGACCGTCCGTTGTTTTTGAGAGAATAACACCCCAGTACCCTTCCCATGAGTTACAATTACCGTACTCGTTAGCAAGTCGAATTCTCTGTCCCTCGCAGGCCTCGCAGTGTTCTTATAGACTGCGAGGGATGAAGCATTTGATTCGCTAGCGAGTATGGTAATTATAACTCGTGGTAAGGGTATATAGATACTGGCCCTTTCTTAAATACGAGTACTTCCCCGATCTGATTCTTTTGGAACGCAGGGTCACTATCAACTAGGCTGTTTGTGGTCGTATGGTTCCACGCATTCACTGCCAACGACGCATATAACCGTTCTCCTAACTTTCACCAAACACTTTAAACGCATATGGTGCGTTCTATCAACATGCAAGCTCTGTATATCACCAAAGACACAGCACCTGGCGAAAGTTCGATAAGGATGCCGACAGTAAATGTGTATTCGGTACTAGGGTAAAGTCACCAGTGGTCGGTAGGTCGGTCAGAGATAGTCTATGTAGTAGGTATATGAGTGCGGGGAGTGGGAAATATATCTTTCGTACCTACTCGTCACTCATAGAAAGTATAGGCCGACTTCAGGTCTATGGCTGACCACAGAGGGGCTAATATGGCTGCGTTTATCGCGTGAGAAATTTTGGATAAGGCATCCGTCACCTTCAGACAGGTAAATAAGTACACGTGTCAAAAAGTGACGGATGCCTTATCCACAGTTGACACGCGATATAGACGGAGCCATAGGTACTAGGCCCGCTGGTGACTTTACCCTATCTAAAGATGATAAATGTAAGTAGGTACTTATATCGCTGTCTAGTAGAGTACTTATAGTACAGGTGTAGACTTTAGTTTGGAACTAGGTCAATTCGTTTAATAATGTCCCCTGACATTTATTTCATAGTCATTTTTATAAAAAAATATATTTAAGGGCCTTTTTAAGCATGTCAGGGATAGTCTAGACTTATCGTCAAGATTCATTCAATTAACTGAAAAGTTCATGTTGCTGTTAAAAAAGGTATTTTTTATAAATATGTACATACATTTTTTAATACATACATACATACAATCACGCCTCTTTCCCGTAGGGGTAGGCAGAGACCACTTCCTTCCACTTGCTACGAGCCAGACTAACTTCCCTCGCTTCCTCCACACTCATAAGCCTCTTCATGCACGTGCCTCTTGTCTCGTATCAAGTCGTCTCCATACATTTTTCAATAAGGGTAATGAACACTCATAATAAACTTACAAAAAGACAAAGGCTCTGTCAGACCAGAGGCACAGTATAGTAAGAATGTGTTCTTTTTATTCGGGTTTTTGCTAAATAATCAAAATTGTATTTTTTTTTTGAAGTGACAATGTTTTATTATTACATTTATTTATTACACTATTCATATTAGGTATATATCATTAATTTATAATATTAGCTATTACCTCTATTTAAAAAAAAAACCTTTTATGTAGGCTGGTGAATGGTGATTCCAACTAAACTAAACTGATTGCAAAGCAAGATTTATACAAATTTTATCAATATTGTGTCTACCATCTTGTTATCTGCTAGTTAATACTTTGAAGACAAAACAGCAATTACATCTGTAAAAAAGTGCAAGTCTCAACACATTAAAAAAAAACGCGTGAATCATTCACGCAAATTTCAAAAGACCACCTACGCGGGCTCATAAAACTACCTAATTTAAGAAAAAAGCGTCGACAATAGACAATAAACACTGGTTTACTTTTTTTACCTGAAAATTGTACGGTTAAAGGGGGAGGGGCGGGAGGGAGCGCCGCGCGGCAGTCTCCACTGAGCCGCGCCACGGAGCACCGCGCAGCGCGCCCGCCAACAATAGAATTCAAAAATCGAACAAATCATAGTTCCGAACGTTTATTTTTATTTTGGACGGTGCCGCCGCCATTTTTGGCGTGATCACTAAGTTTTAAACATCGAATTTTTGCTTTAGAGAACTGATTAACACTGTGTTTTATTTCGATAAGATTAAGTTTTTATAAGGATTTGATAAAGTGTTTCGTGTTAGTGGTAATTAAAGATTTTCAGTGCAACGCGGGTTTATCTAGTGTTGCGTGGAAAGTTTGGATTTTGGCGTTTTTAAAGGTAAGTTTTACACTTTTTAGCCTCAGGAATGTCTCGAAACTGTAAGAAAACTTGTTTTTACGGTGAAACTACGAATATTTTCGAGCGACAACACGTTTTAGGTTTAAAATTAGCATACTGATCGTTTTAAACAATTAAATAGTGAAATGGGAAGTGACCATCGTAATACCCCCATTTTATATTTCTTATTAAAAGTCAACGCCCTCTTTTTTTTCTTTTCATAAACATGAAGCTCCAGCCTTTATTTAAAAATACTAGATACTTCTACTGTACAGGTACCTATTCAAAATGAGGTTTTCAGGTCGGGAATAAGAATACTTTATATGCTTAGGGTTTCATATACCTACGCGTAAACAGAGTTTTTTTTTATGTGTTGTTGTGAAATCAGCTTAAGAGATTTTTACAATTCGTTTTAATGTGTTTTATAATTTTGGATTTAATATTAATACGTACCTAAATACCTTAAGACTTTCATATTGGTAGGAAATATACCAGTTTGGTTAAATAAACGTAGATTAAGTAGGTTAAACGCCACAATTATTAACAAGTTTAGGCCTATCTGCCGTATCAGTTAGTGATATTGAAACTGTATCAATAATTGAGATTTTTAGGACAAACAAACAAACGAAATTGTGAAATTAACTTATCGTTCGATTAAACACTTGAAAGATTAGGACGAGTTTAAAAGTGAGCTCAAATGAATATAGGTAGGTAATAACTACCGTAATAAAAGGTTAGCTGCTATTGCACTTAAATAATAGATTTCTTGAGTTTTGTCAATGCTTAAACTTAAAAAAAATATGACAATAGATTAGGTACCTAACTTCATTGCTTATATTACTTATGTAATTTATCTATATTTAACTACCTAGAGAATTCAAAAAAAACACCATTTTGTACAGCCGACGGTAGCGCACATCTATAAATGAAATTTTAACTATTTTTACGTATAGATAAGTAGGTACCTACCTGTATCTATGTTTTTAATCTGATTATCAACATTAGGTTTTAACACTTTAGAATATTTTCAGTGGTACCTATTTATTGATAGGTATTAACGCTTCAAGTACAATAAAAATAAAATAAGCAATATAACCTACTTTGTACATAACAATTATTATTATTACCGAAAATTATTATTATTACCACATAAAACCAGAGTAGGTTCCTACCAGATAACTACCCTTGAATAACAATTCAATTGCCATCAAAAAACATTAGGCTACCCCGCCCTAGGGTGGGTCGTACGGCCCACTGGCAAATTATAGGGGAGGGCAAATGATTCGGCTGTCAAAAAAAAACTTTTATTATTATAAAGTTTTTATTACAGAGTGTCTCTGTTTGGTAGGTTTTTGCTGAAAGGATTTTGATATAAATGTATGTTAGATGGCTATGTTTTTGTTTGGGGAAAATAATAGGTAGGTAGGTAATGCACTGTTTGGATAACAATAGCTAGTTTTTTAAATTTGTATTCAATTTAATTTTGCAGTAGATAAATATCAATTAGAGTACACTATCATCGTTTTAATATTACTTAAATGAAAGTGCTCTCATTTTTTTTAAAACATAAAGGCAATCAAATTTTTGAACTAGATTATTACTAAAGTATAAGAAAAATAAGTCAAACAACAACTCCAAAATCAAGGCGTCGAAAATCAAAGGATATTCTTTAAAAAATCCATTCTGTACCTCCCTATCTTAAGCAACTAGGTAGGTAACCTTCCGTTGCTAATTTTTCCTTCTTAGAAACTACCAGATACCACACACAGATAATCTTTTAATAGCGATAGTGAATTGTTTTAAAGTGTCTTCAAATTTAATCCAAAAAGGTTTAATATTTTTAATCCTTCTAACTGCATCCATCCCACGTCAGCTAATACCCTATTAGAGACTGGATTAAAATACCTACCTACCTAAATAGTTTTTTTTATTTGGGTTTCCCCAGAGTCACAAAGATAATTAAGTATCTAAATTACTTAATCTACCTATACGTATTTTTTTAATCTATCTACCTACCTGAAATAATATATTTCGCTTGAAAGGTAGGTTAGGAATGAAACGTAATGATAAACAATTTATTATTTGTATTGTATTTTTTGTATTGATACCAGGAATAGGTAACCTAACCTAACTTTGCCATGTTGCGAAAAAGATAAGAACTAGGAAATAAATAGTAGGTATTAATGGGTTCCTCCTACATTTAAGGTGCATTTTTATTTTATTTTTACCTACCAAAAATTAATAAATTGTTTAAAAAAAAAAGTTTTTAGTTTTTACGTATTTTTCCCAAATGAGGACAATACCAAACAATAGGTAGGTATTACGCATTTGTAGTAAATACTTAAACTAAAAAAAAAATACGATGGATCTAAAACTACGTCAAAATATTTAAAGAAAAGTAACTTAATAATTTTCATAACTAAGCATGTAAAAATGTTATTAGGTATTAAATTATTAAACACGAAAAAGAAATATTTGCCACCCAACATTGAAAATTAAATTGTCATACCCACACAACAAAAACTAGCGTAAGTCAAAAACATAAACATAATAAGTTCCCGGGCGGCGTGGGCGGGGCCGCGCGCGCCACGCCCCTCGCCTTACTGACTCGTCTTTGCAATTATAACTTATATCTATGTCTACGACTTGTAAGGGCGCCTTTCACATAATTTTATGAATAGTAATTTAGGTATTTTATGCTTGAGATAAAGTTATAATTGGCAATGTTACTTTGTGTCACCTAATTTTAAACTTAGAACAAGTAAATTGTTTTTTTTCAATTGTGTAATATCACATTTACTTATCACCCATTTTTTTTTCTAATAGAATATTACGTCAAATAACTTCATGCACCTAAAGTGTATATTTAGTTCTATTTTGGTGTTGTTTTTCCTAATTATTTTGTCATAAATTCTATTGTAGGTATTGTTAAGTATTTTCGTTTTTTTTCATGAATAACGATTAAGTAGATACTATATTATTGTAAAATAAAAAAAATCATAAACATTAATAGGTTTATAGATCTTGTAGGTTAATAAAACAACGTTCTACCCTACAAAAACATAATTACAACGAAAATAATTTAAGGCAAAGGTAAATAAAAGTAAGGTAAAGGTAGGTAAAAATGAAAAAAAGGTAAGGTAAAGGTAAGTACCCCTTTCACAAAATATTTTTATTTGTAATTATCTCATTTAGTTATTTGTATCACGTTGAAAATAGTAATTTTGTGACTTGTGCAGTTTTCCCATTTTGTGTTATTTTTAACTTACTGCTCCATGAGGTGTTTAGTGGTGGTAGGACCTTGTGCGTCCGTATCGCTACCACCATCTTATCTTTCAACCTACCGCCAAGCAGAGGTGTTCACATTGTTGTGTTCCGGTATGGGGATAAGACCACCAGTGAAATTACTAGCAGAGAGGTATTTCATCTTAGTTCTGGTTGATAACGCATTTAGCTGCCTTAAGAGGATAAAGGATCGTAGCCAGTGGAAAGAAATGGTCTCTGCCTACCCCTCTGGGAAACAGGCGTGATTTAATGTATGTATGTAAGAGGATGTGAAGTTAAAAATGTTCATACAAAATGTGATAACGTTTTTCTCCCTTTAAACCTTGTCCGATTTTTACGATTTTTAAATATGTTGTTAATCATGGAAAACGTCGGGTACGTTTTCTTTCGCACGTAAATATTTCTTAGAATGAACGTAGAAACCTGGTTCTTTATATAGAGGTACAACATATTCAAAAACCCTCGTAAATCAAGTTTTCATAATTTGTACAACATATTCAAAAATCGTATACAATAAGGGTAAAAATCAAAATAAATGTCCAGTTAAAGAGAGTTTTGTCACCGTCACGAAACTGTTGGTTAACGTCAAACATACGTCAATTGTAATGAAATTGTAAGTTATACATCATTTAAGTGACATTTAAATAGCGTCCTTATGTACATTTATTATGATTTTTACCCATAAACAAGGTGTAAGAAAAGAGAAACGATAGCTTCACTTATAAGGTAGATACAGAGTTTAATTAGTAATGTAATGTAGACGTTTGAAATAAAATCATTTTGCAACTTACGCACTTTTCCCTTATAACTTCCATTTTCAAATTAGGGCCCATGACCTGTTGTAAACGCGGCCTGAATCTAAAACCTCCGCTACACTAACAAACTGCTCGGACGCTCGCCGCGTAACCCGGGAGTTCTGTTACAATCTTGTTACAATGCAATCGCCGAGTCAGCGTCTCTGTCCAATTAGATGCGTGAATGGCAGGTTTTAGTGGCGGCGGCAGGCGCTGGTGAGAGTTGGGTTCCGTACAAATATTATTTTCCGATTTGTGGAAAGAGGTGGGATTTGAAGGGGGAATTGGTTTTCTGTAGATATAGTCGCCTGTCGTCATTAAATAGTACCTAAATTATTAAAAAACCAGCGTCCCGTCCCGACTTCGCTTGTATAATACACATATAGTGAAATAACGTACCGTTTTTTTTTTTTTTTTTTTTAAATATGATTATGTGGTGGCAGAACCTTATGGGTCCGTCCAGGTTGCTACCACCATCTTATCCTTTAACCAACTGCCAAGCATCAGTGTTCGCATTGTTGTGATCCGGTGTGGGGTAAAATTACTAGCATAAAGACTTCCCTCTTAGTTCCCAGGGTTGGCAACTTACGTCTTATGATTGCATGTGTTAAGGTCGATAAAAAAGGGCAAATAAGTTTAAAAACTTCTCTGATTCTTAAAGATTCTAATTACCTATTTATAATATGTTTTTTCGTAACATGGAAATTCAGAATAACAGTTTAAAATTATCAATACCTATGAAATTAGTAAAAAAAATATTAAATACATAAGGGTTAAATCGATAGCTTATTAGCTGCTCTCTTAGCCCTCTCAGTTTTTAGCGTTGGTTTCTGGGACCCATTATAACCAAGTTAAACTATTGTTTTGTCGAAAGTTAAAATAAAGGCAGGGATCCCTAATAAAAATCATACCCAGATGTTATTGAAACAGACAAACGCGTCTATAAGTACGGGTGCGTGTTTTAAAACCAACATGGCGCCTGCGGGTATGAAACTAGAATTAACAAAACCATGACTTGCATTCACACGGGAAGCTCTTAATTGATGTTTTATACTTAAGTTAGATTTAACTGGCCTGATGATACGTTGCGTATGCTTTGGTAGTTCTGTTTGTTAATAAACTAGTGACCCGCCCTCGCTTCGCTTCGGTTTATATGAGTTTTCTTTAACACACGTACATACACCAGAATTTTTTATATACAAAATCCTTCCTCTTGAATCACTCTGTCTATTGATGAAAACTGCATTAAAATCCGTTGCGTAGTTTGAAAGATCTAAGCGTACATAGGTACAGAGGGACAGGACTTTGTTTGTGTAAAGATAGCTAGTATCTACAGTCGAGTTCTGTGTATACACTTTAGTACCTTGTCTATTTAATGTAATGTTTAAACTGCACTTATATGAATTGTAACAACAATTAAATGAAACTATTTAACCGACCTTGTCCCTGGCTCTATTGTGTCGAGTAAAGTCAAAGACAAGCCAATTGAATAAAAAAAAACGCAAAAAAGGTTTTTAATATTTTAATTCGGCTCATAAAATACCTATATGTGGGCTAAATATTATGTAAATCCGTTTATCCGTTTAAGTAGGCTTCAAGGACAAATTCCTAAACTTAAACTTTGTACGAACTTTCACATTTATATAATGTATCAATAGGAAGTAGGATATAAGATTAGGGCTAACTTTTGACTAGATCCAGGGAAAACCTAAATATTTGTACCTACTATAAGCATGAATTGGGATTGTTCATATTTTTACAATTACTCCAATTCGAAAACCATTTCGAGAAATAGGGTTTTCAAAATATTTATCTATTTTGGATATTTCGAAAAAAGAACCTTTGTTTGACTTTCGTTTTCGGTTTGAAGCCCTCCTAGGTGTACCTTACGGGTTAGGCGAAAACAGCTTGATATTAGTATGTTTTAATACACTATTACAATCACTTTTTTTCATTGGATATAATTTAATTGTTGTAATTTATTAGAAAATGCCATCCCAGATTTAAAATACCTACCTAATCATGTCATCCATAAAATGTCTGCCAAATTAATAAAGATATTAAAACAAAACTATTGGGTCAAATACAAAATTAATGAAATTGGTGTCTTAAAATTTCCTATTCTTTCGAATGAGAAAGTAAAAACCGCGAGTTATTTTTTTTGGTCAATCCCAATTATATGATTTCGAGTCTTCTTTATTTTGAATTGTTTGTTTTAACCCGCCTGCGGCGAAGCCCAAAACGAGGGTTATGTGTTTGTTCTGTATGTTTTTACTAGCTTCTGCCCGCGACTTCGTCCATGTAGATTTCGATTATCTTTAGTCCCTCAGGAACTTAAAAATTTTCCGGGATAAAAAGTAGCCTATGTGTTATTCCAGTGTATAAGCTATCTCCATTCCAAATTTCAAATCCGTTCAGCCATTGCAGCGTGAAGGAGTACCAACATACACACTCGCAAACTCACAAACTTTCGCCTTTATAATATAAAGCTGCGCCCACACCGGAGCTTAACGGTGCGTATATTACGGTGTCGTTGCGTAAACAAAAGACGGGGCCATAGTAACAACATGGCGCTGTTTTTGACGCACCGTAATATACGCACCGTTAAGCAGCGGTGTGGGCGCAGCTTTATTGTGATAATATTAGTGTGATATATGTTGTATGTTTAGACCGGCGTTCCATAGTCGCATTTGAATGCTATTAGTTCATTAATTTTTAATTTCAGTGACTTTATCGAAAAAAAAAATTGTCTGCGTTCAGATGTTGCTGTGTCTTGCTTTCAAAAACTTAATTAAATCCTGAATTAAAAAGCAAAAAACAAATATAGCTTGTCATATAAATACTGCCCGTTAGTCTCATAATAAGCCCATTCCGTAAAAACTGTTGGGTGAAATAAAATATCAGGATTTTTCATACAATAGACATCCGGCGTGGTTGCCGGGCAAGAATAGTACCACTCCATGTCTTCCCGTGGATGTCGTAAGAGACGACTAAGGTAATAAAGGCGTGTAGTACTGTTAGGCGATGGGCTTGCAACCTGTCGCTAATAAACTGGTAAACATCTTAGCCTAATTGTGCAAAATGTGCTTACAGAATTATTAACAAGTTTTTAGAGTTGTTAGCAATTCTGTAGCTCTGCCTACCCCACTCTGGGAATAAAGGCGTGAGCTTATGTATGTATGTATGTAGACATCCGAAGTTCACCGTTGAAATTAGTAGCCTTCGCTGACCGTCCGTCTGTCCGTCCATCCGTCTATCCATCCATCTGTCTGTAATGTATCTCATATAACGTAAGTACAGTTGAGTTTTTCAACGAATGTGTATTTCTATTGCCACTGCAACAACAGGTAATAATATATTGTACGGTGCTACGGTACGGAACCCTTCGTGTGTGATTCCGACACGCACTTGGCCTGTTTTTTTTATACAAGCAAACCCGACAGCTCCTAAGCATTATTAACTTTTGCGGAATGCAAATTGTTTGACGCGGCTTAATTGGCAAATAATTGGCGTAATTACTGAATAAACATGTTTTATCTCCTTATTGTTAATCTTAAGCCATTGTTGTTAACGTTGTGGAATTATAAATTGAAATAAGCAGCCGCGAAACTGGCACGCTTTGAAACCGGTCAGTGCGAGTCGGACCTGCGCACTGAGGGTTCCATACCGCCTGAATCACACTTTTATAATTAAAGAACAAGATAAAAATTTTGAAAATAAGAGCGATCCGATATGCACTGTGACGTCATGTCGTCGGCCGTATAAACTCCATGTTAAATTCTATTTGGCTATAAAGAGATAGGAACATATCTTTGTTGCCTTCTTTCTTGGTTATTTTTATAGCTTTTATTCATGCTGTAAAAAAACCCTTTTATTTATATTTAAAAAATGTATTTCTCGTCCAGGACGAATTATGGCTAATTGCACCGTCATTGGTTATCGTTTAAGATAAACATTTAAAAAAAACATGCACGTTGTGCGTTGCAGTATCGTGTACATTGATAATGATAATTATATAATTTAATACCACTTATCTTGAAGGATTGTATATTTGGGTAACTTCACTGTAGGTAGGTAAGTACTTGCGCACTCCAGCGTTGTTTTAGTCCAGTCTGTAGGGATTTGACAAGTTTACATACATACATACATACCTACATTAAATCACGCCTGTTTCCCAGAGGGGTAGGCAGAGACCACTTCTTTCCACTTGCTACGATCGTGACAAATTTCTTTCGCTTCTTCCACATTCATACATCGAGTCATGCACGCACATCGGTTTCGGTTACTTAAGATTCGGCCCTTTTCCAGTATTTTTCCGATTTGACATAAGCAAGCTTTAAAAACCACTGTTGCTAACCAAGTATAAATCATTATAGACAGCCGGTGAAATGACTAGCATAGAGGCATTCCATCTTAGTCCTCAGGGTTGGCAACGCATTGGCAGTCTTAGGATTGCATTGCAGTCTTGCGAATGCGAATGTCTATGGGTCACAGTTTCCACTTACCATCAGGGGGCCTGTGTGCTCGTTTGTCTTAGCTATGCCATAAAAAAAACCAAAATGATCATTAAAATTAAAAATGATGAAAGAAACTTAACGATGAGTTTATCAGTGTATACATAAGTAGGTATTGTTAGTACAAGCCTAGAGCTTAGTTTGGGATGGGACTAGTACAATCTGTGCGAGATTTTACATAGGTACATATACCTACATAAACTCACGCCTTCGTTCCCAGAGCGTAGGCAGAGCTACAGAATTACCTGCAACTCTAAAAACTTGTTGATAATTCTGTAACCACATTTCGCATAAACATGCTAAGATGTTTACCAGCGTATTAGTGACAGGTTGCAAGCCCATCGCCTAACAGTACATCAAGCCTTTATGGGTGTAAAAACAAATACACCTCGTTGATAACGCCACGGGAGTAGGGTTGCCATATGGAAAAATTAAATGTCCTGATAAAAAACGTGGTATTTCTTGTAACAAAGATTTGGCGTAGCTTGAACTGAACGACAAGTTTAAAGTTTGTTTTAAGCAAACAAATTGAATGAGATCTCTACATACATACATACCTACCTTCACGCCTGTCTCCCAATAGGGTAGGCAGAGATTATGGAACGCCAGGTGCACCGATCTAAACACAATTTTCGCTTCCTCTACATTCATCAATCTCTTCATGCACGTACGGCGGTTTCGGGTGCTTTTGATTTGGCCCTTAATCAGTACATCGCGAATCTGATCACTGTAGGTCCGTCTAGGACGTCCCCTACGGACATCTCCGCTCATTCTCACTCGCCATATCTCTTTAGCTGTAATTTATCCTACTTTAAATAGTTTTGAAAGAAATTTTATTGTTTTTGTTAATTAATTACTACTTTTATGTATCCTTTCATTCAATAAAACTGTAAACTTTGTAATAAATATACCATGTAAACATTGTTTTCATGAGGTCATTCTTAAAAATTCTGACACTTGCCAAGTCCGGCCGCAAACCGGGCAATGGGTAACAATCCTGACATAACCGGACAAATCCTGAGGTATGGCAACCCTACACGGGAGGCAGATGACTGCTCCAATTATGATTGCACGTGTCTAGGCTTTAAGACGAATAAGTAGGTAATCTTAAGTCCTAAAATGACAATTAATCTGGCAATATAACACCGCATTACCCGTGTTTTTCATCGAATCACGACTATACTTTATCGTTGATCGTTGGAATGATAAATGGTAGATATCATTAGGCGTTGATAGGAACGTAATTACCAATTGATACTAAGGATAAAGAAGCGAGAATGCTATCACGATTGATGGGTTTAGACGTGTCGAAACATTAACGTATTTAACAAGTGTTATTATACCTAATGTGTTTTATTGACAGAAGGAATGGAATTGGCCACCTGCCTATTTCACAAATTTCACAATACTGATAATGTTAGGTGACAGGTGACAGTTTGGTATAAATTACAGATTTCACTAGTTTTCGGGCACAGTCAAGGGTTAAAATAAATATCCAAACAAAAGTGCCAAAATATGTAAACATAGTCCTTATTGCCAGAGTAATATGATCTGTGTACTTATACTTTAGAGATTTTATATACATAATACATATTTTTGCCCTTGACTGTAGGTACCTATTATATTCCAGAAACTCCTTTCAACGAACGTATCATAACGCATAATTTTAATTTCATTGATAGGCATTTCTCGCTTTGTTTTTTTTAGCTGTCAAAAGTTTAACCTAACCTTACCTACTACTCGTACGTAATTAACGTTTAAAATATCCTGAAAACCTCATGGTTTCAGCAGAAAATAGTGTTCGATGAAATTAAATTCAATGGTACCTATTATGATGAAATCGATGAAGTGAAAATCGATAAAATCTTGGGTTAACCTAGTTTTCACATCACATTCGGCAGCATGGCTTCTGTCGATGAGATCGAACGTATAAGGCTGCCTAATTGAGAATGTGTTTTGTTCGCTCTGACCGGACTACTTACAGTGCGATAGCTCTTAAGGTACTTCGGGTTTGTACTTGTCTCTCACTTGCTCTCATACGCTCTTATTAAGAGCGAGTGAGAGAGTACAAAACCGAAGCATCTTCTAAGTGCTCACAGACTGTACTTAAACTCGCCGCTGCGACATTCACTCGTTCGTTCGTCCGACCGCGTTTTTGAGAGAATCACACCCCTGGGTAGTGATTCTGTAAACAACCGTCAGTGCGAAGTAGTGCGAACAAAACACATTGTAGCGCGTGCATTTTCAATTTAGCAGCCTTATACGTTCGACCCATCGTGCTGCTAAATTGAAAATGCACGCGCTACAATGTGTTTTGTTCGCACTGACGGGACTACTTAATCTCGCCGCTTGGATATCACTCGACAGTCCGTACGGCCGGCGTTGTTTACAGAATCACTACCCTGAGCGCTTTTGTGCCTTTTCTTCGCCATAAAAAAAAACAAAATAATAATCCATTCTCAACGCAATAAAGAGTTTACAAAGGTACCTACAACCATACATACAATCTATCGTTGCGTTAATTAAACTCGTTCGTAACGCAGATCTTATCGCTTCAAGATTAGCGATACCTTTACGATTAACGGAAATAGCGAATACACAGATAAAAAAATAATTGAAGCAAATGTTTATTCAACTTGCCAATCTTCATTATTTTTTACTCGTAAAATATTGAATGTGACTAATTAACGCCGGATTTACTGAAGCGCACGTACCTACCTACTAGGAAGATAAGATAAGAAATCAATCTTGACAGATTACACAACACAACTATGAAAAGGTTCTGAATTTTAACTTTACTTGAATCCATCATGGTTTCAGCTGAAAATAATACTCGATGTCATTGAAGTCAAATTCGAAAAAAAAATAGGTTACCAGTTCCCATAGTAGATACCTATTACAGGCCTACCTATACGCCTATTACAGTTTGTGTTATCGGCTTAGTTTGGGACTAGCCCCATTTTTGTAAAATTGGTAGTAATATAAATTTATTTAATAATAGCCTTTGCCGCCACTCCGTCCGCGTAGTAGTTGGTTCTGGGATCAAAAATATCTTCTCCACGACTCAAGCTATCTTCATTCCAAATTTTATCGAATTTGGTTCAGCGGTTTGACAGTGAAAAAGTTTCTTGCGGCACTTCTTCTCAATGTTTTTTTTATGTTGTGCGAAGCGTTACTAATGTTAGTATATTTTCTTCATTATTTTATTACCGACGTTTAAAAAAGCCCGCACGTGACCAATTTATCTGCTAAAACTGAATAAATATTTTGCGTAGCAGACAGACCGAGTTACTTCACAATTATAATATTTTATTAGTATGTAGGTAACTCCATTCCTATTAACCAAAAAAATATTTGAGGACAAACCAATTTAAATTTTATTTAAGTACATATTTCACATGAAGGCCATAAATTATGGTAGTTAGGTACCTCTATAAAGCACCCACTTCCCGCGCAATTTGCAAAACAATGCTGCCATCCTAAAAATAAAAGCAGCCATATTTTTTTCAACAAAAGGCAGATGTTCGGGCACATACAGCCAGTGTTTATGTGTTTGTGATAATAATAATAATTAGTGTAACGCCCTTTCACGTTTGCAGAGGATTAGGGACGCCCTTTGTTAAAAAAAAGTCACCCGTTCTGTCGAGGGTTGATAGGGAATAGTGGTTTGGTGGGTCTATGAAACTATAATGCAAGTTTTGGATATTTTTGTGCATTATTGATGTTCTGATGGACTATTTCGTATGGTTTGAGTACCTACTTAGTATGTAGTATATAAAATTTCAGGGCCCGCAGCCTGAAGCCTGAAGTAGTACCTAGAAGTAGGTACACTGAAAAAAAACTCGATCGCTTCTAACATGATTGTGATGGGTGTGCATTAAGCGTTTTGCATAGCATAGATTCAAAATTCAACAAGTTTTTGTCAAAAATATCATTTTTGGAACAAGCTTTTGTTGCCGATTGTACTTTTATTGCACATTCGTCATCTAATCGTCAAGACAATTCTAAAAAGCCCTAACACGACGGGTTTATCATGTGTAATTTAGGAGTAGGTACCTAAGGCCACCCTGAGTCTCCATCATCAGACCAACTCGACGGTACTATATTATTGCATTGTCATCAGAACTAAAGCCGTAGGTATGCAAATTTTCAGCTTCATCGGAAACCGGGAAGTGGGTCAAATTTAACTGGCAAGATTTGTCCCTTACATACATACAATGCAAAGATATTAGTACAATCTCTCAAGAACTTGCTGTTGTTACGATTTCGTGGATATAATTATATCATACCTGTATTTTATTAAATTTTTAACATCTAACAGGAAACCATTTTCCCACATGGCTCTCGTTTTTTGAGTGTAAAAATAGCACGTCAGAAGATACCATCGTCGTCAACTGTTTATCTAGGACAAACTAACAAGTCTAAAATCAGTATTTTATTTATTTATTATCTTATCCTTTGGGAAAAGCAGAGATTGTGGTGGCGGTGCAACGTTACTTACGGGTCTAACTATTTATAGGTAGGTAGGTACATATAAATATTGACGTTTTCACTATTAAAAAAACATTAAATTATTAAATATTTATTTTATTTTATTTGTTTCCGTGTTTTGTTTTCTTTTGGTGTTCAATAAAGAGTACTATTTGTATTGTATTGTATTGTATTGTAAATCACGTATAATGGCAGTTGTAGCGAAAGACCCATGTATTATAATTATTATGTTCATTAAATTATCACATTTTTTTTAGAAGGCTCATATTGACTAAATACATTATTATTAAGTACCTACCTATACAAAATTATGTGACTTTTAATTTATTTTTGTTAAGTAAGAATTTTTTGAAATTATGAATTTATAAATACATGATTTATGGAGATAAGCACAAATACACATAAGATAACGCGATCAGAAAATCAAGATGATGTCATCTGTATATGCAAATAAATTCGCAAATTTCTTTTTAAGGGCAGACTTGTTTTGGGCTTGCTTAATATTAAGGGGATGATTGTTCCAAAGTAGTTCTACGTTGAGAGGCCACATTTGTTAAAGTGGGGTGTTAAAGGATTTGCTGATCTGTATCTCAATAACAATAGGTAATTTTCCCTTGAAAACACGATTAGTAACAAAAACCTCAAAAGTTGAATTTTTCAAACATGACACTTATTTCGGATGTTTTTGTTTGAATCTGGGAACCCTAGGATCTTTAACGTTCATTTAGTCTATGTACGAACATAATTGTTTTTTTTTGTGCAATGATACTTAAATTTACTTCTTAAACCTGGTATTCCATTTTTTAGTAACACCGATTGTCTTAAGCCCACACCAGAACACGGCAATGCGAACACTGCTGCTTAAATTACAAACATTCATGCCAAGTCACACATTCATAGGTGCCTATTAGTTACTATTTGTAGGATTAGGAACCTTAGAAATGGCTTCGCGACAGGACAATGGAAGTTTTTTTACAGGTTTTTATAAAGAGCTAGATTAACGAAATCACTAGTAACTAAAAAAAAGATCGCAAAACCTTTTTAGAAAAGAAAGTTAGATCTAATTAAGGACTATAACTATAGTAATTATCCTGTGCCTAAGTTAAGCCTTTGACACTTAACAGACAGTAACTAAGAAGGATTACTGCTTCACTTAGTTACTTAAGTCTACACGAAACAAGTTAGGAAAGATTTTCTTGAAAAACCATTAAGATTTAGACAAAATTACTAGTTAACGATTGTACGAAGTTATAAGTCTCCAGCTTTAGCCCCCGATTTCGTTTACGATTTTTATCGTTATTCGGTATCCTGCTCGGCCGAAAATCATTTGGCAAAAGGCAAAATTTACCTATCGTTTCCCAAACGTTACATTTGCCAACCCGCTTTTTTTCTGTAACTGTAAATATTTCAGTATTTATTTCAGTACCATCGAGTAGAATATAGGTCAGGTTAGTTTTTATAAAAATCCTGAAGTATTTACAGTTAAAAATTGGCAAAAGAAACGGTTGGAAAACGTTACATTTTGCCAAACATATTTTTGCCAAAAGGCAGAGAACGTAATTTTTTCCGATGTCTTACCAATTTTACCATATTAGTCACTAAATTAGGTAGGTACCTACTTGTACACTATTTATATACCTACCTAGAGGGCAAAACTAGTTTCGCTTTTTGTATCTGTGTGATTTGGTCATAAGTTGATTCTCTAATTGAATGCGGCAAAATAGCGGTGTATTTATTTAATTACACTCAATAAGCCCTAGATATAACACGGAAACATACCTACCTACCCTTATGTCTAAACAAAATGTTGAAATTCTTACGTTGCTCGTAGTTACTATCTACAGCACTTAGGTATTCTGTAGTAAATATCAACGTAAATTAAATAATGTCTACATTTCTCGTAGGCTGGCAGTAATTTAGGTTATTAAAGCACACGCCGATCGCGCCCTGTACCATATTCTACCTAATTCACTGCCCTACCTACAAAATTGTACACAATTTAGGCACGCCAAAAGTGTCGCGGGCAGTGAATGCCTCGCCCACACACGTCGCTACAAATAACCGATGAATAGGTAGGTTCTTTATTGTAACACAATCGTGCGTTACTATTTGTTGCTATCACGTTCCACATGCATTCATGCAGATGCGAAACTTGCTCGATAAAATACCTCATTGTTGATCGCCGCTTTTAAAAAAGACACGTAGAGGAAACATTAAATTCGAATATGGAATGCCACCTTTTGGTTGCGTTATTGGTGAAGCGATACCTATTATTTGTGTAACAATGGTTATGAATGTTATAAGTGTTACAACATAAATTTTAGTTGTGCAAGTCGTTGGAATACATTTTAACTGACATCATAGGTATACCTACTTCAACTTTCAGTGAGTAAGTACCTATCCACTTTACAAGTTTCTCATAAAATAAGAAAACGTTTTACTCAACGTCATTTTAATATACGTCGAATGTATCTAAAGATCCAAAGCTCCTGCATTATTTAAACTTATCGAGTCTAGATTCCCAGAATCACTTGAAAACCCAATAAAACACCCAACTATATCTGTCTTCCTCGCACTTATCCAACGGCTAACTTAAAAGCAGCCATCTCGTTTTGTTTGCTAGGCGGGTGATTTTAAAGCCACGCCTTGCAACACCCTCTGTAAGTTCTTCTATCCTGTTCTTTCTCGTGTAATGCGGGTGTTGCATCACGCTTGTGGACGGTATCGATTTTCGTTTTTTCAAGTTGTTTACTTGGTTGAATGCCGCCAGTGTTCGCTTTTGGAATATTTCTTCGTATTGCGTGTTGACTTTACGCGGGAGAGTTGTAATTGCAACTGAATTTATGTGTTGCCAGCCTTTTTTGTTTGGGTATTTTATGTTGCAGTTATTAATATAAATATTGAAATGCTAGTTAGTTTACTTTCATGAAATTGATACATTGCTACGTTCAGTTGCGTATTGCGTATATCTAAAGCCTGACCAGAATAATAAAATACCACTAATGGGGTCGCCACTATTACTTTTTTCATCCGTGATTCGTTATTTACTTACAATAAAAATGACAGTTCATACAATTTCCGCAATATGGCGAGAATTTTTATTTGTCTGATCCGACTTTAAATGTAATTGATGTTTTAGTTTTACAAAAAAAAAAACAGTATGTGAGGTAAGTATATAAATCTATAACAGGCAATGACGGGTTTGTCGTGGTGAATTGTTGACATAATGATAGGTTGATCTATTGGTAAAAAGATGGTACTATCAGGTAGCGGGCGCTCATTTGCCTTTCCAATGCCATAAAAAAACTCTTAACAGCGTCTACATTGTATAATACCTAAGTCATAATAACATAACATACTTACCTACTCGAGTAAGCTTTGTTTATTTGACTGTCAGTAGGTATCTATATGTTAGGTTAGGTTAGGTTAGGTTAGGTTAGGTTAAATTTTTTCGTATGAATTTTGAACCAGTTCCTTTTATTCAAATATGATATGATGATGAAGCCGGATGAGGAAGAGGGAAAGGCAAGAGGTTCTTCGCTATATCTAGATACTTAACATATCTCCATCGAATTTGGACTCATTAGTTAACTCGTTGGTTTGTGGCACACCGGGCGACTGCAGAAAGACTGTCGTTAAGCAAAGTCGGCGACAAAAGTTTGTCTCAAAAACTTATTGCAAAAGTTTAGGAGTTGCTACCCATGTTATAATACGCTAGGCTTATAATAATTGCACCTCCTCAATTCATGTTGAGGCAGTCGAACCTACTTGCTATAATAAGCGTTGGAATGTTAAGCAAAAAGTTACGCTCGGAAAACATATTTTTTCGTGATAATATTTTGTCTTATCCAATAAATGTTAAAATAAGCAACCTTCTTGCTATGATAGGGAGGATACCGTTGCGGCTGACACGCATCATACCCTCCATAAAAAAACGGGTAAATGTCTCATAAAACCCGCAAATGTAATTAGTGATCTTATTTCTTAAGACTACGCCGAGCGTACGCCGGATGTACAGTGGCGCCCTCATTACTATTATTGTGTTTTCTAATAAACTAAAATATTTTCTTGAAATTGGTCGATAGTTTTTTGTTCTACAAATAAAAACACAACTTATAGAGTATATCACATAGTTTAATAACAATTCACCTTCAAGTTATCAACTTAACGGAAAAAAGTGGCCACCTTTTCCCGTTAAGCAGACTACTCAAAGGGTAATTGTAATTAAAGTGTGTCACGTATCCCATAAATTGTGTCTTTACTTGCGCTACAAGAACGTATCGTCTGATTGCAAGGAAATTCTTTAGTTCAGTAGAAAACACAATAAAAGTAATGAGGGCGCCACTGGACGCTCGGCGTTTGCTCGGTGCAGTCTTAAGATCGGGTTTTGAATTTACTATGACTGTCAAATTGCGCGAGCTTCCTTGTTAATTAGGAATGCTGTGTAGAATCTAGTCGGTGCGTGCCTTGGCAAACATGGCCGATCAATCGCAGAAACGTGGCAGCTGCAGCAGCCACCTGACTGAACTCGTCTCAATGCTGGACTCGGATGACTTTTCCTTACTTTTATTAGACTATAAACTTAATTAATTTATTCAGCAGTATCACGAAGCCATAGACAATATCAATGTCATTTATCAACCATAAACGAAAACTCAAAAACTCTCAATTAGCACCCGACAACGGCCGCGGCGCGTGGCCATTGTGCCAACATAGGGGAGCTAATAAATAGAATATGCGAAATGAATTGAGAAGCCCTGTGCTGGCAACACTGGACGCCGATTAGTTTTGTGTTATTTGAGTTGTGGGGGTTTGAAATTGATGAGTGGCTAAGGATGGTTGACGTGGGCTGGACCTTTGTGTTGCGAAATTGTTATTAAAGTAAAAGGTTGCAAATAATGGAACGGGATAGTTAGATTGGGTTTGAACGAGGGAGTTAAATTAGTAACATTATTTGTCGGTGTGCTTCCAGTAAAACACGGAATCGGTAAGGGTTGCTAGGCAACTAGTGGCAATCTACCAATCAACGACGCGTTTACGCTGACAATAAGTACGTTTTACTGCAAGCATACCGCCAAGTCAGGAAGCGGCCTTAAAGATACAAAAAAATGGTTTGAAAAAAATGAGGGCGCTGTTTTATCCAGAAACTGTGTTGCCTAATAATATAATGGTATTAATATATAACGTAAGTATAACTTTGTACTTCCAACGTAGATACATCTAAATTCCTAAACAATCTTTCCATCGATTGAACTTCTCTCTAAATCTTACCTGGATACTACATAAATAGTAAAAAGTCACGGATGAAGTTTCCTGGTTTAATGATTTGCCAGTTCCAATCTGTCGTTGGTGAATTTAGTGAGAACTACTAAGTTACAATCCAGAAACAGAATGAGGCAAGAATCGCAGTTTTGCTTCAGGGAAAATATCTGCCTTTGCATGAAATACCTATATGTACTTTAAAGCAAATCACGGCTTAACTTAGGTAAGAAAAAGCGCGTGGAAAATGAAATCGAGTGATGTAATCTTATTGTATAAAAACAAAGACAAGGCAATTCTTATAGATTGCTTCCTTTTGTATACAGATACGGGCGAAATTGATGCCAAGTACGAGTATATCTTTTAAACCAATAACTTTCCCCAAAACAAGAACCCATCCTACTTATTATTCATGCTAAATACCGTGTAGTTTATTACAAAAATCAATTACCGTGGGTCTCACGCCCCGCTGACCGCATCCCGCTGTTTAGTGCTCCATTAGGAGCCTCCTGGGACGCCACCCCTGCCTCTGGAGCCCTACTCAGCTTCCTTCTGTCAATTTGCTTGAAAATGAAGAACATATCTGTTATTTCGATTTTAGCACTTCGGTAGTATGTGTACAGAAATGAGATGTGTTGACATTTGCATCAATTTTTCGGATAAAATGGGTAGATTCGAAAAAACAGTTCGAAAAAAACTACGGTACTGTTTTAGTGACATTATTTAATTTGCTCCTAATATCCTCGTTTTTAATGTGGTGTCCACTTTTTAATATTGTACCTCTTATCATGTCAAACTTTTTTGCCAAGGTACATAAATAGGATATTTTTTACGACTCAAGCACTGAATAAAAGAGTACTGTTTTATTCTTGGGTCACGGATTATCACATTTTTTTTTTATTAATAAATGCGCGATCATAAAATGTACAAATAGGTATCCAGTTACAAAATGTAAAACTTTATGAAAAGGTATCTGCATATTATCTAACTACATTTCCAACTGTATTTTCTTGTATTTACTTAACCTAATAAATTACACACAAAAATTCGTAAGCCTTTCCAAACTTGATTTTCCGTCCCCAACTCACGCCATTTTGTGCACGCTTCCCGCCAAACCCCCGTCAATTCTGCCAACATAATCATTTGTACCATTGCGCGCCTAATGAGGCTATCCGGTTACGTCCTCAGGGAATCAACTGATTTACTTTTAGTATTTTGTCTGGTTGAATATTAGATTCCCTTGTACAACTAATTGTTTTTCAAATAATTCCTTAGGGAATTGCTTCCATTACTGCACCCCTGTGTTTAGTAATGGAAAAAAGAAGCTTTCAATTTGGCCAAAAGGATGTGTGTCAATAAAAAATGTGTCACGAAAGCAATTTTCTTTTATTGATATTTTTTAATTCTATACTTACCTTCTTAAATATAATATGTCAATTTATTCAATTAATAATTATAATATTCAAGTAAGTACCTAGTTGAAGCATTTTTTAACTACCTATATTCCATAAATTAAGTCCTTTCTCTCCAGCATTTTTTGTTGCGGAAGGCAACTGACATAAATTTGTCATTTTGAAATTCGAACAGAGACGTTCCAATTTCAAGATTTGAATGGGATTCCATCGGCCGCGGTGTTTGGTGAACTGTCAGTCCAGACAATGGCTATGATATGAACGCACCCTAAATGCGTGTCCAATAACATGTTTTTTTGTGAAAAAAAGTGTTTAGTAGCTGTTTAATTTGAAATCTCGATATTTGATACACATTTAAGAAATTCTTCTTTAAGTTAGGGAGAGATTTAAATTTATTTCTCACTACAACAAAGCGTTTTTATGCCTCTTTTTAAGTGAATACCAAGCGTTAATCTTGGCTATCTTACCATACTAAACAAAAAAAAGTTACTTGCCAGTTACTTCCAATTTTGAATCAAACCTTTGGTAACGAACAAAGCAAAGTAAAGCTAATGATGTAGTGATATTATAACTATTGTATAAGACGATGACTCCATTTGTCCTTTAGGTATACTGAACGTAAAGTTTTGTGCTCTCCCAAAACGATAGTTTCTAACACCCATTAAATTAAAATTTCCCTTTAAACCACATTTTCCAAAACCCATTCATCGTTGGGCAAACCGCACAAAAAGTGCCGAAAGGCCCCATTGTGACAAATAGTTACAGGGAATAAAAAAATATCCTTACAAATAGTTAATAGTGTCCCCCGAAGCGAGAAATTCCATACAATAGTGTTCCAGTGGACAATTATCACGCCCAAAATTAACGTCTTTGTCATAACAACGACGGTTTTATTTAGTTATGTGGGCTTGTGGGCAAAAGATAGAAACGAGGGCGAAAGGGCATTCGAAATGGGGTAAATTGCATTGATTGATATATAAATAAATATTTTAAATTGTTTGAATAAGGACTTATACACATTTGTTAGAGAACAAGATTAAATACAGCATTATAGGGTCACACCGTTTGGTTTACGAAAGCTTACCTACTTCTGGAATAAACTGAGATATAGCTATTACGCTTGAGAATCCGTTAACGTGTCATCAAGTTGACTTTATGTAAATTTTAAATGAGTACCGACATTTTATTACTGTGCCATTCTATGTATGGCATTGGCCTTGAATGCTGTATATGACGTTGCTTTTACTTTAATTTACAACCCAACAAAAGTAATCACATTAAGTTTAATTATGCATGAGATTTTTTGTTAAAACTTTCTTACTTAAGTAATTACATACGTTACAGACAACGCTATTTCACTCAAGACGAAATCTAAAAAACGCACGCACCTGCTTGCATTTTTATTTTTATTGTAACCGAAGACATTACCGAGATCAAAGTTAATGTCTCAAAATGTACCCCAATAAAAGACCTTTCGCCCCAATGCTACCAACTGCGCAAACAAGAACAATTACAAAAGGGCGCGAATGTTTGTTTTTACACAATATGGCCGATGTTTGCGCGCGATATTTATGACGCGTTGCGTTTTTGACAAATAGATTTCGCTATTGACACCTTTTTGTGAATGGGGATGATTGATAGCGTGTTGTTTGAAGAAAAATTGAGAATGATTTGTGGATCCAAGAGGCTTGCGTTATGCACGTGACGTAACTCCGCGCTGTTGGCAAAAAGATGGTCAATGGGGATGCTCTTAAATTTTACAAAATTTTAAAGCTTGTTTCAGAAAAAATTATTAAATAAAAGACGAATCTAAGAAAATATTTTCATCCATTTTGCTTTCCCTTATGAGCAATATACTCGTAGTGCAACAATTATCAAACAAAAACACGAGTAACATAATAGTAGTTTATGAAATTGTTGCATACTCGTAATACCTAGTTATGCAGTTTCATACACTACTTTATCTACTCTCATACATTACAACAAAACACCGCGCATGCGTTAAAGCACATCACCGCGCATGCGTTAACGCACATCACCGCGCATGCGTTAACGCGGGTGCTGTAACAGACAAGTAAAACTTTTCGTAGTAATGCTGTAAAAATTACGAGAACCGAATGTGCGTTCCATTATAAAAAAAATATTGATATGTAACCTCGTTAGTGACATTAACTTTTTGGATTAACTTGTATCGTAATGGTAAAAAAAAACCGTATTCCGTCACGCTTAGTTTCTACCAACTAAACTCTCCGCGTCGTCAAAAGGAACTCAACTGGTTAAAGTGATCACTAACTAACACAGGTTAACTAAGCAAAAAAATATCAATGTTTTTAGACGATTGTCCATTTCATTTACTCAACAAAAATTTACCAAAATTCTTAGATCTCTTCCGCATTAGGTACATGGGTAAACTAACCAGAAGTGTGAGGTAAAAAAGAAAAGTGTACTGACGTGAAAACACTTCAAGCTCGCCGCCATCATGCCCTTAACTTTAACAAATGAACACCTTGAAACCCACCAAAATTTCACTCGAGCAGATCCTTTGCGAATCCCCACCGAACTAATACAAACCTTTACCGGTTATCCAAGGTACCAAAGTCCCGTGGAAGGTACTCTTTTGTGACAGATCGGTGCGGTTTAGGATAATCTTTTGTTGATAATTCAAGGTGCCTTAGCGAGCGACAATGCGTTTTCTGAGAACATGAATTAGTCCATCGAAAGTGACGCGGTGGGGACAAAAACTGGGAAATTACTATTGGCGACAGTTTTTTTTGGTTGGGTTGGAAGCTTTGTAAAAATCTAGCGCTGACTTAGAATCAGTTTACGAACATGGAAAAACCT
This sequence comes from Acleris laterana, assembly GCA_963966035.1. Taxonomy (NCBI): domain Eukaryota; kingdom Metazoa; phylum Arthropoda; class Insecta; order Lepidoptera; family Tortricidae; genus Acleris; species Acleris laterana. The sequence continues at coordinate 8,805,042 of OZ014463.1, read as the reverse complement.
AACAGCAGTTCTAACATTACTATTACGAATCGTATTTTGCCGCCTCAACTTCAAGACAGTTGTTAAGGGCGTACCCCGTCTCGATGACCTCGAGCATTTCAACTTCTTCCCTCCCCACTTCCTTTCCTCACCTCTGCAAGTTTACGTACATGCGCCATCGCTTTTTCGTAACGCCATCTAGTATAAAGTAAATGTACTACAATGGCCAACTTTTTAGGCCGCTAACGACTTCTTACGGATTGTTGGCGTACTACTATAACTTGCAGTTGGTATTGAGACTTTTTAGGCCAGGAGCTGGCAACCAAATCGAACATAGTAAACGCGCAAGAGTTACTTTCTCCATACTAAGAGAACCCCGCGTTTGTTTTTCACCAAGTATGGAAAAACCAATTTTGTGAGGTTACTCAAAAAGTTGTAAGGAAAAAAAAATGGCATGTAGCTTTAAAACTTCCTTATTTCATAGTGATTCAAGTCATGCAAGAAAACACTGTTTTTTATTTAAATTAATACTTGAATTAAGGGGTTTTTCGTATCACGGACATAAGGAAAAATTACAAAAAAAACCTATTAAAATGATCAATATCTCGGAAACCGTGAAACTTAGCATAATAGTAAATGTGGTCAAAAATGTTCAGAATGACCCTTACTAAGTATCATCCCTTAAAACCCCTACACCCGACTGCCAAACACCCTGTATATTTACCAGAAATATAACAAACTCGTCATATTACGCGAAAGATGAACTATCTTTCAATTGAATAAAATGTTATGTACTATCCGCCTAATGGAACCCTGACCCACCATGGAACGCTGTCACAGTGTCATTATAAAACAATTGGTTTGACACTTCTTACGACTTGAATTAGGTATAATGTCACTGTGAAACAGTTCTATGGTGGGTCAGGGTTCCATTGAACTGATAGTAAAGTCAGCGTCAAAAGTAACTGATCAGTTTTGCACTTAATCGCATTAACTTCGTCAATATTGTTTGACATTTCTTATGTGATAGTAAAGCGACAAGGTACTAAATTGATCAGTTACTTTTGAAGATGTCTGTACGCATATACATATTTTTACCAGAAAAATAACAAACTCGTCATATTACGCGAAAGATGAACAATCTTTCAATCGAATAAAATGTTATGTACAGGAGCATCAAAAGTAACTGATCACATCTGTTTAGCACTTTATCGCATTAACACATTTGTCAATCTTGTTTGACATTCCTTATGTGACAGTAAAGCGACAAGATACGGTCGGCTTTATAAGAAGATGCACTCTTTAGTACCTTGTCACTTTAACGTCATGTTTGAACTGCTGCACTAATCTGTCTAAGGCGTTAAAGCGACAAGGTACTAAAGTGTTCAGCTTCGTATAAGGCCGACTGTACTAAAGTGATCAGTTACTTTTGACTATGACTATACGTATCAGTCAGCATCAAAAATAACTGATCTGTCAAGCTTGTTTGACATTGCTTATGTAACAGTTAAGCGACACGGTACTAAAGTGATCAGTTTTTAGTAAGAGAATGTGTTATCCATCATTTTGTCGTGAAAGAAGATATTTTTGAATAATTTGAAACTTTTAATATATTTTTATTACAATTGACCAGTTACATCATGACAAAAATGTTTGCGATAGTTTTGTTTGATATTATTATTAGACGGAGTTCAGATATTAGTAAATGTTGCTTATTTTATTATAGTTGTCTAAATTAAAACAAAATATTATTGTACAAATATAAACTGATTTACAAGTTAAGATAAATTAATACTTTATTTGTTTGTACAATAGTTCACACATATAAATCACAAAGTACTAAGACCTAAATAAAATAGGTATTGCGTCCTTTCGCTCAATTAAAACTAAGCTAAACACTGAAGAAATGTGTCCTGTCACTAATAATTGTTCTCACTATTATAAATAAAATAAACACTACTCAATTATAACACAATAATATACGATAACTTAGAACACTATTTTCAACGAAGCAAAGCATGCGCGTGGCTCCGCGCGGCACAGGTTCCCCGTTCGACGGCCAAGCGGCGTATGCCGCCCGTCGCCCCCGCAGAGACCCGCGAGTGGGGATTAGCGCGCAAACATGAATATTTTATTTTTCTCAAAAACTACAAAATCAAATAAAAAAACATCCGGCCAAATTAAAGTTCACATTATTGTCCCATTATAAGTTAAGTCTCATGTGTAAATATCGCATAATTAGGCAGTTATAATGGATTATAGATCGAGAAAAGGGTTCACGGGGAAATTATTATACTCTTAAGATATAAACATTTGCGAAATATTTTTCCGTGAAAAATAAAGAACAAATGCCAAGCTAAAATATATGTTTTTTACAGATTTTTGTACTACATTTTGGCTTATTTGAATCGACTTGAAAATCGCTAAAATACGCCGGGTAGCCCCTTAATTAAAAAAAAAATAGTAATAAAAAGATGAGAAGGTCAACTTCAACATCAACTGAAAATGATTAATTATTCTGTACCTACTTACTGACTTTTTTTATTTGTTCTAAATTAAAATCTAGGTCGATTATTAAGTAAGGACTGAAATCGGATTTTATTACTTATTAGTATTATTTTTTAATCACCACGTACTATGTGGGTCAATCAACTTTTCGTTGTAGCTCGTTGCCATGGTTACGTCTCCTGGGTCACTCTTGAAAACCACGATTTTAAAGTATATAAATCCGGCAAACATCAGGTTTTGTGGCAATTACAAACCCATTTCCAGATGGGTTTATAATTGCCACCTCCTAACCTCCACCACCATCTAAGAAACTCTTGTCACTGTTGTCTCCTGGCTTACGGGACAGAATAACAACAACAAAAAGTTGATTCACCCATATACTAAGCTGTGATTTCTCGCATGTGATAATTTCGTCCTTTTTTGAAAATACAGTTAATAAAGCGGCTCTAAGACTCTTTAGTTTCGTTTTAGTTCGAGCGACTTCAACTCTCGGCCATCGCCGACATAAATCGCCGTCAACATAATATTATAACAAATCGTGAGGGCTTGATCTGCATTCGGTATTGGACTAGGGGATGTTGAACACCGAATTAAAACAAGATGTACCTATCGTAAAATATATTTGGCGCTTTGATATGACATGGTCGTCATATTATCGCCTAGACCATTGTGAATTACAGACCACGGAAAATCTATATTACTCGTACAAAGGAACAAATATCAAAGTAACAGAAATATTTTCAATAGAACTCAATTAGTACGTGTATCATGCCTCCCTTTCACAGGCATGTCAGCACCGCAGTTGTCATATTTTTTCTACGCCCCTCGATTTGGCAACATCGATCCAGGTAACAATAAAAAACCCAAACGTGACAAAATGTCGGTAAACATGTACCTACCACCAAAAAAACACCTTTACAATTTTGCAATTTCGAATCTCAATTCGAATTCGGAACGAGGATCGTGACTAAAGCGTTTTTCAAACTTAAAGGCGTGCGCGTTTGACTTGAACTTTTGTGTTGAAATAGCGCGGATAAATAAAAGTAATTGTAAAATAGTTAAGAAATTGAAATTAAAATTGACGTGTTCGATCGTATGAGTTCAATGTTGGATGAGCCGTGAAGAATTGCTATAGAATTGCATTATCATCTCTAAATGTTGCCATAACGTGCAAAAAATATACCAATTAAGTCATGATACGCCTCAGCTAACTTAAAAGTGAATTGACTTTTGCACACATAATTTTTTCCTTATATTTGCGAGTAGAAAGTAAAATGTTTACCTACTCGAACTGTCCTCTGACGTTTTGTCTTAATGTTGCTTTTGGACTATTTGTGTTGTATACACAAAGAAATACCACCCAGAAATCCCAGAATGAGCCGATTAAAGAAAGTATTATATTTACTTCTAAGAAAAGAGCCTGTAATACTTATGAAATTTACTGATTTAGTGTCCTACTATGATAATAATTTATGTACATACATACATACATTAAATCACGCCTGTTTCCCAGAGGGGTAGGCAGAGACCACTTCTTTCCACTTGCTACGATCTTGACAAATTTCTTTCGCTTCTTCCACATTCATACATCGAGTCATGCACGCACGTCGGTTTCGGGTACTTAAGATTCGGCCCTTTTCCAGTATTTCACCGATTTGACTCGAAAAAGTACGCCTATTCGTAATCTGAAAATAACTGACCATAACAACTAAAAGGGAAGGCAGTTGTAAAAAAATCCCCAGGATTTTTCAAATACACAAGTGAAAGTCCTCGGTACATGAATTGTAATCTTCAAGAAGTGTGTGTCAATGAAGAAGAATACTTATTTTATGTTAAACCTTTAGTTATGTTACTTAGGACCGTATTAATATCGTCTTGGCTTAGATGCTGGTCTCAAGTTGCGTCAAAAATTATAGTTATCTATGGCTGACGTTTGCTTTGACGTATCTTACAATGGGCATCTCGGTACAAGATGTGTTTATTTATCCGGACATTAGTGATCTTTTCGTCAAGCCAATGACGAACAAGCGCCCCGTAGACTATAATCATCGTCTGATTGTGTTCCAAACTCCAACTTTATAAAATTGGATTCAGACAACCACAAGGTTATTTGTAATCTGTGGGGTCTAAGCATTTCAAACCTCTTTACACTAAAACAAAACTGATTAAAACTTTTCTTCCACAGACTCAAAATGTCACACCAATGAACGCCCCAACAATGCCACACACACGCAAGCGGCAGCGGTGACTACGTACCTGAAATACAGATGGCGCTACTCACCAACTCTGCGTCCAACGGGCCCAGCGCTTCCGGGCCCGCCCAAGCCCACCACTCCGCCACGCCGCTGCACCACTACTTCCATTACCTGAAGCAGCCAAGCCCGTTGTCTCAGAATCCGTACGCGCACCATTCCAGCGCCCACCACATGGGCATGGGACCGGGTGGTTTGGGCGGGCTCGGCCCTTTCGGGTTGACGCATCATGGGTTGGAGGCTGTGGGATTTCCGCAGGGTAAGTAGATGTGTTAGTATGTTTTTTTTAAGCCGCTATTGAAACGTCGCTATGACGTAGAAATTCTTGGAGATAAAATGGGCTGGTAGATTAAAATTTAATTTCTGCGACTAGATTCAATTATAAATAGCTTGACCATTTAAGTACGAGTACTATAATAATGTTCTGTGCTACTTAACTTATGTATGACAAATAAGCCGTGAAAAGTGTCGCTAGTACTAGTATACATAAAATACATCTCTAGCTATGTACCTTTACACAATTTATAGATTGAAAAGAAATAATTTGCTGTGGTAACACAAGAGAAAGCTAATAATCTCAAGTCGCAAACATCACATTAAGCTTTTTTTTTGGGTAAAAATTGGCTCACTTGGCAAATGTACAAATTGAATAGCACCCCTTATTTTTCCAAACTCTTTTTAAGCTTTAATGTCAAGAATTCCGAAAAAATATCTATGATGAGGACTGACCTGACAGCCTATGTTCACGTATGTTAAAACTACTAATTGTTAAAACTCATATTAGTAAAGGTCTATCTATATTAAATAAAACATGTGCCACGGCATACAACTGTGTTGTAATTTTCCACTTTTCAACTTTACAATGACGTCGATACAATCAACATGACCAAGCCTTCACCAAAGAACCACCGTCGAAGTTACTTCGCTTTGTTTCTTTAAATAGTCGCTACAAGCTTTTATTCGCGTTGTATTTTCCCTCCTTTTTCCACCCGTTGACAGTTTTGTCACTTCTTCTGTTTTTGAGCCTCCTCGAAACCAGGCAGGCACAAGTGTCAATTATTCAGCCAACGCTATAAACAGTTTAATATAGCTTCTCCAATAAAACAATGACTTAAATCCAATTCTACCGTAACATTCGCCCATCCTGGCCCACCATTTGCGACCCAGCAAAGGCAATAATAATTAAAAAAAACAGCGTCTCATAAGTCAGAACATATTTAATCTTTACATAACAACAACAGAGGTGGCATTAAAGCCAGTTGGTCTCAATCTATACACTTGACACTAGGGATCTCAGTCGAAAATCATAAGACAGTTTCGATTCGACAAAACATTACTAGTTGGCATTTTGAGGATAGCTCTAACAACTGTTTCCAATATTAAAACAGTTAAAAAGATCCTCCGTAGCTTTAACCACTTGACCGTCCGACGATAGCATAGTATCCGAAACCAATATGCTCTCAACCGTCCGCGGATACCTTACTATCCCGAGGGGTGGAAGGAGGAGCGGTTGATTTTAGAGCCATCTAATGGAATATTTCGGCATTATTTACTAATTCTATTGATGCAACAACGTAGCCTAACCAAATAGTTAGCTCTAAAAAATATAGATGGCAGTGTACGCCATTTGCTTACAAGGACAACATTTTTATTTGCCAGTGCTCTAAGAAACTGCGCGTGATTGTGAGTATTTGTGGAGAACTCGTAGTTATGTCGTAAGTATTTCACGTTCATTTACATATTTTTGGGTCTTATTATACATCAAAATAATCAGGAATGTGTACTTTCTACGATAATGTGTATCATCTTCTGTTTGTGATAGTGTGATGACTGTAATATCAATTTGAAATATCAAGGTTGTTTTCGAGCTGGGGCAGTGAACGTTTATAGCCTAATTATTAGTAATTTGGAGCTCTGTTTACAGAAATATACAATAAATACTGAAGATTGGTTTATAGAGAACAGATTAATATACTTAAACATAAGAAATATATCAAACTACTTTAGGATTCATCAAAACATTTACGGTGTTTCTCAGGTTTTATGCCGTGGACGGTTGACTATCCGCGGACGTTTTAAAATATATCAGAAATAAGGGTTTGTACAAACGATTTCTCGTGTGTCTTGATTATTCGGTGTTTGGAAATGTGTTTTTGTTTGCATGTATTCTTTCAGTTACCTACGGATATAGATACTAATTTAAAAAATGGTTTTATTTAGCTTGACTTTGTAATTTTGTACATTTGTTTGTTCAGATACCTATGTGTTTCAAATATTACAACAGTTTTTTCAACCACTTGTACTTCTTTGATCATTATGAAATTTTGATTTTGATAGTTTCAACCTTCGATCCTTGAATCCTGATGATGCAGAGGTACCTACTGCTCACCAGAACTATTAAACTTAAGAAACTTTTGATTTAAAAGTAGCATAGTGGGTATCAAGCAAAGACTGTTGTCATTATTATTGATATACAAAATTTATCTACTTTCGACACTGGATACCATAGTCTCCACGGACGTTTAAGTGTATATCAGTTGTAGGCAGCCTTATGCAGACGGCCATCTTGTTGCACTTGTTGGAAGGAGTAGGGAATTTGTTTAATTTATTTTGATATCTTATTGAGAACTATATATGTTGATTGTGGTGTCATTTAAAAGTTAAAATAGTCTTTTTTTATAATATGTAATAAAAAAAGAGGGTCATCGCGCAATATTTCCTGTAATTAGTCGTCAAATAAAAACTTTCAGCAATTTTTACCAATTTCCTAAGTTTAACCTTGATTATAGTCGATAATCATGGATATTTTTAGTAAAACTATAAAAGTATTTGAACAAATGAACGTTCATTTATGCCTTAGTATTTTTTTCTTTATTTTACCTTGTGTAGTTTAGAAGATACAGACGTTTTTGTAGAAAGTTGTGGTTGCGCAGCGCGGGGCGTGCGTCGGTAAAATAACCCGGACGGTTGAGAGTATAATGGTCTCGCGGGCCGGACGGTCAAGTGGTTATGAATACATTCTAAGATGTTACAGGTTTTTTAAACAGCAATAGCTACTGTTATGCCTTCTGGAGGGCAAACGAGAAATATAATTCTTAAGAAACGGCCGTAAGACCGAGATGTGATAAATTAGGGTCTCTATTGACTGCCATAATTATTTTTAGTCATAATGTGTTTCAAGTCATAATTTTCGCAAGTCATAATGCATTTTTCTCAGGACACGGTTATTTTTTCAGGATTTTTATAAAACTAACCTAACCTAACCTAAATAATCTACACGATAAACGTTTATCAAAAACTGTAACTTCAGCCTGAAAGAAGTTATGACAAAAAAAAGTATGACTAACAATACATTATGACCAACGATATGTATGGCAGTCAAAGGGATCCGGATAAATTATGCTAAGGAAAACCGCTTTAACACATGGCGTAGTATTCCTGTTTTTTTTCCACGCATGCTAACCACTATCATAATAATTCACGTGGAAATGCTAAAGCAAATTCCGTCGTAACTAACGAAACCACATCAAAAATAACAAACACAACTCCGCTAATTAAGGGCAAGTAACAACTTCCGTTTCCCCACTTCCCCACATTTTGGGGGGGCGGGGGCTGGCAACACTCAGGAGGGGCATAAGCGGCTTACGCGGGGCTGTTTTGATTATTCCGAAGGATGTCTTCTTGAAACGTAAATTATGCAATGCTCTCCGGCTTGTTTTCGCTTGTCATGTTGGCAGCGCCGGTGTTGCCATAGGGAATGTAATGGTACCTACGCTATGGTCTATTTTGAAGATTGAAAATCCAAGTGGCACAATGGCTTAGGAAACTTGAGCCTCACATGACACATCGACCATGGAGGAAGGTAGATTTGATCAGTATAGGCACTTTGTAAACTGCAGCATTTAGGTATAAATGCGTCGTTGTAGGGTGATGTATACCTACTCAAAATACTTATATCTTTCTGAAACATAGTTATAAAGAATAAGAGTGAGTTTAACATGATTAAAGTTGATGCAAAGCGATCAACAAATTTAATGAATAATTGTAAGTATCCATGTTTTATACACAATATCATACCAGTTACGCATAATAATGTAAATCCTTAACCCATCAAAAATTACCTAAGCCGTACTCATTTTTACAGCACGCAACACTAAGCAACAAAATAATGCTAATCTTATTGTAGCCCATAAATCCTACCATTTCTACTAAGCACCAATGATTTACAAGCTTCCTTGAATATTTAGAGCTGGCAGCATTACATCGGAAGGTGTTGCCATATAAATGGTTGTAAAGCTATAAAAGGATTGAAGTGACGTGAGTTCTAATGCTTCTATTACAAATGTAACATAAGAAGGCTTTTAACAAATGTCGTTCGGGTTTCCCCAAATTCAATTAAGTTGTATAAACGTTAGGTATTATTTATTGTATAAATTTAAGTACATATAATATTATTTACAGACAGAACACTTTAGCTATAAGTAAATAATAATTGCCCGTCTACATTCTTAGGACTCTTATTCGTCTTATTCTATTAAACCAAATTAGAGTCAGGTACTTAATACAGTTATTGTTAATTGCTCAAAAATTGTACGTGTAAGTGCATCGCAAATGATTTCTTTTGAACCTGGGTAGTGATTCTGTAAACAACGCCGGTCGTGCGGACTGTCGAGTGATACCAAGCGGCGAGATTAAGTAGTCCCGTCAGTGCGAACAAAACACATTGTAGCGTGTGCATTTTCAATTTAGCAGCACGATGGGTCGAACGTATAAGGCTGCTTAATTGAAAATGCACGCGCTACAATGTGTTTTGTTCGCACTGACGGGACTACTTAATCTCGCCGCTTGGTATCACTCGACAGTTCGCACGACCGGCGTTGTTTACAGAATCACTACCCTGGTCGATTTCTATTTGTTTGATCCTTTTAGTAATTTACTTCTATTTGGGCCTCCGTTTGACATTGTATAAGCCCATTTTGCTTTGATATTTGATAGCTAAAGTTGGCGTTATGAAAATTCAGATTAATTTGACAGTAATAGCTAAGTATTATAATGTCGACAGTATACGATATCGGTGCAAGATACGCTAAACCAATGTAGAACAACGGCCCTGCGGAATTTCAAATTTAATTTATTATTATAAAACATCTTTGGCCACTGTTGATATCACGAGACTTATCAATGCACCTGTAAAGCAAACTAACGAAAAGATTTGAATTTTTAAAAAGCAAAAACGTTCAGAAGGGACCCTCGAAAAGGTCGGATTAGTCACCTTCTCAGAACGGAGTTGAAATTTTTGTCCCGACGTTGGGATTCTTTGAAGAGTACCTATTCGAGTAGGTACATACATGTAGGTACCTAGATACATGTATTGAGGTTTCTGAAGTATTTAAAGGACATGCTATTAAGGTTTAAAGCGGGGTAAAGAGGCTTCGATTTGAACAAGACTTTGTGTAACACGATCGATTAGAGAAGCATTGGTGTTCAATTTAGAAAGTATAAAGGATAATGGGCACTTTTGTATGGAAATTGGATGTGGCATCAACAGAATTCAATACATTTCAAATGTAATTAGTTAAAACATCATTTCTTACTATAGCCGCAAATACCTAGCTTACCGGGGAATAAAAATATGGGCACTTGAAAACTAAATTTACTAATTAAAATTTTAGCTAAATAAATAATTAAGTAAAGAAATATCTTAGAATCAGAGAGTTGTTTGGTTGTACAGAATACACAATTTATAAGATACATTAGACAATAATCGACCTGTGTAACTCTTTTCCGTTAAGTTACTTAGGTTATGTTGATGATGTAGTGTTATAATCAAATACCCTAAACCCAGTTTATAAATTATCCATCCATCTCAATACTATATTTTCCAATGTCTATATGGACTATACCTATCATCAACAAGTATCAGTTTTCAAGTGCCCATATTTTTGTTCTCCGGTGAGCTAGGTATAATTGCGGCCATATTGCGGGTGGTAGGACCTTGTGCAGAGTCCGTCCGGATCGCTACCACCATCTTATCCATTAACCTACCGCCAAACAGCAGTGTTCGCATTGTTGTGTTCCGGTTTGGGGATAACACAGCCGGTGAAATGACTAGCATAGAGGCATTCCATCTTAGTCCTCAGGGTTGGCAATGCAATTGCAGTCTTAGGGTTGCATTGCAGTCTTGTGAATGCGAATGTCTATGGGTCACAGTTTCCACTTACCATCAGGGGGCCTGTGTGCTCGTTTGTCTTAGCTATGCCATATTTTTTTTTTATTAAGAAATTACGTTTTAACTAATTCCTTTTTAATGATATACTTATTATTGGAGCATTGTTCATATTATGTTCCTGTGTGGGCGCATCGTACAGGAAATAAAGCTGTTCATTGCACCATCGTTTTGAGGTTAAGCAATGCAAATATATTGCGTGTATTTCAAATATCCCAATAACCATCACGGGACCTGACGGTTATTATTATTATTATTGGGGGGGCCATGTGTGCCACTTCGACCATTGCTGATCTTTTGCGACAGCCCTTTGTTTAGAGCTAACCGAAAAGGTCCATTGCGTCCAGCGTAGTGATTCTCTCAACAACGACGGTCGGAGGGACGAACGAGCGAAATCGCAGCGGCGAGTTTAAGTAGTGCCGTCAGTGGAACAAAACAATGTGTTCGGTTCGCTCTGACGGGACTACTTAAACTCGCCGCGTTTTTGAGAGAATCACTACCCAGGAATTTCCAGACGCTTTGGGCAGTGAGTTGTACTCGTATCTCTTGTGGGTCCATGAAATGTCGCCATGGTAGATATTTCTGTTGCGTAGTCTGTGCATGAGCAGAGGATGTGCATTGCTGTCTCCTCTGTCTCCTGACAGAACCTGACGGTTAACACACTCTAATTAGTTCTCCTTTTAGTTGTTAGTTTTCTATTGCAGTGTGTTTTTCTCAAATCATTGTTGTGAATTTGAATTTTCGAGTTAAAATTCATCTTCTCGCTTATCCCGCAGTGAATATACTATGCTGACGTTCACTTTTTTGTTGCTTTATTTTGACCACTTCTTCTCGTGCTTCTGTTGATTTCACTTCCTATCTCCATGTATTCACCAAACTTCCCCCCTTTTGAATAACTTTTCGATATTGCACAATAACTCTGCAAGAAGCTACCAAGAATTTATAGTAGGTACATGATTTTTTCCGCACTCGGAGGTATTGTCATCGTAACCCCAAAAAAGGACTTAATCCCAAAAAGGGTTGCTTTATGGAAATCTCCCGTGATATTTTTAAAATGCTTTAGGTACCTTTTTATAGAAAAAACAACAGTATTTCAGTTTGACGAGAATTCATAGATATCCATTGTATTAATATATAAATTCGTAAATGTGATTGTGAATTATAATTAAGGTTGCTTACTGCGGTTTTTAAGAATCCATGGAGGCGCTATTTCTTGATTTTTTTAAACATACCACTTTGATTTTGGCCTTCAGTATGAGATTTATTTCAATTTTCATAAATACCGCACAATTCTTAATTACTACCTTATTTTAAATCAAATCACATGACAATAAATAAACTAATTTCTACCAGTGGCTAAAGAGCTTAAACGCCAAAACTAGTTTAGACTTAAAAAAAACAAAACGCGGTTACAAACAGAATGAATAAAGCGGCAGAAGCAAACACTGATAGATAATATTCAATTGCTTTTTCTCCATGAGGAAATGATAACCAAAAAAAAACCGGACATGTGCGAGTCGGACTCGCCCACCGAGGGTTCCGTAGGGACAAATTCTCAATTCAACATTTGGACCGCCGTTCCTTGCATAGAACCCCTTTTTTGTGATTTAATTAATAATGTACAGTTTTCAGATTTTTCCCTATACTTGTAGTATAAGACGGTATTACTTGCAAATTTCATAGTTCTAGGTAAACGAGAAATACCCTGTAAGTTTTGATTCCCTAGTCAGTAATTAGGTACTTAGTTTACTTCAAGTACTTTACGTAAACAGTTCGGTAATAGGTATATGTAGGTGAAAAAGTTAAGTAAATGACCTCTTGCACGTAGTTGTAACTTGTAACGCATCGTATACTTAGACCGTTCGACATTCTATATTTGAAATTTGACGTAAATTCCATATCAGTTTTGTACAACTACAAATGTCATTTAAGTTTTTCACCTATAAAGCGTTAGAAATGTATTATGAAACTAATAATTAAGTAACCATCGCCGCCAAACAGCAGTGTTCGCACTGTTGTGTTCCGGTTTGGGGATAAGACAGCCGGTGAAATCACTAGCATAGAGGCATTCCATCTTAGTCCTCAGGGTTGGCAACGCATTTGCAGTCTGAGGATTGCATTGCAGAATTGCTTGTGAATGCGAATGTCTATGGGTCACAGTTTCCACTTACCATCAGGTGGCCTGTGTGCTCGTTTGTCTTCTCAATGCCATAAAAAAAACCATTCTTAACACTAAAGTATTCAGTATTGCCATGTCAACCTTAATATACCCACCCAATTTCGGCAGTAAAATGTTCTATTTGAAAAACTTTTATTTTAAAAAGGTTTCGTTGTAAATCACCGAACTAAATTAACGACTCGCCATTTTTTCCATTTATAAACTGAATACACATTTTAATACGGGAATAAAATTAATCCGCGGACTTTTTTTAATCCGTACACCCGCCTCTCTCGCTCCCTTTATTTTCCATTGTCGTCTCGTTCTCGCGTAACGTTGGCAGCTGGGCGATCTTTTTTTGAAATTTATTTTTTTCTCATTGTATATTGGCATCCCTTAGAATTTTATACGGCCAGTTGCTTTTTTAATCTTTTGGGCGGGATAAAATTAATTGATTATGCTATAATATAGCATTATATCGCGATGCGAAGGGAGTTTTTTAGTGGGCAATTCAAATCAATTCTATATCATTTAGGGCCCTGTTCCTGTTTCCTTTCGCTTCCTGTTGACCATTTCCCAAAAAACTAATCGTGGATATTTTCAAAAGTAATTTAAAGCAATTCCTCACGTGCGCTTTGCCATAGTTATTATCTGTACGCAGTGGTGCAACGTTGGCAATAACTGCATCTCTGGTACAACTTGCATCCCTGAACACTTCTCGTTAAAGGGCATTGGGTAAATTTGTTTGAAGAATATTATCATTTTTTTTTCAGCGGCCACGGATGATTTTTACTTAGTTATTTAGAGTACCTCAAAATACACATAGATATATATAATTTATGGCGTTTAATAATATAGGAGCCGAGATATTTAAGATTTAAGGGTTCAAATTTTGGTACTAGTAGGTGAAATTTTGGTACCTACCTAAGTAAGAATATAAAATATCTCGGCTCCGATGCACTTAAGAGTATTACATTACATAACAAAACATGTTTACTTTGAATTATTCTATCATAATTTCCCACTTTTACAAATGGCCGCTCACCTTCAAAATGTATGACTTTTACAAATGACAACACTTTTACCCAAACCCCTTTACTTGGTAAGTGATCCAATACTTCCAATCATGACTTTCTACAGTTGATGTTCGTGCCGACGTGTTGCAGGTCGCTACTACTGGAGATCTTCATCCTTTTTTTTTATTATTTACCACACTTAACTTAAACAGAAATGGTTACCGACAGCAATATCTTCAACAATCATAAGAATAATAGTCATAATGAGAAAAAATAATGTACAGTACTCTAATGAAAATGCTAAGCACTTTAGTGCACTGTCATAATAAACTTCAAACTGAACATCAAATGACAAGTATGACAATAACAATGGCAGTCACAACGACAATGTTCAAGTATGCTCAAAAATTTTATTTGGTCACTGTCCATGGCACTTGCAATCATAAAACTAAAGTGTCAGCTAGGATCAATTTTTTTTAAGTAATGTAATAAGTTGATAAAGCCCTCGGACCGGATTCTTAATTTTAATGTTATGATTTAATCAATTCATTGTACGTACTATATTAAAAAAGAAAAATGGCAGCCTATTCCTTGAAATGGCTTTAAAACTTGCATACATTGTTAAAAACAGGTTTCATAACATTGCTAATTACAAGTAAAGCTAATAAAAACGTGTAGGTAAAAGTTTAATATGTGACTGGTGCATAATGAGAGGCATTAATACACGAGTGTGGTTTTATGAGACTAGCTGAAAGGCAAGTTTCATAATAAGATCACATTAGTGTTTTAATGCCTAATTATGTAAAGTCGTATACATAACTTAATCTACAATAATTTCTACAATATGTGATAAACCTGTGGTTGCCCTGTATCTTAATGTTTACAATAACCGATACTAATGACATGCAATACTTTAAGATTAATATTGAAATACATGTATTAATAGGGAAGAAGCGAAAGAGATTTGTCAAGACTGTAGCAGTTGAGAAGAAGTGGTCTCTGCCTACCCCCTTGGGAAAAAGGCGTGATTGAATGTATGTATGAATTAAAATACAATCACAGATACAGGTCATGCTTATCGTTTCTGAACATATTATAGGGAAGTAATGATATGGATGTAGATAAAGTACTTTTTCCTACTCCTGTACTTTTATCTGTCATTTATATAGTCACGAACACTAATATAAGAACATACATAATATGACCGCAGAATAATCCAGAGAAAAGTCTATCTTGTCTATGCCCCAAAACAGCACTTGTGCGTTTTTGAGATAAAACGATACGGCCAGCTGCCAAAGCTTAGCGTTGCACAAACGATTTAATCATATTTTAACGATTGTGAAATAGGGACTATAAATCACCTAATGTTTTGAGAAATGATTTCAGTTACCTGATTGGTCGATTTTAAAATAGCTGTATTCTGGTTGGTTGATACGAAATACAAAGTTTTTTTAAAAGATTTAAATTAGTTAAAGAGAAACACGTACCTAAAAGAACCTATCGTTCCGTTTGACAGTCGATGTGTATTGTGATTGGTGGATTTAATTTGGTGAAGTATTCTGATTGGTCAAATTAAAATGTTTTGGAATTGTAAATAATTCTATTTTCCATTCCGTCAATTTAAAAACAAAGTAAACCATAGACACATATTTTGTCATTTTCTTGTTTCCCGCCCGATTGTTGTTCTTTACTTCGTTCGTTCGTTTGTAAGTTTTTTCGCTTAGTTTTGCATTTCATTTGAAACCTAGTCGTAGAAAAAGTATTGTATGCAACGGTGTATAACTAAGTCAAAAAATACTCGTGGCGCTTACCTTTACGATGTTCGCCTTCGGCTCACATCGTAACACGCGCCACTCATATTTTTTGACCTCTCTTATACAACTATTGCATAAACTACTATTATCTTCTCATGCTCGTAAAGTCCTCCTTTATGCTGGGTATAGGCTGCATAAATCGCATTTTTTGCACTAGTGCATAAAGTGTGGTCGTCATAAGCCGTACGGCCAGACAGACGAGGTGACTGCATTAAATAAACTTGTTATTTTAATACAATTACTTTAATTTATTTGCCTTCTTTGTTGCAAGTAACAAAAAATAAATTTAAAACAATTAAAAACAATTACAAACAAGCATTATTAACAGAAACATTACTTGTCAGTATTGCGTTCGATCTAAGTGAAAACTGGACCAAGTATTAATTAGTTGTTTTCTTTGCAAAACTTTTTGTGTTACGAAATCTATTTCCTCGAAATCGAAGTGAAAAACAGATTGAATAACAAGAGTTTAAAACAAACCATTATATCCTCGACTTAAGGATACCATAAGTCTTGGATAAAATGGTTTGTTTTAAGCCCTTGTTGTACAATCTACTATTAAATGCTCAGACGTTACTGGACAGATTTTTAACCATAAATGTATCGTTATACTTAGCATTAATGTTTTATCGGAATTCCTCTATAGCTGCCCAAACCCTCCCTTAAACTAATCGCATTACGCGCTAGGGCTTCCAACGTGTCACGGTGACCTACTTAAAAGTTCGGTGTCTTAGTACATTCGGTGCCCCTGACACGCAATGAGTCAAATTTTCATACAATCACCAGACTAACGGCAGTGAACGTTTTAATAGACTAAATCGTTGAACATGTGTGGATATCTTTGTGTCGACGACCTGTGAGGTTATTATGACGGATCTGTGCAATTCATTTTACGCTAAGAGAAAAGGAAAGAGTTATCTCTGCTATAGCTTCGTCCTTTACGCTCACCGTAAAATGAACAGCATAGCCATGTCATAATAACCCCCGTGAGGTGTTATTCTCTCAAAAATAAAGGACGGTCGGACGGACGAGCGAAATCGCAGCCGCGAGTTTAAGTAGTCCCGTCAGAGCGAACTAAACACATTTTAGCGCGTGCATTTTCAATTTGGCAGCATGGTTTCTGTCGATAAGATCGAACGTATAAAGCTACCTAATTGTGAGACTAATCGTCCGACTGTCCGTTGTTTTTGAGAGAATAACACGCCTGAAGTATTTGCTTAGTTGGACTTCCGAAACCAGCGGCCATAAGGTTCGAAACCCGGTGAAGGCATAAGAGTGAACACGAATATTTGTTAATAAATAAATAAATATAAGGAGACAACCTCACACAAAATGATAAGCACAAAGAGCTTCAATATGGACTAGGTCTGGGTGATTATTTGGCGTTTCAACAGCCGTCATTATTGTTTTCGCATATTATCCAATATTAACTTAAAAACTTTCTTGTTATTTTAAATGGAATGGATACTACCCCCGGGTCCGCTGACTTTGACATCAAAAGTTACAGGTAGCTATCATTATTTTCGTCAATATTTTGAAGAGAATGATGACGGCGGTTGGAACGCCCGAATATTCATCCGTCTATTTTTGTAAGATTATCCCATGATATTTATTCATGTATTCATTCAGTTTTGTAACTGATTGATGGACTAACAGACGGCGCCTTCAACTAAGTTTTAGATATCTCCTGAAGATTATCATCCAGTTGTAATTAATTCACTACTGTAATGAAACTACTTAATGCATTTGTATAGCAATGAAGATTTCATGGGGCTTTGTCAAGATAGCGATTTTCAAAAAACGTCAATCGTATAGAATTGTCGTCAAGCTGAAAGATCGTATCGATACATTTCACATCGATAGAAAACAGAAACTTTAGCTAGGCCTACAGATCCTAGATTGACACATTGGTACCACCATCTTATCCATTAACCGCCAAAACAGCAGTGTTCGCATTGCTGTGTTCCGGTTTGGGGATAAGACAGCCGGTGAAATGACTAGCATAGAGGCATTCCATCTTAGTCCTCAGGGTTGGCAACGCATTTGCAATCTTAGGATTGCATTGCAGTCTTGTCAGTTTCCACTTAACATTAGGTGGCATGTGTGCTCGTTTGTCTTCTCTATGCCATAAAAAAGGTAGGGTTACCACCCGTCCGGACATGTCCGGACTTTGTCTGGCTCTTTAATTTGTCCGGATTTTTAATTACGTAAGTAATAAAAGGACATATTAAGTAATATCAAATAATGAGTAGGTAATGTTTCCATTTTGGGACTAAAAAGTCCGGACTTTTTGTCAGGGCTTTTCAAATTCCAAAACGGTGACCCTACACATAGGATACTTTAAAGATAGTTCCCGATTAAACGATAAACGGCCAAAAGCTAGTATCATAATAGTTTCATAGTTGTCCAAACCGTCGAACAACAGTTAATTTGCCTGCCTCTAGAGACATAACAGCGGTAACCGACACCATGACCGTCGGCTTACACTTGCGGGGGTTCGGGATCGATGCTCACTCTAAGGTTTCTTTCACCGTCTCGCTTTTAAATAGCTATTTGACTGACGGAATAGGAAAGATTGGAAAAGTTTTGGAGTTTATGCTTAGTTGACAAAGCCAAGTGAACAGTGACCTTTTACACGAAACTGGTTTGATTCCCTTGCAAGGGCAAATGTTTGTATGATGAGCGCGAAGTATGTTCCTCAGGCTTGGATGTTTTCTATAAATTTATAAATACATACATACATACAATCACGCCTGTTTCCCACAGGGGTAGACAGAGACCACTTCTTTCCATTTGCTACGATCTTGACAAATTTCTTTCGATTCTTCCACATTCATACATCGAGTCATGCTGCATGACTCATGCACGCACGTCGGTTTCGGGTACTTAAGATTCGGCCCTTTTCCAGTATTTCTCCGATTTGACTCGAAAAAGTATGCCTAGGGCGGCCCCTTCCGACCCGTCCACTCACTTATAATTAGTGACCGACCGAAACATGTTATTTTGCCGAAACCGAAACCGAAACCGAAGGTTCGGTTTCATTGTAGTTTCGGCCGAAACCGAAACCGAAACCGAACCTTTTATATAAAAAAAAAAGTCCTTAAAAAGTCGAAAAAATGTTAGTAAGCCCGTTTTTTTCTAAAACTAAATTAATATCTCACCGACCTGTAATTACAGGTTTCTACTTTCAAAGATTTATCACAATGAAATTTCAGCACAGTTACAGAGGTTCTGTTTGAAAATTTTACTACCAGCCGTGCCGAGTGCGCCCGACGTTAGCCGAGCGCGACCCGAAGGTACGATGTTGTAAGTTTCGGCGCGGCCGAAAGGTTCGGCCGTTTTTGGCCGAAACCGTAACTTGGGCCGAAACTTGATTTTTTGGCCGAAACTGGCCGAAACCGAAACCGAAACCGAAATTTCGGTCGGACACTACTTATAATATAGAATATATATTGACTAAGGCCATAATAATAGGTCCTTAACTATGAAATTGGCGTTTTATTTACGTGTTTTATTTGGTACGGAATTTATTCATTTCAATTTTAACACCCAAATTATTTTTAAATTTCATTAATACACTATGTTACATAGGTTAAATTTCTTACTTAATGTTTAAAATTAACTCAACTCTTTTCATGTGCTGCGAGTTCAAGTGTTTCAATTACGCAGAGTTTTATGAAGCTAACAATTTTTAAGTAATGAGATGTATGTATAATATAGCTTAAAAGTGTCCAATATTCCTGACGGAATTTTATTAAGTTTGCATTTGACGTTACTAAATAATCCGCAAAATTAAATGTATGAAACCGTTTTCATAAAATTCTCCATATAAAACGCCAAGTTCATAGGTAAGGACCCTAATATTATTAAGAAAACAACAAATACATAAAATTTACAAAAATGTACAAATCTCGCAACGCAGTTCTTCGGCCGTAAAAAGTTGTGAAATCGACACTGTTATAAAATGATAGGTAAGTACCTTATTAGTTAGCAAACAACATTTTATCGTAACCACATCAATACTATTATTTTTGAGAATGACTTGGCAATAATAGCTGAATTAAGTATTGGTCACTATCGTACTTACAAACTGGTCAGAAAGTGACAGATGCTTTATCAACGTTTATATAAGTTTTTTTTTTTATGGCGTCGAGTAGACAATCGAGCACACAGACCACCTGATGGTAAGTGGAAACTGTGACCCATAGACATTCGCAATCACAAGACTGCAATGCAATCCTAAGGCTGCAAATGCGTTGCCAACCCTGAGGCTAAGATGGAATGCCTCTATGCTAGTCATTTCACCATGCGAACACTGCTGTTTGGCGGTAGGTTGTAATGGATAAGATGGTGGTAGCGATAGTACATCAATAATCACGACCACGATACGCAAAACGTTTTTAAACTGTCTAAAAGTATTCCTACTAAAATATGGTAAAGTAAACTAAGTTTGTATAAGTATTATGCAACGTAAAGAGCATGGAACTGTGCCATCAAACGGGTTTTAAGATTGACAAATGAATATATTTTTAATAATTCAAAGTAAAGGTGCGTCACACGCGTGAAATCGCGGCTGCCCAGTTTGACTAACCCACATAATTCAAGTGGCAGGGCCTTTATGATAACTGTATGGAGTTGATACAACCATCTAAGTTTTAAATGGATTTTTGTTGGAGCTTTAGTTAGAAATGTAGGCTTTGCAGTGCACTGTAAAGTAAACCAGTGAAATAATTCTACAGAATGTTTGATAATGTCGTCTATATACAAATAAAAGTTTAAAAAGTTTAAAATCCTCATCGATAATTTTTGATTAAAATATCGCATTGCTAAATCAAAACAATAGTAACTCAAAATACAACTGCATTTTAAAATCAACTTTAATACAACTTCTATATGAACGTCAAACAAAACTAACAAGATGTTTTGATCTAACGATGCGATATTATATAATTTCAAAACAACCTAGGCGAATCTAAAGACACACCTCATACTTTAAAATCCATGTCGTTTAAGCTGCAGAGCGTGCCACAGAAATAGACATACCTACCTACATACAACACTCCAAAAACATAACCCTCTTTCTAACGCATTCGGGTAAAAAATAGTAGCTCCTTACAAGATTACGATTGTAGTAGTAGCGTGTTCATCCAGATCATTTGTCCTAATATTATTTGTCCTAACGCATCGCGAGACCGAATTATTATTTGTTCTAATCTGATTTTCAGATGGGCCAGACTTTTTAAATCCAAAAATATCTGCGGTTAGTAATCAGACCGAACCTTTAATACTATAACAACACTTAAAAGATTTTCAAAGTGCAAATGACTTTAGTATTAACTATGATTCGAAATACCGATGCATAGTTTTGGAGTCGACAATTTCAAGCCAGAATTGAAATCAAAAATATTTTGGTACTTATTTAGTAAATTGGCCACATGAAGTCTCTTTTACACGTCTGTAATATGGAGTGAATCTACTAGCGCTTCGGACAAGACCATGGCGAAGACGCGCGAAGAAACTTTAGTATCCATGAACGTAAACGTTCTCGTATTAATTCAGCACTTATACCTACTAAAAGTTAGTTTTAATACAAAAAAGGTATTAAAAAATATGTCACACCGAAAGCAGCGCAGTCACATTACCTTCCTCTCGCTCGATTAAAAATATTACATTTATCATATCTGAATACCGCTACCGGCGGCGCCTTTGACGGCCATCTTGCGCGGCCATGTTTGTTTTGTTTTTTTTAAACTTTAATGCAATGCCCCTGTCACCGTCAGCCGCTATCAGTAAACGTCACTTTTATGAGATATTTTGTTGGAAAAAGTTTTCGCTACTTCGAACGATAAACATTTTAATGTGTTTTTATTGAGATGTGCCGCGTTTTTTACGTTAAAAGCAAATTCTTCTAGATTACTATGGTATCCGTGTGATGCCAAGCCAAATAGACGACTATGGTTAATGTTATCGATTTTTTTTTTTAATATCCAGTAGCGTCACAGAAAATAACACAAATGTTTCTTGGAGCAAATTCTTTTAGAAAATAAATTTGTCTTCTTAAACTTTACTTCTCCACCAACGCTTACGAAGAGGAGACTATTGTTAAAATTTTGCAATGACAGTACTTAAACTTAGTTTTGTAGGAAGGTGGAAACATTTTAAAACTAGTAATAAAAAACAATACTATGCATGCGAAGGCACGGTTCTCTAGTACAGGTCGTATTATTATGAATCTTCATCTAATATTGTATTTTTTTGTTTGTTTGTCTTGTCTTGCTTGTCTTTGCGGTTTGACACCTCAACTGATCATGTTAGGTCAAACAAAAATCGTACCCGTCTTAGCTGTGTTGGTAGTGGTTTAGTAATAGAGGGGAAATAAGATGCTTACACTGTGAAAAATTGAAGACTGTAGCTTCAACCGTTTGACTGTAAAACCTGACAGACGACGAACGGACAGACGGACACGTGAGAAACAGCAATAGGGTTCCGTTTGGAACCTTCGGGTACGAAACCTTTAAAACACCTTTTTGTCGACCGGTGGATCAAGCGAGCAAGCTCATACGAGCTAGTTTTAGGCTATCTAATTGAGAATTTACGCTCAAAAATATTGCTGGTGCATTCTGATGGGACAACTTAAACTCGTCGGATAATAATTTGTCCATCGAAAAGTGACCTGTGGGGTTATTATGACGTATCTGTGCAATTCATTTTACGCTGAGAGTAAAGGACAGACTTATGTAACTGCTATAGCTCTGTCCTTTACGCTCACCGTAAAATGAACTGCATAGCCATGTCATAATAACCCCCCTGATAAGAGAATATCATTGCTGTAGGCTGTGCGGTCGTTTGCCGCATGCCTTTTTTTTTAGCGAAAGATATCTTTTTGCCGAGTCACGGGCAAATGCTAGTATAGCATAAAAAGCGTATATGTAACTGGACCTCCGTTATATGACTTGTAAGACGGATGAGTGTACGTCGGTAGATAACGCACAATAATTACCTTATCCTAATTAATCAATTAATTACTCGCAGCAAGAACTGGCGCATTCGAGAGAAATGCAACTAATTGCACTGTGTATTATTCTTATCAGAGAAGTATAAAAGACATGGTGAATATTCTACAAGTTAACGACTTTAGAAGTCGAAAGGTGTAAAAGTGACGTGAGTAGTCATGCTTGCAGTAAAAACTAAACTTTTAAATGAAAATGACCTTGAGAATGAGTCTAAAATGTGCTATTTTTAACCCATGAAGGATATTAACACTAGCTCTACATTTCACCTATTTATTTTCCTTCACCTACTCTACAAACACTTAACCGTTCACCCTCCAAGACACCGTGGGAACTAACACCCCCGCTGCCACTGGGCCTCTCGTACCCCTATTCCAAAGTGACATAACATTCGAACTGAGTTTATTTTAGTAACCCCCCCACAATTTTCACTTGATTCGTTTTCTGTGTAACACTCGGCGTTTGTTTTCAATTGATTACCGATTGAGCATTTTGATTGTTTGTTGTTTAAACATGGAGTTAAAGGTTTTATCTAAAAGGGAATGATACAGGAGATTGAAAATACTTTTTTCGTACCCTTTTTAAATATTCAACGTTATAAGTAAACTAGGTATTCTGTGTGGTTGCCGGGTTAGAATAGCGCCACTTCATGTCCTTCCGTGGATGTCGTAAGAGATGAAGAATAAATGCTGTGTAGTAACTGTTAGGCGATGGGCTTGCAACCTATCACTAATACACTGGTAAACATCTTAGCCTAATTGTGCAAAATGTGGTTACTGAATTATTAACAAGTTTTTCGAGTTGTTAGTAATTCTGTAGCTCTGCCTACTCTACTCTGGGAAAAAAGGCATGAACTTATGTATGTATGTATGAAGGCAACTTAAAAACAGCAAGTTTATTGTGGTTTAAATTACATCTTAATTCATGTATCTAACGTCTTTTTAGGCTCTTATAGAAGCTTGTTCATCACAATAACACACAAGTAAGCAACCATCTTTGTCCCAAAGGTTGGCAACATATTTGTAATACCGAAAAGGGAAATGTCTATCGGACATAAACCTAAGCCCTTAGGTTTACTAAGCCCACTTTTTACTAGGTGGCCTGTGAGCTCGGTTACCTTCTACTTGCCTTTTTTGTAAATGTATACTTACTCCAAAATGCATTTCCTTCACCTCAAACATTGCACAAACTGTCCGTGTTTATTTTAAACACCACAGTTGTTGTTCGCCATTAGGGGGCGTGAGAGTGCGCGTTGTGTTTGTGTATGCGATGGGCTTACGAGACCCGGCGGCACGCGCAGGGTTAGTGGTAAAAAGCGAATTTAGAGTGTCAGTTTACATTTTAAGTGGGTATTTTTAGGTTATATTATAACTCTACTATCTTTTAGTTGGTCCGTATAAATATCGACGGACAATCTCACACGAAATGACTTATCGCAATCGGCTTTAGAGTGAAACAATTGTTTTCATTTTGTATGTAGACAAGTCTTCGATTTTCGATTCGATTGCAATCCCCCCAAACCCAAACTTAGCTCTAGGCTTGTATTATGGATATTAGGCAAGTATAAACATACTTATATAGAGAAATCAATACTTACATAGGGTAAAGTCACCAGAGGTCAGCCAGAGACCTGTAGTCGGCCTCTGCCTATACTTTGTATGAGTGGGAAGCTGGGAAGAGTATTAAATATATATTTTCCACGCTTCGCACTCATACAAGGTCGACTACTGGTCTCTGGCTGACTACTGGTGACTTTACCTTACATAGAAAACATCCAAGACTCAGAAACCAATACTAGCAATCATTACACTAATATTTACCGGTATCGGGAATGATCGTGAAATTACCATCAAAGACGCAATCGGTCTTAGTTCTCAGGGTTAACAACGCATTTGGACTTTAAGGTCTACAGTCTTGGGCTCGTTATCTTAGGCCCGTATTAATAAACTCATCTTGGCTGAGATGCGCGTCACAAGATACGTCAAAGTAAACGTCAAACCTTAGAACACTGTCATTTTTGACGCGTCTCGAGACGAGCGTTAGAGTTGAGTTTGGTTTATTAATACGGCCCTTAAACTTGCAAATATCCATCGGTCTCAGGACCCACTTACCATCCGGTGGCCGGATGCTACGCAAACGCCTTCACCTTGGCCTAAAAACGATAGCACGCAAAATAGTGACCACACTGAAAAAAAAATTGGTCGCTTCTAAGAAGATTGTGATTGTGGTGCATAAGTGTCTTAATTCCATAGCAGCCTGGCAAGACGATGGATATCTACATCGACTAAAACGTTAGATACATCAACTAAAAGGTTAGTTTTGGTTTATATAACCAACACTAAACTTCTTCTTAACTATTGTACCTATTATTTTTTGTCAACTAAAGAAAAATCTCTCTTAGTTAGCTCTTATTTTTTTGACTGTAAAAAGAATACTTAACTAACTAATTTTCTGGGATAAAATGTAGCCTATGTCACTCGGAAATTATGTAGCTTTCAAATAGGAGGAATTTTCAAAACCAGATCCTAGACAAGGTGCATTCGGACTTTGTTAAATATAGTTATCAAAAATCAAAAAAGGATTGACGTAAGCTGTCAGACGGTCGCGTCGAGCGCTTACATCAATTCCATACATTTTGTCAGTGTTCGAAAATGGTTTACGTTATCGTTAAGCAATTTGTTTAGCCACACAGGTCCCCAAGTTTAGTTTACAAACTCACAAGTATTTTAACTCCTTATAACATGACCCGCTCACGTGCTTTGAGCGACTAGAGTTGCGTGTGATAGCCCCTATCATCACTACATAGTATAAAATAAAGTCGCTTCCCGCTGTCTATCTGTCCCTATGTATGCTTAGATCTTTAAAACTACGCAACGGATTTAGATGCGGCTTTTTTTATTAGATAGAGTGATTCAAGAGGAAGGTTTTTATGTTACAGAAAACTCACATAAACCGAAGCGAAGTGAGGGCGGGTCGCTAGTTTACTAATAAATAAGTTCAATCAAATTTGCACGAGCACTCAAGTGGCTAGAGAATTCGAATTTGCACTTTTCAAACCACCAAAAACCTTTCTTTTTTAGTTTTCCCAAGCCCCAGGCTCACTAATTGTAAAGTCAACACGTAGCGTGTGCGGGACGCTTGTGTTTTTTGGGGGTAGGTGCTGTTTTAATGGGGCCCTCGGGCCTGTTCTGGTTGTATTTTTTAACGCGATGTAGAGCGATGGAAAAATCGAATTGTTCAATTTGATTGCCTGAAGCTTGAAGGAAGTAGGGATCCCATTGAATCAACGTCACTCATGTGATCGAAAGCCAATTTCTTCTGAAATTTTAGTGTGTTTAGGTTATATGAAGCACGGTCTATTTCTCTCTTATTAGGTTAGACCTGTGACCACCAAAAATTATAAATCCTGCACGTGTAAATGCAAGTCGATTGGTACTGTCTCCTTGCTAAAGGTCCCAATTATTGTATATCCTAAACTGGTTTTTAGATAAGTCAGATCACTTTTTGAGTTCCTCGAACATACTAGCGGTTAGGTAAGGTTAGGGTAATAAAAAAAGCAAGCTTTAAAAATCCCGAATTGTTATAGTTAGTGTTAAATGATGAAATAGTCCAAAGATTATTTTTAAATACCTATTCAATGATACCCCACTTGTGATAGTTCCTCGACATTTTAATTTTTTTAATTATGGCGTCTGGTTGCGGCCATATTAAATTTTGATTATAGTCATATATTTAGTGATACTCACAAGATTAAGACAAATCGATTGACATCAGAATCATCAAAATCGGCCGCGCGTTTAGTTGCTAGAGGGCGCCACAAAAGAGAAAACATACATACATAGGCTGATAAACACATAACCGTTCTAATACAAATAATTCAGGCAGAAACGGATTTAGTATGTGTTTGGTAGTATGTGTGGTGTGAAACTGATTTATAGAGCAAGGAATGAAAAAGTCAGAGAGATATGTGGAATAAAAGAAGATGTAGTGACTAAGATTGAAAAGGGCATGCTTCGATGGTTCGGTCATTTGGAAAGAATGGATGAAAGAAGATTGACGAAAGAGATATACAGATCGAAAGTGAGTGGACGGGTCGGAAGGGGCCGCCCTAGGCGTACTGTTTCGAGTCAAATCGGAGAAACACTGGAAAAGGGCCGAATCTTAAGTACCCGAAACCGACGAGCGTGCATGACTCGATGTATGAATGTGGAAGAAGCGAAAGAAATTGGTCAAGATCTTAGCAAGTGGAAAGAAGTGGTCTCTGCCTCTGGGAAACAGGCGTGATTTAATGTATGTATGTATACGGCTTTAGGATAAACGAAAATTCGGACAACGACACATTAGGACAAATGACGATTAGGAATTCTAATATAGACCCGTACTATCGCTTTATTGTCATAGTATAATTAACAATTGCCCCAAGTCCCGATAAAGTCATCGGGCACGCGGCGACACGCGCCTGAGTCGAGTGCACTGCATTGCACATGCACACCCCGGCCACCCTGGTTGCACCGAGAAGATAACAAAGTGTGGGTAGTTGATAGTCGAATGGGCGTGAAAGCGAGGCAAATATTGAGTTGAGATCTTAAGTATATGACTCGATGTATGAATGTGGAAGAAGCGAAAGAGATTTGTCAGGATCGTAGCATGTGGAAAGAAGTGGTCACTGCTTACCCATCTGGGAAACAGGCGTGATTTAATGTATGTACGTATGTAGATAGATAGATAGTTCTTTAATCTACCGACAAGCAGCAGTGTTCGCATTGTGGGGATAAGACAACCGGTGAAATTACAAAGCTTGTTCCTCAGAGTTGACAACGCATTTGTAGTCTTACGAGTAGGATTACAGTCTTGAGATTCAAATGTCTATGTGTCTTAGAACTTACCATCAGGTGACCTGTGTATTCGGAAACCATTTCCTTGCCATATAAAAGGATATAGACGTATCTGCAAGTTTGACAAGCCTGCATGACAGTCACACTTGAACAAGCATGAGCTGGCTTGATGACTTGTGTCAGGATCAACATTCAAACGCTGAAGCAAAGTTT
The DNA here is from genome assembly GCA_963966035.1 of Acleris laterana. Classification (NCBI taxonomy): domain Eukaryota; kingdom Metazoa; phylum Arthropoda; class Insecta; order Lepidoptera; family Tortricidae; genus Acleris; species Acleris laterana. The sequence goes on along the minus strand of OZ014463.1, from coordinate 8,777,031 downwards.
GCGCAAGCATGATTGTTCATGAATGCTGGTCAAGCTTACAGCTTCTTATGTAAGTAGTTTTGTTTAGAAGTAATCATAAAGATCGCATTATAATGCAGAAAGTGGACAAATCTCCTAATAATTGCAGTCCACTGCTGGACATGGCCTTTTCAAAGGATTGCTATAATTCTCAGTAACGTGCTGGCTGTTCAGTGGATACCTCATACCTTCATCAAGCCATGTCCACCTAGTACTAACGTGATCGCCGTTTTGGTCGTGATGCATTCTACGAGCAACGTTACCCAGATTCCGTGTGGATCTCATTTGAGGGAGTCACATTTTGAAGGTCCCACAACTTAATGTAGATAATGTAAGTAGTTGTAAAACAGAGCAAGTCTGCCTTTATTGTCAAGCTTAAAAGTCATTTCAGCCTGAGGAACTAACAATTACTACCTCATTGTTTATCCTATAATTAAGTCAAGTTTATCCACCAACTGGTCGGCAGTAACGAGATAAGGCCGTAACACTGAACAGCTTCCTATTAACATGTTACCCGAACTAATCTCAAATTTCCACACATTACTCCCTCCACGACAAATAAGCAATAATTTATTAGATAAATTTCAATTCACCAATTCAGTTAGCACCCCTAACGCTGGCAACATTATCACCGTAATAAAAGCTACATCCCTAATACAAAAAGTTATAAACAGAAATATACTGTGTTACTTAAGAGGTAAGGTGGAGGTTGCCATGGTTTACGGAATGGCCGCTAATCTGTCACAAGTTGTGTCGCCCCTAGGGCTGTGTTGCCAGCGCAATTTATGTGTTAACATGATTTATGCGTTGGCAACCCTCGGTGGGTGTTGCTTGGATAAATTACTATGTATTCGAGAAGTTAGTTTAGGCGTTATGTAATAAATATTTATGTGTGGTTGGGTCGCGACTGAAGATATTATACCGTCCCTTAACTAAGCACTTTTTTTTTAATACCTACAAGACAAACAACCAGGGAAATAAGTTACACTTGTTGCTTAGAAACTAGTAGGTGAAATACTAAATACGAGCCTCAAAATTTTTTTTATATAAAAAGTAGGGGCTTCATTAGGTTGTTCCTGAAAAAAAAACACGCATTTTTATCCAAATTAGTAACACTTTAACATCCCAATTATTTTGCAAGTGCAATTTAATCTCATGCAAAATCTTAATCAGCTAATTTAAAATATCCAAGCAACTCCCTGATCTAAAACAACAAGCCCGGATTAAAAACAAACTCCCATTACTGCCCTTTTAGATGTGTCAAAGTGACAGTTCTTGTTCCCGCCATTGTTATTGCTATTCCTAATCTATGGCTAGAGTTTTAGAGTTCAAAATGGCGGACCGAGCGCGTTGCAGCTGTGTTTCAACCCTTCAGTTGTTACAAACACCTGTCAACATCCCTATTGCTTTTGTATTAAAGTCTAATTTCGTTTCAATTACATGCAAGATTGAAAAGCCCCTTTCAAAATATTTTACACATCATTAATAGAATCGGAGGGTCGGTCAAACACCGTGAAAAATGAAAGATAATGTGTTTGTCAAGTTTAATAGGCGGTGATGGCGCGTGCTGTGGTTTTTTTACGTAAAAAAAAGATTATAACTTTCACCTCGCAAGATTTAATATTAGTATTTTCCTCTTTCGGATGGTCTTCTGACAGACATGATGATAATGCTGGCAGTGAGGATTTTAAATTAAGTAATTTAAAAGAGTGCTACTGATACTTGCCTGGTAAATATTAAATTATGTACATTTGTGCAATTATTCGTCCCTTACCTCTGTTTCTCTCACTTTTTCAGCGAGTTGGAAAAATTACCCCGATTTCCCCGTGCCCTTATTAGGTAAGTACGTAGGGCCAGAATAGTTTGCAGAAATAATTGTAGGTAGAAGGTTTGATAGCAACTTGGTCTAAAGGTAATTGGTAAAAACTTAGATGCAATTCCGTCGTGAAACTAAAGTTTCCAATACCTAACAGTAACCTAAACAAATACTTCGGAAATGCAACGTCCATGTGTTTCCACCCGTAAACCAAATTGAATTTAGAACGTTAGCAGCCTGAATGCTTTAGATAAGCTAACAGCGCATTTAAAATTTGCATACAACCAACCAATAAACAAAATAGAAACTCACCCAAAGAGAAACCACCGAGACCCAAGCTTAAAAACATTATCGAAACGATCGCGCTTTCAAAAATCGAACGTAACGAGATCTCTACACGACTCCGCCATTAGCACCATAGACAACCCCGCCGTAAACAAGCGGTAGCTATCAGAAATCAGGCATAGAGATACAATCGCTCTAAAAAAACCTACGCCATGTCACGAGGATTAGCCCCCATTGTGAACAACAACAATGGAAATACATCCGTCCTCGTCCGACCCGCGTCAGAGACGTCGCACGAAAGGGACAGATGTCACTCTATTTATTTTCACTTCTCTATGGATAGGTAATGTGACAGTTTTCGTATGAAATGTTTGTTTGGATGCCTTGAATGGATACGTTTCGGAGTTTCGGATGTATTATTCTGTTTTTAATCCGTATCGAGCGGTCTAATAACGATTTTTCGGTTCGTATTTTAAAGTTCGAACGCTGGTTTTGTTTATTGAACGTATAAGTATCTAAAAAAGTAACGGGAAAAATTTAAAAGCCTGTTTATAGTACATTACTTAACAAGGGCTGTAATAGAAAGAAAGCCCGAAATCGCAGGTATTTGAGACCCGAGCCGTAGGCGAGGGTTGTAAATATGCGATAGAGGGCTTTCTTTTTTACTGCCCGTGATGAGTACACAATTTTACGTCTTCACCTGGCCACAATGCGAGTTTTAGGCCAGGGTCGTTTTCACCCGCCGCCCGCAGCCGACAGCGGCCCGCCGCCCGCGGCGTCTGACTGAATGGTATGTTCGGGAATGCTCAGGAGTGGTCGTTTTCGCCCGCCGCGTGCGGCGTCCCCCCCGCCGCCCGCGACTGCCGCCCGCTGGCCGCCGCGTCTTTAGTTATTTTGAAGCATTGCGGCGGGTGGACGCTGGCTCAATATGGAGAAATTCACCAAAGAAAAGTACGAACTTTTGATCGAGTTAGTCAAATGTAATATTGTACGATGCACGCAGGACAAAAACTTTAAAAACAACAATTTGAAACATAAAGTGTGGGAAAGTAAATATCTTGTTCTTCTTTTTCTTTTGCTTCCTCAATATTATTAAGAAATCCTCATCCTCTTCCTCCTGAAGCAATAAATATGCTAGAGTTTTTTTCCATTTCACGAACCTACATTCACACGTCCGTTCGCAAGCAAAAACCCTCGGATTGCCGCGACTGGCCGCCGCGGCTACGTTCTCAAAACGACCAAACACCCGCTGTCGGCGGCGTCTAGATTCAGACGCCGCGGGCGGCGGGCCGCTGTCGGCCGCGGGCGGCGGGTGAAAACGACCCTGGCCTTACCGTGCGCGCAGCGTGCGATAAAACTCAAATTATGGCCAGGTGTTACGTAAAAAATTTTACATCTTTTAAAAAAGCTGTAAAGGTAATATGCAAAATCCGATATTTAGGTAAAAGTTTTGTTGTATTTTTTTTGCGTTGTTTTCGTTCTTTTGTTCAGTAAAGTGCGACATATTTGTACACTAGACTAGATAAAAAAAAAACTAATCCCAAAAAAAAACCGTCGAAAAATAGCGTGGGGTATGATACCTATTATTACTTAAACCACGCGGGGATGTGCTTACGAAATAGATTATATCGACCTTTTAAAAAGGACACCATGTCAATATTGATTTTTGAATCTTAAAACTTTTTTTTGTTTGCTCACTCGGGCATTATTGAAAGGTCATTTCATGAAATCTCTTCTCTGAATTTAATTCCACCAATCTCTAATTTCGTCTGAAACGTCATGGTCCAAATCCCCTTATTTCCCACATTAAGACATCTGAAAAATATCAAATTTCCATTAGGTAATACACTGATTTATAAAAGATAAATAGAAAATGTCTTATTTTTGCCTAGTTGACTTTTAAAAAAGCTCTGTACAAACATCTATATTAGGCAACAAATTTCTGTATAACATCGACAAAATAATGATATACATGTACACGTCTATGGTAGCGTGCTCTTTGATTAATGGACGGTTGAACCTTTTCGCTCGTGCCACTATTATGAAGACGTTACACTTAAGATACACGACAATTATCTTCAACCCACACTTACAAAAATGTCTTTCAACTCAGGAATTTCTCCTGCATCATTCACAGACTAAACAGACAGAAAGACACGCTTTCGAAAGGAGGTCACATGTTAATCCTTGTAATCCTGATTAAAAATCATCAACAAACCCGTCATTTCTCAACTCCAATTATATCTAAACGTAAAAAATCGACGTCTCTATGTTTCAAAGCATAAAAAAGATTTATTATCGTCTATGCCCGCTGTCAAATGAATGGTCATAGACAGACTGCTTGTCTCTCGTGACTTTTGTACCACAGACAAGAGCATAGACTAATTCTTTTTCATTTTCACTTAAGGAATGCCATTGTGGGTTTAGTACTAGTTTACAATGTACTCAATAGTTTTGGTAGCTTAGTTTCTTTGGTGTTAATAAATTGTGTTTACTTTAAGGGGAACGCTAGTCTAAGTTAAAGCTGTGGTTAAAGCCTCTTTAAAAAAGCACATAATGACATAGCTAAACGTATAGCAACAATGATTTACACCAAATAAATAAATAAATAATAATGATGCCGTTACGTTGCCTAACTTATCTAAAACTATCGTCCCGCCCTCGCTTCTTTTCTGTATATGTAAATTTCTATAACACCCGAACAAAAATCCGAACCTATTAGGTATACATATACACTTCCCTCTTGAAGCACCCTGTAATTTGCTGAAAACTGCATTAAAATCCGTTGAGAATTTTAAAAGATCTAAGCGAACATCTAAGCGACTTCATTTTATACTATGTAAAGAACGATGCTCAAATATCAAATAAAGATCTGAAAACCCGAAGTACAGATGTAGTGAATAACGTTTTGCCATCGTTTTTTGTCGGATACGTTCGTATTGATCTTGCTGTCTCAATTTGCTTATCAGTTGGTACTAAAGTTGACTAAGACTGCAAGATAAAAACTAACTTTTCCGACAAAAACGATAGCAAGATAATCTTCACTACATCCGTACCTCCTTTTTGATCTCAGAAAATTGGATATTTAAAAGATAAAAGATGTTTAATCAGTAAGTAGGCCGCACGGACACTTTAACACGTCAACAATCTACCAGCGCTTCGCAAGAGACCACTGCTGAGAAGAAACGCCGCAAGAAACTCAACAGTCAGTCGTTTTTTTAAATATACAATAGGCTAAGTAAAGTTTTTGGAAGATAATATGTATATTATATTTTTTTTCGATAGTCGTCATCCTGAAGATCATGGAACTGCGGCTCTTTTATTTTTATTTCCTCTAATATTTTAGAAATGTTTTTTTTAGTTATGAAGTTGACATTTGTACACTTTAATGACCGACTAGCTTGTTGCCTTCGTACTTAATGAAAAATAAAAAAAAACACTTCTATATCTGTCATTGTCAAATCAAATCAAAGTAAACAAACGATTCAATACAACGGCTCTTTTCTGTTTGCTTGTGTTTCATGTGATCAGTGTTTTTAGAAATATTTTTAATGATCTCAGAACGAACTCCGGACTTTCGTTTTGCCGCTTTGCTCTAAGACCTTTGCACGATATTTGGTCTACGATTTATTTTCGTACCCTTTGGCACTTCTTCTTGGACCGATTTCTTCCTTTCTCGACGACTCTTGCCCTGCTTTTTGATAGCCACGAGAGCACTTTTCAATTGTACAATCCACGCAATGAATTCAGGCAATCCCACACGGACTGTGGAAATGGAGTATTACAAAGATTTACATGAATTTACTTATTTGAACTGAACTGTTTGTTTACTTTGATTTGATTTGACGTTGACAGATATATAGAAGTTTTTTTTCTATTTCATTAAATACGAAAGCAACAAGCTTGTCGGTCATTAAAGTTTACAAATGTCAACTTCATAACTAAAAAAAAGATTTCTAAAATATTAGAGGAAATAAAAGTAAAAGAGCCGCAGTTCCATGATCTTCAGGATGACGACTATCGAAAAAAAAAAAAAAAAACATCTCTTCCAAAAACTTTACTTACCCAATTATAAAACTTAACCTAGCATTATACAAAACAATGAGTATAACATACAATAAGAAGTAAATAAATTCACGCGTAGTTGAGCAGGAAATTTTTCGAAGGAAGAGCAATAGACAAATTCTACGCTGACAGTCAACTGCGACTCTATGATATTATTATCTGTAAGTGTGTGACCAGAGACAAATATAATAAACATCCAAATATACGCTTACACATTAATTAAATGACTATTAGTCATGTAAAAGATTAGCATCTTAAACAAGTTATAAATCCGTTATTAATCAAGAGCCGTAACACAGAAGTGTTTTGCTTATTTTATTATAATAATAACAATAAAATCGGAGTCCTAATTCGCACGGGACGCGCGTATTTTATCGCATACAAGATAAAGAATGTGTTTTGGAACCGGTTTTGCTGTGGAAATTTGAAGTCATTTGCAATGATTAGTTTCTATATAATTTATAGGCTAAGAACTGGTTATCTATAATTTGATATACCTAGTATTTTGGGGATCCCTTTGGAACGCATATTTATTTTTACGCATAATTATCTTTTCGCATAAAATACTTTCGCATACCAACCTTTTAGGATGACATTGTAGAATTTAATAAACTTCTATATTGTATATTAGGTTTAGGTCATGGTAGGTTAGTTTTTTATAATAATTTAAATAAAATGATTCCTATTGTAAAAACTGTTTTCGGCCAAACGATATTATGCGTAAAAAAATTCAACAGTGAACCAGTTTTTTGCCATTTTTTTTGCTGAGTTTCTTTAGACCTATGGATATTTTAGAACAAGAAATCAATGGCTCTATTCTATTCTGTAAACCATATTGCATAATGTTAATAATAGCATAACATGTCAAAAGCAATACGATTTAACCCGATGTCAAAACCTGCCAAGTTCTAGGCAGAGAATGCAGAGCTATATGACTGCCACGAGTCCCTTCACTCCCAGTAACTTGGCAGGACATGGCAGCTCATTGAGCTCATAATATTCTTTATTAGGATATTAAAGAGTGCGGTTATGTCGAAGGATTAAATTCGAAACTCTAAACGTCATGTCTGTATGACAACTCCGTTTGTTTAGGTACTTACCTAAAAATCAATCCAAACTACGTGGCATTGATAAACAGCCATTCAAAGCGGTTTTATCGCATTTTGATGTATCAGTGTTCTACTTCTATTGGCTGACGAACTAAGTATATCACGTGGTTTTGTTTACATTTTTTTAAGCACGTAAGCAAACGGACAATAGTCAATAAAGATGCATAACGCAAAGTTAGCGATTTTTGATAATCTACAAAATGTACAGGATTGACGTAAGCTGATGACAGATCCATCCAGCCATACATTTCGAACGATAGAAAATCGAAACGTTAGCAGCATTCACTAGACCTACTAATGCAACCACCACCGCCATCTTGTCGCCAAGCGGCAGTGTTCGCATAGTTGAGTTCCGATGTTAGGTTCTAGCCAACCAGTGAAATTAAACGCATATAGATAGAGGCATTCTATCTTAGTCCTCTAGGTTGACGATCCGTTAACAGTCTTAGGATTGCAGTCTTGGTATTTCACGTTTGCCTTCGCTATGCTATAAAAACGGACTTCTGTTTCTGGAGAACAGTTCCTAGTCAACAACACGTTGTTAAATCTGAAACTACCTAAGACAAATAGTAGGTGAACGACCTACTCGTATACAAATGTCACCTAATAACGTTCAAAACGATCTTCCTTCATTTCTAAATAAGTTGACCCCTTTCGGAGTCTTTGGCGCTTCAAGTCAAATGGTCGATGATAATGCAAAACCGCGTAACCAACAAGTTTATTATAGAGCAAAATAAACCTTAACTACTTAGAAAAAAGGTGCATTTTGCTCCTTATTAAAAATGTTACTTACGCGGTTTTGCAGTTTCACCGACATATCATATTTATGGTGACTTTAGCACTTCACCAGTTCTAATAGCTTCGTGAACTGGTCTTTAGGAAACAGGTTTTTTTACAACCTGATGACAGATTTTACAACTTTAGACTAATCATGTATCAGCTATTAATAAAACATCCCAAAAGTAGGTAAATTTGCTAGTTTTTAAAGTGTACACACACACGGGACCTAATTAGTAATTACTAAAGCCTTCGCTGTTCATCCGTCTGTCTTGCAATCTTAAGAGAGAAGACGCAAATGCGTTGTCATCACTGAAGATAGATTGTCTCTATTTTGTTCTCTATTTCTAGTTTTTTAGCCTTTGACACAAGAGCACGTCATTTCAAGCTAGGAGTTTATCCTACATGCAAATGTTGTTATCATTGCTAACGCTATTCTATCGAGCATTTCTATCGACTCGAAATGCATCGAGTTGACGTAAGCGATCGACGCGATCTGTCATCAACTTACGTCAATTCTAATACATTCGAAAATAGCTAACTTAGCGTAGTCCATCTTGACTGAGGTTCCGTACGATACATCACACTTTTTAAAGGGCCCTTATTTCGCGTGATACAATAATTAGCTTTAGTTTCGTTTATTTATTCGTCAATGTAATACTCGTATTAGGCCGGCCTTACACTTGGTAAGTTTACTTAAGTAAGTCGGGACGCAGCTATTTGTTATAATAAGATAGAAATATGTTTTCCAATTCTAACAGATAGCCGTGTCCCTACTTACGTAAGTAAAACTTACGAATGTAAGGCCGGCCTTACAATATAAATTGCATTGCATGTCAAAAAATACGAATTTACATTGAGATCGTCTACGCATAAATCCTATAATCAAAGAATACAAAAATAATTAAAACAACAATAATAAATGGTCACTTCTCCGATAGAAGGATTAATAAATGTCAATACAACAATACATGTATTTACCATTTTGAACCTATCCTAGCCTAGCCTTATCTAGAGGTACACGTAAGATATCGTAATTCTGAAAAGTTACTACCGATAATTATGTCAAAAAAGTATTAATGACCAAAACCAAATGTCAAACAACGGGCTTCCGGAACAGAATATATATATGTTCTAACTTGTTTGTGGTGTTCCAGGAGTCAACCCGCGCAAGCAGCGGCGCGAGCGCACGACGTTCACCCGGGCGCAGCTTGACGTGCTCGAGGCGCTGTTCGGCAAGACGCGGTACCCCGACATCTTCATGCGGGAGGAGGTGGCTCTGAAGATCAACCTGCCTGAGTCCAGGGTTCAGGTACTTACTCTTACAATAATAATAAGAAATAATCATTGTCTCGAAAGAGCATGCACTCGAGTGAACGGTCTGATATGACATTTTGGTCTATGACATTTTAAAAAGTAAAACTAACATGGAATACGTTGTACGAGTGTTTGGCTATTTGGAGTTAGTTATCGTAGTCCAAACACGGTATCAAAAAGTAAAAAACACGAAATGTAATGAAATTTCATGGAATTTTCGCGGCCCCTGCCGTTGGTAAATAATATTCTAACGAAACGTCGGTTCGGTAGACATGTTTTTATAGTAGCCTAGCTTGTGCCTATATATAATACGTTACAGGTAGCACTGGTAGCAATGCAGTTCATTTGTTTTCAAATTCTGAACCTATCTTAGGGCCGTACGTATTAATAAACTCATCTTGGCTGAGATGCCCGTCACAAGATACGTCAAAGTAAACGTCACCCATAGAAAACTGACATTTTTGACACATCTTGAGACTGGCATTAAAGTCGAGATCAGTCTCGGCGCTCAACTACCCGCCGGTTCTCTAGAACGTTTCTGGCGCGTACAATAGGAATTTGGAATGAGCTTCCTGCTGAGACTTTCTCAATTCACTACAATATGGGGTTTTTTTTAAAAGAGTGTCATTAAATTTCTTCGAGACCGGCAACGCATTGGTGACGCCTCCGGCGTTGCAAATGTCCATAGGCGGCGGTGACCACTTTCCATCAGGTGGGCCGTCTGCTTGTTTGCCCGTCGATGGCAATAAATGATATATATTTATATATCTCGGGACATTGTCACACCAATTGACCTAGTCCCAAAAGAAGCTCTAGGCTTGTACTATGGGTAGGTACAATCAACCAATTTAATTCCTAGGCTCATAGGGGATCTGGCTCCTGCCTGGCCTTTCCTTGGACCAAAAGTACTTAATGGATACCTCGTCTTGCCTGGATAGCAAACAAAAAAGTGCACCAGCTAAAAAGCGTATCTTCAAGGCATTTATGTCCTTTTATTGAGAAGCTCAGACTTTTGGCAATAACCGATCATGTTAAAAATAATTTTCATTGTCAATAATTATTAACCGTTGCAAGCGTAACTTTTTTTCACATTATCGAAAGAAATAGGTCCTGTTTTAAGAATGGAGTGAGGTCTATGGGTCACAGATCCCACTCACCATCCTCCATCAGGTGGCCAGTGAGCTCATTCACCTTCCCCTTTCCATAAAAAACAGACGTTTACTGTCTTAAATTAGTGTAACAAAATTTCCTGACCTTTTAATTAATGTAGTTAATTAATAAGTTCTTAAACAAAATCAAATGTGAACCGCGAGGCTTATAAATTATAAACTACTCTTACAAAACCCCAACGGAAGCACCTTTAAGCATCGAACTGGAAAACTATCTACTATCTACACTCGTCAATAATCTTGGAAGCTCTCGAAACGGTAGCTTTATTTGCTTCGATAATGGACGATAATAACGTTAAAATACGTTGAGTTCGGCCAAGCGTGAAATCTCCTGATTACCAGCATTCAATTAAGTCGAGATAGCGGTGGATAAGAAATATAATCCGGGGACGGAACACCCATAGTGGACTGTCTGACCTTTGGATGACTAAAGAGGAAATTTAAAATACAAAAATTTAGTTTTTGGTGTTTAGATGTCTAGAAGTTTTCCCTTTGTGGTTGCCGGGTTAGAATATTGCCAATCCAGTCGTAAGTCGTGGATAGAATGGGTTTTAAGGCCAAGTTATATTCTGCTTGTCACTTCGATTACGAGCAAATAAAACAGTGATAATGTAAATTCCGTAACACAACTAGTTTCGCAAAGAAAACAACTAAGTAATTAATAGTCCAAAACGAGATAAAAACCTCTTTCCGCCACTGTATTCATTTTTATTAATTTTAAATTTTGTGCCCGATTCTTTTGGTATTAGGTACCAAAAGCTGGCTTTAATAGATTTTTTTTAACGTTAGATGCAACATAGAAGACAAATAAATTGCAGTAAATGTATTCAAATAACGAGTTTATTTAATGCATTCACCTCGCCTGTCTAGTTGTAGGGGTTTATTGTCTTAGTCCACATGACGAGCAAGAGAAGTGAAAATGCAATTGTCTATGGGTCTCAGATCCCATTGCACTTACAATCAGGTGGCTTCTGTGCTTGTTTGTCTTCTCCATACCCTATAATAGGTAGACTAGAGATTAAATTAAATATGCCAGAATGTGTTTCCATTAGGTAAATAAATGCGATATAATTAGGCAATGTATTTTATTTAAACAAAAAAAAAACTATAGTACCTAATGTGATTCAAAACATAAAGTAATTTTGTCAAACTTTTTTTTTAAGAAAAAGATTAAGTTAATGTAATTGCACCGAAACATACACTGAAAATATTACATTGGCCACACATATGTTGTAAGAGCAAATCCAATGCCCCTTACATTAAAAATAATAATAAGCCATATCCAAAGCAAATCTCAAAGCGTTTCAGATCAGCCAACATAACAAAGCGAACCGAAATGGCGGACTGACAGCACTCGTTCGTTTGACGCATCATTAGCGGAGATCCGAGATAAGATCTTATCTGTGATACGATTTAAAAACAAACGGACTTAATCGTTTAACTTTGATCTCGTTAAAGTAAGCGTAAATATAAATTTAAAATACTTTCTTTGTCTAACGAGGTTTTTTATAAACATGGATTACCTACTTAAGCGCGTTGGTGTAGCTTTAAATTATGAAACATTCATAAAAGTATTTTAACTCAAAAACAAAATGATTTCTCAGTAGGTGGGGAAATAAAGAAAATCTTGTCCTCAACATGGTAACATTAAACTGTCAAATAGCTAACGTTCTTAAAACTAGTCTTGTAAGAAACATACAACTTTCGAAATCAACGTTGTCAAAATGGCGGAGCGGCCAAATTAAATATTTATAATTAAAATTATTTTTGTATCCTTTAATTATTAGTTTTTAAGTTGACAATCTCAATGTAAGTTCGTATTTTTTGACATGCAATGAAATTTATATTGTTATATTACATTGATAATATTATAAAAATTACATTTCAAAGTGGATTCAAAAATTAATACATTAAAATTTTCACACAACAAAAACAATTACTTATATTAAAAACAAAATTAATTTTGAGACTAAAGTGTAGTTATAATATTCCTATTATGATTAGTGAATTCCGGCTATATTACATTGATGAATAAATAAACTGTTGAAATAATGATTTATTTACAGTGGCTCAAATGACTCTTGTCAATGGTTAGATTTTATTTTGAATGTGAAGAGTGCCTTTTTAAATAGTTGTCATGTAAAATGTTTTTTGTTCTATGTCATAATGATTTGATTTTATAGAAAATAAATAATATTTATAATTAAATTGTTTGCATATTTTATCATGGTAGCAGAGCGCGTAAAACAAAAGTATATTGCGGTTAAAAGGATGAAATAAGATTGGATAAGTTTTTTTTTGAGTAAGTTAAAAATGGCGAACTCGTACAAGGAAGATTGTTCGTTACAAATATTTGATGGGACAAACTATGACAAATGGAGGTACCGCTTAAAGACCTTCCTGGAAATGAAAGGATGTTATGATGTTATTGAATGTGCAGGTAAACCTGAAAAGATAACGGATATCGAGTGGAAAAAAATGGAGCTGAAAGCGAAAAATTATATTGTCAATAGCGTAAGTGACAATCAATTAGAAATAATTATATCGGAGAATAAGGCTGTTAAAATGATTGAAAAATTGGATGGCATTTATCAAGTTAAGTCCAGTGCAAATAAATTATTATGCAAAAGAAAACTACTAAAGCTAAAAATGACAGACGGTGACAACCCGATAGAATTTTTAAATATTTTTGAAAAATGTGTTAATGAATTGAGAAACGCAGGAGAAAAAATTTCTGACGAAGACAAATTAAACCATTTACTATTGTGTCTACCTGATTGTTACGCACATATGATAGACATCGTGGATGCTCTTCCTGAAAAAGAAAGATCTGTCGACTATATTAAATCAAAATTACTCTTAGAATACAAGAAAAAAGAAGAAAGCAGATATGACGGTATGCAATCATTTAACACTGGAAACTTTACCCAGCAAAATTGCTATGGATGTAACCAACCTGGTCATAAACTTTTTGATTGTCCAAGAAATGATAGAAAGTATTCAAATTGGCGTGGAAATTTTAACCTTAGAGGGAATAACAATATACGAGGAAATTATTTTTGGCGGGGAGAAACAAGACGAGGACAAGGACAAACTGGATGGATGAGAGGAAATATGAATACAATGTCCAGAGGTAGAGGCGGTTATCAAGGTAGACGTAGTTTTAGAGGAACAGGACGCGGTATGACACGTGGATGCTTTTTTACACCAGTTTATAATAGCTCAGAAGGATCATCATCATTTAATGTCGAGGTAATGACTACTTCTAAACATCCGCTGAGTGAAAATTATAATAGTAAGGATGATTTAACTTGGTTATTAGATAGTGGTTGTTCTGATCACATTGTAAACAAAGATGAATATTTCTATGAATGGACAAATCTTGAATGTCCCATTGATATTAAAGTAGGAGATGGTTTTTCACTTAAAGCAAACAAAATAGGAAATATATTAATGTATTTCAATGTCAATGGTGAATGGCTTGAAACTCACATCAGAAACGTATATTATGTCCCTAATATGAAACAAAACTTATTAAGTGTATCATCTATTACAAAAAATAATAATTATGTAACTTTTAATAATCATGGAGCCAATATTTATGGACCCAACAGAAATTTAGTAGCAGTTGCCGAACGTAAAGATAAGTTATTTGTTTTAAATGGTAAAGTAGGAAATAATAATGTAGAGTCTTACACAAGTGTCTGTAAAATGACTAATAAAGAGAAGTGGCATAGGATTCTTGGTCATACTAATTTTCAAAATTTAAATAAGATGTGTGAAGCCAAAATATTAGATGGCTTACCTGAAAGAATTGAAACTGATTATGTACAGTGTGAAATATGTCTAATAAACAAAATGTGTAATTTACCTTTCGAAAACAATCGAAGACGGGCTACTGAAGTTTTGGAAATAGTTCATACTGATGTTAATGGTCCACTTAACCCCACAGGTTTTCAAGGCGAACGGTATTTTGTAACTTTCATCGATGACTACAGTAGAATCTCTAAAGTATTTTGCATTAAAAATAAAAGCGATGTTCTTCAATGTTTTATAAATTATATGAACTTAGTAGAAAATATGACGGGGAAAAGAATAAAAGAATTACGTTGCGATAATGGAAGAGAATATATTAATGGAGATTTTTACAAGTTAGCAAGAGAACAAGGAATGTATATTAATCCATGTCCTCCATATACTCACGAGTTGAATGGTGTGGCAGAAAGGCAAAACAGAACAATTATGGATAGAGCTAGATGCTTATTATCTGAAGCAAAAATTGACAAAAAATATTGGCCTTTATGTGTTGAGACAGCTGTATATATAGGAAATAGACTTTTAACAAATACAATGATTAGAAAAACCCCATTAGAAATTTTCACAGGAAGAAAACCAGACGCATCAAAATTAAAAATTTTTGGTACCAAGGCATTTGTAAGAATTCCAGAAGAAAGAAGAGTTTCGAAACTTAATCCAAAGGCCATGAAAGGCATATTAGTAGGCTACACGGATACAGGATATAAAGTATTAGTAGAAAATAAAGTTATTATAAGTCGGCATGTCAGATTTATGGAAAATACTGCGAGATTTATTGAAAACACTATTGACGAAGATGATGATAATAAGGAAAATAATGAAGAATTTAAAGATACTGTAAATGAAGGTAACAGTGATACAAACAAAACAAAGGAGGAAATTGAAAAGAATAATAATGAAGAAATAATAGAATATGGAAGACCACAAAGAACAAAAAGATTACCCATGAAATTCGATGATTATATTGTTTATGTAAATATGTGTAATGCAAATGTACCAGAGAACTATGAAGAGGCAATTAATAGTTCAGAATCAAAAAAATGGGAAAGGGCTATGCAAGCAGAGATAAATAGTTTGGAAGAAAATAAAACGTGGTCGGTTGTGAAAGAACCAATGGATAAAGACATCATAGAAGTCAAATGGATTTACAGAATCAAGTCGAACGGAGTTTATAAAGCAAGAGTAGTTGCAAAAGGTTTTCAGCAAATGTATCAAGAAAATGAAGAAATTTATTCGCCTGTGGCAAGAATGACTACATTAAAAGTTTTATTGTCTACTGCATGTATTCGTGGTTGGAATATAGAGCAAATGGACGTAGAAACAGCTTTTTTGAACGGAACTATAAAATCAGAAGTCTATATTTATCCACCAGATGGTTATAAAACGAGAGAAAATGAAGTCTGCTTATTAAAAAGGTCTTTATATGGACTTAGAGAGAGCCCAAGAGATTGGTACGATTGTATTAATGAATATATGTGCAGTTTAAAATTCGAGAGATCTTTATATGACTACTGTTTATATACAGGATATATAAATGAAAAAAGAGTGTATGTTATTCTGTATGTCGACGATTTATTAATATTTGGAGAAGAAATGACATGTATCGAAAAAGTTAAACAGAAGTTGAGTGAACGGTTTCGCATGAAAGATTTAGGAAAAGTTAATCAATATTTGGGTATCGATGTTGATTGGAAAAGAACAGAAAAGAAGATGTTACTTAGTCAAGAGAAATATATTGTGAGTTTAGCTGAAAAGTACAAAATTACTGATACTAAAAGAGTTGAGACACCAATGGAAATTAATCTGAAACTTGAGCCTGCTGCTGAAATAAACAAAAAAATAAAATACAGAAATTTGATAGGAGCTTTATTATACATAGCAAGTGGAACACGCCCGGATGTATCATATCCAGTAAATTATATGAGTCGATTTCAAAATGGGTACAATGAAACTCATTACAGATATGCATTGCGTATTCTGAAATATTTATATCATACCCGACATTTAAAATTAACTTATGGAACGGATTTCAGTGAAGTAATGAACGCATATGTGGATGCTGATTGGGCAGCAGATGTGCAGGATAGAAAATCCACCAGCGGAATTGTTGTCAAAGTATTCGGTAACACGGTTATGTGGAAATCTCAAAAGCAAAAGATTGTGTCTAGAGCTTCTACCCATGCTGAATACTATGCGTTAGCTGATTGTGTTGAGGAGGTGTTACCAATAAGAGGAATTCTTAGTGACATTGACGTTAAGGTAGAAGAAAGTGTAAAAATATTCGAGGATAATACGGGAGCTATAGCACTAGCTAAAAATGGAAAATTTTGTAAAAATTCCAAACATATTGATATTGCCTACCATTTTGTTTATGATTATCAAAAGAAAGGTTTGATTAATGTGAATAAGATTGATACTGAAGACCAGATTGCAGACATACTGACAAAGGCTTTGTGCAAAGTTAAATTTCATAAACTTAGATATCTGTTAGGAGTTTTATAAGGTTTAGTATTTAATTTAAAGTAAATAGTTATTTGTTTTAATAATTAGGTAGAGCCAAAGTAAAAAAATCAAGGAGGTGTGTTGAAATAATGATTTATTTACAGTGGCTCAAATGACTCTTGTCAATGGTTAGATTTTATTTTGAATGTGAAGAGTGCCTTTTTAAATAGTTGTCATGTAAAGTGTTTTTTGTTCTATGTCATAATGATTTGATTTTATAGAAAATAAATAATATTTATAATTAAATTGTTTGCATATTTTATCATAAACTAAACTAGTACTTTAAAACCGACTGCGAAGCAAAATGATGCACGTACGATATTCTATCCCTTTCTTTATTTAATTATGTGTTGCCAAGACAGATAATGACAGGGCGTATTTAAACTTAGGGTCCATTAATTTGTGTAATTGAGTGGAAAAGTGGCAAAATGAGAAATGGTGCCGTTTTGCGTCATGCTCAGTGATCTTTACGAAGTAGGGTTGGAATGTCGTATAAGACTCTTTTCATATGAATTATTAGGTGTGTGTATTAGGATCGGTATCGTATTTTTAATCATGTATTTTAAATTGTAGTCTGGCCAGTCAATTGTGGCAGTAGGTATCTACTTATTTATTTTTATTTTTATGATGGCAACAAATTTACCTGACACATTATAAACTGTCCAGCCGCTATGCACTTTGTGTTACCAGCTGGTGATTATTAAAATTTGCCACCTTTTTTTCCATGTAAAGAAGATAGTAAAGAAACATTAAGATTTTTACCGTGTGACAAAATGTGGATAAAACATCTGTCACTTTCTGACACTTACATAAGTAAGAGAGTGACGGATGCTTTATATCCACATTTTGTCGCGCGATAAAAGCAACCGCTAGGCCTACTGATAGTATGTCTAATACGATGAAATGACAGACCATTATAGTTTTGCTTGTTGTTGCTCTGTCGTTCCTCGGGGTTGTGGCGAAATACCAGTCTTTTCCTCATGATGAGCAAAGTTATACCCTGAGCCATTATCCTTTTGCACTTTGTGTGTAATGTTAGTGTCACTCTGCTTTTTTTTTGTCAATTGTATGTGTGTTTTGTAGTACGCATATAAACGTTTTATGTATCTATCATATCCGTCGAGTGAAGTCTGCGTTGCCCTTTACTTACCAAAAAAAGTCGACTCATGTCGGCCTCCGTGCCGAGACAAGTCCCGCAAGGATTAACAGTTGTAGCCCTAACTTGTACGCCATTGTGTGCCCAGTTGTGGGCTATTGTGGGCCAAGCTCTGAATGACTAATGATTCGTTTTTACCGAGAGAGCAACGTTTGATTTATTTTGAATCGGAAGGAAACGTAATACTGCCGTCCTGCCAAAGAAGGCTAACGCATAGTAATAGTATAAGCATTTTAAATTTAATACGGTTGACAATAGAGTATAGAATGGTTTGACTAGTACATTGCAGTTACTACATTCTTTGGTAGGACTGCAGTGCAGGATAGGTAATGCTCGTTAACAGGACCTCTATTTTTACTTGGTAGAACGTCGCGTCGGTGGCCGAGTGGCTTAAGAAGGCGACTTCTGATCATAAGGTACCGAGTTCGAACCCTCGTAGTAACCATGTACCAATGAGTTTTTCTAACTTAAGTGCATTACCCGATGCTCTTATGAAGGAAAAATATCGTGAGGAAACCAGGGATGTTATGTTATTCACTCAAAAACAACGGACGGTCGGACGAACGAGCGAAATCGCAGCGGCGAGTTTAAATCCCGTCAGAGCGAACAAAACACATTTTAGCGCGTGCATTTTCAATTTGGCAGCATGGCTTCTGACGATAGGATCGAACGTATAAGGCTGCCTAATTGTGAATGCACACGCTAAAATATCTTTTGTTCGCTCTGACGGGACTACTTAAACTCGCCGCTGCGATTTCGCTCGTTCGTCCGACCGTCCGTTGTTTTTGAGAGAATAACACCCCTGCACATTCGTCTGCTGAGTGTGTCAAGAGGAAAATTGCATAAAAGATC
The DNA here is from genome assembly GCA_963966035.1 of Acleris laterana. Lineage (NCBI taxonomy): Eukaryota > Metazoa > Arthropoda > Insecta > Lepidoptera > Tortricidae > Acleris > Acleris laterana. The sequence continues at coordinate 8,758,149 of OZ014463.1, read as the reverse complement.
CTTAAGGGAGGGTCGAAGTGTATCCGATAAGGGTGCATCTATAAGATAAGATAAACATAAGATTTGGTAAAACCATATTGCTTTATTAGATAGCTCTTACTAACTAAACAGTAATGGCGGCTGAGTCAAAGACAATACGATGATATGACAAAAGCAATAGTATTTACCATGTAGAATAGTGCCACAGATTGCTTCCCATTTTCCGGGGTGAAAATGACCCTATGTCCTTCCTCGGGTTTCATGCTACTCCATGCCGAATTTTATTGAAATCGGTTCAGCGGTTAAACCGAGGCAGCGTAACACAGACATACCTACAGACATTTATTTTGCATTTATAATCTTTTTGAAGTTTTCTTTTCTATGGCAAGAAGAATGACGAGCAATATGATTACGATATCGAAACAAAATGGACTAACCCAAAGTAGAAAAAAGGTAATAATGGTTTGCGTGCTTTGACACATTCCAGAGGGTTTTGGTTAGACTTGTTAATCTTGTTTATGATGTCTTTCGCTTCTTCCACATTCATACATCGATTCATGAATGCACTTCTGTTTCGGGTACTTAAGATTCGGCCTTCTTCCAGTATTTCTCCGATTTGATTCGAAAAAGTACCTACGCCTAGGGCGGCCCCTTCCAACCAGGGATTGTAACCGGTTACAAATAAACCGGTATTTATTTAGGTTAAACCGGTTAATAATTTAGGTTACGTTCGAACGAAATGATTTGGGAACGTTATTTCGAAGCGCTCCCTAACCGGTTACTCTGTGTTTCGATACGGGATGAATGACCGCTGTCGCGCGTCGAGGCGCTGCTGGTGGCTGCGCTATCAATCTAATACCATAGCAAACCAATCCTGTCTCCTTAAACGAGCGGTCATTCACCCCCCACACGGAGGAACCGCTCTCTAACCGGTAAATTGATTTCGTTCCCTGTTTACGCTCCGACATAGAGATACCGGTTAGAGCGGTTCTTGCGAGCGTAACCTTTATTATGGGTTAGGCTCTCAAAGTGCGGCTCTAACCGGTACGGAAAATAAACCGGTTTTCAATCCCTGCTTCCAACCCTTCCACTCACTTTCGCTCTGTATATCCTTTCCAAAACCGATCCATCGAAGCATATGCTGTTTAATACATCTACATCTTTATAGGCACTACATCTTCTTTTAAATTACATGAGAAAAAAAAAACTCACGTATATAACGCTCGAGTGTATCGATACAGATAATTATTACTAAAATACATTTATTATTATAATATAACAAATTAGCCACGTTCTCAGCGAGGCGTAACCCCGCTAACTCACGCTCTTCTCGCCTCATAAATCACTCGCAAATCGCAGTGCAAACACGGCGTAATCGATAGCAGGGGCGGCTAATAGGGCCCGTTCACTGCCCAACTGATCATTTTACATGCAAAGTCTGGTCGGAGTTGGCAATTAGCACGCTGATTGATAAGTCGAAAGGTTTTTGCAGCGTGTATTGTAATGCCTGTTAATTTTAAATGACGAAGCGTATTTATTATTTTGAATAGGTGCTGTTTTACCACATTGTTATCTACCATTAAGCAATTATGATCGATAATGAGTAGAGATGGGCCGACTAGTCGACGACTAGTCGGGAAAGCCGACTATTCGGCATCATTTCTAGTCGGTGATTAGTCGGCAAAAAATGCCGAATATTCGGCACTTTATTGCTAATAGGAAATATAAATTAAACTGGTTTTTAATCTATAAATTAACATTCTTATGAACAATATCGCCAAGAAATGACCACACACGCGATTTTATTTTCGACATAGTTATAAAAAGCAGTAGGTAGTGCGTTTTAATACTACAATTAGAGATTTGATCGTTTTTTTTGGTCGAGCAACACGCCGGTACAGAAAAAACGTAATCAAAACTGGTCAAAACATGAAGGCATGGTAGGGGTAGGCGAAACAAACGTTTCTGAGTTCACTCGAACATAGGAAAACCTACGATCGGCATTGCCGACTAGTCGGCCGATTAATCGGCAAATTGAAAACCGATTAGTCGGCCGACTGGCTAGTCGGTAAAATGCGTAGTCGGCCCATCTCTAATAATGAGTTAATCTATTTTCAACTAAAATAAATCTGATTTATGTGTTACTGTACATGAAATAAGAGTGTACAGTCAGCCAATTTTATTCCTATGTGTATAAGACAATATGGAATATGTTAAAGTAACGTTGTCAACCAAAACGAGACTTATTTTGCTATTCATATTGATATAAATTATAACATAAAAATCTAACTTTAATGACATAGTCCATAGTGGTCCGGGAATCAAATTGGTTGACTGTATCATCTTAAGACAATAACTATCTTAAAAGGAATATGAATTTTGGTAATACTATTGGATCACAAAAACAATTTCACTGAGAAAAAAATAGTATAAAACGATTCCTTGTTAACACAACTGGGATATTAACATTGCCTTCATCTCAAAACAACTATACGTACCTATTACATCCAACAATTTCACCCACAGGTCTGGTTCAAAAACCGAAGAGCAAAATGCCGCCAGCAACTACAGCAGCAGACGAACACGCAAATATCCAGCAAATCCTCCAGCTCCAAGTCGTCGTCCATCTCCTCCAACCTGAAGTCCAACACTTCATCCTCCAAGATATCCACATCGAAGTCACTAACGAGCTCAAGCAATGCTAGTCTAACTACCAACACATCGAGCATCGCCACGTCGTCCCCAAACCTTCCTATAACACCAACGACGTCTGTCAGCCCTCCTATAAACGTCATATGTAAGAAAGAATCCGCCCCCAACTATGATTCCTCACCGTTGAACAAGAACTTGTCAATAAACCACCACTACTCCAATGACGCTTTGAGACTCAGTGGAAAGGACTCAGATGCTATATCCAACGCTCACGGCTATGGAGTCACGCCTAAACAAGAGTTATACAGCAGTCCCAAGAGGTTAGACTATTCTGGCAAAGTCGACTATTCCGAGAAGTCTTTCGGCAGTAGCCTGGTTAAGGACCAATACAGCTCAAGATTGACTGGTAACCTGACTCCGTTAGGGTCCAATTCCTCTATAATGACGACGCCCTCCCCTCCCATCACACCTCAGAGCCTGAACGGCCCAGGCAACGTGTACCATCCGGACAGCTACAACAGCTTCCACTGGCCCGGCAGCTCGGACTACATCAGGAGTTACTCCTCGTCGCATCACCATCAGGGGTATGGACAGAGCGCTTACAACTCACCATACTACCCCAGTCAGGTAAGATCTCATTCTAAAATCATAAAGTAGTATAGTATGTTTAGTGGTGGTGAGACCTTGTACGGGGTTCGTCCGGATCGCTACCACCATATCTAACCTATCGCAGCAGTGTTCGCATTGTTGTATTCCGGTGTGGGGATTAGTATAGAGGCATTCCATCTTAGTCCTCAGGGTTAGCAACGCTTTTGCGGTCTCAGGATTGCAGTCTTTAGATTGTAGTGTTAAGAATGCAGATGTGTATCCCACTTACCATCAGGTGGCCTCTGTGCTCGCTGCAGGCCAACATCATCATTAACTATTAAGTAAATAGAAAAAATCCTTCTTACAGGATATGGTGGTAGCGAGTACCCTTAAACTGCTTAACATTTTTTTTTATCTTTTCTCTGGCTAAGAACCACCCTAGTAAAACTAGCTTCCAATTAAAAAAACGCATTCAAATCAAACCATCCGTTTTGGAGCTAAACTCCTTTAACTTATAACCACCTTCCCTTTACTTTGGTTAAAAAGTAATTCTACATAGATGAATGATCCACATCTATAATCATCTATGTACATATCTTCGATACATTATCGGAGTGTTTACCGGGCACTTTGGGGTTAAACATCGCCAAGCAAAGATGGGCCTTTATGACAACACATATTGTAGAATTTGCGGCGAAAAGGTAGAAAGAATGAGACACTTACTATGTGAATGTACCCTTCGCTGGAATAAGAATAAAAATTGATTGTGGCAACCCAGAATTAATTTCAAGGCACTGCCATTGCACTGCATTATTTGCTTTCTGGAAGTGGTAATGATAAAGCGCTGAATATAAAGAGGGGTAATTACACAAACGAACCCATAGGGTCGAAGTGTAGGTCGAAGTGGAGTTTCTTGCGGCGCTTCGTCTCCGCAATGATGGTCTTGTCCGAAGCGCTGGTAGACTCACTCTTTATTACCGACGTGTAAAAGAGCCCTCATGTGGCCAATTTACTGAATAATTATTTTGAATTTTGTATGTTTAAAATTCCTTCCGTCGTTGGATACCATATTCGCAAAACATGATATTCTGAAAAATATCATAAAAGCAAAACATCATATTAGCAAAACAAAAAGCAAAGCAAAAAATAGGAGCACCGCTACGGCGGAGCTCCTATTTCTGGGTAGTTTGGCCCTCTGGGCCTGATATAAATCTAACAACCTACCTAATGATTTTATAACAAAACCCGACTATTTGTAAATATAATGTTTTGCGATAATCGTGTTTTGCTAGTATGATGTTATGCGTATATGATGTTTTGCTAGTATGATCTTTTGCAAATGTCATATTCTGTAGAGTAACCGTTAAATTTTGTATCCGTAAGGACCCTACCAATAAGATAAGATCCACGTCTAACCTACCCCTTCCTTCCAGATGGAGTACTTCAACGGCTCGTCCGTGAACCAGTCGCACGGCGCCCACCACGGCCACAACCTGGGCAACAACCAGCTGTACAACCAGTTCGCGCCCTCGCCGCCGGCCGCCTGGCCCTCCCACAACCTGCTCTCCTCGGGCACGGAGTCCCCCGAGAACCAAGCCCAGAACTCCCCCCACTTAAGCATGCTGCAAGCGTCCCAAATAACCAACTTCTCCAACTCAGGGAACAGCTACTTTGCTCCTGAGAAGTACGGAATAAACATGGTTTAAGTATCTAGTCTTCTAGGTTTATGTGTACATAGCGTGTTTAGCCGCGACGCGGTGTCTATCTCGCCTCATCATGCTCGTGGATAAGGCATCTGTCACTTTCCGACCTATAGTAAGTGCGAGGGTGACGGATGCTTTATCCACCGCGATAAAAGCGGCTGATGGCGTCGTATTTTGTTGAATGTTCAAACGTTTCTCCAAATTCGATTACGTGTTCTAAATTATTACTTTTTATAGGATTTTGGGGGACGTTTGAATGTTCGATCTAATACGTTCATAGGACATATCATTCGACGAAAGTAGCCGCGAGAGATACCTCGAAGCGGGCTTGAGATAAGTTTTTTTTTGTAAATTACGAGCAAGGCGCGGGATTACACTTTGCAAAGCTTCAACAATATCCCTTGAGCAAACTTAACTCTGCAAGTTTCTCGGCACTTTTTTTAAATTGACTAGATCCTTATAAACTGCCACTTAAACTGTTAATTGAAAAAAAGTCTCGTTAAACTTGACACAATAGAAACATCTAGTTAGACAGTGTAATCTTGATCCTTGCTCGAAATTGATTACATTTTGAATGCTAAAACAAACCAAATAAACGAGAATCAACGAAATCAAAAACCTTGTTTTTAAAAGGCCTAATGTGTGACGTTTATATCGAAAGTACATCGTTTTTTTACTTTTAGTTGTATTGTATAGAAAGTTCGTTTTCATATTGTTCCCTTCCTATGTAAAAAGAACCTGAGTCATATCACTTAAATTAAAATAAATAGGCTATGTTTAGTACAGAACTCGCTAATATCGTAAATATAGTTTCTAAACCTGTAAATATTTTTTAAGAGTTTTATTTTTAAAAACAATTTGTAAATGTGTGTGCTCCGAATGTATATGTGACTTATATTGTCTAGATTAAATTTTAGATTTATTTTTATGACCAGTGGGATCCTGTGATTGTCATAATAATACTCCTTTATTGTATACATACATGAAAATAATAGATGTTTTCATTGTCTTTCAGAGTATGAATTTAAAAATAACTTTTTGTTTTAAAGTTACAAATGTCCTTTTAAAAAAGCTTTAGGCGCCTAAATTGTCAAGATTCAACAGTGTCTAAAAACTATAGTTTTATTTGAAATGTCCGAAGCAAAACACGACAAAGTATCAAAATTGTTTTTATAGGTATTGCACGGGCTTAAGACAATCAGCAAATAGACATTCCTCAAATATTTTGTCATGTCACTTGCGAGTGATCGATTCGCATTTATTATGAAATTAAATACAGAGATTATTTGATTGATATATTGATTTGTAGTTATAATGTAATGAAATTGTATTTATAGAATCGTTATAAGCTTGGACATAGCTAAGTTAGGTATCGCATACAAGTCAGTGTATTTTTTTTAGTTAAGTTGTATGAATTAAATAGCTATTGAAATATTGAATCCGAATATATGCATATAAAAATACAGTTTATTTGTTTCATTTGGAGATATTATTCTTTCTTTCTCTCTTTCTTAAAGTAGAGTCTGTACGCCACTGTAATTCACGTCGACCCACCTAAAGTTTGGCCGTTTTAAGAGGCCCGATTTGACAGCTGTCATCTTAGAACAAAATATAACCTCAAACTCATATTTTGTACTAAGATGACAGCTGTCAAATCGGGCTTCTTAGAACGGCCAAACTGTAGCCGGGATTCGTTCGTTCGGTCACGATTAAGGAGATAATGGAATCAACTATTGTGTTATCATTTTAAATATAATAATATCAGGCGGGTTATAGCTATACCGTTCTGTTTACGCTGAGAGAAAAGGACAGAGCTATGTAACTGCTATAGCTCTGTCCTTTACGCTCACCGTAAAATGAACTGCATAGCTATGACATAATAACCCCCCTGGGCCTCTATTCCCGACGGTAAAAACCATATCGTCTTTGACCTGTTACGGTATTGTTGTGACGTCAGCCGCCACTACTGTCAAGTAAATAAGAGCTATCAATCCGTTGACAACACGATAACAGTTCAAACATAATATGGTTTTTACCGCCTAGAATACCGGGCATGTAAACCTGAATTTATAAACGTCAAACTATATTCTTGATAGCCCTCGTTGGATATCATATTCGCAAAACATGATATTCTAAAAAATATCATAAAAGCAAAACATCATATTCACAAAACATGACATTAGCATAACATTAACAAAGCTCCGTGGCCGCGGAGGTCCTATTTCTGGGTAGTTTGGCCCTCCGGGCCTGCTATAAATCTAACATAACCGACCCCTACCTACGATTTTATAACAAAACCCGACTATTTGTTCAGCGAAAAATGTTTAGCGAACATCGTGCTTTGCTAGTATGATATTATGCGTAATTATGATGTTTTGCTAATGTGATATTCTGTAGAGTAACGGAAATAAAAGTATATTTATAATAATTAGAAAATAGCGACTCCATGGATTCTAGAACCACGATATGCCACCAAAAGTCGTAACCCCACTCATGAAGACTCAAGGCGAAGTTGGCCTTCAAAAGATTAAAGTAAAACTTCTAAAATCGCAATACAGACAACTACGTAAGTAATGAATCTTTAGAGTAGGGGAAGACTAAAGAAACGATGGATGGGCTGTGTGAAAGATGATATGGCTAGAAAGAGATATTACCGAGATGAAAACTAATAGAAAAGTATGGAAGAAAAATACATGTTGCGCCGACCCCAAGTTGGGACCAGGGCAGGAGAATGGTCATGATGAAGTAATGAATCTTTAAGATATCCTGAAAACATGGTTTCACCAGTAAGCGTTCGATGAAATGATACAATCGATGAAGCGAAATTCGATTAAATGATGGGTTTGAAAACATTAAAAGTTTTTTTATGGGACTGAAGACGACGAGTACCATCAGCGACACATTTAACTGACCATTTGTGAATCTTGTCACCTTACAATACGGCTCAATATTGGTCAGTTAACTGTTATGCTGTTTGTACAAAGGCCACCGGTAAGTATGTACTTAGTTAAGATCTGAGACACAAGACATTTACTTTCTCAAGACCACAATCGCAATACTTCAATTCTAGAACTGTCAATGAGTTGCCATCCCTTAAGACATGGGTGAATTGCAAAAATATTGTACATAGTTAAGGGCTCAATTAAAAAACCCTTAACAATCCTTAACTTTTTCCTTTGTGTAACGAAGATTAGTCATATAATCATATGCATAACTTTCGTTACACAAAGGAAAAACAATTGAAGAAAGTTAACGTTGCCTCAATTAAGCCCTTAACTATGTACAATATTTTTGCAATTCACCCACATATAGGTAGGAAAGCATAGAGGGGGTATAAAAAGGCTAATAGAATAGTACTCTAAAATGAGTCGTTAATATATTAACCACAAATGTGGATAAAGCATCCGTCACTCTCGTACTTATTTACGTGTCAGAAGGTGACGGATGCCTTATCCACACTGTCACGCGATAAACGCAGCCATATTAGGACTCCTGAGCCGTCGGTCGGCGGTCGAACAGCCGGTGAAATGACTAGCATACAGGCATTCCATCTTAGTCCTCAGGGTTGGCAACGCATTTGCAGTCTTAGGATTGCATTGCAGTCTTGTGAATGCGAATGCCTATGGGTCACAGTTTCCACTTACTATCAGGTGGCCTGTGTGCTCGTTTGTCTTATCTATGCCATAAAAAAAAAACACGTCGCATCACGTTCATATTGATGTAGACTTTTCTATAATCATGAAGTGGTAACAATTAGTAAATCTATATATTATGACTTAAAAGTTCAGCTTGCATTTTGCATTTTTTTTCTTAGTTATTTGAACATGACAGAACCGGTGGCTGTACCACAAGGTCCAAAACATCGTCACAAAACACAAACAACTCCTTTTGCAAATGAAATGTATAAGCGTAACTTTACTGAAACATTAAAAAAAAACTATAAATAATGTACCTATGGAAGTTTAATGCCCGGTTCCTATATTCAAGAAACGAATCGTTTTCCTTACGTCCCGTTAAAATTTGACACAATTTGTACGTAGCAAATGTCAAATTTTAACGAGGCGTAAGGAAGCTATTCGTTTCTTGATATAGGAACCGGGCATAAGACTGCACCGAGCAAACGTTGAGCGTCCAGTGGCGCCCTCATTACTTTTATTGTGTTTTCTAATTAACTAAAGAATTTCCTTGCAATCAGACGATACGTTTTTGTAGCGCAAAAGAAACAAAATTTATCGGATACGTAACAAACTTTAATAACAATTACCCTTTGAGTAGTCAGCTTAACGGGAAAAGGTGGCCACTTTTTTCCGTTAAGTTGATAACTCGAAGTTGAATTGTTATTAAACTATGTGATATACCCTATAAGTTGTGTTTTCATATGTAGTACAAAAAGCTTCCGACCAATTTCAATAAAATACTTTAGTTTATTAGAAAACACAATGATAGTAATGAGGGCGCCACTGTACATCCGGCGTACGCTCGGCGCAGTCTTAAGGCTGTTTAGGAGTTCGTGATACAGGGTCGAGATCCGAGGCGGTAAATCATATCGTCTTTGACTGGTTATCGTGCTGTCATCGTTTTGTTAGGTCTTATTAACTTGACAAAATGGCGGACGAGTTAAAGTAACACTATAACGAAAGACGAAATGGTATACCACCTAGAATAAAGGCCCTAATATAAATAGAAATAGAAAATATCTTAATTTGTTTCTGGTTACATAATATCACATCCTTGGCTGAAGTCTCCTTACCTGTGCCAGGAGACCCCGCTCTTCTATAGCATATGTTACATGCAAATTAGAAACAACTAAATAATAGAGAAAAAAAAAATATCTGAAAGGGAACAATAGATTCCGTAAAAGGGGAGTTCCAAAAAAATAGCACACCATTGACTTTTTCTTCAGAATTGGGAAAAAAAATGCACGTTGGTTGAGATCATCATTCTGAACAAGAAAAAGTAGTACTCCCGATATGTCCCCAAAAATATGTATGGAATTGTTCCGTTTTGTTATCAAAATCCAATACGTTTCTTGGTAACAAAACGGACAATTCCATACATATTTTTGGGGACATATCGGGAGTACAATTTTTTATTGTTCAGAATGACGATCACAACGAGGGTGCAGAATTTTTCCCAAATCTGAAGAAAATGACAAGGGTGTGCTATTTTTTTGAATCTCCCCAAAATAGTTCATGGGTTAGTGTAAATAACCGACATAGCCCAGAGAATTAGCAAGCTGAAGTGGCAGTAGGCTGGGCATATCTGTAGAAGAACCGATAACCGTTGAGGTAGTAACTCTTATTTAGTCTGTGGTTGACGTACCTAGAGGTTCTTGAGTGAAGACCGCGAATCGGCAAACGTAATCTCTCCTTGGAAAAAAGGGCGTATGTCTCATAGAACCGCGTATGTAAGTGACCTTATTTCTTAAGATAGGAGGTAAAATTTACTTTGACTATCAAATTGTGTACATGCGTCATTTTTACAAGCTATAGCTTAACTTGCAATGTATGTACCCATTTCAAGAAAAATATGCTTGAAGTCGTCAATGTCATTAGAGATGTCAAATCATTTGTAACTTTTAGGATACTCATCCTTATTGTCGTAGAATGTCAGATTGACTTTCGACCTAAGGTGGGTACTAAATTAAATATCGTGACTGTATGTATGTAAGGGTCAAATCTTGCAAGTTAAATTTGACCCATTTCCCGGTTTCCGATGAAGCTGAAAATTTGCATACGCCTTTAGTTCTGATGACAGTAAAATAATATAGTACCATCGAGCTGTGGCCATAGGAACTCCTAAATCACACATGATAAACCCGTCGCATAAGGGATTCTTAGAATTATCTCGACGAGAGAGATGATGACTGTGCAAAAAAAGTACAGTCGGCAACAACAGCTTGTCCTAAAAATTAAATTTTTGACAGAAACGTCTTATTTAGGAAGGCAGTAGTGTAGGCCGACCGCTGAAACGCTGCTGGCAGATGTTGGATGCGACAGGACGAGGAAAGGGTGAAATGGCGCACTTTAGGAGAGCCGGTACCAAACCGGAACACAACAATACGAACACTACTGTTTGGAGGTAGGTTAATGGATGGTGGTAGCGATCCGGACGAACCCTGCACAAGGTCCTACCACCACTAAAAGGATAATAACAGATGAAAAAAGGTGACGTACGATTAAAAACAGTATTTTAAATTAATAAGTAATGGAAACATTGGAAACGTTCGTTCCCTAAGGTTCAGTAAACGTGACCGTAACTCGACACCGGGGTAGCGGGTTCGACGACAGAAGCCCTGCGCGGCCGGTCGAACTGTCGTGTCAGTTCAATACAATAAGTTCATTTCACTTATAACTATTAGATAGAAAAAAGCCGTCGATATAATGGTGATATATATATAATGGTGATTCATGAAACGTAGTTAAAAACCACTGCTAGAAAACCTGTGGGGCTAGACAAGTTGTCATCGTTCACGAACGCTAGCGTTAGGTGATCACTGGCGACATGTGTTATCATTGAAAAATGTATGGGAATGACGTAAGTCACGTGATATATCACTCGTTACAACTGACACGCTGAAAAGTGATCACAATCACTCGCCTATTTAATTTTGACAGTGCCAAGTGACAGGTGATCACCAAAGTGATCGCCTAACGCTAGCGTTCGTGAACGATGGCAACTTGTCTAGCCCCACGGCTTACATACATACATACATACATACCGTTACGCCTTCATCCCCAGTGGAGTAGGCAAGAGCTACAGAATTATCTACCACTCTAAAAAGTTATTGAACAAAATCGGTTCGCTCAAAGAGCTACGGAACCACAGACACACAGATAGTCATACACACATACAGCGGTTATAAACTTATATTTTTGCTTAGAGGTTAGAAATAGCATTTAGTTGCGCAAAGAACTACACTAATGAGTTTAAATAAACACTTTTTTTTACTGGATTTCTGAAACGAAATGACATAATTTATTTGCATTGAACGGGTTACATCGTGGTCTTATTATTTATGTCATACAGTACCTACAGCCGCTCAGCCTTTAGTGGCATACAATTTTTTTGTCCTTATAACTTAATTAAAATGAGCGAACGTAATGTCAATAAATGTATAAAGTAACAAAGTAATTTTTTTATTTTTACAGAAAAATTCACTCGTTGAGTAGTAACATTCCTCTTGTAACCATTGTCTAAGTTTACCATAAAACATGTTTCCAGTTAAACTTGTTATAGGGTAGAAGTACCGGTTTTGGCCATCTTACACCGTTTTTGGCCACTCTAAACTTTAACTACATAATATCTAAAGCATTATGAAATTACAAATATATTTTTATATTTTCCCCTGATATTTATATTTTATCTTTAAATTGATCTTCAGTCTTAATTATTTATGAATATTATTTTTAAATTTACAGTATTATTGATGCTCATTTTAACCTTAAATGGTCAAAAAGGGTACAGTGGCCACAAATGGTACTTCTACCTTGGGTACAGCATAATAAATTTTACTTAACATGTAATACGGATTCATTTAACCATGCTCAGTTTGGTTATATTACAGGTAACTTTAATGGCTTTTGCGTAATAGTTCGCTTATTGTGAATGTCTTTCATTATGAATCTAATACTTATTTATCTATTTATAAGTTACTGTTGGCCTGTAGCTGCACACTGCTTTGTCACTTTAACGTCCTGTTTGAACTGCTGCACTAATCTGCCAAAGGCGTCAAAGCGATAAGGTAATTTCTGGCAAGAAATCATTTTTGGACGATTTAGTCGCTGACTATACTTTTTTCCGCTCAGACATCATCTGCTTATCAAGACGAAACTAACGAGCCCCAACTCGGCAATTTCATATTTCCTATACCTTCCGACGCCATCACCGATCAGCTCGATGGTATAATATTGCGTTATCATCGGATTTACACATGTATTCCAAATTTCATCCCATTACATTATTGACGGGAACTGGTTCAAAATCGACTTGGAAATCTCCAGGGTAGTGATTCTGTAAACAACGCCGGTCGTGCGGACTGTCGAGTGATACCAAGCGGCTAGATTAAGTAGTCCCGTCAGTGCGAACAAAACACATTGTAGCGCGTGCATTTTCAATTAAGCAGCCTTATACGTTCGACCCATCGTGCTGCTAAATTGAAAATGCACGCGCTACAATGTGTTTTGTTCGCACTGACGGGACCCGTTAGTGATATAGTCGCAATTGCTACAGGAGTTTGGTCTGAGATATCACCATCTGTCTTATAAGTTACTGTGTCTTCATTTTAATCCTTAACCACGAACCTAAAAACAATACGGACGTATCGTTGCTCTAAAAAAGGAAGCATGCAAGGTCGGCACTTTCGTTCGTTATACACGACTTACCGCACGCAGATAAAGTAGGTAAGACAACGCGCCGAGCAACAGCACGAGTGACAGTTTACGAGTGTTCGTGGGCACGCACACAAATAGCCATTTTGCATGCTTCACTCATGATTAGACGAGGTTACGTCCGTATTATTTCTAGGTCCATGTCCTTAACTAGGTACACTTTTTTAAAAACTACCCCAACATATATGCTGAAAGTATATTAGTACCGTCAAACTGACCAAAATTTGCAAATAAATCTTGAAAAAAAATGGTCGTGCGCTCGACGCGACCGTTCGGCAGATTACGTCAATCCTTTACATTTTCAATAACGATATCGTTTGCAGGCTCGTCTAGGCGCAGTTCACTCAAAACCCAGCTTTATGTAAAGTCATTTAGAAAATCTGTTTCGATTTTTTTTTGGTCAGGGGATAGTATTGAAAAAATATCTCTTTACAGTTTTTCTATATTTAATAATATTGCTGACGTAATGAGATCTTATTCAATTTACAGTAAGAGCTACAACAACAATTTGATAACAATACAGAAGCAATCTCAATAATAGGTAAGCAGCCATAACACAAAATTAAGTAGGTACTGCCATATGGATATTAAAACGTCCTTTGGTGGAAACGATTTTGGTGATTACAAACCAAAACCGGAGTTCGAAATAGCAGCTCTGCGAAGTTAAAGAAAATTACGCGTATTTAAAAAAAGAGCCTTAATGTCAAACACAATACGTGTCTACAATAACATACTCCATACGAAAAAAAAACATAGTCAACATAGCAACATAAACCGCCATTTTGAAAAAAGAAAATCTTCAAATTTGTCTCCAGCCAGTTCTTTTAAAATTAGCTGTTTAGACGCCGCGGTAAATTGTACGTAGCTACGTAGCTATAGCGAGCGCAAACTTTACTTGTACCGTCGTAGATATTCCCTGGAAAATGTATTTTTATTTTAACCCAGCAACACTGTTCGCTTTACCGCCAAAAACTCTACATACAAAAATGCGCTTTACAACCTTGATAGAAAGTTGAAAGTCTAACAAAGTTGAACAGACGTATAAGCTGTTATGTCACGACGCTCCTAATGTTACGGTACGCAGTAAAGTTAGCAGCTGTATATAGTAAACTGTGTCTGTCACGCTCGCTCTAATGGGTAGTCGGTATAGGGCCGTCCCGGTCTGTAAGCCGCTTATCTCCTTCCCGCACGCCGCACGCCCCTCGGCTGCTGCGAGAGAGACGTATTCTGTTAGTTTTTGATCAAATTGTGGATAATATTTTTATTAATAATCGTTTACCATTATGAAAAGCTTTGGAAAATAGTTGGTTTGAATGTATAAAACTATGTCATCACTCAATTACTAACTAGTTGATATAATTTTTTATTCGATAAGCTAAAAACTTTTTTTTAAATTATGTTTTGTAATAATGTATTTGCAAAATGAAATGAAATTGCTACGACGCTCTACGGCGTAGAGCACCTACGCCGTAGCTCTTGGTTATTCTAACGTTAATAAATCTAATAATTTTACGCATTAGGTACACATAAACATATAGTGGAAAGAAAAAATTTCCAATCACAAAGTTATAATTTAGTGTAAACTGATATTATTTTGCGTAAGTACATATTATAGGCGAACTTTTTCAAATCAAATCAAGGAAATACTGGAAAAGGGCCGAACCTTAAGTACCCGAATAGAAATCGACGTGCGTGCATGACTCGATGTATGAATGTGGAAGAAGCGAAGGAGATTTGTCAGGATCGTAGAAAGTGGAAAGATGTGGTCTCTGCCTACTCCTCTGGGAAAAAACTTACAGTAAAATAAGGTAGTTGAAATACATACAACGAGTGATTTCCGCGAGACCTCTACAAGCATGGTTTTTATTTATTAACTACTAGCGACCCGCCCTCGCTTCGCTTCGGTTTATTTGAGTTTTCTATAACACACGTACATAAAACAAAATTTATTATACATAAAAACCTTCCTCTTGAATCATTCTCTCTACTAAAAAAAACCGCATCAAAATCCGTTGCGTAGTTTTAAAGATCTAAGCATACATAGGGACAGACAGCGGGAAGCGACTTTGTTTTATAATATGTAGTGATTTATTTCATAATTAAGTCAACGGCGAATGAATGAAGCACATAGCAGATATACATATACTTGGTTACAGTAACAAAATAATATATATCAGTGGACAATGTTACCCAAATCGACCTAGGCCCGAACTAAACTCTAGGCTTGTACTATGGGTACTAGACAACGATAAAAATACTTAACACTCGAGCTACATTCATATCAGATGTCATCAAAATGTTTTAAACATAATTGTTTATCTAAGAAGATCTGACCATCTAACTTACATATTAAAAATGTACACTAAAAAAACCTTCCTATCCGTAAAAGTACTTTACACTCTTTTAAAAATTCTCGTAAACTCCAATCGGTCCAAAACTTGTTTCAGAATCCGCCCCCGTATATACAACGAGATGTACGCCATACATAATGTAGTATATATTGTTTACTATAGCCATAACTGTGCTATAGCGATGCGCCCTGAATTTCAAGCACTACGTTTTGACTTCAAGGGTATTCTCCCACCTTTTAATATACGATATTATTTATTAAACGTAGGAAAATGTAGTGTTAGCTCGGGTAAGGCTAGCTTAAAATAGCATAGAACCCGATGACGTGTTGAATGATGGGCCTAACGGTCACACTCATAGTCACTTAACGTCGAAATGGTTAATTAGTGTCGACTTTTCATATTCGAGTTTGAAAAAGGAACAAGTCAATCGTCCATTGCTTCTTTTTTCTAGCCAGTAACGTCGTCAAAAAATACACATTAATAAAAAACTGACATAAATTCGTAATATACTATTAAAAACCCATTTTCCCCGACTTTAAACAACATATCGAAAAAAATCAGACCACAGACCGAAAACTGCAAAGTTAACGTGCAATCAAACCGCTTTAATAATCTGGCAGCATGTGGCCACTCCATGGTCTCTCGAGAGTAATTCAAACAAATGTTCCGTTATTGACATTTCGATGCGCGGTTCCCGCCAAATTTTAGTCTATGGCCCTTTAGTTTTTAATTAGCGGGAAAGGTCTGTGATACTGCTGTGCTTTCGTCGTTCTTTTGGTTTTTTTTCTATTGGTTGGGGGAAAAAATATTATGATACAGAATCGTTTAGCGTGGTGGTATCCTTTATTAGGTAGATACATAGCAAAACCTAACCGTTTTGTATCAATATAATAAAAATGATGTTTTTCTTGGTCATGCCGTAATTCGAGAATAGCTCGAAGGATTTAAATGGTTTTTTTAATTGTGTTCGTAGTTTTCTGGATAAGGCCTGCACGAAAAAAAATACCACCAGGTTGGCACATATTCATATTCATCTTATTATATTTTATAGACATTTTGCTACATAAACCAGCCTATTTCCCGAACGTTTTGGAATATATGTAGACGATTGAATACTGAGCATGGTTATGATAGGAAATGACTGACTTTTGAGTGTCTTGGGCCAATTCTTCGCAGCAGTGGTCCTGTTAGCAAGCGCTAGTAGATTTTTAACGTGTAAAAGCGAATGAACATCTTCTATTTTTACCTTTTAAACAGAAAGTTAGTAATTGGGCAACAGAATTAGTAAAAGGCTTCGGACATATCGTAAAAGTGCCTAGACCTCGTTAATTCAGTTAGCTACATCGAGCCGCGTTCAGTACCTGTATTTACCAAATACCCAATCAGACAGCTCATTAGTATTGCGTAATCCCTTGTTTAGAGTTAGGTATATCACATAAGGGAGGCCATCTTTGGATGTAGTAGTAACGCCAATACGAGTACAACAACGATTCAGGACCAAATTTGCGCACACGAGTAGCGTTGCTTTGTGAGATTGAATGTTAGTACATTTGTACATGTTTACACGCACGTAGTGAAATGCAAGGTTTATGTGATTTATATATTATTAGTACAGTAATGTTCTGAATGCCGCGTATACAGATTTGAAGTTATAATTGTGCTGGCATAGTTTAAAGGCCATGACGTTACTATTGAACGTCCAGTTGTTTTTTACTCGTGCTAAATTTAATTGCTTTTGACATGCTATCGTATTGGTGACGTTATGATAGCTCTTATTTACTTGACAGTGGTCGGCCATGTTAAAAACAATACGTTAACGTCGATAAAATTGTCATAAGCAGTATGGTTTTACCGAGAATAGAGCCCTTAGTGTTACGTACAGGATGATGTAGGTAGTATGAATACTACTAGTATTCTTAAAATTTTTTTGGAACTCTTGTAAAAGCTCATATATTGCGAGAAGGAAATTTAATTTATATTCCTAGGGCAAAAAATTGTCATAAATATGAACATTTAAACACTAAGGCCTGGTGTAACCGATTCCCAGATAAAATTATCTGTCAGTTAATCTTATCACTCTGTTCATAATGATCTTTTCTGTTTCATAATGATATGAACGAAAAAGATATAAGTAGTTACCTATGTTAGCTATAGTATAGCAGGTAAGTACAGTCAACACAAAACGAGTCGTAAAATGAAATGTTTACAAAAAGATGTCATAAAATACGTAGCACAAAACCGATTGTTAATATTAATACAAGTGCAGCTATAAATACTCTATACATCTGACTACATTTTCCAAATAAAGCTGGCCACACAATCGCGTGCAACCCCTCTCCAGCGGAGCATGAACACTTCCTTGCACCAAACGTCCTCCCCACGTCCTTACATGTTAAAGAATCCATAAATAATAGAGTTGACGTACGGATTGTGTTACCCCCTCGTAATCACTCCTTGTCTATGGTGCACCTAATGCCGCTATTGTCTGTGGTGCGGATTTATTATTCATTTTCCTAATACATCTGACGCTTATGAGTTTTCTATTGATGTGGAGTGGGTAGGTTTCAGTGTTTAAATGTCGGGACATAAGACGTCGGAAATATGAGGCTTTTAATAGCGTTGAAGTTTTCGTGAGGAAATTTGTACCTTTTAAATTTTAAAGTATTTTTATGGGGCATCGTATATCTTAAGGGGCAAGAAAACTAATCTTTCGTAAGGTATTACTTTAAGGTGCATACAATATATACTTACCTATGCAAAGGGTAAGTTTAAATCGCTAAATTATTAACGAGTACATAAAATAAATAATTCTGCCTCCAAGAAAGTAAGATGAAACATTTAAAGACTGTACACGATAAAATCTGGGCATGCATGCTCTCGTGTATCTTTGCGATGAATGCATATTTTCAAGCAGTTTTTTTTTAATATGTTGTATAATTATAATACTATATAATGAAATAAAATCGTATCATAATGTATGGGTATGTGTGAGTTTTCGCCAAATATATTCTATCATACCTTTCACTCGCTTCCTGCTTCTACGCCACAACTGTATTTATATTGTTACAAGCAGTTTTAGCCACAATAGAATGTCGTCTTACGAAAAAAATACTTTTAGAAAACTCATTTCTATTTGTAGTAGTCAGGAAGACTTTTTACTCCAAGCACTGAAAGTTGTTTTTGTATGGGAGGCATTTATTTGTCAAAAAGTCAAATTCGCCAAAGTTAAAAAACCTCAGAACTATCTTAATCTGAATATAATTAGGAAAGTTTTAACTATTGTGGTAAGATAATTTAATAAGGTATAATTTGGCTTCTATAATTAAAAATAATAAAATGTTTTAAAACGGAGAATTTGGTAAAGACTGTCAGAAGATCGTGTACAAAAAAATAAAGGTACTGTGGATTATAATATAAGGGTCTAAGACACAGACGCTCTAACATTTTATTATGATTGTATTTTTATTATGTAGTTTCATAACCACTGACTATTACAAAAAAGTGCTGCTTGAAAATTAGCATTCATTAAAAAAATACACCAGATCATGCATGGCCGGATTTTATCGTGTACAGTCTTTAGGTCCTTCCAGTAAATGGCCGAAATTCGGTATTGAAATATTGTATACCTACTCTACGGTATAACCTTAAGTACGAGACCAATCGTATAGTATTCTAAGATCCTATAAAATGTACCTACCTACGCAGCATAGTTCAGTGCAAAGTTCTATAAACCGCTAGAAAGTTAATACTTAAATAGATCTAGATTCAAATTCCTGCCAACGTGAAACAAGAACGCACTAATGCTCTCATGCCCCAAATCAACTCTTAAATTTCGAACCCAACCAACCGTCCAAATCCAATGTTAGAAAATGAGAAAACCGCGTAATATGAAAGTGAAAATTTCGCCGATTCGCCATCCACAAGAAAATAGATCAAAGAGGGAAATAACGATGCAAATTCATGCACGAGTAATGCAATAAATTTACTTTTCGGACGGTTCAGACGAATTGAATTCTACGCTTTACCGAACGCGACCGGCTCCTTTGAAATTTACAAAATTCAATTTTCTTACACTCGACGATGTCAAGCCAGGGCCCACACCTCCATGCCGCCAGCCCTGCCAACAAAAGCATAGACAATTTAAAAACCCAAATTCAAATCGGCGCGTTTCCTAATTCGAATTTCGAAACAAAATGGCCAAATGACGTTTCCGTGTAAGCGCGCGGAGTGCCAATTCTGCTTGTTTGGTAATTTTCAAACGATTTATTGAATTAGATTGAAAAATTCTTTGATGCGGGTGGCTATTGAGCGAATCGGGAATATTCGATTACGCTGAACTCGACTTTTCAATTTATCGTCCCTTTTATCGAGGGAAATGATCGGTGTAAGCTCCCCGCGAATTATCTTCATCAAACTTATAATACTCAAATATATTTTCAGATTTCGTCTAAGCAATGAAATATTGAGCGTTTTCGACTTAATCGGCAGAAAATCATTTGAGATAATCCTCAACTCAAAATTTACTTATTTAAAACTATTTAAATTGATTTTTAATATTACTTTACAATTAATTAAATAAACAGGCTCAATTGTTTACTTCTTGAAAAGGTGCTCTTAAGTAAGAATTTATTTGCTCATCAAATAAAAGAAAGATTAACCGACTTAATAAGTCAGTACAGTGCTCTATGGTATCTTAATGCAGTTTATACCGTGTACGTTACAGTTTAAACACGATTACCCGATTACGCCGATTACACTATGCGTTTACAATTAGCGTCGGCCTCGGGTCACTTCGGATGCACTCGGATGTTTTCGCGCCGCTCGCCGATTAGCCGCCAATCCTCTTGATTTATTCGATTTTCGAACGCCGCCATTTTAGGTCACGTGCGCGGTGCAAATAAGGAGCTGATGGTTTATACAGGGTGCTTGGCCTTAAACAGGAAAAAAGGTGTAAGGGACTTTTGCAATTTGTTGAAAAATGAAATCACATTGTACTTAATAAGTGGCATCAAAATGTTTGAAGTCTTCAATCTGAACTAAGCTTTTTAAGCTAAGGCTGTCCTTTCTACTTATAAGAAGTCTTGACATTTCATGGAATTAACTAATTTCCCATAAACTGAAAACTACTAGTTTAAAAATGACGGAGTTGTCATCCGGTGTACATTGAGGCTTGTTTGTTAAAAAAAAGTATGAATAATCATGATGCCTGAAGATTTAAAAAAGCTCAGTCTCTGACGTAGGTACTTGAAACACTTAGGTAAGTATATTAGAGTAGGTACTAATTTTGAGGTAAATAATTTTAGGCAAAACAATTCTTGAAATATTTCCAAAGAAGGTGTTATGTAAAAATATGCCAATTGACTCTATAATTTCTCAGGGTCTTTACCTGAATCATCAATAGCCACTTTACCTTTACAATCATAGACTAAAAAAACCCGCTGTACCATAGACACCCGATACCGTAATTGGAGCACTCAATTTGCGCGCCACTTCCCGCCTCGTGCCGCCGCGTGCCCCATTCAATTGTCTATGTCTCGCTATCGCCAAATCGAATGTTTTGTCTGTGGTACCCCTTTGAATTAAGAAAACAATGGTTCCCGCGCTTTTCAGATAGAGAAGCTTCATAAGTGAGGATTAGAACTCATTAAATGCTTGATATGTTAAGCACCGATTTTTTGGTTATTAGATGCCTATTTCATATGTACACGTACACGCATATCTTACATGCAATACGATGTAAGTGAGACGGATGTTACATAATTGTTCATGATATTAAGTTCTGTCATAGGATTAGTAAACATTAAGTAGCTTTATAACCTGCACAATCAATGTGGTAACTTCTACTGTTTCTAACCTGGTATCGATTAAATATCCTTTCAGGCCAAGCCCAAGCGATCGTGGAGTTTATTGCAAATATTGATCAACTTTATGGAGATTAGCGATTACGGTCATATAAAAGTATCAATACACTCGAAAAGGCTCTTGCCTTTAGTCTCTAATCTCTTACCCCCTTACTTATAACCGTGGGATAAGCTTGGAATAGTTTATGCCATGCTTCGTCACTTTCTGTCAGATGCAAATGTCACAATGACAGATAAGGACAAAGCATGGCATAAACAATTCCAAAGCTTATTCCACGTTTATAAATAAGGGGGTTTATGTCTATTATATCTATCTAGATGGCTAGACGAGTCCCAACTTAATAATAAGCGACTCATCACCCAACTAACATTTTGGTGTCAGTTACAGGTTTTTGTAGAACTTTAAGCGATATTACAGAGTTACAATTATCTCAGTTGTAACTAAAGGGGATATAGAGGAGTTAGCAAATAAATTTAACTCCAACAGTGGCACTAGAGTTATTATGGACGATGTAGTACAGCTTTGAGAGTTACAATAGTGATAACTACAGCAAGTATACTTAAGATGTTACAGCTTTAGCCTGTCTGTGACACCTATGTCTATGCAACAGTGTTCGCTGACTCCTGTTAACGCATATTGTTGTTTAGTTGTTGCCATGAAGTGTCTTGTATATCTTTAGGTGTTATATTGACTATAAGTGCAGATATGGGTTATAAAAAAGAGTTCGTCGAGAGTTTAGTAACACCAGATGCTAAAAGTGTCGAACAACTCCGTTATCTAGGTTCAACCGGTAAAATTGTCTTCACTGTAGTAAACGTACTTAGCTAAGTCTACTATAACGCTGTTACGTGTACCAAAGGCTGCACAATATTCTTGACTACCGATGTTGTAACTCAAAGAGTGTTATAAATGGGTTAAGTAAAGATTTAATATTTAAAGTAAGTTCGCCATTGTTTTGGTGAACTAAATATTATAAATATTACTATGAGTAATGAACATTTGACCACCAAATACTTAATTGTTTATACTATTTCAAGCGTTCCATGGATACCACCTTATTTTACATGCCACTGCTCAGGAAGCAGGAATAACTAAATATTGTTAGTTTGGGCGTCTGTTATTGTTGTCATAACTTTTCTTTTAAATCTTTAATAAATCCTAGGCGCGTTAAAATTGAGATGAGAAACAAGGTATACATTACCGTAAAATCACAAGCGCAGTAATTTTTTCACTTCGTAAATAAAAATTAATTGAATATTTTCCTACCGATGTTGCTTTGTCACTTTTCCTGACAATTATATTGTCGCCATTATTCTGTGACATGAGTCAGGATCAATTAATTTACTTATCTAGGCTTTTTCAAACTAGTCCTACGCTAAAAAATAAATAGTTTATTACTAATGCACTCACAAAACGGTAACATACATACCTGAGTCCATTTTAACTACCTAATAAGAGTCAAGGTATCAACCAACTACTCTTAATAGGTCTTATAAAGTTTCAAGTGGCAAATCATTCTTATCCGATGCTTTTCTATTTCCCGTAGTGTTCACTAACCCGACTATACAACAGCAATACCGGTTAAAGTAGTAGCTGACACTGAAAAGTCGCTCTCATGCAGGTGCTTTAACACCTGTATATCACCGTACTATAGGCTTTCTATAACTCTTACCTGTAAAATCGTGGGCCTCGTTCGTGGGTATAAATGAGTTAGAGCATGCTATAACTCCCTTGTACAGGTATATGTTAACACTTTTACTCTCGAATGGAACTGATATACAGATCTTATATAGGTTATTTTAACGCTAATGTGCTAGTTGGGCAACTGCCATACAATTAAATAAATAACCGGAGCGGAGTACAGGCAGACCAAAGAGGGGATAGCGGGATGACTTCGATAGCTTTCGAAGCGAGCATGCACTCAATAGGGAGGAATGGCGGAAAAGAGGGGAGGCCTGTGCTATGCAGTGGGACAGGCTTAAAAAAATGACCTTCCAGGTCTTAACACGTCTAAAATATTTTGACCACGGCCTAAGGAACTTTTTTGATACATTAGATAATGCGGAAATTGATCGAGCAAAACCGAAAGCATTCTGGTAGTTCAGGCATAGTAAAAAAGATAAGGGTATCATTCATACATTGTGCACGACTCTGGAGGTTTTTTATAACGATCTAATATCTTTTCGTCTCCCAAATCAATGCCACAGACAATAACACGCCCGCGTCGCGCGAATAACACCAAAGGCCCGCTGACGCAAATCCACGGGCACAGAGTAAAAAATATCGACGCAGAAAAAAAAGAGTCTATGGATTAAGAGGCACGCTACATTGCCGATTATAATTCCCGAATGTGAAGAATTGACGTTTTTAAACTTTTTTGAGACCCAGGTGTGGATTTGCAAAATGTATTTTAATTGCAACGTCTTCGCAACCCTTACGGTTAAAAAATGCACAATGTGGGGACCCATGGGGGGTAACGACCCGGAGTATGATACGATGCATCTATATACTTTGTTACCATTTTGTTATTTTGTGTATAGGGGTGGGAACTATTGCAAGTGTACTGGAGCATTAATAGTTGCGACGTTTTTGAAGTTCCAACTGTACCAACCGGCCAACCCTTCATAGTTGGCAAACAAAGGTAAAAAAAGGAGATCACGCACATAATAGGAATTGCAGCTTTGTTAGAGCCTACAAAGTTACATTCATATTTAACACAAAGGGCTAGAAAGTGAAACTGTAGTTTCGGAACACTATTAAACTAAAATTCGGTGGATTATTGGCAAGGAAACGCAATGTCAAAAAGAAGTGTCCTTAAAAACATATTTCCGTCGGGAAATGCTCTTGTACCGCCATAGGAGGGCCGCGCACTACGCCACGCAACTTTCAGAAGTAGGTATTAGGTACTTGTTTTCAGTTGTTGTTGTATTTCACAGCTTTATTTTAATATAAAATTACAATAATTAAGGTTTTGGTAGTTTTGGCTAACAGGAAATTAAAATTGATTAAAAACATTTTATTACAAATTAGATAAATGATTTTCTTAAAAATATTAATTAGATTGTTTTGAACGCGTTTTCGTCGTTATAGGCAAATCCTTTGGAACAGTTTAGTTTTCCGATAAGTACCCTATCCCCGTCTCCGAACTATAAACTATCTCTGTTTATTCGCACTTGTTCTTTGTTAGTATCGCTCAAGTTATAAGACTAATATCTTTGCACTACATCAAACATTTTTTTTATATGTTTAGTTTTAAAACAGTTCCAAAGGGTTAGATAGAAACGTAAGAAAAAATATTGATTCAATGATGAAAAATTATTTAATAACAACTTCAATGCACTCAGCCATAAATACCATCCAAATCCTAAACCTAATAACGAATTTCAATATGTTGTAATACTTTGTTTTAATTAAGAGAATACTCATATACAAAATCATTTTTTTTTTCTGAAGAAAATCACTATTTTTATCTTAGAATAATAGTCTAAATCGACTGTACTATTTTTCGGGAGACCGTCTCTTACGCACCCTGTATCACATACATACGCACTGTAATCCCTCACAAAACACAAAAACATAGTAAAGTCGGGCGTAGTATTACGACCAACAAGTACCTAATCTATTTTTTAAATTATTATGAAAAGTTACGATTACCCAAATGTCCCGTTAGACCTTGTCTTAAAACATGAAAATGGCTGAGTTTTCATATTAAATTTTCTCTCTATTGTCAGAATCCTCGATTTCCGCTCAAAATGGACCCGATATAGTTAGTTCTGTGTACTTAAAGCGATAGCGAAATGCTCAGGAATTACACTAAATATTTATTAAGTGAAGAGATAGGAGCGTGAAATCGAGGCGAGGAGAGGTGCTATGGTGGAGAAATCGAAATCGGAAAGTTTTTACCGCAATCATAAATTATGTTATACTTTTGTCATTAATTGCAGGATACTTCAATTTTGAGTTACGATAATTTATATTCAATTTTATGTTACAATACGTATGAAAGCAGCAGCAGTAATAAGGTATTAGCATGAAAAGTAGCTCAGCTGATTTACACAAATCCCACCATTTCCTGTCCGACATGATCGACCCTAGTTTAGGAAGAACATCCGCTACATTCAAAAATCGAACACATTAAACCGTTCCGCCCGACTAATCCTCAAAGAACTCAAATCTAAACCAATTACAAAATACCAGACGAAATCAATAAAATCAAGAACTATAAAAAACACAAAGGTCACCTTCCGATCCGCCAGGAAACGTCTACGTCAAAAAAAAACAAATATATAACCTCATAATTCACAATTAAAAACTGCTACTGGTCATGCCCGAAAGTATACATAATAAATTTCTACCTTAAAAAGGTCTGACTGAAAAGGGCAGGATACTGGCACAAAAGGCGGGACGGGCGAGAGAAAAAAATAAAGTTGTTTATGGTCATTTTGCCGCCAACGCGCGGTGTTTAAATTTAGAATTATACTCTAAGATTTCGTTCGGTAGCTGTCGGGGAGAGAAAGCTTGTAATAACCGGGATAAATATTACAATATTTTATTACAAAATGTAATGCGTAGTTACAAGGCAAGAATTTTTATAACGATAATTACATACACTTTGGGGCTGTATCTTCCGAGATGTATTCACTCGCACTTTGAATACTTATGTAATAAACTGGAAACTTAATTCAAGCACTGACATTTATTCACAACTTATTTTTTTACAATTGCTAATGTCTAAGCAATATTGCAAACGGACGGTCTCTAAACCGCAGTTATGTGCCCTTGTTCCTTTCCCATTTTTAGTACAGCTAGATAAAGACGAAACATAGCAATAAGTACCTATAGAAAATGATCGGTTTGTTTTTTATATAGTTAATATGAAGCCCCAGGCCCTTGACCCGCAAAGCATTCGAATAAACTAAGGTCTTGTTTCGACGCATTTCTTCCACGCTCTACCTTCGTCATAGGTACCGATCGCCACACCATATCATGGCGCTATATTCTACTTATTACCTAATATTTAATCTTGTTGTTCTAAAGTGACCTAACTTATGGTCTAGCTAAGTTATAGGTACGTATACGATAATATAATTAGTCCATTTAAATTACTATAAGACTTACATAACTACAAATTTTATTTCCGTATTACCCCTGTGTACGCTATGTTTTGAATACGTCATTATAACGGCAGTCTGACATCTCACATCTTTAGTATATTTGTTGCTTTAAACGCAGACATTATTTAGCTACAACATCGACTGCAAACATTTTGATCGATAGGCAGAATAACAAATACACCTGTGTACACGGAGGTGCTGAAAAAAAGTTCATTCATAGAGAACGGAACTGCATTCCATCTTCCTTATAAAAAGGACGGATGTGTTATTGAACCCACCCTGTATATGCGTCCTTATTGATGACATTCGAAATTTGAATTTGCTTTAAATACCCAGCAACAAAGCCCTTTTGAATTTGGAACGGCAACATTCTACTGCCGGACAAAGGATATCGCGGTCCACAGACGTTCCCACGTTTTTTTTAAACGGTAGCAAAATTTATGACGCGCTCTGAAAAGGTTATAATTGCTGCTAATAGTTGTTAATTGAGGTTTATCCGGATTTTCGATGTAATTTTTGACAAGTAATTAATTATTATACATCCTTGATATATTTCTAATTCGTTCATACTTAGTGATCGGCTGATAAAGTAAATAAATATCAAGAGATAATCTCACACAACTTGACCTAGTCCCAAACTAAGCTCTAGGCTATGTACTATGGGTACTAGAAATCAATATAATACTCCCGCTCATCAATCGCACAAATATTTGCCCATACCAGGAATCAAACCCCTGACCGCTAACTTCGTAACAGGTAAGCTCACTTCCATCTTGGCTAAACTAAACTTGGCTAAAGCGTCAAAGGATAACAAGGTTTCCAACTCACGAAAGCGCGCCTTGCCGCCCAAAATACTTACATTCAAGCCATAAAAAAAATACGTAGACCCTAGTGGTACCCCCTGACTAGCCAGTATCGTGTCCGACGCTATACGGCATCACAACAAGTCGCGACAAGCCGTGGGGCCCGTCCCTAGAGGCTCATTGTATTTCAGATTAACAGTTTTCCTACAGCACGCGTATTTTCTTAGAAACTTATCTGATGATCTCGCCCGACAATCATAACTTACGCTATAGCTATACCTATTTGATGGAGTTACGTCGAAATACAACCAAAGTCAAGAAATGTTCGAAAACGCAGTTTATTTGTTCTGCCGGGTAAAATTCATAGGTGATATCGATTTTGCGGGACCTTGTGCAGGGTCCGTCCGGATCGCTATCACCATCCTATCCATTAACCTACCGCCAAACAGCAATGTTCGCATTGTTGTGTTCCGGTTTGGGGATAAGACAGCTGGTGAAATGACTAGCATAGAGGCATTCCATCTTAGTCCTTAGGGGTGGCAACGCATTTGCAGTCTTCGGATTGCATTGCGTCTTGTGAATGCGAATGTCTATGGGTCACAGTTTCCACTTACGATCAGGTGGCCTGTGTGTGCTCGTTTGAATTCTCTATGCCATAAAAAAAAACGCGTATTTTCTTAGAAACTTATCTGATGATCTCGGCCGACAATCATAACTTACGCTATAGCTATACCTATTTGATGGAGTTACGTCGAAATACAACCAAAGTCAAGAAATGTACGAGAACGCAGTTTGCTTGTTCTGCCGGGTAAAATTCATAGGTGATAGGTATCGATAAAGTTACCAAAGTGAACTGACACAAAGCAATTTGAATCGTTCTAATATTCAGGGTTTTTTAACTTCAATACTTTAATTAATGGCCTTATTTATTTCGCATCAATGTGAAAAACTTGCGCGGAGGCCTTACAAAGATAGATGCATTCAGCGTTCGTTATTGGTTACCAAAATGTACTTAGGATCGACGTAAGCTGTAAGACGGTCGCGTCGAGCGCCTACGTAAATCGTCAATTCCATATTTTTGACAGTTTTCGAAAATAGTTTATGTTAGTTTTAAGACTTTTAAGCAAGTTGTCTAGTCTCTGTTCCCTATTTTGACAGGTACGAAAAAACTTTGGCACTAACCATAATTAACCTACTTAATTCTCTGGCACAGTCAAATGGCGTCCTAGGGGGTTTTACAAAAAAGTGCCCACGAACTTTTTTTTCCAGAATTAGTTTTTTTTGGTTTTCCTTACTCAGTATCGTTGATACTATCGATCCTCATACAAGAAGAAAAGTGTCCCTGATTTACTATGTAAGTTTTTTCTTTCAGTGCGTCACGTCTATAATGAAATGAAATGAAATGAAATGAATGTTTATTTGCTAGAATGCGATACATAGGTCTCAGATAATTAGTTAGAACAGGCATTCAGTCGATAAAACGACATGCAAATTTAGGTTAGGTACTTAAAGTCAACTTAAAATCTATCCAATTATTGATGTCCACATAACAATTTACAAATTACAATATCAGGCTACAATTATTAATTTAATATCAAAATATAACACATAATGAAATACATATTGGAGGTTATAAGATAGTTAATTACGATTAATATACTCATTCACTTTGTAGAAACAATTGCCAAGGAGCCATCTCAGTAACTCAATTTTGAATTTTTTGCCCTGAAGCATTATTATTTCTATAGGAAGGGCGTTGTATACCCTAATGCACATATTAAATGCATTCCTTTTGTACATATCTGTGCGACATAAGGGTTTATGTAGCAGATGCTTGTATTGATTCCTAGGGTTTCTACTAAAGACTTCATGACGTTGGCTAAAGAATCCTGGGTGCGCTCTACAGAACAAACAGAGTTTAAATATGTACAAACTTGCTAGAGGCAAAATTTTTAGTTCCTTAAATAAGGGTCTGCAGCTGTCCAAGAACCATGCGTTGCAAATGACACGCACACATTTTTTTTGAATTTTAAACACCCTGTCTACGTCCACAGAGTTTCCCCACAAAATTAAACCATAATTAAGTGAAGAAGCAACATATCCATGGTAGGCTATAGTTGCTGCCTCAGCTGAGACCGTTCTCCTTAGTTTCCTCAAGGCAAAAACAAAACGATCTAACCTGGAGCATAAGGAATCTATATGTGGCTTCCAATTTAAGTTTTTGTCGATAATTAACCCTAAAAACTTAATAGTACTTGTTTCCTCAACTAATTCATTATCACAGCAAACATTTATTTTAAGCGGAACGGTTCTATAGGAATGAAATTGCATGAATTTGGTTTTGCTGAGATTAGTTTTTAGGTTATTATTATTAGTCCATAGGTTGAGATCCCTTAAAGCATTATTTATGTTTAAAAAAAACTGCATTACAAAAATGTGACGATCTGGAATGGAATATTTGGGACAATTTTTTTCTTCTATGAGGATCGATAATATCAACGATTCTGAGTAAGAAAAACCAAAAATAACGAATTCTGAAAAAAATATTTCACTTTATTTTGTAAAACACCCTCTAACGAATAACGCGTACATTTTTTACATTACATTTGCTCCATAAACATACAGTTGGAAAATATAGTCTAAGTTCTAAAATAAACAAACTTTTTTAAAAGCAAGCAAACTTGTCATAGTTAATCACGCACCTTACCTACACGTGTCAATCAATGTTGCCAGCATAACAATGACCGATCCGAAATTAATAAACCTGGCATACCGACCCACGTCGCCATATCCCACGCGACAATTTAAAAGTAAAAAATAATAGAAAAAAATAATCCACATCCCTAGAGGATTACACGACAAACGCATTTTAGACCTGGCCACACCGAATCGGGCTTCCAAATTCAAATTTCGAAATGCTTTTATTTTTTTATTCGTAGACTAGCTCTTGCTTTGGGTTTGCTTGTATCACAGATTACGTAATAAAAGGAACGTAGTAGGTAGTGTTCTTACGCTAAAAAAGCTTCAAACCTATCTATACAGATTTTTGTGCTTTTGACCGAGTAACGAGTGTGGTAGGTCTGTCACTTTAGGTTGCATTCCTACCAGAGGTCTGCGAGGCATCTAAGGGGTGTATCAAGGAAAAAAATCCCCTGAACTTCCTTGAATCCTTTTGAAGTGTTTTTCCTTGCGATCTGAAAATCTATGGCATCTCAAAAAAAAACAATTATATTACTATGTTTGAAATCTGCCCGTCTGACTGTCTTCCCTTAGGACTTGAATTAATGATGTTTTTATTCCGGTGGTAGTTCTTACCAATTTTTTTATGAAAATCAGGTAAGCCAATCAAACTTTACCAGTTGAAACAAGGCCTAGCAAAGGGGTTAGGTCAATATTTTTTAAAGTTATGTTACATTAAACATCTATTTCTATTTTATTTAGATTGGTATGGGCTTCAAATGCTTATGCCACAAAACTGGTGTGTCAAACACACAGACGCTGATTTACAATAGTAAAGAATAAAGATCTACGATCGACCTGCGCGCCACCTGTCGGGCGTGTGAATGATCCACGGATTCGATCAATGATTTGGCAATATTAACAATGAACTACTTGGGAAGCCTGCCTGACGGGGGTGGACTCTATCGATCTACACAATGATACATCGTTAGTAATGACTTGTCTAAAAGTGCGTGTGAAATCGTTTCTTTTTTAAAGAACTTTATTTACTGTGTATGTCAATCGCAAATGATTTTGTGAAGAGTGTAATAGGAATTTTCCGGGATAAAAAGCATTAATGTCTGCCATCGGGGCTCTTGCTGTCTATAAAAAAATAACCGTTAAGACATTATAACTCGTCGTAGCCCGTGACTCCGTCGGTGTAGAAGCCGTTGCGGGTAACTATGTCTATCCATGGGGGTCAGGCTATCTCCAAATCAAATTTCATATAAATCCCCTAAGCGGACAGACAGACAAAGTTACTTTCCAATTTATAATGTTAGTATGGACTAAACTGCCAAGGACTTAGTCCGCGTAGAGCTCCTTTATAGCTATTATTTTGAAAAATATGTGCCAAATGTTGTCGGATGATAGACAGCATATCCTTTCCCGGCGTTGAACAGCAAATGTCATAGATATTAATGTTGTGAAATTGAATGAGACTAGAATTACGTTTTACCAAATAAAAGGACATAAGTACCGCATGTTAATCGGGGTAAAGATGTATTCAACTACACTGCGATGAAGTGACACTGACACATTATCGCTTCGAGCAGGCCTCTAAACGCTGGCTGAAATTAGTCTTAAAATGTACCCGTTTCAGATTTCAATTTTTTAGACCATACCGCGTTCGTAAGCGAAGAAATACGACGAAGGTTATTTACTAAGACCGCGTTTAAAAGGATTACTCCGGCCGCCATGACACTCGAGACGATTTAAAAAAAGTAAAATAATTTGAGGATTAGCTGCCAGTATCAAAGTGTTAAATATCGAACACACGGCGTCTAATTTGACAACGGCCGGACTCGATTCCATCGCCTAAGAAAAAATAATTTGACAAGTGTGTCGTATCTCTGGTTGGGTTTGACAGTTCGATTTTTAAATCGCGCGACAGATGACAGCGCGGGATGGCTTAATGTTCGATTGTGTTTTTCAACAAAAATTATGATTAAAATTTAATAATTAATTACGTACTTACATTCGGTGGATTACAAACTCGTTTCGAATTGAACTTGTGAAACGCTGGCTATTAAAGTTAGTTGCGAGTTCGAGCTCAAGACTCGTGCTCAGGGGTTATTTGTACAATGGGGAAATTGGGAAACTTTGGAAAGTTTGAGAGTTTTAAACTGAATAGAATTAAATTTGAACTTCTTAAAAATTAAACTTTTAACATTAGTCATGATGACGTGTAGCTACGTTTATAAACTATCAGAGGAGAATCTCGCAAAAAGATAAAAGCGTATATTTCCTTAAATTTTAAAATTCTTTACTACATAATACGCCAAAGTTTTTAACAGTTAACTCAGGAAGAACCTATATTGTTAACTACAACAATAAATATGAAATAATTTGATTTAAAATTTCACTTAATTTAACCACAATTTTTTTTCCTTAATCACAACAAATTTTAATATACTAACCAACACCAGTACAACGCAGTAGTTTACACTCAAAAATATGCTGTTCCTTGTCACGGCCAAAAACACTTAGTCACGCCCAAAAAAGTGACTCTATTCCAAATACTTGGCCTTTGATCGAGATACGTGAAATCTTGTCCACAAACAATGCCATTATTCTAAAAAAAAACATTCGAAGCTTCCATTCGATGTTTGAAATTGAAAAAATAAAACATACACCATAGACACGGCGACGCGTTCGATTGAAATTGGAGCCAGGGGTGTCGACTCGCTGGCGAATTATAATTAGATATTTAAATTCTTGAAAATAAACTATATATTTATTCTGGTGATAGCTATTGCAATTGAGGTAGAGGGAGACCAAGAAGAAGCTACATAGACCAAATCAAGGAGATGGTGCATGTCGTGTCGTATAAAGAGGTCAAGTCAAGGAGCTGGCAGAGAGGAGGGGAAGATTGGAAATTACTCCACCGACAAGAGCAAAACTTTTAAATTAAGAGAGAGAGAGGTGATAGGGATCTTTGTAAGAAAAGATAAGGGCAAGATGATGATGATCATATCTGAGATTGAGTTTCTTTTTTTCAAGTGTTTGTACCCCGAGCCCGAAATTTTATCTATATCGAGCAAGTAACGTTAACGTTTCGCTATCGGGAAAATGTGTATGGCGATTGGCCGATTGATATTTCGCCCTCTAGTATCAATTTGGTACCTAAATTGGCTAAATTTGTAGCAGTAAAAGATTTATTAGGTACGCAAAATAATAGTAAGGAAGAGTTTATTTTATGAGTTCGTGCTACGAATAGTAGGTTAAGTGCACGTTTTCTAAAAGTACGAGGGTGAATTGAAAAGTTTTGAGCCTAACCTGTAAAATAAAGACTTGAGTTTTTATAACAATTTTATTTCTCTACATGGTCTCCAAAACGATCTATACACTTATGCCATCTGGCTTCTTACTTCATTATTCCTTGTAAAAAAAAAGAATCTTCAAGGTGATCGAAATATTCAGTCACAGCTTCTTGTACCTCAATATCCGTCGAAAATTTCCGTCCTGCCAAGTGTTTTTTTAGGTTCGGGAAAAGATGATAATCAGAGGGGGCCAAGTCCGGCGAATAGGGTGGATGCGGCAACAATTCAAACCCACAGTTATGTATTTGTGCTATAGATTTCGCTGCAGTATGGACAGGTGCATTATCTTGGTGTAACAACACTTTTTTAGATATCATACCAGGTCTTTTCGTTTTAATTTCTTCACGCAGACGTTGTAAGAGGGTGCAATAGTAATCAGCATGTATGGTTTTACCCTTTTCGAGATAATCCACCATGATGACCCCTTTGCAATCCCAGAAAACTGAAGCCATTACCTTCTTCGCTGATAAAATTGCCTTAGCTTTTTTAGGAGGTGGAGACCCTGACCTTTTCCATTGTTTGGACTGCACTTTTGACTCCGGTGTATTGTGGTGGACCCAAGTCTCGTCCATAGTTATGAAACGACCGAGAAAATCTTGTGGGTCGCATTGAAACAGATCCAAACAATCCTGTGACACTGTATGGCGGGTGCGTTTATTTTCAGCTGAAAGTAGTCTAGGTACCCACCTTGCAGAGACCTTAGAAAATCCAAGATCCTTGGTGATTATGTTCTGTACTCGCTCATAGGAAATGGCAATTTTCTCTGCTATCTCTGCAACTTTCAACCGCCTGTCGTTCATAACCATATCTAGTATTTTATTGACATTTTCGTCTGTGGAAGCCGTTATTGGTCTACCACACCTGGGTTCATCTTCAACTGCTTCTCTGCCCCGTTTAAAGTCTGCTACCCATCGTTTTACGGTGGCATATGATAGAGCGGATTCTCCTAAAGTCTGGCACATATCTTCAAAAATTTGCTTCAGCATTAAACCTTTTTTTTGTAAGTACTTTATGACAGAACGATGCTCAATTTTATCCATTCTAAAGGAAACCGCGAACCTCGTTTAGTAAATTGATTACAAAATTTGCAATTGTGACATAAGAAAAACAAAAAATGGTGCATTATGATAAATAAATATGTAAGTGTTACGTGCCAGTATTATTTTTTCTTTTTAATTTCATTATCAACCTCAGGCTCAAAACTTTTCAATTCACCCTAGTAAAGGCGATTCGAAAACGTAACGTGATTTAAATGTTCGTGCTCGAGATACTAGCTTGTTGCTCTGGAACTTGGGTAAATTTTGAGTGTATCAACAAAGAAGTATTAAAAAAAATGAAAAAAATACAACCTGTTTTTTAAAGGTTATTTTATTTCTGTTCTGTGTAGTGATTATCGTACATATCTCGATGACGAAAGTGTTAGCGGATTCCCTCCGCAATCTTAATTAGTACTAGTAGGGTAAATTGTAACTCTGTTGACGTCCCAAAAAAAAAAATGATAGGTAGGATAGGGGAATCGTGAGGTCTATGTTCGGGGAGTACAAATTGCAAAGTAGTTCGAAGAAACTAACTCAGTTACAATTGTAAAATTTTCGACAACCCTATAATTTCTATTACTCACTATTTCACGAACAAAAAAACCGGTGAAAATATTTTGATACTTGACAACTGTCTGATCTGATCGATATCTGTCGTTTTGTTCTATTTTTAAAATTCCACAACAGAAAATAGATCAAATCTGTTTTAAATATTGGGTAACATTTGGTTTAACTCGTAAACAATATTAGTCAGCATTATTTAGCAGCAAAAAATAAAAAACATGTACCTATTTATTTCAGTGCTTCGTACACGAACAACAAACTTATTTTAAAAGTACCTACTCAGTCTTCTCAAGTTGTATCAAATATGTGCTAACGATTCATTGTGACACATTTTTTCTTTCGTAACTTTTTACCGTTTTCTTCTTATAGTCTATATACATTTAGGTATTTAAAAAAATGTACCTAAATAAAACAACCACGTGATATAGTTCGTCAGCCAATAGAAGCAGAACACTGATACGTCAAAGTTCGATAAAACAGTTATGATTGGCTGTTTAACAATGTCACGTGGTGTGGATTGTTTACATTTTTTTAAATACCTAAAAGCATAGACTATAGTGTCTTCCTTGGAGTAAAAATGCTCTCTATTGTACCTAGGTATATAAAACCTAAAGGAACTTGAAAAAACTTCCATACAGCCAAATTAATAAAAGGTTACGGCGTTTCCCCTATGGAATCCCTAATCATCATTTGTCCTAAACTCAATACTTACTCATGCAATTTTAAAACTTTTTAGTGTTGTTATAATACAACCCTAACCTAACCGAACCGCAGATATAATTGGAAAACTGAAAAAGTTGCCTAACTCATCTGAAAACCAGTTTAGGGCAAATGAAAATTCGGACAAACGATGAGTTAGGACAAACGTTGTTATGGATTCCGAGAGCTACCCGGTAACGATGTTAGGGAGGCGGGGGGCGGCAGGCGGCGCTTCAGTATGAAGTTATCTTAAAACTACTAGTCAAAAAAATAATGAAAATAAAATTACAACGCGTTGGAGTTAGAGTGACCTGTCTACGAAGCTAGCGGTCCTGGGTTCAAATCCCGGTAAGGGCATATAATAATAGAAATAATAAATAATAATTTATTCAAAAAAACTGGCATGGGATATTAATAATTCTTCGCCAAACTGCACAATTAGTTCGTAGGCGAAAACTGGGTGCTCTATATTTGTAATATGTATTAGTGTGATCAGCTATTTGTTCCTGAGTATTGGATGTTTTCTAAGTATCTATTTCTTTATAAAATAAGTATCTAAGTTTATCCTTGTCTAGTACAGTCAGCCAAAAATGTGGTCTACCACCCTTGAAGTTAATTTGCCCGTCATGATTTTCCCTTGCAGTAATATTATGACAGTGACAAGTGTCAACCTTAGCGACAATTAGATCTCACAGAAACTTTTGCCAAAACTGGTAGAACACTTTCTTTGCCGACCGCACCTATAGCATTTATAGGGTTAGATCTTACTTTGGATCTAGGTCAATTTGTGTGGTCTAAAGCTAAATAAACGCGTGTTAAAATAGTGAACCTTAAGATACAGAACTGGGGGGTTATTATGACATAGATGCAATTCTGTTTACGCTGAGAGAAAAGGACAGAGCTATATAACTGCCATAGCTCTGTCCTTTTCACTCACCGTAAAATGAACTGCATAGTTATGTCATAATAACCCCCCGGGTTGGATTCGAACCCGACCCCGATCGATGGCAGACGAAGCCCCACATCGGCGAAGTGACGTAAGACCTCGCCGTAGATACATATGGGGAAGTGGATAAGTCGAATCAGCTATTTTTTTGCCGTGGTAGGACCTAGGTTCGGCCCAAGACAACCAATTTGATTTCTAGGCCACTTTGGACTACTTAATTATGTTAAACTGACGTTGTCAACCAAAACGTACAAGACTTCATATAATTTAGCTTACAACATTACGTTGAAAAAGTCCATAGTGGCCTAGGAATCAAATTGGTTGACTGTACATCTGTGAGTTTGTCCGCGAAAAGGTCAGCACTTTCGTATAAGGCCGCGTTTCCACCAGAGATGTGCGAGGATGCGTTGCGAGGGATGTGTTTGTCATGAACCAATAGAAACACTTAATTTATCTATCCTCGCTTAGCTTAGCTCTGGTGGAAACAGCTCAGCGGAGCGAGGTTTTCGTACATACAAAAGAAGGGAAAGATGTGTGCGAGGAATGTGTTGCGAGGCGGCGGCGTCTGGCTCGCGCCACACCGCATCCCGCCCGCTTTTTTAAAAAGAGCCTGCTACACATCCTAGCTACGCATCCTCGCACCGCTCAGCTACCTCGCACACCTGTGGTGGAAACATTCACACCGTTACACCTCTGCGTTACACAGCCTCGCACATCTCTGGTGGAAACGCAGCCTTAAACCGCACCTTTAGAATTATAGTGACCTAATTCAACATTTTCAGCTTTCGACTTCGAGTCTTAAATTTATTACTATAGGGACCTAACTCGGAATTCAAAATTTGTTAATTAGGTCACTATAATTCTAAAGATGCGAAACGATAACGATAACGATTATATGAGGGAACAATGTCACACCAACTGATCTAGTCTCAAACTAAGCTCTAGGCTTGTACTATAGGTACTAGACAACGATAAAAATACTAACATACAGAAATGTATACTTAAATACATAGAAAACATCCATGACTCAGGAACAAATATTCGCGCTCATCACACTAATATCTGCCCTTACCGGGATTTGAACCAATAAAAAAACCAAATTCACAGCCAGCTTGGAGGTATAATTGATACCTACGCCTTACTTAGTTAGATCTTTGTGAACATAGAAACATACAGAATTAATTAATTACAGACCGATATAATATAATTCAGTTCGGTCTCTTTCCAAAATTGAAGTACCCGTAACGCCATCTATATATAAATTTATTAACTACCTAGATGATGACTAAGGGCCACTTGCACGAAAAATTTAACCCTGGGTTAAGACCCTAACTCGGGTTAGTAAACGTCAGATTCATACAACAAATGTCAATTTAACTCGAGTTAGTGCCTTAACCCAGGGTTAAATTCTGCGTGCAAGTGGCCCTAAACAAGCAATTTATTAATACATTAGACAGGTTTACTACCAAAAAAAACCTATTTCTCAGCCACATAGTTCAAAATGTAAACGCCTATTTTAAGTTATATCTATGTGAGTACAAAAACATAAAGACCGATATTATTTGGTTCGGGCTCTTTCCTAGATTGAAGTACCTGTGACTCCATCTATGCACAAACTTATCAACTAAAGCGTGACTTAGCCAGCAACTTATTTATATAGTACTATAATAATCGAACAGATGGCAGTAGGTACAAAATTTAAACTAACAAAACTTACAAAAGTTAAAATAAAACTAAATTTAAAGTGAGAAGGAAAACCATTACCAGAAAATATTTTTGAAATATTATTAGTTCTAATATCTTATATATCTCAAAAACTATAAATAAAACAAATCCTAAGTTGTATAGATACGATGTTGCTATTTGTAAAAATAAATAGCGATGGTAGTTTAAATTAATAATTATACTTTTCCACTATAGTAGGGTCAATCTAGGATGATGCCTGTGAACGAGATGTTATGATGACAAGAACACTTATTTCCTTAATTTTAATGAATTTACAAACCTTCAACGATGTCCAGTAATTTAAACGATTGATTACCTTTTTAAATATGCCTTGATTGATGTATGCGTAATATATACATAGATATATATATAGAAGTGTTTGAAATACAAAATAAGGCTGTCACAGTTACATTGATTTAATTATAACAAATTTGACAAAATTGGGTGTAGCGATATTGGTAAGCAAGTAAGCTACCATTTCAGAACTGTCATCACAACTCAGTAGTTTTAGCATCAGTCTACGTTAGGTTAGCAACACTCAATCAAAATCAGACATGGCGCGGGTACACAGAATCCCCGAGATTTTACACTTTTTCATTTATTTCTCAGTATTTTCATGTTGTTTTTTAAACTTAGCAAGTGCAAATCAGGAACTAGACGAAAGTAATTGGAGGGATATACTCGAAGGAGAATGGATGGTTGAATTGTGAGTATTAAAAGTTCATTTTTTCAGCCGGTGTCTGGTCAAATATAAACGTGTCAAATTCACACACGTTATAAATTAGGCAACAAGAAGCTTACTGGTATTCATTTTGGTATATATTTATAGTTAATGTGTCGATGTTGTCGTTTGCGTGCTATTTTTGTTTAAATACCGTGTGGGTGCGTTAAAAACGGCAACTCTATGAAGGTAAAGTTCATCAACCAACCACAAGGCCAGTAAGATCCACAAAGCACCGTTTTGAAAACCATGACGCGCTGCCTATTGTTGTCGAACTATTTCACAAAGTAGTTTTTGTTACAATGTCTGGATCTAATTTATGTACTTATTTAACATTTTGTTAGTATAGGCACTAGAATGATTAAGCTGGAAATAACAATAAACATTAAAGATAATGGGTCACTGTTTGTTTACTTGGAAAATATAAATGCCTACTCTTAAACTGATGTTTACAGTAGGCACCATTGTACCTTTTTTAACCTCTTATGCTCAGGGACAGATTTGGGTTAATTTTTCGTTTTTTTTTAATATGTATTATTTTATGTGTAGAATTATTATGTAAAGAGACTAGAACTCTGTAATTTTTAGTCTAGCATATGAAAGACATCTATTAGATTATAGTGTTATCACAATAACAAAAGAAAACATTTCATAGGTGAGTGGGAATCAATAAAAAATGTAGAGCTATTTTATAATTTCCATTCATGCGAAGAAACATTAGCCTAAGCCAGCCATTACTCCTATAAGTTTTCTCTGCACCAAATTTCACGTCAATTAGTTAAAGATGGTACAACACAACAACCTGGATAGGCCGAAGATACTTCTGCATCTTTTGTTTAAATACCTTTCTTTATTTATAAATGCTTTTACTACAAAAAAAAAAATCTTACTAGCAATAGTGGTATACATAGTTTGATGACTCTAGATTAAGAATAAGTAGAATATAATTTAAATGATTCCTACAGTAAGTGAATTTACATTTTTTAAATATTTAGCTGTCTCATGTTGCTGTGCCCTGTGGGCGTCACATGTGTACCTGTAGTTGGAAGTTTTCACCTGGTATTTCACGGACCCAACCATAGTTTCCTCGATAAAAGCCTTTAAAAGACTTACCTCTCGAAGTATAACCCACTAAAATAATAACCCATGCGGAAGAAATATATGACTTGGTTATTTGTCACACTAACGATTCACAAAAGGGAACCCTAAAGAGCTAATGCTCAGATCAACAGTAAATTTATATCTCTCTCTTTATTGCATACCCAAATATAAGAGTAACCATTGTAAATAGCGTTTAAAAAGCCAATCAAACAGCTTTCAAGTGATACGGCTTTTCAAACTAAATCCTTATAAAAACCCAGAAACCCCTTGAATGGGATAGCGGGCCGGTCCCTGTGTTATTTATAAACTACACGTAATGTGACAAGTATTAAATTACTTAGAATTTTGAACACAATACTAATGAATGAACAATCAAACGCTAACATTAATATTATTATACTGCCCTCCGCGAAAAACGCGTAGGTATCTACTATATGAATTTTATTGCACATCCTACCTTATTATAACCTTTGAGAGTTTAATATGCTTCTACGAATTAATTGCACTTGCGCCTTTTCTCCGGAGGAGGGCAGTATAGTTCAGTCAACAAAGGAAAACATAAATGCAATAAATGGTCTAGTATTATTATTTAATGTGGTACGGCTGACACTCAGGTGTAACATACTAAAATTCAGCAGCGGGAGAAGGGTCAAAAGATCCCTTTTTGTATTTTCAAAAATATCGCGAATACTAAGCTTCATAGACAAAACAGTTAATGGTAAACAATACAGCTAACTAAATTTGCTACAAAATGGTATACTAATTTGTTTTAAAAAACTAAAATAAATGGAAGTGCATGGAGTAGAAAAGTAAACTGAACAACTATGCTGTCCTTTAGGCGAACTTAAAAAGTGTTGCACTCAAGATTTTGCTTATTGCTAAGCCAATTGATTTTTTTCAATATCAGGTGTTGTAGATATGCATATGTTCTCCAATCAGTACAATACGTTGATACGCAACCTTGAAAAACTAGGTGTCAAATAGTTTAAATAGAACTTCGTAAAAAATCTCGCAACATTAACATTCAATATTTTTTTACTACAAACATTTCGATCTCAAACGTATGACATCATACCTGAGTCACGTGACTTGCTAATGACTATGCTAACTAGTTAGTTGCTCCTATCGTACGGCGCATAACACCCACTAAGGAATGCTCGCTACTTCCTACGCGTAGAATTCTTAACCGTTATTCCTCCCTTTCTTCCAGTTGGGGGTTGATTTTGTTATTTTATTTTAATGCACTTAAGGACTGAAGACTTCCCTCCAATTTATAGTTACGGAATTTATATGAAACGGAACCCTTATAGGATCACTCGTACGTCTGTCTACCTGTCACAGCCAATTTGCTCCAAAACTACTGGACCGATTGAGTTGAAATTTGGTACACATATGTAAATGGATGACCCAAACACATTTTTTTTTACAAATATTGGTCATTTTCCTTAAGCCTCATTGCTTGTAGATTACAGGAAAAGAGAATTGTTTAATAAAAAAAAAAGAAATGTACTTACGGAACCCTCTCCACGAGAGTTCAACTCGTGCTTGGTTGTTTTTTTTATACAAACCTAATTAAATGTACTTTACGATCTATTCTCATTCCTACCAATTATAAAAAGAATAAAAAATTGGTCGAGGCGTTTCGGAGGATTTCGACCACAAACTGTGTGAGACGAGATTTTTATATTTATAGACTAGCGACCCGCCCTCGCTTCGCTTCGGTTTATTTGAGTTTTCTATAACACACGTACATAAAACAAAATTTATTATACATAAAAACCTTCCTCTTGAATCACTCTATCTACTAAAAAAAACCGCATCAAAATCCGTTGCGTAGTTTTAAAGATCTAAGCATACATAGGGACAGACAGCGGGAAGCGACTTTGTTTTATAATATGTAGTGATGATAGTGATTATGCAAATTCGAACTTTCGACTTGGATATTATCATATTAGGTATGGTGATTAGTAAGATTTCAATATTGCTGTTTAAGTAATCGAGCGTAATAATTGTGTTTTATAAACATTGTATGTAGTTAATGTGATTGGGACCAGCGTTCGATAATAAATCTGATATCTATACTAATATTATAAAGCTGAAGAGTTTGTTTGTTTGCTTGAACGCGCTAATCTCAGGAACTGGTCTGATTTAAAAAAATATTTGAGTGTTAGTAGTCCGGGCGCTAATGACCATACCTGAAAATTTTGGTATCGGAAGAATTCCCTTAGCACAGATGTATCCTAGGTCAAACTGAGCTGATTCAGCCCGGTAGCCATCAGCCACCCTTTGGTGGGTAGGGAGGGGGGGGGTTC
The DNA here is from genome assembly GCA_963966035.1 of Acleris laterana. Taxonomy (NCBI): domain Eukaryota; kingdom Metazoa; phylum Arthropoda; class Insecta; order Lepidoptera; family Tortricidae; genus Acleris; species Acleris laterana. The sequence continues at coordinate 8,715,561 of OZ014463.1, read as the reverse complement.
AAAGTTACACTCCGCCGCGCTTCAGTTTAAAAACCATATTGGCTTCATTTTACCTATTACCTCGAGTGTGGTATCATTTTCGGATAAATAAGGAATGAGGGATTCGTTTTTGAGACATTTATTGTACAGTTTCATAGAAAAAAAGTAAAATATTAACGAAAATATCAAAATTGTTTTTTTGTCTTTTTTTTAAATTAATCAATTTCCTTAAAAATACTAATATTTTTGAAAAGAAAAAAATAATGTTTGAAAGTAAATTTATTCAGCTTTTAAAAAACATATATTTTATATATAGTTATCATGCAACGTCTATCTGAAAAAAAATCGAACTTCCTCGTCCGACTTTTTTCAAATCTCATTGGCTTTCAGATATCATATCCAAAAATCATAATGGCGTCAATTTTCCAAGCAACTTCGAGTGTGATGTTATTTTCTGACAAATTAGCCATAAGGAATTCATTTTTGAGACATTTTATGTACAGCCTGTTACGAAAAAAGTAAACGAAAATATCAAAATTGGTTTGCTATCTTTTTATTCATAAGTCAGTTTCTTTCAAAACACAGACACTTGTGCAAAAATAAAACGACAATAAAAGATAAAAAACCGCTTTAAAAAAATACTTTATATACAGTACAACAACAACAACACAATAACAACTTCAACAACACCACAACAAACACAACTACTAACAGAAAATAAATGGGACTTCAAGTTAAAACAAACTGATCTCAAAATGATCAAAATCACAAAAGGACGTGTCGTGATCGTCAAAGTATTGGATCTCAGACCAACCAAGTAGAAATACGTCCTTCCACATAGTTTTAAGTAAAAATAATGCCATATATTACAATGTAAACCATAAGGACCTCATGGAGCACTAGGATGTCAACCATAGTCACATCAAGTACTTTTTATACAGATCTTACTTTATTTCGTTCTGCCAGAGTTACATTTTCCACCACAGTGGCATAAGTCGGTACATTTTAAATGTTTTTTTTGGCAGTTGCACCTAACACCGCACTTTGACTTGCACTTGCACCGAATCAGCTCCAGGCAAGCAGTAGCAGCAACGGGTGCAGTAGTCCAAATTGGTTTCCAATCGTTATCCGATTCAATTTCCCACCCCCAATCTGCCGGACTGGGAAGATTTTGAATTGGCACCATCGTTTGGCCCCATACGTGCACACCCTGGTAAACAGCTCTTAGTAGATGTTGCTGGAAACTTGCCTCCGTAGGCGGAATATTCTCTAGTTGTCGATCTTTCTTAGAAAATAACCGCTTCCTGCACTCGTTCAACGACGTGCACTGGCTGGATCTGAAACGTAAATCTGGTAAATATTTCAGTATTAATACATAGATATCTTTTTAATTATACTTACTTATCATACATCGTTATGATAAATTTTTGAACAATTTTGCTAGCGTTTTCTACGTCTCCATCAGCTAGCATATTGAAACCGCTAGTTGCTAATGGAAAAGTATTCCATGCTTCGTAAGCAGTTTTTTTCCCTCTTCCACTGAACGCCGACACTGTGTCACATCCAGTTAAAGCATGGAATACTGGTAATGCTTTTGTCCTTTCTGGGCCTGGAATAAAATAAAACCAAAATGTTATAAAAATGAATACGTAAAATGCATTGTAAGAAAATAAATATATTAAGCTAATTTAAAATCAAACCTAAAGTAGCTGCGATTTTGTTACATGACAAAAACTGATGGTTTTTTCCAGAGCCGATGTGGACCCACAATTCAACATTATCTTGTAGTTTCAAAACGCATGATACAGCTAGAACCAATACATCTGTATCAACTGTGCGTATCATGATCCGTTTAAATCCCTGAGTCACAGCGTCAGCAACATGTACCATTATCCTCGTATCAGCTTCTTCGTGGTTACAGGGGTCAATATTATTCTTACACCGATCGCTGCTACTGAGAACATTCATACCGTCCGTAACATTCAGTTCTTTTTCAGCAGGTACCTCCATAGTGTGACAGGCTAAGGACAACATATGGAACAGTTCTTTTTTGTTCTCATTATCACGCAGGAAATTGTTCCACCCTTTAGGTATTCTTGTGTTTGGGCAAACTCTTGTTCGTGAGCCAATACCTCGCTTCTCCCTGGTACTGTTTTTAATGCTTTTTTCGTCGTATCTGCAAAAAACACAATATCATTAACAGCAACCATGTTTTAACACGAATTCAACACGAATGAGCAAAAAATTACTTCACTATTACCTGTCCCATATGATATCTACCCTTTGGGTGCTTGTTAATTCTTTTTGAACGAATGGTTTGAAAATTTCATTTGCATAGTCACCGAAAGTACTAGATTGACTAGGATTACGCATATGGACTATCGCCGGTCCGTCAAGAACTTTTGCAGTCACTGAAGGAGCAGTCTGTGCTGTTGATTCCATGTATGAGTTTGTTAGACATTTCAACAGATCTGATTTAGTACAGCCTCTTAGAGAACCCGAAGTAGATAAGGCTGGGGGGTAAGGTTGATTTTCATGTGCAAAAAAAACGTCCAAGTCTCCTCTTCTACGTTCAGATGTAGCAATATACAACTTGCTGAATAAACTACAATCATTTTTTAGTCCTGCAATTTTTGCTTTTGCTTTGCTGATACTCTTACCAACACTTGTTGAAAAAAGGGTATATTTATTCAGTTTGATTGGTTCTTGTAATGATTTACCACCTTGTAATCTCTCGATACAGAACTGTAAATACTGCTGTTCACCATTCTTTTCAACATTAAACACGGTGTTGACAAAATCCTCACCTGTTATCTTTTTTGAGTCGATATTGTAAAGATCTTGCGTATCTTCAAGGAATGGGTTACTCATATCGTTTATTTTTAGTTCCAGAGACTGGTTGAATGAGCACTGGTTTCAAATCATTAATGCGTGCGATCAAGGTATCTTTTAAAGTCACAGGCAATGAATGCAGTTTTTGAAACTCAAGCAAGTTTTTAGCAAGCAATTCATATCCGGCACCCTGGCTACATTTTGCTGCGCTTCTCGTCTGTTTCAGTTTGACACAAAACACATAATTTCCAATCAACATCTTGGTCAGACATCATTCATATAAGGTAAGGTATATTTACAACTGCGTGACCGAGACATGTGTACCTTTTTTGAAAACAACAACATGCATTAGTACTAAAAACCGGTCAAGAGATCGCACAGTTAGGGTTTTGAACCATTAGTACAATTTTATTCGTTTTAAGAGCACTTTCACTTACACACACAGTTAAGAAAACATGATGTAACGCTAACTTTGTCCGGTATTTTAAGGTTAGAAAACACATTCTAAGTGGGTAGTTTGAATTAATAAGAAGTTCGACTTACCTTCAATATTAAGTTAACAGAAGATGCGGACAATCATACAATTTAATGCATAATGTTATGATCCCGTACACACATTTACAAAATTAAATCAATCAATAAAATATATTTTATGGGGCCCAAAATCAAATCAAAAGTTCGCAACTGTGAATAATTTTAAGCGCGCGTCATGTTTGACAGTTGGATTTGGATTTCACGTTCCGATACACGCATCATCAAAAAATATTACTTACGCAAATTGAGTTTCCGCTCCTCAAACGGAATTATTAAAATAAAATAAATAAATAAATAAGATTTTTAGTAAGTAATTTGAACCCAACTGAAGTTTAATTTATAAATTACACAAATAATATGTTATCTGCGATATCACTAGTATACTGCAGCAGGCCGCGCGGCGTTAGTTCATGTTTTCATTTACCCGCGCGAGTCTTTCCGCCCGCGGTCTTATTTATTTATTTATTTTATATTTCTCAAATAAATGGTATTGAATTATATGGTTTTGGAATCTGCATAAATTGGGCTTTTTAACCATATTTTTTGTGTTTATAATGATGGACATACATTATAAAATATTGAGTGTTGAAACAAAAATATAATCTAATGTTGTGAAACTTCTTTATGTACCTTAATAAATTTATATGAAAGAGTGTAATTTTTATATTAAAAATGAATTCCTCATTCCTTATTTATCCGAAAATGATACCACACTCGAGGTAATAGGTAAAATGAAGCCAATATGGTTTTTAAACTGAAGCGCGGCGGAGTGTAACTTTGAACCCCCCCCCTCCCTACCCACCAAAGGGTGGCTGATGGCTACCGGGCTGAATCAGCTCAGTTTGACCTAGGATACATCTGTGCCAAGTGAATTCATCCGATACCAAAATTTTACCTCTCCATACATTGGGTGGCACTAGCGCCCGTACTATAGATAGCCCATTTATCGAGGAAGGCTACAGGCTATTAATTATTATCATACCCACATAAACTAAAGCAAAGCTAGAGCGGGTCGCTAGTCTATAATAAATATTAAAATGTCCGAAATTTATGATATATGAATGAATGAATATTATTCATTTGAATGCTTTTTTTGCACAATAACAAGTGTTTATAAAACGTCTTACAATTTTCATCTTGTTTTGCGAAGGCTGGCGTATAAGTGTTTTGTTTTAGACTTAAGTACCTGTAAGTTTTAAAATTCAAAATTTAATATCACAATTTGCATTGGTTTCTGTATTCATTGACGGAGTAAAAACAACGTTTATTTAAATAAGTAAATAACATTTTTCTTAAATTAAATGAGACGCAACTCTTTAAATGTATCAGAATATTAAATATTTTGATAGCCATTCAATATGAGTTTTTCCGAGATAGCACTAAATTAGTTTTTGGTCAAACTACCTGTGTGGTTGCCGGGTTAGAATAGTGCCACTCCATGTCTTCCCGTGGATTTCGTAAAAGGCGACTAAGGGAAAAAAAGGTTTGTAGTACTGTAAAGTAAACATCTTAGCCTGAATTGCGCACAATGTGGTTACAGAATTATCAACAAATCAAGTCGTAGTTAATTCTGTAGCTCTGCCTACCCCGCTCTGGGAACGAAGGCGTGAGTTTATGCATGTAACGTAAATCGAGGTTAGTTTGATCAAATTCAAAGTGTAACACGAGTTTTAATAGAAACTAGAAGACAAAATAATAAATTAAAAATATGCAATAATCGGTTTTTCTTGTAGTGCTGACTTGATTAATTAGAAAAAATTGAGATCTTTAGTTTACCGTAAAAAAAACCCTGGCAAAACTTAAACTACGAATGGGGGGGTTACTTTGAAACCACTAAATATTTTAATAAATATCTCAAGTAAAACCACTGAAAAGCACGTAAAATCTGAAGAAATCTAGAATAGATGTTGTTTTTTTTTATATCACCAATTAGATTTGCTAATAATAATAATATAGGTAGATTTAAAATTTTTTACCTCAAAAATCAAGACAAAAAGCACACTACAAATACACATTTTTTTTCATACGAAAAAAGGCCGTAAGCACTACTTTAACTTTCTTAAGGAGCAACCATCGCCGTTACCAGTGGCGAAAAAAATAATATGGAGGTGTACCTAGTCGGTCCTTAAGTTCTGTCACAAAGGTTTATTACACTTTAAAAAATAAATAAAAGAGTTTCATAAACCTTTAGAACATCAATGAAAAGCTTATTTTATATAGAATAAATGGAAGCGTAATTTGTGCTCTTTACTATTACAATAATTTGGTGTACGAGCTTTAAGCATTCCCATTGGGCAGGAAAGCATGGGTCAAAACACGCACGACCACGATACTGATAACGGCTACAACTTTTGTAAGAGTTCTCGTATTGAGTCGAAATTTGCGTGACATATTGATCAGACTTTTGCCTTTAAATTCTGATACGAATGTATTCCAAACAATTAAAGATCCGCTTATACTCCGGTCAATCTTCATGTCTCATTAAATCGACCTTACGATTTCACATCAATTTGCAGAAATTCGAAAACACACCAAATTTCGTGCTTCATAAGCTGGTTTTTAAGTGTCGTTAAAATAATAATGCTGGTCTCTGAACATACCCAGAGATGAGAGGCTTCACAATATTAAATAAAAAAGTTTCCTGGTTAACAAAAACTAACTTATAAAGCCTTTTCAAAAAGTGAAATTTTCAGAAAACTCGTGCGTATTTTAATCGGTGCCGGCCGTGAATGTTAAAAGATCGTATCGGAAATTGCGGCGACTATGTGGAATGATGATTAGTTCCTAAAAATGTACTTTAATTAGGCTTTTAATTTTTATTTATTTATTGTAAACTTTAAAAATAAACAGAAGTTACTTTTATTTGACTAAACCTTTGTGACAGAACTTAAGGACCGACTATGTATACCAACGCCTCAAAAAATTGATATTTGTGTGGAATGGTAGTTGCTATCAAAGTCACCCCGTAAATCAAAGTAACCTCGGCTTACGGTATGTAATTGATATGTTATCATTATCATGTTCCAGTTACGCGCCATGGTGCCCGGCGTGCAACGCGCTGGCGCCCACGTGGCGCGAGCTGTCGTCGCGCGCGGGCCGCAAGAAGCTCTCCATGCGCGCCGCCGCCGTCGACGTCACGCAGGCGCCAGGGCTCAGCGGCCGGTTCGTCGTCACCGCGCTGCCGACCATCTTCCAGTGAGTCACCCGTGAAGTACACCCATAAGTTCAGAGGCATCCAGGTCATAGCTTCCCAAAGTGGTCCCCTAGTGGGCGCTGAAGGAATCCGGGGGGAGCGTTAGAAAAAATAAGTGGGAGCTGAAGCCGTTCAACGCACTGCCGCAATTGACCGAAAAAAAAAAATATATAAAACAATGCGGCGGGTAGCGTCTCTTTACAAAATGAAAGTTGTACAATGATATAGTTTGTCAAATGATGATTTGGTAAAACATTAGGGAACCATCGGTACCATGTAGAAAAGAAATCTATCCTGTTTGTACTGTACTTAAATTAATTTTATATTTTTATAAATTATACGTGTTATATTTTATTAAGACTGCACCGAGCAAACGCCGAGCGTCCAGTGGCGCCCTCATTACTTTTATTGTGTTTTCTAATTAACTAAAGAATTTCCTTGCAATCAGACGATACGGTTTTGTAGCGCGAGTAAAAACACAATTTATGGGATACGTAACAAACTTTAATAACAATTACCCTTTGAGTAGTCAGCTCAACGGGAAAAGGTGGCCACTTTTTTCCGTTAAGTTGATAACTCGAAGGTGAATTGTTATTAAACTATGTGATATACCCTATAAGTTGTGTTTTCATTTGTAGTACAAAAACCTACCGACCAATTTCAAGAAAATACTTTAGTTTATTAGAAAACACAATAATAGTAATGAGGGCGCCATTGAACATCCGGCGTACTACGCTCGGCGCAGTCTTAATAAAATATAACACGTATAATTTATAAAAATATAAAATTAAATAAAGTACAGTACAAACAGGATAGATTTATTTTCTACATGGTACCCATGGTTCACTAATGTTTTACCAAATCATCATTTGACAAACTATATCATTGTACAACTTTCATTTTGTAAAGAGACGCTACCCGCCGCATTGTTTTATTTTGCGGTCAAAAGTCTAACCTAACCTAACTTATTCAATATCATGTAACCTTTGTATTAAAATGCGTAATAAAATGGGGACCACCTTATTTTTTTTTTACTATTTGTTATTATAGCGGCTATAGAAATACACCCTCTGTGAAAATTTCACACAGACAGACGGAGACTTAGGCCCGTGTTAATGAACTAATCTCAACTCTAATGCTCTTCTCGAGATGTGTCAAAAATTACAGTGTTCTATGGTTTGACGTTTACTTTGACGTATCTTGTGAGGGTCTCTATTGACTGCCATAATTATTTTTAGTCATAGTGTGTGTTAAGTCATAATTTTCGCAAGTCATAATGCATTTCTCAGTACACGGTTATTTTTTCAGGATTTTTATAAAACTAACCTAACCTAACTTAACTAATCTAAACGATAACCGTTTATTAGAAACTGTAACTTCAGCCTGAAAGAAGTTATGACAAAAAAAAGTATGACCAACGATAAGTATGGCAGTCAAAGGGATCCGATCTTGTGACGCGCATCTCAGCCAACATGAGTTTATTAATACGGGCCTTAGTAATTGATGAAGTTGAAAATGTGCATTGTTAATTCCCCAGCGTGATCGAGGGGGAGTTCCGTCAGTACAAGGGCCCGCGCGACGTGGACTCGCTGCTCGGGTACGTGGAGCAGAAGCGCTGGAAGCAGACGGAGCCCGTGCCCGGGTGGAAGGCGCCCGACTCGCTGCAGATGGGGCTCGTGGCGCAGTTCTTCCGGCTGTCCCAGGCGCTGCGGGTCAGTCGAGTCTCATCTTATCTTATACTAGCGACCCGCCCTCGCTTCGCTTCGGTTTATTTGAGTTTTCTATAACACACGTACATAAAACAAAATTTATTATACATAAAAACCTTCCTCTTGAATCACTCTATCTACTAAAAAAAAACGCATCAAAATCCGTTGCGTAGTTTTAAAGATCTAAGCATACATAGGGACAGACAGCGGGAAGCGACTTTGTTTTATACTATGTAGTGATTATCTGTAAGGATAGAATAGGATATTCGACAAGAGTGAAATTAAATTGGTTTTTCATTAACAACAGATAAACATTTTAAACATACTAGGAAAACATCAATGTTTATGTTTGCTATTTTAAGATTTTTGAATTCATAAAATCCAATAATAAGGACGCTGTTTGATTGTGACGTCACAAGATTGTAATCCCTATACATTCCATAGTATCGGAGCGTTTTTGATGTTTCATAAAAAGAAGCTGATTTGACTTTTGTCAAATACCGTATTATTGGTGGCATATCATGGTTCTAGAATCCATGGAGTCGCTAGTTCCTAATTATTATAATGACGCTTTGATTTTTAACTTCAGTATGGTCATATTACAAAATGAACTAAATACATTTTAGTTCGGTTATTACATACCTACTAATATTTACTAGTTTGTAACACTTTCACACAGAAATATTCTCTATACCATAATTCATTTAAATTGATTTAGCGGTTTAGCTAATAAGTGTATTTTGAAATATTAAAAAACTGAAGTTCAAAATCAAAGTATTATAATGAAAAATAAATAGGAAATAGCGACTCCATCGATTTTAGAATTACAATATGCTACCAAAAGTCCTAACTTTGGTTATCCACTACGCGGAATGGAGCCCCATCCATAGCTTTTTTTCATTTACAAAGACGTGCACCTCCGCTTACATTGACGTTGTGTGTTGCCTTAACCTATGGGGAGTATTTTGAGAAATTTAAATTGTCACTACTTTGATTCTATCCACTTTTTACCTTGTCAAAATCCGTCTAGATATGTGAACTCCGAAATACGTTCAAATTCCGAAACTTGAGATTTGGTACAGGAGTTCCATGATGTAAGTGAGCACTAAGAAAGGATTTTCCGAAAATCGATCCCCGACGGGAAGTAATAGGGGGTGTGGTGGGAAACTTATTTATTACATCCTCACCTTCCTCTTGAATCACTTATGTTAAAAAAACACATCAAAATCCGTTGCGTAGTTTTAAAGATCTAAGCATACATAGGGACAGACAGACAGCGGGAAGCGACTTTGTTTTATACTGACTAGTGATGTTTATGGTTGCCTAGTACCCATAGTGCGAGATTAGAGTGAGATGGTTCTCTAAAATGTATTGAGAGATGACTCCGTTGTCCGCAGACCGTGCACAACACATTGATGGAGACATACGGCCTGCCGACGTGGGGCTCCTACCTGATATTCGCCATCGCTACCATTTTCATCGGAGCTCTACTTGGACTGGTAAGAATTTTGACTGTAGGTCATTGTAGAGTGGTGAGTCAGTAAAACACAACTGATAAAGCTTACCGATGTACCTACGCAGATGATAATTTTCGCGCGGGGACCAATCAGCATCATCCACTGTTGTATTCTGTGTTCTTATTGGCTATCAGTGAAACCATGTTGACGCGCACCCACGTGTCATTCAGTCAGCCGTCAAACGTGCGTGAGTGAGATGGAAAAAATAGATGCAATTTAAATTACACTTTATAACTATTACGTACAAGTCTGATCGTGGGTTTTAATCGTGCTTTCGGAAATCATCGGAATGGTGGTTCGTGTCTGCGCGAACGAAGATTCACGACACGCCATATAAATTGTGTTCTACTGCACTACCAGGCAGCTCTATGCAGGCTTGTGCGGGCGCTATACCACCATCTTATCTTTTAACCTACCGCCAAGCAGCGTTTAAAAAATACTTTGTATGTATGTATGTATGTAAACCACTTTATTGTACAAAATAAAAACTAGAACAATACAATGAATATAAAAAAACGTACAAAGGCTGTAACTTATCCCTTTACGGGATCTCTTTCAGCTAACCCTTGAGAGACTGAGAAAAATGAAAGGTTGTGCATCGAGTAAGCGAGTGTACTTTAGTTGGAAGAACATAAAACATTAACTAGCTAATAAAGCCTATATAAATAAAATATCACATTAAATACCTACATAAATAGATACAGAGATAAACTACATTTTACGTACCAAAATTTACAACCAATCAAGAACAAGTCGAATCAATTTGCTGTTATTTAATTTTTGTTCTTGACACTATTTTCATATCTATTATCTTAGTGGTCTCAAGAAAGATAAAAACCGTTAACGGGGACACGGTACTGGGGGGGGGGGGGGGGGGGTGAACTTTAAACGGTTACGTATCAGAACGCCTAAAGTTAATAAGCCTAATGTATCATAATACCTAAAAGTTCATAATACCTAATGGTATTTTTTACAGAAACCGAAAACTTTTCAGGATTTTTTAAAAAGCCAATGCATACAACTCATTAGGTTAGGTTAGGTTAGTTTTATAACAATCCTGAAAAATGTACCGTTTCAATAAAAAAGACAATTAGGGATTATGATACATTAGGCTTATTAACTTTAGGCGTTCTGATACGTAACCCTTTAAACACCACACCCGAAAATATATATATCCGTCGAATAATTCTGGCAAATTTTAATTCTCTGTCAAAAAATACGGATACGGCTAATTAGACAGAGATCCGAAGTGCACTGTACCGTCATGGTAACAGGTCGGCCATATAAACTCCATGTTTAGAAACATTTGTTGGCTTATATCTATGCTCTTGTTATAGCTGTTCAAAAAATGATTGTTCTCACCTGTTTGTTACATGAATCAGGTTATATTGAAGCTGTAATAAAACCCAGGAATATTCCCGATTTTGGTTTAGGCAAATAATCATTCTGTGATCGTGTCCCGGATCCCATTGACTGCCATACATATCGTTGGTCATAAAGTCATAATGTATTGTTAGTCATACTTTTTTTTGTCATAACTTCTTTCAGGCTGAAGTTACAGTTTTTGATAAACGTTTATCGTGTAGATTATTTAGGTTAGGTTAGGTTAGTTTTATAAAAATCCTGAAAAAATAACCGTGTCCTGAGAAAAATGCATTATGACTTGCGAAAATTATGACTCGAAACACATTATGACTAGACATCGGAATCAACGTTCAAATTTCATGGCAATGTATGGTCGGCAGAAAAACAAATACACTTAGTATTTTAAACCTTTATTTTGTATAAGTAAAAAAGAACTAAAAATGTAAATAAATATACAATCAGGATATTGTGTTGAGTCCATTATCTCAGTCTAACACAGAGTTTGATTGGGCATTTGTCATTAAAGCTAATTTTCAGTTATGAAACTTATGAATTATTAATGTTTCGATAAACTATTATTTGACTTTACAAATTATTTTGCATGACTGTTAAATTGACATTCGTTGGGAAATTTAACATAGTTTTATTTTTCGAATGCGAAATGAGTATTGAGGTTTTATGACGTATTTAGAATATCAAACCTCTTTTAGTATATTTACAGTTTACCGCAGTGTATGAGTGTAAAAACAAAAAAAATAATTAAACGTTATTATTCAAATATTCAAATGTATTTATTTATTTTACTACCCTTACCGAGTGCCATGAAATTTGAACGTTGATACCGATGTATAATTATGACTAAAAATAATTATGGCCGTCAATAGAGACCCATTGATTGTATATAACCCCCCCCTCCCTCCCCCCCCCCCCCCCAGCTGCTCGTGTGCGTCATCGACCTGCTGTACCCGGTGCGGCGCGGCAAGCACTTCGTGCCGCAGGCCGAGCTGGGACCAGCGCGCGCGGGGCGACGCCGACGCCACCAAGTCGGACGATGACCAGGTAACACGCTGTTTACATTTTTTTTTATATCTAATACTAGCTACCCGCCCTGCTGCAAATTTCTGACATTCCCGTTGGATTTTGAATTTTTTTTCTTACATATAAAGCTTATCCTGACAATACAACGCAACAAAAAAGAAATCAGCTAAATCGGGTCAGCCGTTTTCGAGTTTTGCGCTTAGCAACACATTTAGTGATTCATTTTAATTATATAGATAAGTACAAAAGCGAAAAACAAAATATTAGACAGATATACATAAATCTTGATGCACAATATGCACTTTACATTATTTTAAACTTGGGCGTTGCCCCAATAAAATACACTCACCGGCAAAAAAACCCGCCCACCCGTCTTATGCTCATACATTTGTAAGCTAGTATAACTTTTTAAATCGAATTATAATTTCAAAAATACTGAACGATTTTTGATGTCGCTGTCGTTTAAAAGTTCGTGGCTCTTTCCAAGGGAACCTAAAAAGATCGATAAATTACCTGTTCATAGTAAATTATTGTGTTTTGTACGACTCTCAAATATATGGATCCTTTGGTTTCCTTTGGGAAAGAACCACGAACGAGTACCACGACCTTTTAAAGAATATCTGTTACCCATTTTGGACCTTGGTCAATTAGCAACAAAAATACTAAAAGCGACATCGAAATTCATTCAGTATTTTTGAAATTACAATTTGATTTAAAAAGTTATACTTGCTAAGATAAGAACTGTATGATCAAACGACGGGTGGGCGGTTTTTTTGCCGCCGAGTGTAAATAAACTGGTGCGCGGGTAGTTTCGCCGGTGAGTGTACATAACACCCAAGACAGAACAATGCGCTAACCACTTTACTCACACCGTGAATCGAACCCAGAACGCCTAGCTTCGTAGGCAGGCTCACTATGTTTCCTATCTCAAACTATACCAACTCAATGTCGATCTCAATGTGTGACAGGAGGAGTTGATCAACGAGGACATCGTTGACGACGCGCGCGCCGACAGCGAGCCCGAGAAGAACTCGCCCAGCGACGTGAGTACAATACGATCGGTGTATAATATACCCGAATATATCAATAATCAATAAAATATCTGGGGAGAATGTCACACCAACACAATATGAAATTGCCGTAAAAGAGATCACCATAAGTGAAATTAAAGTTAAAATCGGTCAAAAAAATAAGTTTAATACAAGCATTTTAATTGCTAATTAGATAGAGATTCGATGTGCACTGTGACGTCATGTAACATGTCGGTTATATAATAGTTATTTATGTGACTGGTGCATAATGAGAGTCATAATACACGAGTGTGGTTTTATGAAACTAGCCGAAAGGCAAGTAATTGTTGGTAATCCTGTAGCTCTGCCTACCCCACTCTGGGAATTAAGGCGCGAGTGTATGTATGTAATAAAAGTGAAATTTTAAACAAATAAGTTTTTGAATTAATTTTGGTTTTTAATATATGTAATTTTAATTGGTGTTACAATATTTTAAAGGTTATTATATAAATTAGGATGTTAAATGTTCACTAAACGCTAAGACTGATATCCGAAATGATCGTAACCATAGTAATAACAATGTTTTAATAATTATAGAACGCTTATTAACATAGCAACGCTCATTATAGAATTGGCTTCGGTTATGTTATAGGTGATGTTCTGATACTATTATCAATATCAATATGAGCGGTTTAAAAAATGCCGAGTACAAAAAGTCAATTTTAAATTCAGTGCTAGAAAGCGATAGGAACAAATGTTGGTTGGATTATATCTTGGTTATTTTTTATAGCTATTCAAAAAAATATTTTTTTCAGCTTTTAGCTGTTAAAAAAGTTATGAATATTCCCTATTGAAATAGTTTCAAACCTAAGCCGTATTATTGTTTTGTTTTTTTTTTGCAATAAACATTAAAATAAGTAAATCATACTTTTATTCATTTATTAGAATTTCAGGTTTTAGACACGAACTTATTCGACAAAATACGATTGTATGATTGATTATTCCTAAAAAGTAGAGAAAACTGTTTATTGGAAGTTTTTGTATGAATGAATGCAAATAATAATTCGGTTCAAACTGGTTATAATCGGTTATTTGCATTCCTTTATAAAGTTTTTTTTTCTAATATATGCCTTAAAAGGAATATGAATAATTGTACCTGTTTACGAATTGAGTTATTTTTTATGCTCACTAAATATTTTTAAGTTGGTGTATATAAAAAAACATTAGAAAGACATTTTTCTTGGAATAGGGGTTAAGAGATTGTTTCCGTTCCGCAGTCGTCGGAGGCGGAGCCCGAGGGGGCGCCGCGCGGGGGGACGCCGACCTGCGCCGGCGCCGCGCGCGCCGCGCCGACTGAGGGGGGGGGGACACGCCGGGGGGGGACATACTTCAGTTTTGCAACAACAATATAACAATCTAATACAATGCTAGTGATTCTTTTAACGTTACATAACTCGACGGGGAAAATATTAACGCCAAGTTAAAATGTTCCGTCAGAATGTACAAACAAAAGGGCGCGCTTCTCGATTAGATGGCTTAAAACTCGTATGACCTCGCTCGCTCGCGCGGCCGTTCAACATGAAGCCGTTTTTTAGAGAAGTCTCCTTATCATATAGAAAATTATTCAACAAAGTATTTTATTTCTTATTATTAATTGATCACTGAAGATACAATTGTATTCGATGTCTGATTTTGACTTGTCTTTCAACAAAAATATATGCGAAATATAAAACTTTTTTCTATTAAAAAACTGAAGTATTCAAAACTTTCAAATATCTCAAATGATACGTAGTCATATTTTTAACGGGCTGAGTGAATGACATTTCATAAATGATGGTAATTTCAATAAAGGACGTTAATTGCAAAAATATATTGTTTTGTATAATTATAACGAAATAAATTGCAACCTATAACCGTTGTTATAAATGAATTTTGCCTATTTTTTGTAAATTTTCACCGAAATAACGACTCGTAAACTCAGTTTCCTCAGTCTGATGAAAAAAAATCCATTGGAATGTAATCTCTCGTATGAATAATAAAAGAACTTTATTCCAGTTAAATATAATAATTATACTGTGGTTGAATAAAAATATAGTAAGCAAATATATACAGAGATATATAAATGAACACTTTTCACTGATCAGTGCACAAGTATATGAGAGATTAAACTTGTATAAAAGAATTTTAGATACCTGCCCATTGAGCAGTCTTGTTTTTGTCTGTGCTAGTCTCAATTTAAAATGAACTCTAAGACTACTTAGCACTGTGTATTTTTTCCTTTGTGCTGAATAAAAAACTAATTTAATAGCTAGGACTTAGCTAGAAAATAAATAAATAATATAAAAAACTCTGCTTTTTTAATGACATTGAATTCTACTGCTTAATTGACTCATAATAATTATACTAGATTTAAATTCTGGTTTTTTATTCGGAACAAATATTATTGAGAACTTAACGTAAACTGTACAGTCGGTCATAAATATGCACGTTCCAAAACGGCGAAATAATCCACACGACTCTATGCCACTTACAATAAGGTCTATGTATACATATATCTGACGCGATGGTTACATAGATATTAATGGTTGCGACTGTACATACCGAT